>CM066050.1:62648641-63394217 GCA_033557465.1 Ichthyophis bannanicus
GAGGGAAGATTCAGGGTGTTCCCCTTGGAGCACACTCGGATGTGCAGCGTTTTCTTAAGGCAGTATTTCGGCTGCAGCCGTCGCGGAAAGTGTCTATTCCCCCGTGGGATTTGAATCTGGTTTTGCAGGCGCTCGTACAAAAACCTTTTGAACCTCTTCGTCAAGCTTCCGTTAAGGATTTAACTTTGAAGACCGTTTTTCTCGTAGCCATCTGTTCAGCGAGGCGAATCTCGGAGCTACAGGCTTTGTCTTGCAGGCCTCCTTTTCTCTCCTTTTCTTCTGATAAGGTCGTTTTGCGGCCGGTTCCTTCCTTTCTGCCTAAGGTGGTGTCTCCCTTTCATGTCAATCAATCCGTCATTCTCCCCGCGTTTCCTTCGGCTTCCGTGAATTCGCCCGAGGACGGCTTGCGTCGTCTGGATGTCCGACGGGTGTTGCATCAATATCTAAAAGTGTCTGAATCCTTCCGTAAATCGGATCACCTCTTCGTGCTTTTCGGCGGAGTTCGGAAGGGAGAGGCGGCGGCCAAAGCTTCTATTTCTAGATGGATTAAGGAAGCAATTGCTTCGGCGTATATCTTGCAAGGCCGTTCGGTGCCTTTGGGGTTGCTGGCCCACTCTACTAGAGCGCAAGCGACGTCTTGGGCGGAGCATAGCCTTGTTCCTCCAGTGGAAATTTTCAGGGCGTCTACTTGGTCATCTCTTCATGCCTTTAGTAAGCATTATCGTTTGGATGTTGCCGCGTCTCGGGATTCTTGTTTTGGTGCGGCGGTGTTGCGCGCCGGTTGGCAAGGTCCCCCCCGTTAATAACTGCTCTGTTACATCCCGGATGTGGAGGACTAAACTGGAGGACCGCTCAGGAAATGGAAATTACACGTACCTGGTAATTGTAGTTCCTGGAGGGTCCAGTTTAGTCCTCCGTCCCTCCCAAGGCTCATCCTTCTGTATTTCCTAAACGGCGTGCAAACACCGTGGTGCGGGGAATCGCGTGAGAACCATTTTTATTTTCGGTTCCTCGTAGTTGGTGTTTTGTCTTTCGCTTCCTTTCGGTGCGAAGGGGATTTTCCTTTCTTCTGTGAACAGCTCTGAGTACCTTTTGCTTCAGGTAAGGGGGAAGAAGCAAGGTGCGCTCTTTTGGCTCTCTCGTTTGGGGAGGGGGCACTGTTAATTATGGGGGACTTCAGTTTTTGTAGTTATACTATTTTTCTTTAATGTGTTGCTTCTTTGAGTCTGCTTTGTTAATAGTTCACTGGGGGCTGATGGGAGTTCCAGCAGCATACACCCTGGGGTATTCAAGACTCTGATTGGTCCAGTCTCCATGCTGCAGGAAGAGGTGCACTACCCGGATGTGGAGGACTAAACTGGACCCTCCAGGAACTACAATTACCAGGTACGTGTAATTTCCATTTACATCGGATTTTTATATATATATTCTTTATTGCTATTTTTTGAAGTTGTTTATACATGTTGTTAGACATTATATTAATAATTATGTTTTATTCTTCTATTCTTCTTTTATTATTATCTATATGATTTATTTTATATTTTTCATATCTTATATATGTTTATTTGTTGGTTTTGCAGTTCTCAGCCCTCTGATGAAGGCTTTGCCGAAACGCGTTGGGGCATTTTAATTAATAAAGCATTGGTGACCACCTAGTTCCCCTTGCTATTTGTGTGTTTCTTCGTATGATCATCTCTCTCCTGCTCTAAAAAGGCTTCATTGGCTTCCTTTACCTCACAGAATCAAATTCAGTTTGTCTCATCATGCACAAAATATTGCACACAGGGATTTCCACATATTTATCAGATCTGTTGATCCTATACAGCTCCACTCATCCACCAACGAACTTCTACCCATGGCCTATCACTGTCTTGATGCTAACTCTGACATAGTTTTTATTTTTACAGTCCTTTACTTTGTAATTCACTCCCCCACCATTTAAGATGAGAGCTAAACTTTTCTTGCTTTAAATCTGCCTTAAAAACATTTATTTATTTATTTTTATCCTTGCTTTGGGTGAGACTCCTGACCCAGTCGTGGACAAGACCTGAATTTCCATTCCTTTGCCGTATTTCTCCATCTTCCTGCTCTTATTATTTCTTATTTTTATCTTATTTTCTCCTTTCTAAATATTATGTATGTTATATTGTAAACTGTTTTAAAATATTCCTTAGGCTAAATAGTGGAATATCAATTTTAGAATAAACTAAATGAAGAGACTGGAAAATGCTATCTGGAATTGAAATTTAACACTAATTAATTTTCCAAGAAGTCCCTTCTGTATCTATATCTACAAAAGAAATATTTAAAAAAATATGTGATAAGATTCCAAATGAATTGGTGCCTCCAATCTCTGGATATATATTGAGGCACATTTTAGATAATACATAGAGACTGGAATTGAGACATCAAGGTTTGCAACATACACGATTTCAGCAGTATTTTAGAAAAGGCTCTGTTAAATGTGGATCCTTTTCTAAAATAGTGTAGGAGTGCATGTGCATTTACCCATACATGAAGCCAGAGGACAGTTTTGCAAATCTACCTCTGTGAAAAATCAGGAGGGAAAACTTGGCAACTTCCATCTGTATGTCTATCATTGCAAGCCTACACACACAATTGTCAGCAGTTATTTATTTATTTTATTTATTTAGACAGTCTTGTATACCACCTTATCCTTCAATCAAAGTGGTCACAACACAATTGGGGGATACATTTAATACGAGGGGATATGAGACACATACACTAATACTTACATGGGCAATGGAGGGTTAAGTGGCTTGCCCAAGACCACAAGGAGCACCTGTGGGACTAGAAACTCCAGTCCTTCCGGCCCAAGGTTGCTGTCCTCTAGTGGGATTTGAACCCCTGACCTTCCAGCCTTAGATAACTTGCCCCAACCACTAGGCCACTCCTCCCAGTTAATACAGATGCTGCTATCTTTATCTGATTTCAATTTGGAGGGGGAAATAAACAATGGGGAATTAAAGAAGATATCTCCCTTGATCCGTCTTATAAAGGCATGGCCAAAACCAGCACTTTTTGAAAACCTATATGTGCAGAGAGCAGCTGTAAATCCCTATATGGACAATTGCAGTCATGAAATGGGGAATACACATGTAGATTTTTGTCCTATCCAGACCATTCCCTAACAATACCCCCGGTATACACCCCTTGCAATTATGGTATAGTAAGGACATCTACATGTATATGCAGCTCTTTCTAAAATCATCATTTACAAATGGATGCCGTTCCATGCCATCGTATAGAACCCATTAATCAAAAATTTCACAAAATAAAAAAAAAGTTAAACCATCAAATCACAGCCACCTTTCCAGTTAGATATAACCAATCATAGGTCCTTTTTTAATATATAGTTTAAAGTTCTTTCAAATCCATTAGTATATACTCTTCACCGTTCATTATATTTAATACTCATTTCATTAAATATTAGCTTCCCCCAGGGCTGGTGTGACCATTAAGTTAACTGAGTAGGTGCCTAGAGCGCCGAAGGTCGGAGGGTACCCATTGCCACCACTGCTGCTCCTCTCTGGGACATGCAGTAGCAGCAATACCTTTAAAACGGCACCGCAACAGCGGAGTTACCTTCTCCTCTGGTGCTGCCATGCTGTTCCTGCTCCCGCCCCCCTCCGATTCTACTTCCTTTTGCAAAAAGGAAGCACGAGTGGCACTGCGCAGCACCAGAGGAGATGGTAACTCCAGTGCTTTGGTGCCGTTTTAAAAGTATTCCTGCTGCTGCATATCCCGAAGCGGGGCGGAGGCTGGATCAGGGGCAGCGCGGGGACGGAGATTGGCCTAGAGTGCCTCATATCGTTGCCTAGGGAGTATTTAAAGTATTTCACACATCTTTCCAGTTCAAATTTGTTATAAAGATGATTCATCATTTCTTATCCTGCTATAGCTTCAGTTCACTCTAAAAGAAAAAGATAGTGTCCGCGTCTTTATAGACCACAGTCATATGATTCCAATATCATTAGTTCTAAATCAATTAAAAAGAAATGGGAAAAGTGCCTGTACTTTGATGATCCATATTTTTTTTAATTTATTAAATTTTTGATTAGTAGACTGTATGATATGTTTTGATATGAACTCTGGAATTGAGGCAGTTTGATTACGGCTGATTTCACGCATGGCCATTGTGATAAGGCATCTTAAATAACTTCCATTATTTACCATCACTACAAAAGAGTGAGTCTGATATTTTGCAGGCTGCGGAGCAATTTATGAATGTTTTAGACATTTGCTCTGGAACCGAATTACCGTCAACATTATAGGTGACTTTAGCTTTGAATGCTGATCGGGAGTGGCTACTGAAGATGTTCTTTAAACATCATGAGGGTTTTCTTTTATGACCCTTACTGTAAGAATGTGCCCAGATATGACGAGGGAGCAAGACTGCCAAAGAAGAGAAGAGTATGTTTGACATAAAACCTAATCAGAATTACCAAAAGATCCAAAACCTAAAAATCCCGATAATATAAAATTCCCCGTGTTAGAAAAATATTTTTGTCGGAGACAATTTCATCCCAGCGCTATGTATAGTAACAAGGCACCACTGTGATATCTCCTTTTAATAATATACTTAAAAAGTTACTTAGCTTCAGTAACAGATACCATCCATATTGCCAAAGAGCCGTTGAGGACTATCGACGTAGCGCTCGTTTCGGGTATACAATGATTGAGAAACCCTGCTTCAGGTACGTCCATATACAAACAATGGCAACGATGTGTTTAGCTAACAATTCGGAAATGTAGTCAGCCATTTAAATCTTCAACGTCTGACGTCATCATCACGTATGGGAACTGAACCACCAATGATCATAGACCCATTATTTAAGAGGGAATACCCACCAACAGGGAATCCCTCAACGGGTACACTCATTAGATTATGGTATGCCAGTCAATCTGTTGATTCAATCCCCCGGGGGAGACGGAATTTAATTTATAAATCCAGCGTTGTTCCAAAATTTGTAGTTTTTGTTCTCGGTCTCCTCCCCGAGGGTCATGTGGAGCATGATCCAATATCCTCCACCGCAATGATTCAAATGAGTGACCAAAAGACAGGCAATGGTCCACTATTGGAGCTGAAAGGGATTTTGTCCGTAGTCGCGATGCATGCTCAGACAGACGAAGTCGAATGGCACGTGTAGTGCGTCCCACATAGTAAAATGTACAAGGACAAATGATCAAATACACCACATACCGCGATGAACAAACCGTGTGCCATTTCGTAGAATAAATTCGAGCAGTGTGGATGTCCATCCACTCAGATCCCACTATAGATAACGCACAGTAAATACAAGAGCCACATAAAAAATGACCTGTATCAGTGTGACCAGTCTCTGGGCGGTCTTGAGGATCAGTGGTCTTCATAAGGAGATCTCTAAGATTTGAGCCTCTAGAATAAGCCACCTGTAGAGTTTTTTCCCGAAAACATGCATGCACACTCAATACTGGCCAAAATTGTTTTAACAACTTGGAAACATGGTGAATTCCCCTAACATAAGGGAGAACTCCAGTGATCTTCAAGTCTTGATCCAAGTCCGAACCATGCGGTTGAGTCTCCAGCCATTCAACATGCGTAAATCGTGCTCGTTTATACGCCCGATTAATGACCCAAGTGGGATAACCCCTTCGGATAAGGCGTTGTGACAGCTCTACTGCATGTTTTTTGAAATCCATCAAAGAAGAGCAATTTCGCTTCAGCCGAAGAAATTGACCGAAAGGTAACCCTTGTTTCAAAGCCCTTGGGTGGAAACTTCCATAATGAAGCAGCGTATTTCGCTGCACTGGTTTTCGATAGAGGGTTGTATGGAAACCCTCAGTCGTCAATGAGACAGTAACATCCAAAAAATCTAGAGTTTGAGAGGAAACATGCGCAGTAGTAAATTGTATCCGTGGCACATGAGTATTCAATCGGGCTATAAAGGCATCTAACTCATGGCGAGAACCCGACCACAGGAAAAAAACATCGTCTAAGAATCTCTTCCAGAATGGAACCAGCCCAAAAGCAGGGTCAGTATAGATGTACAACGATTCAAAAGTAGCCATGTAGAGAGTGGCAATCGAGGGGGCCACCGTGGCTCCCATGGCGATACCATGAATCTGTTTGTAGAATCGTTGCTGATACAGAAAAAAATTATTATGTAGTACCAAACGAAGTAATTCAAAAATAAACGATTCAGGGATTCTGTCTGGAAGATTCAAAGGGTGGTCATGTAGACGGCGTAAAGCCTCAGTTTGATCAATGTTCGTGTATAGTGCTTGAACATCTAAGGATACTATGAATTTATAGGACATAGTATCTGTACAGGAATGTAGTTGTTGTAAAAAATGCCCTGTATCTCTAATGAATGATTGGACTCCTGCCGCTGCCGGCTGCAAAAATAGATCACAAAACCTGGAAAGAGGCTCCAGCAATGAATCCCTGCATGACACAATCGGACGACCAGGGGGGTCCGTAAGGGATTTATGTATTTTAGGAACGAAATAGATAATGGGAATTTTTGGGTGTTGCTTCTCCAAATATGCCATCTCACGTTGGGTAATCCAATTTCTAAAGAATGCTGTGGATACCACTGAATGAATTTTACTTCGAATCTCCTCAGTTGGATCATAAGACAAAACCTCATAATTTCTCCGATCTGCCAAATGAAGGTCAATGCTATTTTGATATTGTGTCGAAGAGAGGACTACCGTGGCGCCACCCTTGTCAGCCCTTCGTATTATTAAATCCAATTCACGAAGTTGTTTTAAGGCTTGAACCTGAACCACAGTCAAGTTAGAGTACCTCCAGGTATGCTGAGACTCCAGCACCTTCAATTGTTGGAATATTAGATCCTGATATGTAGCAATTACCGGATCCGGAGAACCTGGAGGAAGCCATCGAGAGGGGTTCCGAATGAGCGAGGAATCGGTAGTTTCCAAAGTTAATTCCAAATGTTTAATAATCTGCAATTTTCGAAAAAACTTATGGAGGGCTACCCGTATATTAAAGCCATCATACCAAGCAGTGGGGACAAATGACAACCCCATCTCCAGAACTTGTAATTGCACTGGGGACAGAGTTTGACCCGATAAATTTATGACGGACGACTCTTCGTGCGGGAGCGAGTGTCCGGGCCCTCCCAAAAATCCTGTTGATATTGTCGACGAGAACAAAACAAAAATCGTTATTTGATGAAGACCCTTTAACGTTATTGGGGCAATTACCATCTACCATCATGGAGTTAAAAGATCTCAATAAGAAACTCATTAGGGCAAAGATGCATGGTCTTGCTATGACACAGTATTTAAAATCTGCTATTTTACCTCGTGGATTACGGGTTATTAAGCCCCCTAAACAGTTCACAGATGATAAGGATTTTTTGCTGAAATGGAATTCCATATTAAATAAATGTAGTTTTGACCTTGTGGCTTTGCTGATTGAGCGATCAACGTATGAACAAGAACTCTTAACAGCTCAGGTTGAGACTATGAAAAAAAGTATATTGGAAACAACTGAACAGGCCGTTTTTCAATCACAGTGGCTTGATTCACAAAATCAGCTAGATTCCTATCAAGACTATATCAAGGGCTTAAAGATTAAAAAATTCAAGAGAGACAAAACAGACTATGATAATAATTGTGTGTACAATTGGCCGTCTTTGAGGAAGAATTTCCCTGGGAAAAAGGTCACATTTCACCCTGATTCGGGGGATTCCACCGACACTGAATTTAGTGATTCTGGTCAGGGGACTTCTGTCACCCCTCAATCCATGATTATTGAAAGGGGACGGAATACTTCATATCGGGGACGGCGTTCTCGTCGACAATATCAACAGGATTTTTGGGAGGGCCCGGACACTCGCTCCCGCACGAAGAGTCGTCCGTCATAAATTTATCGGGTCAAACTCTGTCCCCAGTGCAATTACAAGTTTTGGAGATGGGGTTGTCATTTGTCCCCACTGCTTGGTATGATGGCTTTAATATACGGGTAGCCCTCCATAAGTTTTTTCGAAAATTGCGGATTATTAAACATTTGGAATCAACTTTGGAAACTACCGATTCCTCACTCATTCGGAACCCCTCTCGATGGCTTCCTCCAGGTTCCCCGGATCCAGTAATTGCTACTTATCAGGATCTAATATTCCAACAATTGAAGGTGCTGGAGTCTCAGCATACCTGGAGGTACTCTAACTTGACTGTGGTTCAGGTTCAAGCCTTAAAACAACTTCGTGAATTGGATTTAATAATACGAAGGGCTGACAAGGGTGGCGCCACGGTAGTCCTCTCTTCGACACAATATCAAAATAGCATTGACCTTCATTTGGCAGATCGGAGAATTATGAGGTTTTGTCTTATGATCCAACTGAGGAGATTCGAAGTAAAATTCATTCAGTGGTATCCACAGCATTCTTTAGAAATTGGATTACCCAACGTGAGATGGCATATTTGGAGAAGCAACACCCAAAAATTCCCATTATCTATTTCGTTCCTAAAATACATAAATCCCTTACGGACCCCCCTGGTCGTCCGATTGTGTCATGCAGGGATTCATTGCTGGAGCCTCTTTCCAGGTTTTGTGATCTATTTTTGCAGCCAGCAGCGGCAGCAGTCCAATCATTCATTAGAGATACAGGGCATTTTTTACAACAACTACATTCCTGTACAGATACTATGTCCTATAAATTCATAGTATCCTTAGATGTTCAAGCACTATACACGAACATTGATCAAACTGAGGCTTTACGCTGTCTACATGACCACCCTTTGAATCTTCCAGACAGAATCCCTGAATCGTTTATTTTTGAATTACTTCGTTTGGTACTTCATAATAATTTTTTTCTGTATCAGCAACGATTCTACAAACAGATTCATGGTATCGCCATGGGAGCCACGGTGGCCCCCTCGATTGCCACTCTCTACATGGCTACTTTTGAATCGTTGTACATCTATACTGACCCTGCTTTTGGGCTGGTTCCATTCTGGAAGAGATTCTTAGACGATGTTTTTTTCCTTTGGTCGGGTTCTCGCCATGAGTTAGATGCCTTTATAGCCCGATTGAATACTCATGTGCCACGGATACAATTTACTGCGCATGTTTCCTCTCAAACTCTAGATTTTTTGGATGTTACTGTCTCATTGACGACTGAGGGTTTCCATACAACCCTCTATCGAAAACCAGTGCAGCGAAATACGCTGCTTCATTATGGAAGTTTCCACCCAAGGGCTTTGAAACAAGGGTTACCTTTCGGTCAATTTCTTCGGCTGAAGCGAAATTGCTCTTCTTTGATGGATTTCAAAAAACATGCAGTAGAGCTGTCACAACGCCTTATCTTAAGGGGTTATCCCACTTGGGTCATTAATCGGGCGTATAAACGAGCACGATTTACGCATGTTGAATGGCTGGAGACTCAACCGCATGGTTCGGACTTGGATCAAGACTTGAAGATCACTGGAGTTCTCCCTTATGTTAGGGGAATTCACCATGTTTCCAAGTTGTTAAAACAATTTTGGCCAGTATTGAGTGTGCATGCATGTTTTCGGGAAAAAACTCTACAGGTGGCTTATTCTAGAGGCTCAAATCTTAGAGATCTCCTTATGAAGACCACTGGTCCTCAAGACCGCCCAGAGACTGGTCACACTGATACAGGTCATTTTTTATGTGGCTCTTGTATTTACTGTGCGTTATCTATAGTGGGATCTGAGTGGATGGACATCCACACTGCTCGAATTTATTCTACGAAATGGCACACGGATTGTTCATCGCGGTATGTGGTGTATTTGATCATTTGTCCTTGTACATTTTACTATGTGGGACGCACTACACGTGCCATTCGACTTCGTCTGTCTGAGCATGCATCGCGACTACGGACAAAATCCCTTTCAGCTCCAATAGTGGACCATTGCCTGTCTTTTGGTCACTCATTTGAATCATTGCGGTGGAGGATATTGGATCATGCTCCACAGGACCCTCGGGGAGGAGACCGAGAACAAAAACTACAAATTTTGGAACAACGCTGGATTTATAAATTAAATTCCGTCTCCCCCGGGGGATTGAATCAACAGATTGACTGGCATACCATAATCTAATGAGTGTACCCGTTGAGGGATTCCCTGTTGGTGGGTATTCCCTCTTAAATAATGGGTCTATGATCATTGGTGGTTCAGTTCCCATACGTGATGATGACATCAGACGTTGAAGATTTAAATGGCTGACTACATTTCCGAATTGTTAGCTAAACACATCGTTGCCATTGTTTGTATATGGACGTACCTGAAGCAGGGTTTCTCAATCATTGTATACCCGAAACGAGCGCTACGTCGATAGTCCTCAACGGGTCTTTGGCAATATGGATGGTATCTGTTACTGAAGCTAAGTAACTTTATAAGTATATTATTAAAAGGAGATATCACAGTGGTGCCTTGTTACTATACATAGCGCTGGGATGAAATTGTCTCCGACAAAAATATTTTTCTAACACGGGGAATTTTATATTATCGGGATTTTTAGGTTTTGGAAAGAAGAGAAGAGAACTTTTTAAGCCTGGCGTACTCCAATTAGAAACTCTATTTCCTTAGATTTCCATGCAAGTGTTTAGTCAAGCTGCAGTCTGTCAAATGTGTGTTTTCAACTATTCAAGCTTATTGCTTTCATTCATAGCAAGAGATTTGTTGGTGCTCCAGTGGTAGATACTAAATAATCCAATGTTTGTTTGCTAGGTCAACCTGAGATGAGAGCTGGCCATGTAGCTTATTTTGGTTAACAGTTTCAATTTTCCTTTGATTATGTCAAATATGTTTAGGGTCATGGGACCGTGCTTTTTACTGTGTCATGAACCACCTTGAATGCGTTTTGCATATGGCAGTATATAAATGTTTTTAAATAAATAAATCTAATTAGGGTTTTTTCCCTTATATGGTGGACTGGAGTGATATGGGTAAATTAGTTTACTGTGTTTAGTTTGTACTTTCTTTTTTATTTTGGTTGAGCGATGTTCTTTGTGGTAAAATTATACTGTTTTGCTTGATTAATATATAATATTATTTTTTTAAAAAACCACACATCCCTAGTACATAATCTTAAAGGAGATGGTAATCAGGCCCCAGGGCAAGTCTGCAGGCACTCAAATACTTTGTACCTATGGACCAAGGTGAACGCCAAGATTTCCTTTGAAAATCTAGGCCAGTATGCAGATACAGTCCACGCCAGAAAGTACACATTATGATTATTATTGAATGAAATCACCATGCATAATTTCTCTCCTCTGACCTAACTCGACCCCTTTAGAGCTGATCAAATTGGTGGAGGGGTTGCGCTCTATGTTAGAGAGGGCATTGAGTCAGAAAGGATTAAAGTTTTGCAAGAAACAAAATTTGCTGTAGAATCTCTATGGATTGAAATTCCATGTAAAAAGGGGAAGGCGATGGCAGTGGGGGTGTACTATCGTCCGCCTGGCCAGAATGAACAAATGGATGATGAAATGCTCAAAGAAATCAAGGAAGCTAGCAAAAGTTACAGTGCAGTAATAATAATGGGTGATTTCAATTACCCCGGCATCGACTGGGTCAGTGTCACAGCAGGACATGCTAGGGAGATAAAGTTCCTAGATGAAATAAATGACTGCTTCTTGGAGCAGCTGGTTCATGAACCGACCAGAGGGGAAGCCATATTAGACCTAGTCCTTAGTGGAACACCAGATCTAGTGCAAGAGATAAGGGTGTTGGGGCCACTTGGCAATAGTGATCATAGCATGATCGCCTTTGATTTAATTAGTGGAGGAGGGATAGTAAGGAAATCCACAGTACTACCCTTTAACTTTCGAAAGGGAGACTATGATAAAATGAGGAAAACAGTTAAGAAAAAACTAAAAGGAGCAGTTGCAAAGGTTAAAGACGTACATCAAGCTTGGATGTTGTTGAAAAATACTATCTTGGAAGCCCAGACCAGCTGTATTCCACGCTTTAAGAAAAGTGGAAGGAAGTCCAAAAAACTGCCAGCATGGTTTAAAGGTGAGGTCAGAGAGGCTGTTGTTGCTAAAAAAGCATCTTTCAGGAAATGGAAAAAAGAGCCAAATGACGAAACCTGGAAACAGCACAAGCACTGGCAAGTCAAATGCAAGGCATTGATAAGGCAGGCAAAGAGAGAATTTGAGAAGAAGCTTGCTGCGGAAGCAAAAACACGAAATAAAGACCTTTTCAAGTACATTCGTAGCAAAAAACCTGTGAGTCAGTCAGTTGGTCCATTAGATGATAAAGGGGTTAAAGGAGCACTAAGAGGCGACAAGGCGATAACGGAGAGACTGAATGAATTCTTTGCTTCAGTCTTTACTGAGGAAGATGTAGGGATGTTACCCATGACTGAAGTGGTATTTAAAGGTGCAGAAGAATTGAAGGAAATATCTATACATCGGGAAGATGTCTTACAACTATTAGATAAACTGAAGAGTAGCAAATCACCTGGGCCGGATGGTATACATCCAAGGGTGTTGAAAGAACTGAAATATGAGATTGCAGACCTGCTATTAGTAATCTGTGAACTATCATTAAAATCATCTCTAATACCTGAAGATTGGAGGATCGCCAATGTAGCACCAATTTTTAAAAAGGGTTCCAGGGGTGATCCGGGAAACTACAGACCGGTGAGCCTGACGTCAGTGCCGGGAAAAATGGTAGAAAACATCATAAAGAATAAAATTACTCAGCATGTAGATAGTCACGACCTAATGGGAGACAGCCAACATGGCTTTAGACAAGGAAGATCTTGTCTTACTAATCTGTTATGTTTTTTTGAAGGAGTGAATAAACAGGTGGACAAAGGTGAGTCGGTTGATATTGTGTATCTGGACTTTCAGAAAGCCTTTCACAAGGTCCCTCATCAGAGACTTTTGGCAAAACTAAAGAGTCATGGGATAGGAGGCAGTGTACTATTGTGGATCAGGAACTGGTTAAAAGATAGAAAGCAGAGGGTAGGGCTAAATGGCCAATTTTCCCTATGGAGAAAGGTGAATAGTGGTGTACCCCAGGGATCTGTGCTGAGTCCGCTGCTTTTTGACATATTCATAAATGACCTGGAAAGTGGAATAACGAGTGAGGTTATCAAATTTGCAGATGACACAAAACTATTTAAAGTTGTTAAAACCCAAGAGGATTGTAAAAAATTGCAAGAGGATCTTGATAAATTGGAAGACTGGGCATCAAAATGGCAGATGAAATTTAATGTGGACAAGTGCAAGGTTATGCACCTAGGGAAGAACAACCCAAACTATGGTTACACGATGCAAGGTTCCACATTAGGAACCACCACCCAGGAAAAAGATTTAGGCGTCATTGTGGATACCATGTTAAAACCCTCGGCCCAGTGTGCAGCAGCAGCCAAGAGAGCAAATAGAATGCTAGGTATGATAAGGAAAGGAATGGAAAATAAAACAAAAGATATTATAATGCCTCTATATCGTTCCATGGTGAGACCGCACCTTGAATACTGTGTGCAATTCTGGTCGCCGTATCTTAAAAAGGATATAGCGATTTTAGAAAAGGTTCAGAGAAGAGCCACCAAAATGGTAAAGGGGATGGAAGGATACTCCTATGAGGAAAGGCTAAAAAGGTTAGGGCTCTTTAACCTGGAAAAGAGACGGCTGAGGGGAGATATGATAGAAGTCTATAAATTAATGAACGGAGTGGAACAGGTAAACGTAGATCGATTGTTTACGTTATCAGAATATAGAAAGACTAGGGGACATGCAATGAAGCTACAGGGTAAACTTTTTAAGACTAATAAAAGAAAATATTTTTTCACTCAACATGTAATCAAACTCTGGAATTTGTTACCGGAGGATGTAGTAAAGGCTGTTAGTGTAGCTGGGTTTAAAAAAGGTTTGGACAAGTTCCTGGAGGAAAGGTCCATAAACCATTATTAAGAAGTGACCGAAGATATCAGTGCTTGACCCAGTACAAGCATTGTGGAACTTGTGTCTCTTGGGGAAACTGCTAGGTACATATGACCTAGATTGGCCACTGTTGGAAACAGAATACTGGGCTTGATGGACCTTGGTCTGACCCAGTTTGGCATATCTTATGTTCTTATGTTCTTCTTTTTCTTCTTGTGGGTAAAAGTGTTTTACAGAGCACCTAGGAGGTAATTTTATAATGAGGCACATAGTAAAAAGTATATGACGGTAGATAAAGACCAGCACGGTCCATCTAGTCTGTCCAGCAAGGTGGTAAGAGTAGATGTACCTACTGCTCTGTGCAGGTCACCCCTCCCCATGCCTTTGTTTAGGGGTGTACCTACCGCTCCATGTAGTTCACCCCTATTTGTTCAGATACAAGAGATAGTTATGTTTGTTTTTTACTTTATCCTGTTGCTGTAAAGGGATCCACTGTGCCTGTCCCATGCCATTTTGAATTCTGTCACTGTATTTGCCCCCACCACTTCCATATTTACATGCCATCCATGCCCATAAATCATGCATTTTCTATGGCTTAGGCGTGTGGTTGGAGACTTTACTGGTCACTATTTTGTAAATACATAGGTTAGGTTGATGGCACAGAGCCTAAATTTACATGTGTAAGTTATAAATCACTGTAACTTAGCATGTTCATTACATGCATTTACATCATTTCTAGGGCTGGCATAAGTGTTCATGTTTGGGTTTGGCATACATATCTCACAATTTAAGCCCCTATTTTCTAAAGAAAAATAGGCACTCACTTTTCTTTATAAAATAAGTGTGATTTGTGTGTGTTCCTGTGCACGCAAAACTAGGCAACCTTTATAAAAATACCCTTTTTGGGAATGATTCTGTGAAGTACGTGTGTACAGTTATAAGCCAGAAACACGTCAAGTCCTTATTTCAAAGGACATGCATGTGTGAATGGGCACTTCCTTTACGTCCCTCTAGTCCAGTCCCGGAACCATAGAGTTGTGAACCTCCACCAGCAGCTTTGGAGACTGAAAGATGTCATCACTTTGATGTCACTGGTACAAGTAGGCAGGAACCGCCCCCAATCACAAATACTTTCAGTCTCCAAGCAGCTTGGAGGTTCTGAGCCCGGGACTGGTCTCAGGGAGAGCAAATAAGCAGACTTATTTTTACTGATACCTTTTATTTGATTATATTTTTTTTGATAATTCTTTTCCTTTTTTCTTTCTTTTAGATCTGCTGCTGCCAAGGTCCCCTTTTTTCTTGTCCCTTTCTCTGGCTCCTTCCCTCCCTTACTCCTCCCTCCTCCCCCCTCCCTCACCGGGACGAGTAGTTTTTTGTTTTTAGAGCCCCATCGTTTTCAACGAGCATTTCAGCATAGCCTCCCTGCTCCCGAACCCTGTTTCAGAAGGGTGAGGAGCAGGTGGAAGGCAGACAACAGGCAGCAGCAGGGGAGACGCTAGTGACAGGCTCAGCGAGATTGGCCTGAATCACTGAGCTTTCTGAGCACTGCAGCCGAAGCCGGGCAAGGGCTGAGCTGCAGAGTGCTTTGTGTCTCTCCCCCCTCCCCCCCCCCCCCCGCCTTCCTGCATGTTCGGAGGTACCTGGTCAGAGTGAGTACTACCCTTTATCTGGGGCCTTGGGGGGGTGCAGGCCTTGCACGGAGAGCCTTTTTGGAAGCTAATTGCAGGCACGGGGTGTTCTTGCCGCGTCTTTCAGCGGCGGGAAAATTGCCGGCGGCCATTTTGGGAGCCGCGGGTTTTTTTCTGTTTCTCATCGTTGGGGTTGTCCTTCGTTCCCTGGGGCTCTTAGGAGCTTCGTTTTTGCTTAAATTTGATGGGATTCTGCTAGTGGGGTCCTTCCTGAGTGGTTGCTCTTAAAAAAAAAAAAAAAAAAAAAATGAGCGATTTTTTCCTTCCTTTGAAACTGCTCCCTCTGGGGAATTGCCTTGCTATGCCGGCTAAGCCACGCTGCCTCGTGTGTGGGGTGAAACGCACTGAGGTGATGGAGACAGGGGTATGTAGGCCCTGCTCCGTGGAGGCTGCAAGTCTGGAGAGGCCTTTGGCAGAGGTGACTGGGGAGGCAGCACCTGTTACTCAAGGAGAAGGGGAGGTTGGGCCGCCTTCTCTTGGGGCTCCGGAGGGGCCGGGCTCGTCGGGGCTCAGTCCTCCGGGAGCAGACGACCAACGGTTCACAGGTGGTGTTGAGATCCCTCCAGACTTTCTTCTCGCTGATGCAGAGGGCGTTTGCCTTACTGCAGCCTGCTGCGGGGACTCGGCTCCATATGCCGCAAGGGCAAAAGCGGACGGAGTCCAGGGTTACCCGAGAGGAGGAGGAGGTTCCTCTCAAGAAGCTTCGGAAGGGGGGTGATGAGGCTTCTTCTTCCTTTGGATTGGAAGGAGAGGAGACAGTGCAGGAGATGGATCTTGACGCCCCCTCTGAGGAAGAGTTAGAAGACGGGGAATTGCCGGACGAGGAGCAGCGGAATAGAGTGGTCCGGGTGTTTCGGAAGGAGGAGCTGCCGGCTTTGATTGCGGAAACCTTGAAAGCGTTGAACATGCCTGTGGACGCCCCTGTGGCGGGGGACGCGTTGGAGGACCCGTTATTGCAGGCGGTGCGGGTCCCTCAGCGGGTCTTCCCGCTACATCGGGTATTTCGGGCGATGATTCAGGAAGAATGGGATTCGCCTGAATCCTCTTTGAGGGGGGCCAGGCTTCTGGCCCGCTTGTATCCGCTTTCGGACCAAGATAGAGAGCTTTTTCGTTCTCCAAAGGTGGATGCGGCGGTGTCAGCAGTCACCAAGAAAACCACAATTCCGGTGGAAGGCGCCGCGGCATTGCGGGATGTACAGGATAGGAGATTGGATACCCTGTTGAAGCAGGTATTTGACGTGTCGGCCCTGTCCTTACAGGCCTCGGTAGCAGGGGCGTGGGTGGCGAGAGGCTGTTTGAGATGGTCCCAGCGCTTGCAGGGAGAGTCGCAGGTAGGACAGACAGAGGACGGAGCGCGCCTGGAATCAGGTGCAGCGTATCTGTCCGACATCCACTATGATCTTATTAGAGGGCTGGCTAAGGCTATGGCTTCTGTGGTGGCAGCTCGCCGTTATCTTTGGCTCCGAAACTGGTCGGCAGATGGTGCCTCCAAGGCTCGGCTTAGTAAACTCCCCTTTCGGGGTAAGCTTTTGTTTGGTGAGGACTTGGAGAAATTGGTCAAGGATCTGGGGGAGTCCAAGGGGGGGCGCCTCCCAAAAGATAAGCCCAAGCAGAGCCGTGGTACGTCAGGGGCCCGGGGTCTCTTGGGGACTTTTCGTCGGTTCAGATCCTCACGCATTCCCCTGCCCCAGCGGGGGTGGTTCCCAGCTCGGGGTCCAACATTTCGAGGTTTCCGGGGGGCAGGCCGAGGTTTTGCCTCCTTTCAGTCCTCAAACAATAAAAAGTCCCAATGAGATAAGGCGGACCCAGGTGGCGGAGGTGCCCGTGGGAGGACGGTTGCGGGATTTTCTCTCTGCCTGGGTCCAAATCACCTCCGATCGCTGGGTGTTGGAGGTCATTCGAGAAGGCTATGCTCTGGAATTTCTTCGGCCCGTGCGGGACTCCTTTGTCCTTTCTCGGTGCGGGTCTCTGAGGAAGCTTCGCGCGGTACAGGACACGTTGGGGCGGCTACTGCAGCTCGGAGCGGTGGTTCCCGTCCCGGCAGGCCAACGCGGGTGCGGTCGATACTCGATCTATTTCGTAGTCCCGAAGAAAGAGGGCACCTATCGGCCAATTTTGGACTTAAAAAGGGTGAATCGTTGTCTTCGTATCACCCATTTCCGGATGGAGACCTTACGTTCCGTCATTGCGGCAGTCAGAAAGGGGGAGTACTTGACAGCCTTAGACCTCACTGAGGCCTATCTTCATATTCCCGTACGTCCAGAGCATCAGAAGTTCCTTCGCTTTGCAGTACCGATGGGGCATTTCCAGTTTCAGGCGTTGCCTTTCGGGCTCGCGACGGCTCCTCAGACGTTCACCAAGATTATGGTGGTGGTCGCAGCGGCGCTTCGCAAAGAAGGAATTCTCGTGCATCCGTATTTGGACGATTGGTTGATTCGAGCGAAGTCCGCGCAGGAAAGTGCAACGGCCACCGCTCGGGTGATAGCGTTTTTGGAAAACCTGAGTTGGGTGGTCAATTTTGCGAAAAGCAAGCGGGTACCCTCTCAGACTCTGGAGTACCTGGGAGCGCGGTTCGACTCTTGGTGGGGAGCAGTCTTCCTGCCCTCTGCCAGGGCGAAGGCCTTGCAGGATCTCGTGCGGAACTTTCGGGAGCTCCCTGCTCCAACGGCGTGGCAGTATCTGCAGCTGCTGGGTACCATGGCGGCGACCATCGAAGTAGTCAGGTGGGCCCGGTTTCACATGCGGCCTCTCCAAAGCGCCCTGCTCAGGCGTTGGTCGCATCAGGCGGATGCGCTGTCTCAGCGGCTCGTGTGTCCTCCGGAGGTGCGGCAGGACCTTCTTTGGTGGTTACAACCCGGAAATCTGGAGGGCGGTATGTCCCTGGAGACTCCATCCTGGGTATTGGTGACGACCGATGCCAGTCTCTCGGGATGGGGAGCACACTGCGAAGGCAGGATAGCCCAGGGCCCGTGGTCGCAGATAGAGCGGCAGTGGTCAGTCAACCGGTTAGAGATGCGTGTGGTGTTTCTGGCACTTCAAGAGTTTCGGGAGCTCGTACACCAGAAAGCGGTGCGAGTACTGTCTGACAATGCGACGACAGTGGCCTATATAAATCGTCAGGGCGGCACGGGGAGCCCGTCCTTGGAGGAAGAGGCGTCGCGGCTGTTGCGTTGGGCCGAGGGCAATCTCAGTGCGTTGTCGGCTCAGCACGTGGCCGGCACTGACAATGTCCAGGCGGATTTTCTCAGTCGGCGCAGAGTGGACCCGGGGGAGTGGGCCCTACATCCGGATGTTTTCGCACTCCTGGTGCATCGCTGGGGACTGCTGGTGATGGATCTGATGGCCACCTTCGAATCCACAAGAGTCGCGCGGTTCTTCAGCAGGAGAAGAGAGCGGATGTCAGAAGGCTTGGATGCGCTGGCGCAGAGGTGGCCGATGGAGGGGCTCCTCTACGTTTTTCCTCCGTGGGCGCTGATCGGCAAGGTGATTCAGCGTATAGATCAGCATCGGGGTCTGGTGGTGCTGGTGGCACCCGACTGGCCTCGGCGACCGTGGTATGCAGATTTGATACGGCTGCTGGTGGACAGGCTGTGGCAGCTCCCTCCTCGGGAGGATCTCTTGCTGCAGGGGCTGCTTCGCATGCCGCAGGTGGGTCGATTCTCGCTTACGGCATGGCTCTTGAGCGGGCGCGGCTAACGGCTAAAGGATACTTTCCGGCGGTTGTGGGTACCTTGTTAGGCTCGCGAAGGTGGTCTACGTCTGTAGCATACATCCGTGTTTGGCGCGTTTTTGAAGCGTGGTGTGCGGATCGCGCTCTTCCGCCGCTTCGGGCTTCAGTGCCGCAGATCCTGGCCTTTTTGCAGGACGGAGTTGAGAAGGGTCTTGCGGCTAGTTCCTTGCGAGTACAGCTGGCGGCGCTATCCTGTTATCGGGGGAAGGTGCAAGGTCAGGTACTTGGTTCCCATGCCGACGTCCGGCGGTTTCTGCGCGCGGTGTTATTGTTGCGCCCCCCGCGGCACGACTCGCTTCCTTCTTGAGGTCTCAATTTGGTCTTGGAGGCCTTGATTGCGGCGCCCTTTGAGCCCTTACGGGAAGCGTCACTTAAGGATTTGACGTTGAAGACTGTCTTTCTGGTAGCCATTTGTTCCGCTCGCAGAATTTCGGAGTTGCACGCATTGTCTTGTAGGGAGCCGTATTTGACTTTTGATAGCCACCGGGTGGTTTTACGCACGGTACCAGCCTTTTTGCCGAAGGTGGTTTCGCCGTTCCATGTTAACCAGGTGGTAGCCCTTCCGGTGTTTTCAGCGGCGGAGCGGTCTGGGCAGTCCGGCGGTCAGCTTCATCGTCTCGACGTCTGACGGGTGCTCAAGATGTACCTCCGCAGGACGAGATCTTTCAGGAAATCGGATAGGTTATTTGTCGCGTTTGGCGGGCCGCGAAAGGGAGAGGCGGCTGCAAAGTCGTCCATTTCACGCTAGCTGAAGGAGGCTATTTCGTCGGCATACCTGTTGCGTGGCAGGGAGGTGCCTAGTGGCCTTCGGGCGCATTCTACTAGAGCGCAGGCGGCGTCATGGGCGGAGGTTAGCCTGGTGCCAGTGGCAGACATTTGTAGGGCGGCAACTTGGTCCTCGTTGCATTCCTTTGCCAGGCATTACCGCCTAGGTGTCCAGGCGCAGAGGGATGGGCGTTTTGGCTCTGCGGTTCTTCGGGCTGGCCTCGCCGGTCCCTCCCGTTGATGTTCACTGCTCTGTTACATCCTCTATGGTTCCGGGACTGGACTAGAGGGACGTAAAGGAAGAGTAAATTAGACTTACCTGCTAATTGTTGTTCCTTAAGGAACTCTAGTCCAGTCCCGGATCCCTCCCGTTGGTGGGCTCGGCATTCAGCCTGCAGTGGTTTTAAAGCCAAAGTATAGATCATATGCCTGAATGACTGCAGGGGAGGTTTAGCGGTGCCGGGGTACAAGACAAGACGGGACATCTTTTTGGCGCTGCAGTGCCTCGAAAGCTCCAGAGAGTGTTTTCTTCTCTTTCTGGGGCTGGAGGTTTTCTTTTCATTTAAGTACAGCATATAAAAAAAAAAAAAAACGTAACTGATCCAGACACACAGAACGGACACGTTCCTGTTTCGATGGAGAAGAGGCGGTATTGGTGTCTTGGTGCCGAATGCTGCTTCTTCTTCGGTAGTTTTAAGCTATTCTATGTTCAGGTCTCTGGCCTGTTTACTTTATTATTCCTGTTTCTACTTATTTGTTGCTCTTCTGAGTCTGCTTTATCAATAGGTACTGGTGATTGGGGCGGTTCCTGCCTACTTGTACCAGTGACATCAAAGTGATGACATCTTTCAGTCTCCAAAGCTGCTGGTGGAGGTTCACAACTCTATGGTTCCGGGACTGGACTAGAGTTCCTTAAGGAACAACAATTAGCAGGTAAGTCTAATTTACTCTTCTGCGTGTGCTTTGGGCAGTTGCTATTCTGTAAGTGCCTGCGTAAGTGTGTGCTTTCAGTTGGTGTATGTATGGGGTGGAACTTGAGCAGAGCATAGGCGGGGCCTAAATTTGCACACACAAGTTCTAGCGTACTATGACGTGTGTTTCTGCCCAATCTAGGTGCAGGTAGTTACACCTGCTCTAGGACAGGTGTTAACTGTCGCAACTACGTTAAGGCATGTAACTACGCCCCTATTGTATAACAGAACACACGTGTTTCACTTTATAAAATAGGTCACAAATATGCAGGAGTTTCTAAAACACTTGGGGTGGGGAGGGCACAGTTTTCGAAAGGGCTTTTTACATGTGTAAATACATGTTTACCTATGTAAAATGCTTTGAAAATTGCCTCTTACATTTACAAATTGCAAGACATTTACAAATTACATTTACAAATTGCAATTGCATGTAATTTGCACAGATTATACAAATCGACTTGCGTGGAGAAGTAGCCTAATGGTTAGAGCACTGGCTTGAGAACCAAGAGACCAGGGTTCAATTCCCAATAGCACTCCTTGTGACCTTGGACAAGTCACTTAACCCTCCATTGCCTCAGAAGAATCAAAGTTATCAATATACCTGTTTGTTGTACATTACCAAGTGTGTTACAATATAAACCGCTTTGACTAAAAATGAGACCCACACAACGGCATCTGCCAGACTTTTGCTGCACCTCTTGGGGCACATGGCCACAACCGTGCATGTAATCCCGTAGGCACGTCTCAGGATGTGATAGGTCCAGTGTAATCTGAACTCTCAGTGGAAGCCAAAGGGCCACCTGGGGAATCAGGTTCAGATCACCTTGCTTCTAGCAGTCTCTCTCGCGTCATGGCAGAGCCAACAGAACCTCAGGACTGGCTTGACCTTCCAGGCCCCTCCAGCACATTGTGTCCTCATGATGGATTAGGTGGTACTCATCCACACGGACAATCAAGTAGCTATGTTCTACATCAACAAAGGGGGGGGGAGAATGGGCTCATACCTCTTCTGTCTGGAGGTAGTTTGCCTGTGGAATTTCGCCACTGAGAATGGCATGACCCGGGCGGTGTACCTTTCAGGCCAGGACAATCTGCTTGCCGATTGACTCAGCAAAGTGCTTCAACCTCACAAGTGGCGACTCATCCCAGAGGTAGTCAACTCCATCTTCCAGTGCTGTGGGTGACCCTGACATTGGACCTCTTCACGAGTTCTGAGAACATGCAGCTGCCATGTTTCTGCTCACAGAGGCCAGCCCCAGGCCAAGTAGCGGCGGACGCCTTTCTCCTGCACTGGTCCATGAGCTTCCTATAGGTGTACGCACCTATTCTCCTGGTCTCCAAAACCTTGCTCAAGATTGTCAGACGGGGCCTCAGTAATCCTTATTGCCCCTTGGTGGCCCCAACAGCAGTGGTTCCCCCTGCTCCTGCAGCTGTCCCAAGCGGCCCCCTATACCTCTAGGCTAGGACCCAGTCTTGCTCTCACAGCAGAATTGGGACCCTTCTCCATCCCAATCTCTGGTCCTTCACCCTGACAGCGTGGATGCTGAATGGCTAGCCATAGCATATCTCCATCTCTCCAGAGAGGTAGAAGACATTCTACTGGCTTCGCACAAGGACACAAGGACTCTACGTGCTGGGTGTATCCCTTCACATGGCGTTGATTCTCGGTCTGATGCTCAGATAAGAATCTCAAACCTTTCTCCTGCTTGGAGCAGGACATCCTGCAATATCTCCTGCACCTCTCCCAGACTGGACTGAAGTTCATTTCTGTCAGGGTGCACCTCAGTGCCCTAGTGGCGTATCATCACCTTGTCGAGGGCTAGTCTGTCTCTGTGCACCTGCTGGTGGGCCGCTTCATGAGGTGGCTTCTCCTCTTGCAGCCCCCCTCTTGCAGCCTCCTCACTGCCAGTGGTGTGAGACTTGAACATTGTTCTTGGGAAGCTGATGGCTCCCCCTTTGAGCCTCTGGCTATGTGCCATCTAAAGTACTTGTCATGGAAAGTAGCGTTACTGGTAATGCTCACTTCGGCCAGGCAAGTCAGTGAGCTGCAAGTGTTGGTGGTTCACGCCCCCTACAGCAGGTTCCACAGAAACAGGGTCATTCCCTAAGGTGGTGTCTGCTTTTCACATGAACCAAGTCCTTCCCACCTTTTTTCCCAGGCCTCACGCCTCTCATGCGGAAGCCTTGTTACACACCATGGATTGCAAGAGGTCTCTGTCCTTCCATCTTCAGAGGACACAGCCCCATTGCTGCTCGTCACAACTGTTCATCTCCTATGATGAAAACAGGCTCGGAGTATGTTTCCAAGCGTACCCTGTCCATCTGAATGTCAGATTGCAACTCCTTGACCTATGAACAGGCTGGACTCTCCCTGGAGCATCATGTTACCGTGCACAATGTTCATGCCATGGCGGCCTCTGAGGCCAACTTACGCTCAGTCCCTCTGCTGAATATTTGCTGGGCCACCACTTAATCTTTGATCCGTACCTTTGCAGTGCATTACTGCTTGGAAGAAAGCTCACAGCATGATAGCACCTTCGGCCAGTCAGTACTTTGTCATCTCTTTGGGGAATAGTGCAACTCCTTCCCTCCAGCCAGTTGTTTTCAGGCTACCGGTGAGGTGTTTCCATGCTCAGTGCTGCAGCTGCATCTCTGGACTTCAAGCCATTCAGTGCTTCTTGCTGCCCTGCACAATTTGCTTTTGCGTTGTCAGGGGCCCCTACAGGTCTTTTCGGTAGCCTGTAGCTTGGGAGTCCCATATGTGAGGACTGACTTCTTGCTTGTTCCCAGAGAAAGCGTAGTTACTTATCTGTAACAGGCGTTCTTTGGGAACAGCAGGAATCGGTCCTCACCACCCTCCCTCCTCCCTGTGGAGTTGTTTTTTCTTTTTATGCTTGATTAAACTTTGTCGTCATACTGAGTAAGATGGCACCCTTGGGTGGGAAGGTGACCACGCATGCGCGGTCTAACTCCCAAAGGCTTTCTTTGAAAGCTGGGGAGTGAATCCACGCAGGCTCCGTTGATGCTGACGTCACCTATTTGTGAGAACTGATTCCTATTGTCCCCGGAGAACACCTGTTACAGGTGAGTAACTACAATTTATAAAATTACTCCTTTATTGAATACATTTGTTATAATTAGGACTTCTGATTTTAGGTTTTAACCAATAAACACAAATAAAAGCATCCTGCAATGTAAAAAAAATATGAAAATAGATGTTTGTTGGATAAATAATGGAAAAACACCACGTCCTCTAATACTTTCTCACCCCCTCGCCTAGCTTGCCTTGCATCCTTCACTCAGTTTTTGTGCCTTATCTGCACTGACAACTCTAAAGTGGCACAAACATACATGTTGATTGCACTAGAAAAGGTATCAAGTAATAGAACCTGCCGCACAAAAATACTGATTAAAGCTGATTTTTTTTTGTACCTTCAATCAACTCTTAATTGGCTTAGAAAATAAACATCTAAATTTACAATTTATAAACATCTAAGAATAGAAGCCCTAGTTATGAGGGTATATGAGGCCCATATTTGGCTCCTGTCATAATTAGGGGTTGATTTTCAGCGGGATTTAGCCATTAACTACAGAGTCAGGCAGCTAGATCCAGCTCAGAATCGGCTCATTAGTGTTAAAGTAGCCAAACATGACCATAATAAACAATTATTATAATAAACACATTCATTTTTCCTGACCTGTTCCATACAAATATTATTTTAATGTGTTCTTTTTAATTTAAGCCCTGCCTTTTGGAATAAAATGGTCTTCTAGATCTGACATTCCTTTATAATCTCTTCTAAATGCTTTAATTTTTAACATAAAAGTAAATTGTGATATGCTAGAAAATGTTTTTTCTTTTATTTTTCAGGTATGGATGTGTGGGGGGAAGATGGAGGACATCCCCTGCTCTAGGGTGGGTCATATCTATAGAAAATATGTTCCTTACAAAATTCCAGCTGGAGTCAACGTAGCAAGGGTAGGTATTTTTCATATCACGTTTCCACAGCAAGGAAATGGCAACATCTCACAACCCAAACAGACTTGATATGTACATTGGGGTAGAGGGTAAACGTACAGTACCTTCCCTGTCCTATGTGTTCATTAAGCAGGCGGGGTTTTTTTCTGTTTTTAGAATTTACAATAATAATCAAGCAACCGCTTGTACAGAAAACAACTGCTTGCATAGTAAATATAATCAACAAGGAAAAACATACAATGAGGAAAAAAAACGTATTACAAGAGTTTAGGTAGCCCACTATAATGGGGGAAATGCCTTGGAAAAAACACAAGGAAAGTGAAGCCTTGATCTATTAACAGGAAAAATATAGAACTACAGCGGCATCAGGGGCGCGGGACAGAGAGAAACACAAATCAGAACGATCACTGTGATGATGATGAAGCAATCTGGGCACTAATGAATGATAAATCTTCAGGCTGAAAAAACACATATTTCTTATCCCGAAAGAAAACCATACATTTACAAGGAAATCATAAAATAAAGGAAGCCCCAATCTGAACCAACCCAGATCTTAACAACAAAAAGGCTTTACGTCTTTTCTGAGTCTCCCTGGGGACGTCAGGGCATTAAGCAGTTTTAAAGTAAGGACCACAGCTCCCTCTAGTGAGACAGTGATGTATCTTAACGAAAGCAATAGAAATGAAACTACCCCAAGAGTGATTTTATGTAGGACTTAACTCCAGCCAGGAATATCAAAGGTACCTAATGCTTTCTTTTTGATCAGATACCACATTTATGACCTACTGATAGGCTCAAGAATTTGGAAGCATCTAATCCCTCATGGGGTCCATTCTTGGCTTGTGTTATATCAGACAAGGATAGGGAAGAGATACGGTATCTATTCATGGCAAAGGATCCTTTTCGATATTTAAACATTCTCAAGCCAATAGAAATTATTTAGATTTTAACTCTGCAGCCACACAACTAATTGAAAAACATTGCACCCCTCAAATCCCTAAGTACTGTTCTCTGTTTTTAGCCACACAGACTCCTCTTTTTCTGAGTTTTCCTTTTTCCTAACAACTTTCAGTTCTTATTGTGTTTTTTATTTTTCATTTCCCTGTTTGCATTCTCGCATTTTATAAAACTCTAAAGATATTCAGCCACCTCCAGTTGGAGCTGTTTGAGATAGACTTCTTCCCACTTCTGGGGAAGTTAGACACACATGATGTTTCACAGCAGCACCAGAGCATGTAACTGTGATCAAGTGACATACTTCCTTTCATGTTGAATATTGTGACGCAGTGCCAGGCACAGAAGCTATGGAGACCGATAGCGACCCCCTGGTAGAGTCTGGTACTGCAGGCAAAGAAGGAGTTTTACACTCTCAGCACAGCTGGCAAACAGCCAATCAAGTCACTTCAGAGCTGGAGAGAAGTGAACCCATGGATTGGGCACGCCCTAGGAGGAGGCGGGTTCCCCAGAGTAAGGGTCCCTTCTTAAACACAGAGACAGGAACAGGAAGGAGAGACGAAACAGGAACAGGGACAAAGACAAGGATAAAGACAGGAACAGAGACGGAGAGTGGAAGAAGAAGAAGAAGCATTAGAAGGAATACAGAACCAGGACCTTTTGAGAGCACATGGAGAAAGAATGAAAGAGTGAATGCTGCAGGTGGTTGGAAAAAGGAAGTCCCTTTTTACCCACGAGAGAGAAAGCAGAAGGTACTGAAGAGACAGGAAGTTCCTTTGGCTGTAGAACCCTGTGACCTCTCTGCACAAACTCTGCCCAGCTGTATCAGGAAGGCAGCTAATTCCTCAGCAGGAGAAAACCTCACGTTCCTGAGGAACAATTTCCTTCCGTGGAGAGAAAGACATGCTGACCAGATAATTCCTGAGCACTCTCAAGACAAGGTACCTGCTATTCTTAAACCTTATGCTGATTTTTATAAAGACAAAAGAGAGAATCCTGTATCCAGAGAACAGGACAGTTTCAGGGAATATAGAAGCAGTTTTTACCCTGAAAGCTCTCCCTGTAAACCTACTTTTACCCAGCCTGTAATTCCCGTGCTTAAGAGAGAGGCTGAGGAACAAGTTTAGCAAAAGAGTTTACAGACAGATTGAATTATCCTAATTTAGGAGGACCTGCTTTAGAAGCATTGTTAAGAACCAAAACTGCTACCGGCAGATGTGAGATTCCACCACTTAATAGCAGAGCACAGTGGGGGCAGGGAATCTTCACCTCAGAGCCAGAGTGTTTAGCAAGGGAAAGCCCGGTTACCTCATCGCAGCCTATTAATCAGCTGTTCAAACCACAGCCGGCTTTACCCTTAGCTCCTGCTAGCAGCCAAACAGAATTTCTCCTAAATGAGCTGACAAAGCTATTAAATAAGAGAGACATTGCATTACCTGAGAATATCCAAGCAGGGAACAATCCTGAGGGAAGGATTTTACCCATGTTCCTTTACCATGCAAGACATCAATCAGCCGATGGACTGTTCGGTAGGGCTGATTGACAAGGCTAAGGAATCAAAGGCTTGAGTGTTTATTCCTGAATTTAAAACGTGTTTAGTACTGAGCCAGAATTGCTAAGATTTTACCCACCGGGACTGTGATTGGGTAATCATAAGAAAAGGCTTTTGTGCTTGATCTGTATCCAGGACTGTGAAGTTAACTGTCCACGAGTATTATTATAAGTTATATCCACTCACCTGTACCTGTCCAAGAAAGACACATGAAGGAATGTGTTTTCTTCTGAAGAAGTTTTTGTGTTAGAGCACTTCATTGAAAACCCCTGTTTGCACAATCCTAAGTTGATAAGTTTTTCTGTTCCTGTGTGCCTCACGTAGCGGGGAAAATAAACATCCTTTTGGAAAATAAATATTCTTGTCACCCCATTTATTCATTTGGGCCCCCACAACTACACAAGCCCTTTCCCTCCCTGACCACCAGGTTGGGGAGTGAGTGAAGGTGTTGACAAGTGGCGTAGATCAAGAGGATTTCAACGCAGGCGCAGAACAGCTGTCTTCAGGAGCTGCAGAGACCTCATCATTAACTGGACCCAGCTGGAGGAGCTGACGAGGCCCAGCAGAGACGGAGGCAGTGCAGAGGGCTACAGGAGCCATATCCCTGAAGTGCTTGTCTTTCACCTAACCCAGGTAACAGGTATACACCCCGGTGGTGGAAATACCAGGGTAGAAGGTGACCCCTAGGGATAGCTGAAAAAAAAAAAAAAAAAAAAAGGGAAAACAGGTTTATTTCTGGAGGAAAGCCCAGAGAGTGCTAGTGATACCGCACTTGGGTCCCTGTTTTCTCTCTGTTTCAGTTGCAGTGAACATCAAGGATGACGCTCGAGCCAAAGGAGATCATCCAGTGGATGGCAACCCAATTCGAACGACAGGCTGATTTGGCGCTGGAAGCTCAGAAGAGAGCCGACGCAGCACTCAAAGAGCAGCAACAACCTCTTCTCACTCTTCTAGAAGAACTGCTAAAGGGAGAAGATGGACACTGTTCAACCACTAAAGACAGGTTCCGTAAGAGATAACATGTCTGCTGTGAATGTACCAGCAGAGACACTCTTAATTTTGGACCTTGGTCTAATAAGGATGATATAGATGATTATCTTGAAAGTTTCGAAAGAGTGGCACACTTAGTCTGTGGCCGAAACAACACTGGGCCTTGAGGTTAGCCGCGTCCCTGACGGGCGAGGCTAGAGCAGCTTATAGAGCCATGCCACCAGAATTAGCTAGCAATTTTGAAGAGCTAAAGAAAGCCGTACGAGAGAGGTTGGGACTCACCCCACTCCTGTATCATAAGCGCCTAAGGAGTGTGAAACTCGAGTTGGGTGAAACCCCCAAATCTCTTTATTATCGTATAAGAGCCTTATTGTTTAAATGGTTGACCCCAGAAGGGCGGTCAATAGAGTCTATTTTAGATGACTTGATTTTGGAGCAGTATATGGAGGCAATGCCAAGGGAAATACGCACTTTCTGATCCTCCAAAATTGCAAAAATCCGCAGGAAGCAGTTGCCCTGGCCGAAAGATACATAGAGGCAGAGCAAGTAGCTTCGACACCTGGTAGCCATGTTCGGCGTACGCCAGCAGAGGATCAGAAATGAGGCGCAAGGTCCTAGAGGATCCTAGGAAAATAGCCAGGCCTAACAGGCCGAGTCTGTAACTAGGATGAAATGCTTAGATGTGGACAGATAGGCCACATACAGACACATTGCTTGGTGAATAATGCTTTGGTGGCCGATTCTTATATGGAAGACAGGCCAGGTTTCCTGTTAGCAGTAGCCATCCAGGGAATAACCACTCAAGCTCTGTTAGATTCAGGTGCTGAACTCAGCATGATTTCGGAGGAGTTTTGGAGGGCTATTAATGCTAAAGCAGCCCAGAAACACTACATCCTGTAGAGGAAGTAAAAATAAGGTGTGTCCATGGGGGAACCTCTTCCTGCCCTGTTTATAACCTCCAAATAGCAGGCTTAGGGGTTGAGAGAGAGATTCCACTGGCGGTTGTCCCGCGACTTCCACACGCGTGATCCTGGGTAGAAATTGGCCCCAGTTTTACCGGGAAATTAAGAAAGAGCTACAGGAAAAGGAGCTATGGTCTCCACCAGAGCTCAGACCTCTGCTTTAGACCCGCAGGAGGGTACATCAGAAAGCACGGGAGATGCCCTTCCGTCCGACGAGGCTTTGATTACCCCTCCTGGTTCCCGGGTTAAAGAAAGGAAAGGCTGAGAAGAAGAAAGAAAACAGGCCCGTAATAGGAATAGGTCTGAAGTGCTAGCAGGGCAGGGATTACCTTGGGTACCAGAAGACCTAATGCAAAAGTTTCCCTCCTTTCCAAATGAACAGCAGGCGGACCCTGCTCTCATCCAAGCTTTCAAGTGGGCTCAGGAGTGCAGGGATACACTACCCAAGTTCTCCTAGTATCAGGAATCCTTTACAGGGAAAGCAAGAATCCCTTTTCAGGAGACACTCGGAGGCAGCTGGTAGTACCCACGACATTTAAAAATATTGTACTTCGCTTGGCTCATGATCATCCAGCAGGGGGACACAAGGGCAGTCAAGGAACCCTGGACCAAATACTGGCCCGCTTTTATTGGCCAGGAGTATTTAAAGAGACTACCCGATTTTGTGAAGCTTGCCCTACCTGTCAGCGGGTTTCGGCAAGCCATCCTAGGGACGTCCCGATGGTACCATCCCCCGTGATCAGGGGAGCCCCTTCAGAGGATAGGGATGGATATTGGGGTCCCTTAGTTAAAACCCCACGAGGGTTCCGCTACATCCTAGTAGTAGTAGATTATGCCACGCGGTTCCCGTGGGCCATGCCACTTCGCTCTACTTCAGCTAAGGTAATAGCTACCGAATTAATTAAGCTGTTTTGCGAAAGTAGGTTCCCGAAAGAAGTTCTCACTGATAGGGGGAGTAACTTTTTGTCAAGAGACCTAGGCCAGTTATGGGATGCTTTTGGTATCAATCATATCAAAACAGCCGCATACCACCCCCAGACAAACGGTTTGGTAGAACGCCAGAACCAAACGATTAAGCAGATGTGAGAAGGAGTCTGGAAGGTGAATCTGAACACTGGGATTTAATGCTCCCTTTTGTTCTTTATGCTTGTAGGGAGCGAAAACAAGCTCCTTGGGAACAGCCCCCTACGAGTTATTATATGGGAGGTCTCCCCGAGGAATTCTAGACATCTTAAGAGAACAGTGGATAGCACCTGACCCCAGGGAGGTGGAGGTCCCCGAATTCTTAACAGATTTGAGAAGACGGCTGAACCGAACCTCAAAGGTGGCGGTGGAGAATTTAAGAAAAAGCCAAGATAAACAGAAGTCCTATTATGATAGGAATACGAAGGAGAGACAGCTCCTAATTGGGGATAAAGTTATTGTGATGGTGGCAGGAACTGCACCTAAGTTCGAAAGCCAATGGAAAGGCCCATGCCGCGTTATACGTCCCGTGGGACCTGTTTCCTATTTAGTGGAGAATAGGCGCGGGAAGAGGCAAGTTTACCACATCAATTTATTAAAACCATGGCATGATAGGGTAGCCCTAGCCCAACTGGCCATGCTAGCGCCCCGAAAACACGAGTATTCAAGGCCGGATAGCGTACCAGAAATTAAAAGTTGTATCCCGTGCTGTCCAGGTTCCCTTGGAGCAGCCCGTGATATCTTAAGGGGGGGGATCTGTGACGCAGTGCCAGGCACAGAAGCTATGGAGACCGATAGCGACCCCCTGGTAGAGTCTGGTACTGCAGGCAAAGAAGGAGTTTTACACTCTCAGCACAGCTGGCAAACAGCCAATCAAGTCACTTCAGAGCTGGAGAGAAGTGAACCCATGGATTGGGCACGCCCTAGGAGGAGGCGGGTTCCCCAGAGTAAGGGTCCCTTCTTAAACACAGAGACAGGAACAGGAAGGAGAGACGAAACAGGAACAGGGACAAAGACAAGGATAAAGACAGGAACAGAGACGGAGAGTGGAAGAAGAAGAAGAAGCATTAGAAGGAATACAGAACCAGGACCTTTTGAGAGCACATGGAGAAAGAATGAAAGAGTGAATGCTGCAGGTGGTTGGAAAAAGGAAGTCCCTTTTTACCCACGAGAGAGAAAGCAGAAGGTACTGAAGAGACAGGAAGTTCCTTTGGCTGTAGAACCCTGTGACCTCTCTGCACAAACTCTGCCCAGCTGTATCAGGAAGGCAGCTAATTCCTCAGCAGGAGAAAACCTCACGTTCCTGAGGAACAATTTCCTTCCGTGGAGAGAAAGACATGCTGACCAGATAATTCCTGAGCACTCTCAAGACAAGGTACCTGCTATTCTTAAACCTTATGCTGATTTTTATAAAGACAAAAGAGAGAATCCTGTATCCAGAGAACAGGACAGTTTCAGGGAATATAGAAGCAGTTTTTACCCTGAAAGCTCTCCCTGTAAACCTACTTTTACCCAGCCTGTAATTCCCGTGCTTAAGAGAGAGGCTGAGGGAACAAGTTTAGCAAAAGAGTTTACAGACAGATTGAATTATCCTAATTTAGGAGGACCTGCTTTAGAAGCATTGTTAAGAACCAAAACTGCTACCGGCAGATGTGAGATTCCACCACTTAATAGCAGAGCACAGTGGGGGCAGGGAATCTTCACCTCAGAGCCAGAGTGTTTAGCAAGGGAAAGCCCGGTTACCTCATCGCAGCCTATTAATCAGCTGTTCAAACCACAGCCGGCTTTACCCTTAGCTCCTGCTAGCAGCCAAACAGAATTTCTCCTAAATGAGCTGACAAAGCTATTAAATAAGAGAGACATTGCATTACCTGAGAATATCCAAGCAGGGAACAATCCTGAGGGAAGGATTTTTACCCATGTTCCTTTACCCATGCAAGACATCAATCAGCCGATGGACTGTTCGGTAGGGCTGATTGACAAGGCTAAGGAATCAAAGGCTTGAGTGTTTATTCCTGAATTTAAACGTGTTTAGTACTGAGCCAGAATTGCTAAGATTTTACCCACCGGGACTGTGATTGGGTAATCATAAGAAAAGGCTTTTGTGCTTGATCTGTATCCAGGACTGTGAAGTTAACTGTCCACGAGTATTATTATAAGTTATATCCACTCACCTGTACCTGTCCAAGAAAGACACATGAAGGAATGTGTTTTCTTCTGAAGAAGTTTTTGTGTTAGAGCACTTCATTGAAAACCCCCTGTTTGCACGATCCTAAGTTGATAAGTTTTTCTGTTCCTGTGTGCCTCACGTAGCGGGGAAAATAAACATCCTTTTGGAAAAATAAATATTCTTGTCACCCCATTTATTCATTTGGGCCCCCACAACTACACAAGCCCTTTCCCTCCCTGACCACCAGGTTGGGGAGTGAGTGAAGGTGTTGACAATATTCAGTTAGATAATTCTGTTTATTGTGTACTGGACAATATTTGATAAATGCATATGACAAGTCAATACTCTTCTTTGTAAAAAGAAAGAAATCACTTCTAAACTATATGTGATTGTGTTATGCTAATAGCTCTTTGTATCATAGTTCACAACATGTTCTCTGTAACTAAGTTCTTTGTTTGATGTAAACCGCCCCTGATCGATGAAAGGGGTGGTATAGAAAAACTGGCAAAAGGCAGGCAAATGGAGAATTTGAGAAGAAGCTTGCTGCAGAAGCAAAAACCAAAATAAAGACTTTTTCAAGTACATTCGTAGCAAAAATCCTGTGAGAGAAGTCAGTTGGTCCATTAGATGATAGAGCGGTTAAAGGGGCACTAAGAGACGACAAGGCGATAGCGGAGAGACTGAATGAATTCTTTGCTTTGGTCTTTACTGAGGAAGATGTAGGGATGTTACCCATGACTGAAGTGGTATTTAAAGGTGCAGAAGAATTGAAGGAAATATCGATACATTGGGAAGATGTATTACAACTATCAGATAAACTGAAGAGTAGCAAATCACCTGGGTCGGATGGTATACATCCAAGGGTGTTAAAAGAACTGAAATATGAGATTGCAGACCTGCTATTAGTAATCTGTGAATTTTCATTAAAATCATCTGTAATACCTGAAGATTGGAGGATCGCCAATGTAACACCATTTTTAAAAAGGGTTCCAGGGGTGATCTGGGAAACTACAGACCGGTGAGCCTGACGTCAGTACCAGGAAAAATGGTAGAAACCATCATAAAGAACAAAATTACTCAGCATGTAGCTAGTCATGGCCTAATGGGAGACAGCTAACATGGCTTTAGACAAGGAAGATCTTGTCTTACTAATCTCTTATGTTTTTTTGAAGGTGTGAATAAACAGGTGGACAAAGGTGAGTCGGTTGATATAGTTTAACTGGACTTTCAGAAAGCCTTTGAGAAGGTCTCTCATCAGAGACGTTTGGCAAAACTAAAGAGTTATGGGATAGGAGGCAGTGTACTATTGTGGATAAGGAACTGGTTAAAAGATAGAAAGCAGAGGGTTGGGCTAAATGGCCAATTTTCCCAATGGAGAAAGGTGAATAGTGGTGTATCCCAGGGATCTGTGCTGGGTCCTCTGCTTTTTGACATATTCATAAATGACCTGGAAAGGGAAAAACGAGTGAGGTTATCAAATTTGCAGATGACACAAAACTATTTAAAGTTGTTAAAACCCAAGAGGATTGTGGAAAATTGCAAGAGGATCTTGATAAATTGAAAGACTGGGCATAAAAATGGCAGATGAAATTTAATGTGGACAAGTGCAAAGTTATGCACCTAGGGAAGAACAATCCAAACTATGGTTACACGATGCAAGGTTCCACATTAGGAACCACCACCCAGGAAAAAGATTTAGGCGTCATTGTGGATAACATGTTAAAACCCTCGGCCCAGTGTTCAGCAGCGACCAAGAGAGCAAATAGGTATCATAAGGAAAGGAATGGAAAATAAAACAAAAGATATTATAATGTCTCTATATCATTCCATGGTGAGACCGCACCTTGAATATTGTGTGCAATTCTGGTCACCGTATCTTAAAAAGGATATAACGTTATTAGAAAAGGTTCAGAGAAGAGCCACCAAAATGGTAAAGGGGATGGAAGGATACTCCTATGAAGAAAGGCTAAAAAGGTTAGGGCTCTTCAACCTGGAAAAGAGACGGCTGAGCGGAGATATGATAGAAGTCTATAAATTAATGAACAGAGTGGAACGGGCAAACGTAGATCGATTGTTTACATTATCAGAATATAGAAAGACCATGGGACATGCAATGAAGCTACAGGGTAAATTATTTAAGACTAATAAGAGAAAATATTTTTTCACTCAACGTGTAATCAAAATCTGAAATTTGTTACCGGAGGATGTAGTAAAGGCTGTTAGTGTAGCTGGGTTTAAAAAAAGGTTTGGACAAGTTCCTGGAGGAAAGGTCCATAAACCATTATTAAGAAGGGACCCAGGATATCAATGTTTGACCCAGTACAAGCATTGTGGAACCTGTGTCTTTTGGGGAAACTGCTAGGTACGTATGACCTAGATTGGCCACTGTTGGAAACAGGATACTGGACTTGATGGACCTTGGTCTGACCCAGTATGGCATATCTTATGTTCTTAACTGTTTAAATAAAAAAAATAAATAGTTTTCAAAGTAAAATTTTTATTTAGTTACCAGGTGGAGTTGCAAAAGCTTATAACCATAAAGTATTGAATGGATTCTGCATTAAATTGCAGTACTGCTAGGAAATTGAGTAGGTAAATGAGCCAGTGCTTTACGATGCATGCTAAAGCCATTTATACTTAGAATATCATGCTATGCGCTAAAGCCCCCCCCCCCCCCATTAACTAACTCGCATTTAACATGGGTGTAAACTGATCTCAATGTTAACAGCACAGGATAACACATTATATTAAGTGCTGCCTTAAACATCTAATGTGGGATTTCATCTGAGGTGACAGGGACCCTGCAGTGTAGTTAATACTTCTTAATTGATAATATGCAGTTTATGTGGCACAATTAACTAGACCTCTAGAGATATAGTTAGGGCTTCAATTCTTAGGCATCTATAGATTGTGAATTTAGGTGTCGATTTTCCAGCTAATTGGGGGTTGTCTAAGGGTACAAATAAATTATTGCTTATAGTGTATTCATACTCTAGGTACTATTGCTAAATAGCTTCTGATGAAATTAGATATGAAGAAAGATGAGAAACTAGAGCAGAAAATAAAAAAAACTTGATGAAACGTAAGAAGTGTACAAATATAGAACAGATTAAAATAATGGATAGCCTACACATAGCAATGTACTAGAAAATAATTTTTAAAAGGTTTTCCACATGTAAAAAACCCCACATTTTTTTACACATGGAAGGAGCCATTACCTTTTTATAAAATAATTGCAACATATACACCTATCTGCCTTCTCTGCCTTAATATCCTGTTACAAAATTACACTTCATGTGACTTGCCCAAGATCACAAAGAGTGTCAATGGGAGAGTCAGGATTTGAACCCTGAAAGTCTGGTTCCCAACCTTTGTTACTGCTGTGAAAATGTTGTCCAATAAATAGAGGATACAAGTTCTTGTTAATTTTGCATGCAACCAGCTACTGTATAACTGCAACATCTCTTGTTCCAAACTACTTAAAATGAAGTGTGTAAATCTATCTCTAAGAGAAGTTGTTTTTTCTTTATTTTTGCTGTTAGGAATGGAGAAGTAACTTAATGGTTAGAACAGCTGACTGAGAACCAGGGAAGCCAGTTTGAAATCCCACTGATATTGTGATTATGAGCAAGTCACATTATTCTCCATTGCCGATATTTAAATAACACAGTGACATATCCAGATAGTGGTTGCTGCTGAATATCCAGTGTGTTCAGCCACTTTCGAGATAATTGCCAACATATCCAGACAGTTTCAGTCTCTATCCAATAAGTTATGTGGATAGCAATAGGCTAGATTTGTTGGCTGTCCAGGTTACCCATATAACTTATCTGGATACAGGTCTGAAAATTGCCACTATCTGGATAGTGGCTGGCGCTGTTCTTGCTTTGTTCACAGACTGCCCAAGTGCTCCAAGTGTGCCGAGACAATCTGTGCAGATATTCAGCGGCACTATCTTGATATTGCTACTAAATAGCTCTCAGTGCTTTTATCCAGATAACTTCCATGGCTATCCAGATAAGGGCTTTTGAAAATTGACCCCTTACGTTTTAAGCCCTCTGGGGACAGGAAAATACCTAAGAGTATGTTTACAAAGCAGCAGTAGTGACTGCCGTGTGATATCAGAGCCGCAGCCCCATTGAATTCAATGGGGCCGCTGCTCCGATATTGCACAAAGACCGCTACCGCCGCTTTGTAAACATATCCCTTAGTGTATCTGAATGTAACTGGCCTTGAACTTCTGAGAAAGGCATAAGCTAAATATAGTTTCCCTTTTTCCTTTCCCTTTTTGTGTTGTAAAATGCTTTGAAGGGGTGGTTAATTATGTTTACCTTCTTTGACAGAATTTGAAGCGAGTGGCTGAGGTATGGATGGATGAATATGCAGAATATATTTACCAGCGCCGTCCTGAATATCGACATCTTTCAGCAGGGGATGTGACTTCACAGAAGGAGCTTCGCAACAGCCTGCACTGTAAGAGCTTTAAGTGGTACATGTCAGAGATTGCATGGGACCTTCCAAAGCACTACCCACCTGTGGAGCCTCCAGCAGCTGCCTGGGGAGAGGTAAACATTCCAAAACCAAAACCCATACTGTTTGTTTCAAACATGAAAAGCATAGATTGGGGAAAGGTTTCCACATACCACCCTATAAAAAGGAGAGATAAACGAGATGTGAACCCCACAGCGGGATTCCAGGGATACACAGTGAAAATGGAGGCAAGGAAAGACCCACTGATGGTGAAAAAGAAAATATTATTGCAAATTCATGATGTAATGATTATATTGATATTTTATAGGGTAGAATACTTTAACCGCACAGTTCTGGACTACTGTGGTTAATTTTATAAACCATATTCATATGTGAAACACTGATTTACACATGTAAATGGATTTGCTAAAATTAGTTCATGCCTAAGAGTCTGCATGATGCAAGCCAGCATGCACTTGTACAGCAGGCGTTCTCATGAGCAGAGTTTGGACAAAACATAAGCGGAGTTGCAGTTTACACATGTATTTTATAAAATACATGCATAAAGTGCATTAACAATTATGCCTGCCTTCAAGCAGGTGGAATGCCTGCGCCTTCAGTCGAGGCGTGAATATTGCAGGATTTGTGCAGGTGTTTTATAAAGATGCATAGGCACCTCTTTATAAAATAGGTTAATAATAGGCTCCTTGTTATAGAATGATCCCCATAGAAAACAAGCACATATCTGCACATTTTTCAGAGCAGGTATAAATTTGTGCATTGGCATTATTGTCATTGGGAATAGTTCTGGGAGCATTTATTATAAAGGTGCCTTTATAAAACTGGCTTAAAGAGGGTAATTTTATAAAGTCATTTTTGCATGTATGTGGCCACATACACATATAAATGGGCTCTTTAAAAAATACCAAGTGGTATAAAAGTATAAACTGCATTCCTTGTCAGTAGGTGTAGCTGGGAGTGCAGTCTGCGCAGAGCATGGGTGGCGGTCACAAGTACACAGGTTGATTATGAAATACCTTAATCTTCATGCGCACTTGTGTACTTCCTCCATGGATAAGCAGAATAGGAGCTCACACATAGATGACATCATCAACAGAGCTCCTTCTAGAAGCTTTTCGAGTAGTCCCTTTGTGCATGCACTTACATTCCCACCTGCCACCACGGCACCTCATGTCTTCAGTCTTTCATTTTCTGAAAAGCCCCACAAATGTTTTTAGCATCTGTGATATTCTTCTACAATTGTTTTTCAGTTTACTTGCTCGTCTTTTCAGCTGTGTAAGTAACCTGTCCTGCCGGCGTTGTTACCACATACTTTTTTTTTCTCCTTTATTTTTCTTTAGTTTAGTATTTTTATGCCGTCGCATCTGTTCTACAAATCTGGAGTTTGAATCACAAGCTAGGGTTATGATTAATAAGTTTCAAGAGCGGGGCTATCCGGCCCCGGTATTAAAATTTTTTTTTAAAAAGCATATAAAAGGGCTAAATTTTAACCATCGTGATTGGCTTTTACATCCTAGATCTACAGTTGCAGATCTTAATCCGATGAGCTCTTCGCCCCCTATTACCTGCGTTATTTCATTTTCATGCTTATCCAGTCGTCTTGTTGCAGCTATACGTAAGAGATGGGGCTTATTGATGACACATCCGAAACTTGCTGGGAGTTCACTCCGTGTGGCCTATCGGAGGGGGAAAAATCTGAGTGACTGCCTGTGTTCGGCGGTCCCTTGCCGGCAAATTCAGAAAGAAACTTTTTACCATGCACAATGTGGACATTGCTCCTTTTGTAAGCTTATGTCAAGTACAATTTCTGCAGTGTTTTCACCCAGAACTAGTAGATTATATCAGAATACTGACTGTAACACTACTTTTGTAGTGTATTCCCTTTGGTGCCCGTGTTCGAAGTTGTATGTAGGGAAAAGTACACGTCCTTTACGGACGCGAATAGCTGAGCATAAGTATAGTATTTCTAAAGCGAAGCTTGAAACTCCGTTAGTACAACACTCTTCAGATTCATTCATAGATTTGAAACTCTTCAATGCACAGTTTTGGAAGTGATACCGCCGAATATTCGTAGAGGTGATAGGGGGCTCCTGTTACTGCAGAAGGAACAGAAATGGATCTATACATTGAATACTTTGGACCCTTGCAGGTTAAATGACAAAATTGACTGGTCTCTGTTTATTTAGGGTGGATTTGGACTGATTGCAGCTCCTCCTTGCCTTTTCTTCTTTTATTAATTATTTTTGAGTGTGGGTGTATTATGTTGTGTAATAAAGTTGTTGAGAATGTAAGGTCAGAATGGCAGCTGGTGTGCTAATTGGTGGTAAGGTGGTTTAAATTTAGTGACATCAGACGCTGTGGTAATGCATTTCTTTAGAGACACCTTGGATGTCTGGATAAACTTTTAGCGCGTGGTGTATTGGTGTATCAAATATAGTCGTGTTCCTGATGAAGCCTGAAGGCGAAACAAAAGCTTTTGTCGGACGATGACTACTGTGTTGGATGATGACTATGTTGGTACAATAGTAGGCTGCTGGTAGCTGCTTGGATGCGTTGATGCCAGATTATTTACAGATAAGTGCCGGATTGCTTTCTTTGAATGTTATGCGACGTTACTCACTATTGAGAGTGTAACCTTGTTTTTTTACAGGGAATTGAAATTGACATTGAAGGATGTCCAAATTGTGACTGGATGTCTAGCAGCTGTAACCGCATATGTTTTTGAAGTGTGGAATTTAGTCTGTTTGATGAAGAAGATAACATCGTATGTTTAGCTGCGTTGAAGCAATTCGGGCTTTATTGTAAATGAAGAGGAAGTAGAGCAGACACTTCTTTTCCATAGCAGTGATTGTGTTGTATGTGGTGTATTGTTTTTATGTGTTTCTATGTGGTATGAATCTCATAAAGTAATTTTTGGATTGAGTTAATTGAATCTTAAATATTTTTGATAATATGAAGAGGGATATATAAGTTGTGGGGCCATGATGTGAGTGTCTGCCATTTCCTTATGGTGATGAATTTCGCCAAATGTAGGGGTGAGCAAAACCTGAGGTCCGTTTGAGCTTTATTGAGTGATTGTGAGTAGGTTTTGTGTAAAGTTTTTTGATGTTTATAAGTTGAAGTGATATGGGTGATTACTAAGGGGTTTTAGGTAGGTTGTACTAGCTTTGAACCTCACTCCTAAGCCCTAGGGTATGTGGTGTATAATCTCAGTCTCTCATATTTACTGCTAACGCTCTGCATAGTACTTGTTTTGTGCCAAAGAGTGCTTCCTTCTGGAGTTCATAAGATGTAACCTGGATGGGTAATCTATCAAAGTGTGCTTGGAAGTTCCTCTTAATTAAGCCGTGGCACCTGAGACAATGGGAAACGGTTTGGTGTCTTTCGGCCACATTTTCTTGGTCTCTGACTTGGTAGCACTTTCTAGAAGTGTTTAGAAAGTTACACGCACATGCATACGCATTCCTGCCTGCCATCACTGAGCCTGAGCTTAGCCTTTCTTTTTTTTTCTTTTTTTTCATGGAACCCATTGGACCTGTTTCTGAGCATGGCAGTATATTTCACCTCGATTTGGTACATTTGTACTTTTTCCTATATAACCTGCCACCACTATTCCCTTTTCTCTCTTTTAGTGATCCCTAGTTCAATTTTGAAGTTTCCTTTCTTTTTCCTCCAGCACCACATAGGCCGCATTCAAGCCTGAGGTGCACCCGGTTGGAATTTGAATTTCATTTCTTTTCAAAGACTGAGCAGTTTGATTTCACTTTAGCTATTTTTCCAACTGATATGTCACTGAAACTTGCCAGTGGGTTTAAAGTGCATCCAGTATGGTCAGACCATGTATGTAATGGACATCCACAAATGGTGCCTACAGTGTCTGGAGCCTGACCATAACCCCTCTTTGTAAATTGTGTTTACAGATGACTGAGACTTCCCCTCCCTCGTGGTTTCTGTGAGTAAGAAAGTTGACTATATAGAGTTCAAAAGGCGCCTGGATTTCAGAAAGCTCCAGCTGCCGCATCATTCCATGGTGGTTGAATCTGCTTTCAAGAGCTAGGAATTCCAAGTTGTATTCTTCGGCACCTATGGAGAGGCTCAGACCCTCGACTCTTTTTGAAGGAAACTTTATCAAAATGCCATGCTCACTTTAGTGTGTCATCCTGCTAGTTCTACATGGGCATGCATTTGTAGAAAACTATGCACAGCCTAGAGAAATTTAAGGACTTTCTCCTTCCAGACAAAGTCATGTGATTCCATTCCCTAGTGGACCAAGTACATGGTCCAGGTAACCTACAGTATATTTTCAATATAGCATTGAGGGCCTCAGTTATGAATATTGGTGCCCAGAGACTGTGATGGCTCCAGGCACTAATTTGCAGGAGCAACTCTCTGGCATTCCATACCATGGAAAGAAACTCTTCTGAGACGAGGTTTAGGAAGCTGCTACCATGATCAAGCAGCATTGACCTCCCAGGAATTTTCAGAGTGAAGGGTGCTATTATTTGCACAGGCATGGGTACCCTTCTCCTTCATGCTCTTCCCAATCAATATGGACCTCTCGCACCTGTCCCAGGCAGCAGAGGTCTCAAAAGGCCCAACTGGCTTCTTAGCCCAAAACAGAGATGAGCTTTTGTCTGGTTTCTTGAGCATAACCAACCTACCTGTACTCCAGGTAGACACCCTTCATGTCAGGGGGAGGCTCACTGTTTTTGCAGACAGATGGCACTTAATCACCTTTGCTAATAAAGGGTCACTTTCAGAGTGAAATACAAAACTGAAAAAAGCAAAAAAATCACTCCACAAAATTCACAATTCACAATTCTCAATCAAAATGATGTTTCATACAAAAACAAACAATGAGAAAAAGGCCTCAGAATCACTGGGGTTTAGAGCTAAACAAACGGGCATAACCACCCAAAGCTCCCCCACAAACATCAATGGCCAGAAAAAACTCCTCACTCGACATAAATAGAAACTGGAAACATTTTGTTCTCTTCTAGAGCATATTACAAATAATTCAATATATATCAAGCTTCAAGGAAATTGCACTTATCTTCCGCAGCTCCTTAGCAGCCCAAAACAACTGCAAAAAACTGTGGTTGTCGATCATTCGTTTTAAATCCCCGACGTCATCAACAATGCCGGCTAAGCGTTTCGCCATGTGCTTTCTCAAGGGGAAATCAGATGCTGTAGAGGAGAACAAAGAACAACCATAACAATAATGAACATCAGGAGAAAATAATGGCAGCAAAAAAGCATCAACCCAGGACCTTGTACAAAAACACAAACCCTTATTCCCCATAAAAGTTGACAAACAGCCTCTTGCGATATGCTTAACCTTCTCCACAGGTACTCAAACACAAAAAATGCCACACATATTGTGACGCTCGCGCCCCTACCAGGCAGTCGCCTAGTAGGGACGGCTGGCCATCTGATATCCCTTTCTAGGATTTTTGTGTAGTTGTGTCCGAAAGGAAGAGCCAAGTGGTTAATAAAGCACACAGGAAATTTTATTCGGTTTCCAGGCTGGTAAGTGGTGAACATAAAATTCTTCAAGCATAACTTTTTTTCCAGACAAAAGAAAATACAGGATAACTTCTCCAGAAATCAAAATGTCCAAAACAGTATAACCTGGAACAAACTCATAGCAGTTCCTGTTCCTCACTGCAACTGCTTAACATTATAAGGAAAAGCATTTTGTAAAACTCTTCACACAGTGAATGGGTTTTCAGCTTCAACCCTGCTGTTGCCACACACAAACAGTTTCAGCTGTTTGGGCCTTCACTGAGCTCCTGCAGTTTCAGTTTCCTAGGAGAGATTCTTAACCCTTTACCTTCAGGCTTACTCCTCTCTTCCAGCTTCTGAAACTGTCTTTAAATTACAACAGCCCCTTTTTATGTTCCACTGTTTCTAGCTCACATTAGTGTATCTTAGTGCACAGCTCGCATTCCATTTCAGAGACCTCAGAATCAATAACACTTTCCTCAGGGCCTACCTCCATGCTCTCTATTGAGCTACAGCTGGGTGCTTCCTGAAAGTGCTCTGGGCTCTTTTCCTTAAGAGTCTTCACAAGATTAAACAGTCTCTCCCAGTGCCTGGCCTTGCCTTCTCCAGGCCGGTCTCTTGGGGGTCTTTCCTGTTTAACTTCCCTCGTGAGATATTTCTTGCTGTGCTGAGCCTTCTGGGGTATGATAGTCTCCTCTGAGTCAGAGCAAGAACTATCCTGCTGGCAATGCTTGTTCCCTGCGTACCTTTCTTGGCTGCCTCTATAATGGTTCCTCCTTTTGCTGCTCTCCTTGGCTGCAAAGGTTCTCCTCAGCTTGGCCCCAGATCTTTCCGGTCTGTGCCTTCTGGGAACTGGACTCGAACCTGGGCTAGGCCTGGAACTGCAGCTGCCACTTGTGCTTGCTCTTGCACTCCTCCTGGACCTTCTTCTCAAAGCCCCTTCCAAACTCAAACTGGCTCTCTCTTGTGTTTGTTTTCCCTCTGTTAACTGCTGAGCAGGGCAACTCCCTTCCTGGCTCCTCCCACTTGGACCTCCTACTCCTATGCAGGGTTGTCCTGTGGTCTGGGATTGGTTTACCCTTAGCTCTGCCCCCTAGGTTCCTTTCAGGGCTTCTAGTATGGAGTATGTGGTTTTGTGCGCCCATCCCCCGCAAAGAAGAAAAATCCTTCTTTTTTTCAGTTTTCCCTAGCTGGGCTGCACCCTCCTTACCACAATATGCACTGTCATAAAATAACACCCCATGCATCTGAATGACGTCTGTGCTAATCTGTCACCATAAAGGCATGAAACACATCACCATGCTGTCATGAAAAGAACCACATTCACCACTGGAACACAAAATAAATGTTTTTTAACCCACAGCTCAACAACTCCAAGGGTCTCACTCGATTCAACTATTCAACAAAAAGGAATATAATGACAGTTGGGTTCTGAAGATAATTTGTCATGGGTATTGATTACATCTACTGGAAATCCCTTCAAATTGCTCTCCGAGATGCAAGTTTTTAGTCTCCCAACATCAGGAGCTGCTTGTATGGGAAATCTCCACCCTATGTATGGCAAACACCATCAAGTGCATGCCACTTGAACAGGGGGGGGGGGGCATAGATTTTACTCTAGGTATATCCTGGTGCCAAAGAAAACAGGTGGATTCTGTCTATCCTAGATCTGAGGGATCTGAACACCTTTCTAATGAGAGAAAAGTTCAGGATGCTTTTTCTCAGCATTCCACTCCCTTAATTTCAAAAAAGAGATTGACTATGTTTTCTGGACCTAGAGGATACCTATATCCACATCCAGATACATCTCACTCAAAGTAAGTATCTCAGATTCGATATGGGAAAACACTTCCAGTATTGCATACTGCCTTTTGGCCTCACATGCACTCCTTGGGTATTTACTAAGTGCCAAGCCATTGTCATAGTGTTTCTACACATATTGGGCATGCACACGTTTCGCTACTTGGACAACTGGCTGCTCAAGAGCACCACCCAAGAATTTCAGGAATATGTATGAATCTCTATTCAGGTTTTAGGGGTTGTCATAAATTTCCCTAAATCCAATTTACACCCTTCTTACCAATTGGAATTAATTGGAGTCCTGCTAGACATGACTCTGGTGAAAACAATTCTTCCTCACAACAGGCTCACCCACTTGGTGCAGCAAGTGAAGGAAGTTCAAAAGAGTCAGCAGGTATCAGCGAGAATCATGTTAAAAATATTGGGCCACATGACTTCCACACTTCATGTAATTCCCATGGCTTGTCTCCGTTTCAGAAACTTTCTATGGACCCTGAGTACCCAGTGGAAGCAATCCATTCAAAAGCTTAGAGACATAGTCTTGGTTACAGAGACTCCTTGGGCATCTCTCTTTAACCGCTTTGACCCACTGAAAAGCGGTATATAAGCTTAGCTAAATAAATAAATAAATCTCTCTCTTGGTGGCTGCTTCCCTTCAATTTGACCATTGGCACTCCCTTTCCTCTCCCATTTTGCTGATGCTTCTTCTTTGGTATGGGTTTGATGTGAGCCTTTTTATGTGTTGGATCAATCGCAACCTACAGGATATTTTTCTGTTGGTATTGACTGGCTATCTCCTTTTTTATAGAGGCTTGATAGTAAGGCACTGGGTATGGTCTAACTCCCTGATGCAGCTTTGGCAAAATACCTGGTGTCGGAGTTAAGATGCTGTTTCTGATGTGTGTTTAAGCTAAATATTGCCTGTCATTTTTCTTAGCCCATTTAATTCAATTGATTATGCTGTAATTCAGTCCAGCCTATTTATATGTTTTGTACTGGATGATTTTTTGCAGATATGGAAGATGAGCAGCACTCTGTGAGCCGATGTCTGCCTGTGCAAATTTTGGGCTGCTGCTGCTTAATTTGAGTCATTGTGTCAGCTTTGGTGTATTCCTGAGGTCTTTTTTTCCTCCAGTAGGTGTTTTGATATTTTCTAAAAGAGAAATTTTCCTATTTTGTTGCATTATGATGTTTATGGATTTATGAGTACTAGGGTTTTTTTGTACTTGATCGCCCTTTCAAGAGCCACCATACAAAACCTTTTGATGACAGATGCATCCAAGTTCGGCTGGCGAGCTCATCTCAATGGATTTCGCACACAAGGCATGTGGTCCTTCCAGAAGAGTCTCCATCAGATCAATTTTCTGGAGCTGAGAGCAATTGCAGAAGCTCTAAAGGCTGTTGGAGATTGGTTGGCCAATCAAATTGTCATGACTCTGATGGACAATCAAATAGCAATGTTTTATATCATCAAGCAGGGAGGAACAGGCCCTCCCATACTGGGAAACTGTCAGATTTTGAAAATTTGCTAATTCTCATAGAATGCTGCCAAGGGCCATCTATTAGTGAGAGAAGATAATGTAGTGAAGGACAGGCTGAGTTGAGTGCTTTGTCCATACAAATGGACTGTGGACAGGGCAGTAGCCTTATCTTTCGAGAGTGGGGCAAACCCTTCAATAGGCTTCTTCACGACTCCCCAGAACAAGAAAGTCCCTCAGTACTGCTCCAGAACAGGAACGCATGACAGACTAGCCTCAGATGTCTTTCTCCTTCATTGGGGGAGAGGGTCTTCTGTATATGTATCCGCTCATTCCTCTCATAGTGAAAATTCTCCTAAAACTCCAACAAGATGGAGGCACTATGATTCTCATCGTGCCTTCCTGACCCAGATAGCCTTGGGTTTCCCCTTCTTCACAATCTCTCCATCCATAAACCAATATGACTTGACACCTCTCCAGCTCTAATCGGGGTAGACTTCTGCATACCAATATATCAAGTCCCCAGCCCTCATAGCTTGGATATTGAGAGACTAGAACTCTGTTCTATGAACCTGCCAGCTATAGTAGCAGATGTCATCTTCGCTTCCAGAAGAGTTTCCATTAGAAGATCCTATAAATTCAAGCAGTGGAGGTTTGCCTTCTAGTGTGAAGGTCCGGCCCTAGATCTGTTCTTATGTCCTGCACAAAAACTGCTTGAATACCTTCTACACCTGTTGCAGTCTGCTCTGAAAACCAACTCTGTAAGGGTTCAGCTCAGTGCAACTAGTACTTATCACTGTGTGAAAGGAAAAACATCTGTCTACAACCTTTAGTTGTTTGTTTCGTGCACAGCTTGCTTCTTACAAAGCCTCCCTAAAGCCTTCCACAGTGTCTTGGGACCTCATTGTCATTTTGACTTGGCTGATGAAGGTTCTTTTTGAGCCAATAGATACTTGTGGACTGAAGTACCTGCTCCAGAAGGTCTTTTAGTGGTGGAAATATCTGTAGGATGCAGTTAGTAAGCTCCAGGTTCTAGTAGTGGATGCACTCTTTACAAAGCTTTTCAACAATAGGGTGATATTGCAAAGTAGTCCTAAATTCCTCCCTAAAGTGGTGGCAGACCTCCACCTTCATCAGTCAATAGTCCTTCCAACATTTTTCCCAAGACTCCATGCTCACAAATGGGCAAGCATGCTATCACACTAGACTGCAAGAGAGTCTTGGCCTTCTATTTAAAATGGATTAAAGCCTATAGAAAGTTCACACAACTTTTATTTTTCTTCTGACCCAATAGGTTGGCTAGCAGACTGTATCTCTTTCACTTATTCTTAGGTAGGTTTGATGTTTGAAGATTACATCACAGCTCACAACCACTGATTCATAACTGCATTGGTAGCCTACTTGCTTTTAGCCTTCATGGAAGAGATTGCAAGGCTGCTACTTGGACCTAGGTTCACACAATCGCATCACACTACTGTTTGCAAAGGGTCTCCTAATGCAACAGCAGATTGAGCTGAACTGTACTTTGAAATCTATTCAGGGATTGGAATCTAACTCTGTTCCCTTTGTTCTATGCTGCCTAGTTCTTGTTCTAACTACCTATGAACTTCTTGTTAAAAATAAAAGTTGTTTTGTTAGCTGGTGTCTCCCAGTTGTGGCGCTCTGGTTTACATCTTTTTTTTTTTTTTTTTTCTTTTCAAAGCAGCCAGAAACTAGGGAATCCTATTTGTGAGCACTTATCCTGCATGTCCAGTTGAAAACAAAGTTACTCACCTATAGGAGGTGTTCAAGATGGGACAGCAAGATAAGTCCTCACAACCCTCCCACCTCCCCTTGGAGCTGTATGCTGCTAAGATGGTTACCAGCCTGAGGAGATGAAGTGTGACAGCTGCAGGTGAGAGTACATGCACATGCGTGGAGGGACTACTCTAAAGGTTTCTAGAAGGAGATAAGAAGTTCCAAAATGGTGCTCTGTCTGTGACACCCATGTGTGAGGTCTTATCCTGCTATCCATGGAGAACATCTGCTACTGGTGAATAATTTTGTTTTATGCGCGATCATTTTATATCTGCTCTCAAACGGGTGTAAACGTCCGTGCCTGAATTTAAGGCACGCTTTCTACTTCATATTCTAATAGTTTATAAAGACACTCAAGTAAGTGCCTATGTGTTTTTATAAAATAGTAGGTGCCTGCTTGCCCTCTTCAACTAGGTGCCCCCTTATCAAATCACTCTTATAATGGGTTCATTTTGGACATCTCACATACGCATCCTATTATACAATTACACTCTGAAATTGTAGATTGTTGCATGGGTCACTGAAACAAGCTCCTATTTTAATGCACTTTGCATCACATTTTCAAAACAGAAAACTATACAAGAGTGTGAAGACTTTTTATAAGGTGCTGTACATGTTTATAACAGTGAGCTCGATATTCAATAAACAGATTATATAAAAAAAAACAGTGAGCTCGATATTATATTGGGCAGGCTGTGTGCCGCTACGGCGCACAGCCCTGCGTTCTGACCCTTAACCCTGGATATTCAATGCCGCAGCAACAGCATTGAATATCCAGTGTTGCTGCACATGCCCTGGAGCCACTGAGGCAGTGATATTGCAACGCTACCCGCTTAGCATCCACAGCTAAAACTAGACCAGCCAAATGCTGTACAATATCACCGCTACCCTGTTAGCCGTAGTCTCCACCCCAAAACGTCCCCAAAACATCCCGATGCTAACCGCAGAGCATCGGGATGTGTAGCGAGCTTTTCAACGTCACTAACTGTGTAAGCGCTGTTGAATATCCCGATTTAGGGCTATAAACCGAGTAAATGCCCTTCAAATATCATGCCCAATGTGTGTTTTAAAATTAGGATTTGCTTGTTCTGCTTGTACTTATTAATGATTTAAATTCCGTTCTTCGTAATGATATTTTCTTTTTCTGTATCTCTGGGTTTTCCCTTTGACCTCCACTCTCATTGTGTACATTGTCAGGCCCAGCTGGTTGATTTGCTTGAAAGATCACTGTCTACACAGATCAGAACTGAATTTCTGTGTTCTGTTTCTGACAGGATAGGGACAGGTTTAACCAGCTTTACAGATTAGAGCAGCAGAGTGTATAGTTCTGGCATCTGTCCTTAGACTGCCTTTGGATAACTGAGAGAGAAGCTGGAAAGTGTGCCCAGCAGGCAGAAGGGATTGAGAATGCGAAGAGAAAAGACATGGTGATTTTTGGTGACATGTGAGTCCTCTTCATGCTGCCTGAATAGCAACTAAAAAAAAATGAGGGCTGAGATGAGCAAGTTGGTTTGTTGTGTGCAATTTCCACAATACCATCAGTAATGAAGCTGTTAGGGTCGGCCCAGCCATTAAGCAAACCAGGCGGTCACCTAGGGTGGAAACCTCTTAGGGGAGGGGCAGCAAAGAGCATGGAATTCAAAGCTAAACAATAGATTTTGACAGCTGGGGGAGAGGTTGCTGTGCTTAAGGTTTGCCGAGGTCACCAACACCTTGAACCAACCCTGGGACCAATGCTGGAAGCTATGAGGTAACCAATTGATAAAAACAACAAAATAAATTAAAAATAGTTTCGCTTTTTACCAGCTTTTTGAAAGTGCTAATCGAATTTTATAAATGTTTGTCTTTATTGAGTATTTAATATACCACCTTTCCATATAACATCAAAGAAGTTTACAATAAAATGAAAGCTATGAGAAAAGAATGCCCTTGGTTAAAGTAAAGGTCAAGCGTGAAGAATTGAGCAACAGGGAGAGAGAAGTCTCCGCTTCTTCCCATGCTGGCATGAGCCTGGCCTCCCCAAAAGCGGAAAGAAAAAGATGCATCTTAAAATTAGCATGGAATGCTTTATATGATGTTTCATTACATATATGTGAGTAGAGCGAATTCCATAGGGTGGGCTAGTAAAAAAGAATCCTGATGACCTGGTGTATTTGAATCTAGAAAGGATGCAGAGCTGATTTTCCTAGGCAGACTGCAAGACATGATAGAATGTAAAGAATAGTGAGGGATGCTATATACAGAGGAGTTTGAAGGGGATATTTTAGAAACTCTTTTCATGAGTTGGATGTCTGAAAATGGGCACATAAACATGCAAATCATGGAGATGTCCCTGAAGCCATTTTAGGAAGCCAGTTACATAGACATGCCTGGCACGAGAAGATCCAGGTAACACAGAATATGGTGGAGGCATGTCCTGGATGGAATAAGAGAGCTGCACATTGTGGTGCAATTTCAGAATGACACAAGAACGTCCATGCCTATACCTGCACTTGATCACAAATAAGGTGCAAAAAAAGTGCTCATTCCATGACAGCATATCTTCCAGGGGGAAGAGCAAAATGCTCCAGTTACTCTTTCATGTCTGATGAAACATGTCTGTAAATACATACACCAAACATATGACTGGTCTAAGTATCTGAAAAAGCAGGGCAGGACATGCTAGTCTCATAACATAGATGCCCCCTTTCTGATGTACCCTGATTGGGGCAATTTAGGTCCTAGTTCTCCGGGAATAAGAAGGAAGTCAGTCCTTGTATATGGATGATGTCTGAACCGATGGAGCCCGGGCAGATTCACTCCCCAGCTTTCAAAGGAAGCCTTAAGGAGTTAGACCACACATGCCCGTGGTCACCTTCCCACCCAAGGGTGCCATCTTACCTCTGTCTTCTTTATTCCGCGGAGCCCTGCAGTCGTCCCATCTCTTTCCCCAGTTAAAGTTGAGTTTTTCTCTACCCTCCTTGTGCATTTTTTTACCAGTTCAGTTCCACAATCACAGTCCCATCACCCGATTACACCCTCGCCTCAGCACTGCATTTTTCTCAGGTACATTTTTCTTTTCTTTTGTGGGTGCAGGAATTTCCTCGCACCCTCCCTGACCAAAATGGGCACAGTGTTTCCTGCTATGTCTTTGGTCAGTGGATTCAAGCACTATGAAAATGCTCCCACACCATGTCCATCACCGACCACCACAGTTGCTGTCTTCGATGCCTCGGGCCCGACCATGATGACACTTCTTGCATGCTCTGCCTGCAGATGGCAACCAAGAGCTGGAAGAAGCAAGAGCAGCAGCGTAAGGACATGTTCGGCTCAAAAGACTCGATTGCGGGGCTGTCCTCAAGCACGGAGTCACTGCCCTTGGGAACTGTCCAATGGCTTGGCGTCACGTGAACATGCAAACCCATGACAGACAATGCGGCCGAGCTAGAGACAGCGTTCCTGACCAGGACTAGGCCGCCCAGAAAGATGGTTGACCCTTCCTGTCAGAAGGCTTCGGGTAAAAATACCTTCCACCCAAAAGGAAAAAAATAACTTACAAGGAAAACCCCCAGCTTCTGGCCTACCAAGCTCCCCAACAGGGTCAGCAGGCCAAGGGCCAGGGACACGACCCCATAAGTCCCCAAGCCCCAAACAGTGCCAGTGCCCCAACCGCAGACTGTGGGGGGGGGGGGCTTTTGACTCCTTGGGCATACCCTGTCTTCTCCCAGAAGGCCAGGGCCCAAAGCAATACGGAAGGACGTCTGGTCCATTTCGCCCACCTCTGGCTGGGCATCACCTCCAATGCCCAGCCAAAGGTGGTGCATGAGGGCTACCTTTTGCACTTCCACCAGACGTCTCTTCCCTACTTTTCAGGAGAGCTTCCCATGACCTCCCTGCACAGAGAAATCCTGCAGAAGGAACTTGAATCCCTCTTTGAGGACTGGGCCGTGCAGCCAATACCACAGCCCCTCTAGAGCAAAGAGTTTTACTCCTGGTACTTCCTCATCCCAAAAAAGACAGTTGGCTATCGGCCCATCCTGGATCTGCGGGACCTAAATTGCTTTCTGGTCAAGGAGAAGTTCATGATGTTATCCCTTGGATCATTGCTGCCCTACCTTCTCCAAGAAGACTGTCTATGCTCCTTGGATCTCAAAGATGCCTACACCCACATCCTGTTCCATCCCTAGTACTGAAAAGAAAAAAGAAACAGTACAAAAACGAAGGCAGGATAAAAATTCTCACAAATTCTTTATTGGTCCATACATATAAAGGGGAGGCCAGACTCGACACAAGCCGTGTTTCGAAGGAATCTTCCTCAGGGGTTAGGCTCACCTTGCGCTAAAAAACATTATAATAAATGATGAAAACATAAAAACTTAATACATGAATAAATAAATGGAAAAGAATAAAAATATCAAGGAAAAAGAATAAATAAGGCATATACTAAAATCATAAATGCTCCATATTCATTAACCACATAAAAAGGCATTGTGTATGTGTCATACTAAAACATATAAAATCATAAATCTATTACAAATAGCACCATCTAAGAGAAGAATTAATAGTATCTATAAGCAAGAAAAGTGATAAAAACAAAACCAACAAAACATGCAAATTATACACCCAAACCTTAAATAAATACATGAGTATTATAAAAATAAATAAATAACTTAACATATCATGAACTAATAATGACTCAACAATGATAAGAAACTAAATTATCAAAAAAAAGGAGAAAAGCAAGAGAATGGAGTATTAGACTAAAACTAACACTTAACCCTCCATAGCCCATGTTCCCTGTAAAATAGTTATCTCCAAGTTATAATGCCCTGTTCAATGTAATTTCAGTTTGTTCAATGTAAACCGCACTGATGCAGAATAGCGCGGTATATAAGAGAATGTAAATAAATAATGCAATTCTACATGGTCTCCCGCAATCAACCTTAAATCCCCTACAATTGGCGATGAACACCGCTGCTAGAGTTCTCGAAGGAATATCAAAGACAGACCACATAACCCCAATTCTAAAAAGCCTCCACTGGTTACCAACCAACGCAAGAATCCACTACAAGATACTAGTCATTACTTTCAAAGCCCTAAACCATCAAGCACCATCAACGATCACCAACCTTTTACACACACAGACTCCCAATAGATCCAGAAGATCAACTGCTATAAACTCATTAACAATCCCAAGACAAACAATCAGATACACTAAGGAAACATCTAAAAGAGCCTTCAGCATTCATGCCCCAATAGCTTGGAATGCACTCCCACCAGAACTGCGAGCCATAACCAGCCTAACACAATTCAGAAAAAGTCTCAAACACCACCTCTTCTTAAGCTATTTCCCAATTTAGTTTTGCACAAGAGAAATACTACATCCATACTCAGGTCAAGACAACTTCAACTGTGACCAATGTGTATAGACTACTGTATATAGTTACATAATGTACATAGTTTCCCTTTATTACCAAGTTCAAATTCCTGTTACTTGTAAAATGCACTACAGTTTTTCTGTATGTATATGTTTGGTTCCATGTAAACCGCGCTGATGATAATAGTGCGGTATATAAGAGATGTTAAATAAATAAATAAAAAAATAAAATAAATAAAAAATAAAACTAAAGGCAGGAAAATATATGTAGGAGAGCAGGAGTGAAAAGGACCGTTACCTTAGGACCATAAAGGAAACCGTCAACAAACGTCCTCCAGGTGTTCTGCACCCACCTAATGAGTCAGGTGGTGCTCATCCAAATGGACCACTAAGTAGCTATGTTCTACATTTATTTATTTATTTACATTCTCTTATATACCGCGCTATTCTGCATCAGTGTGGTTTACATTGAACAAACTGAAATTACATTGAACAGGGCATTATAACTTGGAGATAACTATTTTACAGGGAACATGGGCTATGGAGGGTTAAGTGGCTTGCCCAAGACCACAAGGAGCACCTGTCGGACTAGAAACCCCAGTCCTTCCGGCCCAAGGTTGCTGTCCTCTAGTGGGATTTGAACCCCCGAACCTCCGGCCTGAAGTACCTTGCCCCAACCACTAGGCCACTCCTCCACTCCATCAACAAGCAGGGGAGAACGAGCTCCTACCTCCTCTATCTGGAGGCAGTTCACCTGTGGAATTTCACCATGGAGAATGGCATGACCCTCTAAGTGGTCTACCTGCCGGGCCAGGACAATCTGCTTGCAGATCAGCTAAGCAGGGTGCTTCAACCCCAAGAGTGGAGACTTGACCCAGAAGTGGCCAATTCAGTCTTCCAGTGTTGGGGGACCCTGACGTTGGACCTCTTTGCCAGTCCCGAGAGCGTGCAGTTGCCGCGTTTCTGCTCACGGAGTCCGACCATGGGCCGAGTGACAGCAGATGCTTTTCTACTGTGCTGGTCCAGGAGCCTCCTGTATGCATACCTGCCTTCTCCCCTGGTCTCCAAGACCTTGCTGAAGGTCCAGTCAGATGGTGCCTCAGTGATCCTCATTGCCCCCCAGTGGGCCTGACAGCCTTGGTTCCCTCTGCTCCTGCAGCTGTCCCGATACCTCTGGGCCAGGACCAAGACCTGCTCTCACAGGAAAATAGGACCCTTCTCCATCCCAATCTCCGGTCTGTAGCCATAGCACACATTCACCTCTCCAGAGAGTTGGAAGACGTCCTGCTGGCCTCCCACAATAATTCTACTTGTCATGCATATGCTTTCAAGTGGCACTGATTCTCTGTTTGGTGCTCAGACAAGAATCTCAACCCTTTCTCCTGTTTGGTGGAGGACATCCTACAATATCTCCTGCATCTTCCTCGAACAGGGCTGAAGTCCATTTCTGTCATGGTGCACCTCAGTGCCATTGGAGAGCATCATTATCTTGCTGACAACCAGTCTGTCGCTGCGCACCTGCTAGTGGACCTCTTCATGAGGGGACTTCTCCTCTCACAGCTCCCTATCCATCCACCACCAGTGGCATGGGACTTGAATGTAGTTCTGGGGAAACTGATGGCTCCCCCTTTTGAACCTCTGGCTACATTCCATCTCAAGTACTTATCATGGAAAATAGTGTTCCTTATAGCGCTCACTTCAGCCAGGTGTGTTAGTGAATTGCAGGCGTTGGTGGCTCATGTCCCCTACACCAGGTTCTACAGAAACAGGGTCTTTCCCCGGACACACCCGAAATTACTGCCTAAGGTGGTGTCTGATTTTCACACGAACCAGGAGATGGTTCTGACCACCTTTTTTCCCAGGCCTCACGCCTCCCATGTGGAGGCCTCACTACACATCCTGGATCACAGGAGGGCCCTGTCGTACCTCCAAAGATCAAAGCTCCATCGCTGCTCACCACAACTGTTCATCTCCTATGACATCAACAGGCTTGGGGTTGCAGTCTCCAAGCGGACCCTGTCTACCTGGGTAGCAGACTGCATCTCCTTCATTATGAGCAGACTGAACTGTCCCTGGAGCATCACGTTACCACACACAGTGTGCGCACCATGGCAGCTTCCGTGGCCAATCTGCGCTCTGTCCCTCTGCTAGACATCTGCTGGGCCGCCACCTGGTCTTCGTTCCATACTTTCACTGCACATTACTGCTTGGAAGAGAGCTCACGGCGCGACAGCACCTTCGGCCAGGCGATCCTTCATCACCTCTTTTGGGAAAAGTGCAACTCCTTCCCTCCAGCTCGTTGTATTCCGGCTACTGATGAGGTGTTTCCATGCTTTAGTGCTGTAGCTGCATCTCTGGACTTCAAGCCACTCAGTGCTCCTTGCTGCCCTGCTCGCTATACGTTTTGCTTCATCAGGGGCTTCTATGGGTATTTTCAGTAGCCTGTAGCTGGGGAGTCCCATATGTGACTTCCTGTTTGCTCCTGGAGAAAGGTAGTTACTCACCTGTAACAGGTGTCCTCCAGGGACAGCAGGAATCGGTCCTCACAACCCTTCCTCCTCCCTGTGGAGTTGTTTTCTTTTTTTATGCTTAATTGAGCTATGTCATCAAACTGAGGTAGGATAGCACCCTTGAGTGGGAAGGTGACTGCGCATGCGTGATCTTACTCCCAAAGGCTTTCTTTGAAAGTTGGCAAGTGAATCTGCACAGGCTCCGTCAGTGACGACATCACCCATATGTGAGGACTGATTCCTGCTGTCCCCGGAGAACACCTGTTACAGGTGAGTAACTACATTTTCTGCAGGCATGCATTTAGGAGGCATCCACATTTGTAAAATGGCCTACACCTGTGCAAGTATCCAGCTTTGCTGTCTGCACTGAGCATATCTCTCGAACCGGTTACTGAAACATTCATTTTTTGAAGTGGAGATGGAGCAATTTCAGAAGGCATGGCTGCCACTCCTCTGGATTTTGGATGTTCTGCTCTGGACATCCCAGATGTTTCCTAGATATCCCTTCTAAAATGCCACCTCATGTGTAGAATGCCTTGTGAGCAGTAAGTAAGATCTTAAACTGAAAATGATACAGTATAGAAAGCCAATAATATTGCATTAATGGAGGGGTGATGTGGTCATATTGTTTTAACCAACTTTTCTTTGGAACAGAGGGAAGGGTAACAACTCATTTTTGATTAATCTTTATAGATTCGTAACGTGGGAACAGGTCTCTGTGCTGATACAAAACATGGAGTGGCGGGTTCTGCGCTAAGGCTGGAATCATGCGTAAAGAACAAAGGAGAAGCTGCTTGGGGGAATATGCAGGTATTTCTCTCTAGTTGTCGTCTTCACCCCAGTATCAAGGTTCTTTAATATTACACACGTTTCTTTTGAAGTAGTTCTCTGATTTGGTCAGGACTAGTGAGTTCTGAAAACGCGCTTTCGGACTGCATTGCAGATGCAGTTTTTAGGTGCATAGCGCTCAAGTGATAGCACTTATTGAGGGTATGTTCATCTGTCTGTCCATACGCATTAATTTTAATTGCGGAAGTGCACAAATTTTTTTAAAATTTTGATTTAGCTCATGCCTTTTCAGTAGTTTCTCAGTGTGAGCTACATGCAGATAAAGTAGATATTTCCCAGTCCACAGACGACTTACAAATTTAAATTTGTACCTGAGGCAATGGAGGATTAAATGACATGCCCCCAGTCACAGAATTTCAGTGAGATGTGAATCCTGTCTTCCTTGGTTCTCGGCCTACTGCTGTAACTACTAGGCTGCTCCTCCATTCTGGTGTAAATCTGTTTTCCTGGAATAATTTTCAGAATGAAAGTACACACTTAAAAAAACTTGCAAAATCTGGCATCTGAAAAGTTCATGTGTACTTTTCACCGCTGCAAGCAGTTATAAAATTACCCCATAAATGTTTAATCAAACTAATGATATTTCCTGTTTTCTAACAGTTATGTGGAAACACTTGAAGACACAACCCATCTAACATCTATTTTGTTTATGATGATATGCATTAGAATGTATCATTCAGTGGAGATCCCTGAAATATCAGTAGTTCTCTCTACTCTTAGTTTTGACTCCTTTTCCACTATGTAGAGTAATTGCACTGTCCTGATAATTATAATTTGTGAGTAAATAGGTATCTGATACCATAGGAAATAATGTTATTTACTCAAGATCACAAGAAGTGTCAGTGGCAGAAGTGGGATTTCAATACTGGTTTCCCCGGTTCAGTCCATTGCTCAAACTGTTCAGCCACTTCTCTTGATGTGAGCCATACTGATTGTCACTGATGACATCACTAGTGATCTTACTGAAGTCGTCATAGAAGCATAATGTCTATCATCTGGAATCTTAAGAAAGGGAGCAATTTGTAAAGATCTTTATGACAGGTAAACAGCACTAATTGATTTAAAAAAGCAAAGTATCTGTAAAATCAAATCACAATAAGAATAATAAAATGAAAACATTAAACCTGACATGATTATATTTCTGCAAAATGTCTGCATCTATATTAAAAGAAACCCTAAAAAATAAAAAGGACTAAAATCCAAAATTGGGAATAGTAGTGATCAATCTAATGCCAAAAATAATTAAAAGTGGGTATTTTAGATGATCTCCTTGTAAAAGAAGTGAATGCTCGTCTCTTTCTGGTGTACCTTCCATAGGAAAAAGTTATTTGATGAAATAGATTCTGGGATAAAGTTGTATTACTGGACAGCAGTTATGTTCTAAGTGGTCCTCTTCTAGAGGCAGTTTAACCCAGTGTTTATTTCTAATTTTGTTTTTATACCCCTAATGCACCTTCTCCCAACATTGCCATGTAGGATTTTGGGGTATTAGGCACATTTCGCTTCAGCTATAACACCTATAAGACAGGATCCATTCATCTTTGGTTGTCTTTCCTTTTGTCCATCCATATGTATATATGTGTGTGCAAATGTAAACAGATGCGTAGAGTTAGGCCCTGCCACTCAAGGAGCTGGTAGGAGGAGAATTTGAAGAACTACAGATAGTGGCACATTCCTGGAAATAGCAGGAGTGCATTTTTTGCTGGGATAATGGTCCCAGTACAGTAACATAGTGTGCCAACTGGGGACCAAATGCATCCGTACAAGAAATACATAACACTCAAAACCTAGACTGACCTATATGCTTCAGTGACAAAGCTCTTCACTTTCTGAAATTAGAATATCTTCCTCTTCTCTAATGGTCTGTAGCTACGCAATCCATAGAGCTGGACCATAAACGGAAAAGATCGTGGTCCTCATTATAGTCAGTCTAACTTCCAAGGGAGGCGGAACAATCTCTTGCCCACATACTGCAAGGACCACCCCAGCATATAGTCTCAGACCAAGTTCTTTTAAGTAACTAGGAGCATTATGTAGAACTTCTGAAACTAAAACATCAACTTCTAGGGGATAATTTTATAAAGCATTTTCTGCATGCAAGGCTTGTTTTACACACAGAAAAGGACTTTAACGTAAACTGTGTGGCTGTGTATATGCGTGATGATGGCACCTATATTTATGCAATCTGCACATAGGCGTGTCTGGGGATGTAATTTGGGTGGTGTGGAAGAAGAGTTGGTTGAATGTGTGCCTGTATTTTGTCAAATATCTGGGTATGTATGCACATTTACACCCTTTTTGAAGCAGGTATAAGTTTGTACATCGGCATTTGCATGCCGTTTGATCTGGTTCTGGGTCCTGATCCCTATGTTGCCTTTATAAAATAAACATCATTAAAAGTTCCTGATTAAAAAGTCATGGGATGGGAGGCAGTGTACTGTTGTGGATCAGGAACTGGTTAAAAGATAGAAAGCAGAGGGTAGGGCTAAATGGCCAATTTTCCCAATGGAGAAAGGTGAATAGTGGAGTACCCCAGGGATCTGTGCTGGATCTGCTGCTTTTTAACATATTCGTAAATGACCTGAAAATAGGAATAACGAATGAGGTAATCCAATTTGCAGATGAGAAAAAATTATTCAAAATTGTTTAAAACCCATGAGGATTGTGAAAAACTGCAAGAGAATCTTGATAAATTGGAAGACTGGAGGTTCAAATGGCAGATGAAATTTAATGTGGACACGTGCAAAGTTATGCACCTAGGAAAGAACAACCCAAACTATGGTTACATGATGCAAGGTTCCACCTTAGGAACCACCACCCAGGAAAAAGATTTAGGTGTCATTCTGGATAACATGTTGAAACCCTCCGCCCAGTGTGCAGCAGCAGCCAAGATAACAAATAGAATGCTAGGAATCATAATGAAAGGAATGGAGAATAAAACAAAGGATATTATAATGCCTCTGTATCGATCCATGGTGCGACCGTACCTTGAATACTGTGTGCAATTCTGGTCACCGTATCTTAAAAATGATATAGCGTTATTAAAAAAAAGGTACAGAGAAGAGCCACCAGAATAGTAAAGGGGATGGAAAGATACCCCTATGAAGAGAGGCTAAAAAGGTTAGGGCTCTTCAACCTGGAAAAGAGACGGCTAAGGGGAGATATGATAGAGGTCTATAAATTAATGAATGGAGTGGAACAGGTAAATGTAGATCGATTGTTTACGCTATCAAAATATAGAAAGACTAGGGGACATGCAATGAAGCTACAGTGTAACCTATTTAAGACTAATAAGAGAAAATGTCTTTTCACTCAAACTCTGGAATTTGTTACCAGAGGATGTAGTAAAAGCTGTTAGTGTAGTTGGGTTTAAAAAAGGCTTGGACAAGTTCCTGGAAGAAAGGTCCATAAACCATTATTAAAGGTGATCCGGGAAATCCACTGCTTGCTCCAATACAAGCATTGTGGAACCTGTGTCTTTTAGGGAAACTGCTAGGTACTTGTGACCTAGATTGGCCACTGTTGGAAACAGGATACTGGGCTTGATGGATCTTGGTCTGACACAGTATGACATATCTTATGTTCTTATTCTCAATTAGGAACAATTTCCTTTTTTTTTCTTAGGTCCTTTCAGCGAAGTCCAGGCTGCGCAGAAGCTCCTAGCTGTTGGAGACTGAGAATATTGGTCTTGGAGGTGGTGCACCGAGCCCTTGTACTGTGATATCACCAAAACCTGACATGCTCAGTCTCCAGCTGCTGGTGAGGGGAAATAACCCATGCGTCTGGACTGAACTGGAGGGACTCAAAGAAAGCAAATTAGCAGATAAGTTCTAATTTCATCATTTTAAACTTCTCACATAGGCATCTTCTTATAAGATTAACCCCTGAGGGGAGAATGTTGATAGCCATGAAAAAAGCTAATGCTAATAGGATCCCCAACCTCTACCAGCAAAAGAGGCTTGCACAATGGCAAGTAAGGCCATGGGTAGTGAGGCACCCAAGCTCCACCACCCAAAGAGGCAGGTAGTCAGCAGAAGCCACAAAAAGTAAAACTGGGGGTTGTGGAGAGCTAACAGCAGTGGAAAGGGAAATGGAAATAAGGAGGACCAAGTAGTGCAGTGGTCTCTGAATGCATACCTACCCTAACCTGTATACCCATCCCTACTACAAATATTGTTCCCCTATATGGGAGAGCAGAGCAGGGTAGAGAGACCCTGTAAGGGTCTGACTGCATATTTTTCTTAGCTTCTTTTGGAGAGGGATTTTTGCTTGTGCAGGTCTTAGGATTTCCCTGGCCATTATGTGAAACACCTTGAGCTCACCAGCCTTATGTGGGAACCGCAGGCAGCACTTGGCCCTCTGTCATGAGTCTTTGGTAGATCCACAGCAGTTCAGCATCCTCCTCCGTGCAGTCATTGGCATTCCACTCTCTCTTCATCATTCCACCATCCTTGACCAATGGTATGATGAGGAATGGAGAGCTGTGGTGGGATTTCCATCCGCCAAGTGGTAGAAGTGGCCAAACCTGTGGTGGTCGGAGAGATGGAAGGAGAGATACCATTCCCACCCAACCATCCATTCCATTCACCCTCATCCCCCTCCACTGTCACACACATCCACCCATCCATAACATCCCACTCACACACCCGCACCACACACACATACATATACTTTTGCCCCAAATTCCTTCACCCCAGCTCACACATACCCATCTCCACTTTATGCAGCCAACTTCACAGCTAGCACCCTCGCCACCCAGACAAACACCCTCCTGACATATACACACATACATATTCCTCAACACACATTCACAGCCCAGACACAAGAACACACAACCAGTATGCTCCTTCTAGACATACACATATACATCTTAGACACCTATCCCCACAACATAGACAATATACATCTCCCTCCCCCCAACACTGTCTATTGTTCTGCCAAGACATTTCACCACAGCTCTCCCCATTGATTCCCTCACACCCACAAGCCTGGCAATAGTGAAAAAGGAAATGTGCTAATGTACCTGCTAGATAAATCTGCACTTTCCAATTTGTATTCTTTAATTAAAGCTGTTTACATCCCCTCTAAGTTTAAATGCATTTTCCCTTACACCAGTACTTTTCCCTTGGTTCTACATACCCTTGTGGTAGCTATCACCTCTCTCCCTTTCTCCTACTTTTCAGTTTTATACAATGCTACAAAGCACTGTACAATATTATTGCAGGTGTTCACTTTCGGCTGGCGTGAAGACATCCGTCCTGGGGATCCGCTCCATACAAAAAAAATCTGTTTTGATGCCATTTCCCATACCAGCCCTGTAACGCTCTTTGACTGTCATGGAATGAAGGGGAACCAGCTATGGAGATACAGAAATGTAAGTTGAGAAAGGAAAGGAAATTAGGCAGGTTTGTGAAAGGTAGGACAATCAAAGAATGATGTAACTGGGTTCAAAAAAATCCTCAAAGCCAATGCCGCCAAGAACTGGTAAGGTATAATGGGGAATGGGTTACTCCAGAGACCCTGCTGCTTATATCATCTCTCAGCATCTGCCACCGCTTCGTGCTATTGGAGGCGGCAAGCTTGGAGAATCATTGGTCCTACCACATATGGCAGTGCTTATGGTGTGTTTTTCATGTGTATTACTGAAAAGAACACTTTCTACAATGCACTGATTTCCTTTGAAAATGTTAGTTCTATTTTTTAATATTTTACTGGAGAAAACTCGTTCACTCAAAATATTTAAAAAAAAAAAAAAAAGTACACGCACATGCGCAGTTTCCAAATTGAAGCAATCAAATAATTTGTGAACTGGGACGCCTATTTACTTTTATAGATATAAAAGGTATATTGCCAGAGAACCAGATGAATTTACAATGAGAAGTCAGAGAATTAAACTTGTAATCCAAACACAGGAACCACTGGCAAAGTGTATTTATTTTTGAGTCAAATGTGGCTGAGTTTAGTTCCCACGTGACCAAAAACACAGGTGCAGGATACCACTGTTCTATGATCAAAGTATGGTGGGAGAAATAGGGTTAGAGGGAAAAGAAAAATACAGGCTGTGCTGTACATGAACTTTTGCTATGGACACTACAAGGAAAACATGACTAATGTAATATTTTTTTGTTTGATTCACTGCTTTTCAAAATTGCAGCAATCTGCTACACCATTTCAAAAAGACTGGCTTGCTCTCGTAAGTGGAATCCTTTTCCAGTGAGTTGAGATTTAGTCGAGAATCTAGCAGGTGAAAATGTCAAAAGGCTACTCCACAGTTTAAAGACAGTTCTGTCTATGAATTTAAAAGTATAAAATGTAATATTTTGATTTTAGGAGAGCAACTGTAGTTGACACCGCAGAAAAATATTATGCTTCAAGCATACCTATACAAAGTGGTTATATAAATATGAATAGATAGATCTCCAGGAATGAGCAGGAATGTAGTCTTCACATATGGGTATTGCCAGTACCGACTGAGCCTGCGCGGGAATGCTCCCCAGCGTCCAATAGGAAAGCTTTTGGGAGCATCCCACTGCGCCTGCGTCGCTGCCTTCCCACCTTTCCAACTCTCCCTCTTCAATTTTTCTTTTTCCGTGGAGCCGACAGGCAGCAAACCCTGTCACCACAGAAAATCTTCTTTTTGTGGTCGCATCTGCCTTCCATCATCGACGCCTATACCGGTACCACCGGTCATTTCTTTAATTTCTTACTACTTTTCCTTAAAAAAAAAAAAAAAGAACTACTTCTTTTTTGAAGGGTCTGTCCCCTCTTGGTTCCAGGCGCCATTTTGGGCACTAGGCCCTCTTTTCTTCCAAAATGGAGAAACCATCTAGTGGTTTCAAAAAATGTTCAAAGAGTAGCAGTACCATCTCTGCTACCGACACCCATGACTGGTGTCTCAAATGTTTAGGTCCTAACCATTTACCATCGGAGTGCCTCCTTTGTAGAAAGATGACCAAGAGAGGCCTGCAGAACAGAGCTGCAAAACCCGGCACACTCTTTGCCTCAGATGCATTGTCTGTTGCATCAACGTCATCCAGGGCTTCATCTTCGCTCCCATGGATCTCAGGTAACCAAACCCAGGTCTTTCTAGACCAGCCAGTCCTCAAAGGGTAGATCTCCTTCTAAGCATCGAGATGCTACTAGCGTTGCCCTCGAGGAAAACACACCGGCCAAACAACCCCGGCGGGAGGTCCCAGCCTCCAAAGCATTAATGGGGTTCCAAGATGTTCCTGAAGCTTCCACCTCCGGAGAACTCTTGGTGCCATGTTCTGGTGGTGTGGCCTGCTCTGCCAATACCGACATCCACCCTAACTAAAAGCCCCAAAATTAGCGACAATATAATAACCTCTCAAAAGAAATCACTAAATACCCCCAAGGAAACCTTAGTTAAATTTTTTTGTACCGGAAAGGGACATAGGGAGTCCCTGCGCCTAGTGGAATGACGTCAGATAATGCTAGTCCATTCAACCTCTTTGTTTAATCCAGTAGGATGTACCATATTCAGACGAGAAATCCAACGTTGTTCTGAACGTTGAAGTTGGTTAACCCGATCACCTCCTCTAGGGTCCAAAGGCACATGATCAAGAACTGTCCATCGTAAATCCTGATAGCCATGATTAAATAACCGGCAATGTTCCACCATCGGAGCTGTCTCAACCTGTTGCCGCAATTGTGAAACATGTTCCCCTATCCGGATTTTAATTTTTCGCATTGTGCGCCCCACATATACAAGAGGACAGGGACATTGAATTAAGTAAACCACATAAGATGTGGTACAATCTGTCTCTCATTTTCTCTTATATAACCGTCCTGTCGTAGGATGAGTCCACATAACTCCAGTTAGAGAGGAAGCACAATAAGCGCATTGATGACAAACATTATGGCCATGATGTTGAAGAGGCGGAACAGGAGGTCTATCAACCGGTAATGTTGAACGAGCTACCATATCCCCCAAATTCGCACACCTAGAAAACGCCACCATAAACGTTCGTTGAAAACAAGGATGTAACTCCAACACAGGCCAATGTTTCCAAAGGGTTTTAGCTACAGCAGGACTAGATGTCATATAAGGTAATATCCCCACTATTGATGATTTCACCTATAATTGTTGTCAGTCCAGGGTCTGCTTGTTTTGTTCTTCTATTGGTGTGCGGATCCCCTTGCTCTTTTTGGTACTACTACTACAAAATGTATCTAAGTTCATGAACCGTGCTACCTTTGATTGCTTTGAATGCATTAGCAGAACCTCTGCTATCGCCATCGGTGCACGTCGCATTGCCTGGTTACAAGCATCTGATTTAGAACAATGGATGCAAGACAAGCTGGGGAACATTCCTTGCACAGGAGAAAACCTTTTTGGCAAGGATTGGCAGGACAAAGCTAATCAGCTTGAGTCCGAAAACACCACCTTGAACAGATTATCAAGGACCACAGCCAATCCAGCTAAGAAAAAGACAGTTAAGAAACCCTTTTTCAACAAGAAAAAGAAATTCTACCCATCTTACACCCAGGCTGTCCACTGCCCAGTTCATGCTCCCCAAAAGGGACAACAACAGCCCAGACAGTAAAGGAAGGCCCAAGTCCCCAGAGCTCAACCAACTCAGCAGACACAGCCTCCTCAGGGGCTTTGACTCCTTCCTAGAGAACTTAGTCATCCTGCCCCTGAAGGGTCCAGAGCCTCTCACCATCCCAGGCAGACTCTGTCACTTCGCCATCAGAGCACTGGACTCTCTCTTTTGTAACAGAGGGGTACAAACTCCATTTTCGCAATATGCCCCCTCCCACCATCACAAGACAGTTCAATTCTCGGGGCCCTTTCACCATTCTCTTGTGTCAAGAGGTCACCTCACTACTTGCTCAAGGAGCAATAGAAGAGGTACCCATATCCCAACAGGGCATGGGTTTCTACTCCCCCCTACTTCCGCATTCCAAAGAAGACAGGGGGATACAGATCCATACTGGATCTCAGAGAGTTGAACAGGTACCTGTTTCGAAAAAAAATCAAGATGATCTCCCTCAGAACACTCCCGTACATTCAGAGTCAGGATTGGCTATGTTCTCTAGATCTAAAGGATGCATATACACATATTCTCATCCATATAGATCACGGGATATTTCCTCGATTCCTCTTTCAAGGAAGACATTACCAGTACAGGGTTCTACCCTTTGGACTGGCTTCTGCCCAAGAGTCTTCACAAAATGCATGGCAGTAGTAGCAGAATTCCTGAGAACTCTGGAGATATTCATCTTCCTTTACTTAGAAAAAGCTAGAAGGATGCTTGGGTGCATACGGAGAGGAATGGCTAGCAGAAAAAAGGAGGTGATAATGCCTCTGTATAAGTCTTTGGTGCGACCTCATTTGGAGTATAGTGTGCAATTCTGGAGACCGCATCTTCAAAAGGATGTGAACAGGATGGAGTCGGTGCAGAGGGTGGCTACTAAAATGATTAGTGGTCTTCATTATAAAGCATATGAGGACAGACTGAAGGATCTTAATATGTACACCTTAGAGGAAAGGCGGGATAGAGGTGATATGATTGAGATGTTTAAATACCTCCGTGGCATAAATGTTCAGGGAGAGAGCCTCTTTCAATTGAAAGCAAGTTCTGCTACGAGGGGCCATGGGATGAGGGTGAAGGGAGATAAATTCAGGAGTGATATGCAGAAATATTTCTTTACGGAAAGAGTAGTGGATCCATGGAATAGTCTCCCAGTGGAGGTGGTAGAGATGAGGACAGTAACTGAATTCAAAAAAGCATGGGACAAACACAGAGGATCTCTAAAGGTAAAAAGAGGGACTGTTGTAGTTGTTATGGAAGGACAGACTAGATAGGCCATGTGGTCTTTTTCTGTCATCATATTTCTATGTTTCTAGACAACTGGCTCATTTGAGCATCAACAGCTCCAGAAGCCAGCTCCGCTCTCTCTTGTACAATGCAAATCCTGCAGTACTTGAGACTGGTCATAAACCTCCCAAAATCTCATCTCACCCCTTCTCAGTCTCTAGAGTTCATAGGGGCTCTTCTAGACACAAGGAAGTCAGTCTTTCCTGCCACAACCACGTTGTCTTCGAACACTTCAGCTGGCCTCGCAAGCAGCTATAAAAACTTTTCTAACTGCTCGAGAAGTGCTTCAGCTGCTGGGGCATATGGCATCCACTGTCCATGTGGTTCCCTATGCTCGCCTAGCCTCTCAGTGGATAGAGGTGTCGGGTCGCCTGGGGGACAAAATCAGAAACTCTACACACCTCATTTTGTCCCTACAGTGGTGGCAATCTCTGAAAAACCTTCTCATAGGGTCTCCTTTCCAGCTGCTACTACACCAAGCCACCTTGACGATGGATGCGTCCAAGTTAGTTTGGGGGGCTCACTAGGACAATCTCTCCACTCAGGGTCTCTGGACCAAGCAGAAAGCTTGTCTTCACATAAACCTCCTGGAACTCAGAGCCATCTTCTATGCTTTTCAAGTATTTCAGGACCACCTGAGTTACAAGATGGTTCTTGTCCAGACAGACTATCAAGTAGCCATGTTCTATGTGAACAAGCAGGGTGGGACGGGTTCTTAGGCACTGTGCAATGAAGCTCTATGCCTCTGGGCTTTCGCCAGAGATCTTCAAATCCACCTACTAGCAGTGTATCTTCCAGGCATTCAAAATCTTCTGGCAGACAGACTCAGTCGAGTACTGCTGCCACACGAGTGGTCTCTTCATCTAGAGCAAATTGCTCAAATCTTTCAGATCTGGGGAACTCCAGATATAGACCTCTTTGGAAGTCCTCAGAATGCCAAACTTCCCTGGTTCTGTTCCAGAATTCCGGCTCAGAACTGTCAGGCAAGGGATGTCTTCCATCTCCATTGGGGTCAGGACTTCCTCTATGCCTACCCACCCATTCCCCTCATTCCCAAAACTCTATTCAAGCTTCAGAGAGACAGGGGCCATATGATCCTCATAGCCCCACGCTAGCCACGACAGACGTGGTATCCACTGCTTCTACGTCTCTCTCAAGCCAAGCCTTTGGAGTTGGAATGTGCTCCAGATCTTCTATCCCAGGAGAACGGGACGCTATTGCACCTGAATCCTCAGTCTCTACTTCTCAGGGCGTGGGTACTGAGAGCCTAGAATTCCAGGATATCAACCTTTCTCAACAGGTTAAAGATATCCTTTTGGCTTCAAGAAAACCTTCCACAAGGCGGGCCTATGCCTTTAAGTGGAGAAGGTTTTCTATCTGTTGTTCAAAAAGGGAACTTAATCCCTTTTCAGTGCCAGTGGAGGCGTTACTGGAGTATCTTCTCCATTTATCATCCTCTGGTCTTAAGACCAATTCAGTAAGGGTCCACCTTAGAGCCATTGCGGCTTTCCACAAGCCCTTGGAGGGACAACCTGTTTCCTCTCAACCACTTGTAGCGAGGTTTGAGAGGTCTGCTCTTAACAAAACCTCCCATTAAGCCACCACCCATGGCATGGGATTTGAATCTTGTCCTTGGGCAGCTCATGAAACCGCCCTTCGAACCCTTAGCCACTACATCTCTGAAGTTTCTTTTTTGGAAGGTAATCTTTTCAATTGCTCTCACTTCTGCAAGACGCATCAGTGAGATAAAAGCTTTAGTGGCTGATTCTCCTTTTACAACTACCTGTAGCTAAATCTCAAATGTATATAGTTTCCCCAGTTAATCCATGTTCAAATTCCTGTTTTATGTAAACGTAGGACTATTTGTATGTCCAAGATTTTGTTTCGATGTAAACCGCACTGATGAGAAATAGCGCGGTATATAAGAATTGTTAAATAAAATAAATAAATAAACAAGGTTCCACCATGATAAAGTAGTTCTTAGAATTTACCCTCACTTTATGCCAAAGGTGGTTTCGCCTTTTCATTTAAAACCAGTCAGTTTACATTCCTATATTCTTCCCTAGGCCTCTAGCCTCTAATGCAGAAAGGAATCTTCATACTCTGGATTGTAAAAGAGCTTTAGCTTTTTACCTTCAGAGAACTAAGCAACATAGAAAGGCTTCTCATCTTTTTGTTGCCTTTGACTCGTCATCTTGGATTACTAGTTTTCAAGAGAACTCTGTCTAAATGGATTGCAAATTACATATCCTTTGCCTATGAGAGCAAGAGACTTTCTCTCGAAGGTCATGTCACAGCTCACAATGTGAGAGCAATGGCAGCCTCAATGGCTAACCTTCGCTCTGTCCATTGATGACATTTGCAGAGCAGCCACTTGGGCTTCGGTACACACCTTTGCAGCCCACTACTGCTTAGACAAGGACTCCCGTTGGGATGCCTCGTTTGGCCAGGCTGTTCTCCAGCATCTCTTTCAGACTTAGAACAACTCCTACCTGCCGTCCCGGGTTTCGATGCCAGAGATCCATGGGAGGAAGCATGACCCATTCCAACCTGGGTTTCGCAGCTGTCGGTGGTCATCTCCCTGGCATTTCTCAGCTGGGGAGTCCCCATATGTGAAGACTACATTCCTGCTTGTTCCTGGAGATAGCTTAGTTACTCGCCTGTAACAGGTGATCTCCGGGAACAGCAGGAATTGAGTCTTCACAACCCACCCACCTCCCCTAAGTTGTATTTCTCTCTTTCTCCTTCTCTCCTTTGCCTCAGCTATAAACTCAACTGAAGAGGGAGAGTTGGGAAGGCAGAGAAGCAGGCACAGTGGGATGCTCCCAAAAGCTTTCCCATTGGATGCTGGGGCGCGTTCCCACGCAGGCTCCATTGGTACCGACGATACCCATATGTGAAGACTCAATTCCTGCTGTTCCTGGAGATCATCTGTTACAGGTGAGTAACTGCGCTATATGTGAAGAATGGGCAGTATCTTTAAAAGAACTTCTAATTAAAATGCCGCCTTTTGTAGGATTATGTTTAAGTAAAAAGAAAATATTTGACTAGAGGGTTCTAGAAGCTTGTTGCTCCTTATGCCTGGAACAAACTACCTGAGTGTGTAGGTCAGGCTTCATCTCTGGCCATTTTCAAATCTAGGCTGAAAATTTACCTCTTTCAAGCCGCTTTTGGATTCTGATCTGCTTAATCTCCTATGTGTTTCCTTACTATTCCTCTAGATGTGTCCTTGTCCACAGCTGCTGTGTTTTCTGTCTTGACTAGGTGGTCCCTGTTCATCAGAGCTTACAATCTTTTACATGCGTCTATGCAGCGCTGCATACACCTTGTAGCGCTTTACAAATGATCAGTAGTAGTAGCATTATACAGATAGCATCAGACCATTTAAAATACATGTGTATAGGGAGGTTAGATTTGTTCATCTGCTGCTGGTGAGCATATAACTTTGTTTGAATATCAGGAAATACCTTAAACAGCTCTGCTGAACCTCTGGGCAACTATGTTTGCAGCATTATAGCCAGTATGGACCATTCATATTCATGTGTCCCCTAAATTCTAACAGGGCTATTACAAGGGCAGCTGCAGAAGTTTAATTGATACCATCTATCACTATTTGCTCTGTTTACTTCTTAAAATAAATCCAGGAACATACTGTAGAAACCATGCACATCAAATATCAGCAGAAACAAAAACAATTTAGTACATAATCAGTGTTTCATTTGAAGATGACTTGTATGAAATGAAATGCAAATTCTCTACATTTTATAGATTCTGCTGAGACTTGATGTTCCCGGGGGTTTTCTGGAGGCCATGGGATGGATGATATTAGCCATCTGCCAGGATTCTTCTAGTACCGTGGTCCTCAACCCATTCATCAAGGATTGCTCAGCCAGTCGGGTTTTCAGGCTCTCCACAATGCATATGCATGAGAGAGATTAGCAGGCACCACCTCCACTGTATGCCCATGTATCTCATCTTCCTTTTGGATATCTCTAAAACTAGATTTGGAATGACAACACCCAGTAATGGTTTTCTAAACTCTGTAATTCAAATAAGAGTGTGCTATAATCAGACTTTCGAATGTTCATCCTTTTAAATGTATTCAAGTATATGAAAAGCAAAGATAGGTAAAAAAAAATAATTGAGACAGAAAAACTATGCCCACTTCCCTGTCTCCCCCTGCCCCCCCCCCCCCCCCCCCCCGAGGTATTCTTTTGAAATACTGTGCAGTTAACAAAAGGCATAACTCTCAACTCCGCATAGTGGCACCAGTTCTGTGCTAGCCCCAAAAGACCATGGTTTAGGCTCTTTGACAATAAGAACTCTCCACTTTGCAGACTCTCTTCTCATGTATTTATTTCATTTTCTTTATTCTTCCACTCTTCCTGTTTCTGCACACATTGTTGTAGCAATCTTACGTCTTTAGCAGGTTCACCGTATGTGTGCTTGTCTAGATAGCTGAGGGGTTTGTGGGAAGTTGTAAGCAGAAAGCGTCAGGGCAGAGCATTTCTTGCCTTAAAGGAATGAATCGACGATCCACAATTTTTATGAATAATTTTCAGAATTCTTTCAACGAGTAGCTTCTGTGGGAGGGCGGATATTCAGCCATGGCTAACACTACTAATGCAACTAGCCGTCGCCGCTGAAAACTAACCCTGGCTATTCAATGCCGGGGCCATATCCGGCCACCGGCATTAAATATCTGGGTTACCACAAAAGCCGGAAGCTAACCAGGTAGCGGCAAGATCGAGCTGCTGCCTGGTTAGCGACAGATGCTGTCTCCGCGTAGCATCGGGGCGTGTAGCGACAGCACCCGTGGATATTCAGCGGCACAAACTGTTAGTGCTGCTGAATATCCCACTGACCGGCATTTACACAGTTTGCAGGTCTGCAGACCATGTAAAGACCTTTGCATATCCCCCCTATATTTACACAGTACCATGTAAAGACCTTTGCATATCCCCCCTATATTTACACAGTACCATGTAAAGACCTTTGCATATCCCCCCTATATTTACACAGTACCATGTAAAGACCTTTGCATATCCCCCCTATATTTTCTAATTGCCGCCTCTGATTCCTGTTTTTAGGACAAGACCATTTATCACCCAATCAGCAACAGCTGTATGGACTGCAATGAACCAGAACACAAGATTTTCATGAACACCTGCAATCCTTCCTCTACAACACAACAATGGATATTTGAACACACAAATTCAACCATCTTGGATAGAAACAACAGAAACCCTGACTTATGATGACAGAAATTATACATTATAGAAATATATATATATTTTACAGCTATATTTTTTACTGGGGTGAAGTACAAAGTTTTATTTAATAAATGATAATTTTGTTTTATGAATTGAAAAGGGAGTTCTCCGAGATGGGAAATAGTCCACTGACCTTTATTTTAAAGATGCTGTGACGCGTCACTCTTTCAGTGTTGATGATTCATGTAAGATTGGTCAGCTAATCCAGTTTCTGAAATAGCGGGACATTCCTTACTTTTTGTTTTTAAAATGAGAAACGAGGTGCATTAGATAATAGACTGGAATTAGTGCTTAAGTAAGACATAACCAGGTATGTACCTCAGGGTGTATTGGGAAGGGCATGTTTAACCACTCAAGAAATACCAGTAGCCTATAAGAATATGCTTCCCAGAGTGCCTTTTTATAATTCTAAAAATGCAGGAGGGAGTTTTGGATCAAAAAATTCATATTACAATCTTCAGTCATTTTCAGAAACAGAATGTGGATTTTTTGGGAAATATCTTACCACAATTAATAATAAGGGGTCTATTTATCAAGGCATATTAGCTCTAATGCAAGCATTAACTCATGTTAAATCAGTGTTAATGCACCTCTGTTAAATTAATGCTTCATTTTATGATGCAGTGAGATGCAAAACTATGTAGATTACCTCATTACCACAGATAAACTGGACACGCTTTCAGTAGCACTTGTTAGCAAAGATGCATTAATACCAACAATTCAATTGCATCTTCAGAGGTGTAAATGTATTTTTGTGTTCATGCTTACATTAATATATACATTTATTCTGGCACATTTTACATATAATTTTGTGAAAATGCCATGTTAAAAATGGAACATGTAACTTGCTTTAATAAATAGACTCCCTGAATCTTTTTCTTTGTTATACCAGGATTTTCCAGGGTTGCTGGACGAAACAGCTTCAAAAATTAGTCTTTTCTTTGTGATGAATACCTAAATTTGGAAGATTTTCTTTCTTTCTTTTACCCACCAAAATTGTATATTTATTTATTATACCTAAGTAAAAGGCTTAGTACTATAGCAAAATCTCTAAATTAACATTCACTATTAATAATGGCTCCCTTATATGACGCAATGAGAACGGAGTAGCACTTAGTTATAGTATTGAACTGTGCGCCTGTAAGCTCAGCACGTCATTGCTTCAAGGCCTGTTAGTGAGCGTATAACACTGGACCTGTAATGTTCTCTAATTAAGGCTCATGAACCTTGATGCCCAGCTCCTGTGGTGATTTAATACTTAGTCACCTACCTGAAAATCCCAAGCAATGTATTCTTGCTCAAAACCGCAGCTCCTCTAGAAGAGCTGGTAAAGGTTCTTTATTGATTGATGATTATTGATTCCCTTTTCTTGTTTCTTCAAATAATTGTAAATTATTACAGCTTAATATAATTCCTCTTACTTGAAAAGTTTGTGATTGACTGTGATCTTTATCTATCATACTTGTTTTTATCACAGACCTTATTTGATCTCCAACTTTACCCTTTTCTCTCCCCCTCCCCATGCACACACAAATGATGGTCCTCTATGCTTATTCCATGCTTTATGGAATTTCATTGAAGAACTTATACCAGCTCTTCCAGATCTAGAAAAAATCCCCAACCAAGATGTTGATTTTAACAATCCTTGCTCTGCTTTGTCCTATACCTTGACTACGATACTATTTGCTGAATATATGTAGTTATAGCGAGGGTTTCCTTTCTCTGTATTTATTCTGTTCATGTGTGCAGAAAACCAAATTAGTTACTCAAAAGCTGTTCCGATGGAGTACCACTAATTTTTATTGACAGATCTGCGAAGCCATTTCTCGATTATTTAATGCCTACAGACAGGACCTTGCTGTTTTATATGGCAGAACTGCAAGCATAATCTTTCATAGAACTACCAAAAACTAGCATGTTTATTAGAATAAATCTTCCAAAGTCTTTATACTGTTTAGGGGCAGATGGAAAAGGTTACATTTTTAAAGTAAAAGTATGCCTTCAGTAGCAAATGAACAGCAAATGCTGAAAAGCTTGCAGGGCACATGCAAAGGTCCTTATACAGAGGGAGGCATTAACAAAGCATGAACTAATGTTCAGCTTAATTAAGTTCTTCATTCTTATTCAAATCTTATGGCTCTGTATCACAGAGGTTTTGCACAAAGAGCAGTAAACTGAATCCTACAACGGGCCACTTCTATGCCAAAACTTCCTTGCTAAATTCAGAAGAGACAACAGGAAGGCTGGAACTATGCTGCTAATTAGTCCCATGCACCCAGAAAAGCTGGCTCAGCCTAACATTTGTGCTATCCTGAAAAATTCCGAAGGCAGGTTAATATTTTCATTACCGATAAAGCATACAGTGGTAATCATACAGCTTGCTTCTGAAGAAGACCTGCGCTGTGAAACATGTTGGCAAAAGAGTAACATTACAGAGCTCTACACTGCAGCCTGTAACATAACAGACATCTCTGCATTTGTCACCTTTCTTTATTTTTATGTATTTATTATTAGTATTTAGCTCCTGCCTTTCTAGTGGTGGTTCAAGGCAAGTTACATTCAGGGTCATAGGTATTTCCCTGTCCGCAGAGGGCTTACAATCTAAGTTTGTACCTGAGGCAATAGAGGGTGACAGGACTTGTCATGACCACAAGGAGCGCCAGTGGGATTTGAACCCTGGTCATCAGGCTGCTGCTCTAACCACTAGGCTGCTCCGTCATCTTTAGCAATGGCTACTATGCTAAAACAAGATCGGAGATCCCCCAAATCTGTCACAGCTTTGTTAGCCCTATTCCTTGACAAGCTCACCTTTGTAATTTAAAAGTTGAATAGGATGCTGACAACTGGCTCATAGAGTACAAGCAGAAAAGTAATATCATGTTAGCTTACAAAAAACAGCATTTACAAAAAGAAAACCAAAACGTAGGTAGGTAACGTAGTAACCTGCATTAGGCTAAAATATGTTTTAAAATGCACTTTCAGGACTGTTGGACTTTCCTCAGGCAATACCTGAGAGAGATCTGTTGTCTAGCAAGCTTTTGTTTCAAGAAAGCCTGTTAAGCAGGGGGCTGCTTTTAGAAAGTATTTTTCTTTTAACTGGAATGATATTTGTCAAGAGTACAAGCGCACCTCATGGTCCAAAATGAGAAATATGTACATGGAATATTTATAACCATGGCTCTAATATTAGAAAGGGGATGTAAAAGATAAAATGAGTTTGTGTTAATGAAAATGACTACTCTTGATATTGCCAAATGCATAATTGTTTATAGAAGAGCTGGCTGAATGTCTGTGCACTTCATAAAGCATTGCTTGTTTGATAAATTATCAGTCTAAAGAGAATCCTAAACATCCCTCTCAAAATATATGACATCGAAAAGAAGCGGGCCACAAAAAAGAATTAATAAAAACAGCAAAAAAAAATAATCCATACCTCAAAAAATTGTTTTAAAAAAATACATTTCTAATGAGATGATGTAAAGCTGATAGATACACGCTAATAACTGTTCTCCTTGCCAAATTTAATCATATATTCCTATAAAATCATTGCAGAAAAATCAAAAGCAACAAAAAAAATCAAATATATCAGCGTTTCATTAGGGTCAATGTACTAAACTGGGTTAACATTTGTAACAGCCAGTTAACATCCGTAAGTGCACTGTTTTATGGGCAGTGGCATATGTTCAAATTAAGGGGCCATAAGTGACAATTTTGGGAAGGGTTCTCAAAAAAAAACTGAGAGCAGCTGCGGTGGGCCCTCTCCTTTTTGGGCAGAGGCTGCTAGTGCATAATTGATGCCACTGTTTACACACATATTAACAGCTTATGTTAATACAATGTTGATAGAGGCACACCGTGCTGCAGATAGTAAAGTAAGTACACATGAAAAAGTAAATATGTTAATGTGGACAGCAAAACAAAAGCTTAATTACATTTCCCAGATGTGTAGTTAATCTTTATTGCATTAATTTATCTGCTTTAAATGTTGCATGTTTTAATATATGTAATTTTTCAGTGTGCTACTAAGTGCCAAACTATTTTGCATAGATTTTCATCCCTTTATCGTATTATGCATATTAACTGCTTGTAATAGATAATACGTGTGTTAATGGTATCACAAGCAGTAACACAGTGTAGTATATTGACCAGTCAGAGACTAAAACAGTGATGCATAGGAGTTCAAAAATATAACTTTCCGCCTTATGGCCGGATGTTTTGTTATTTGTCATTTTAGTGTTCAGTTGCGTTTCCATTTACTTTTGTATTTTTGAAAGCAGGGGACTCTCAAAAATGTAAGGTTCATTCTCCATAGATAAGCAGGGCTAATGCAGCCCTACCTCTGGTGCATCCCCAATGGAAACAGTAAGTGCGGAGCCCTCCACCAGCTAAAAAGAAGTCTTAAGGACCTCTCTCTGCCTTTGTGAGCTGATTCTTACTCCCTCCTCCCCAATAGCCAATAGATTGCCAGTCCATTTTTGTCCACATCCTGGTGTATTCAGGCATTCCCTCTTTCTCTGATTTGCCTCAGATTAAAAAGAAAAAAGAAATTCAGTTTCCCTCAATGTATCCTGCATTTCTCCGGGAACAAGCAGGAAGTCAGTCCTCAAATATGGGTGGCGTCTGCGCTGATGGAGCTTTCAAAGAAAGCCTTTGGAGGATGCCACCTCGCATGTGGGGTCCCCTTCCCACCCAAGGGTGCCATCTTGTTCAGTCTCCTTTTTTCTGCGGAGCCTTTCAGACATCTGTCTGCTCTTCCCCAGGAAAAGTTGATTTTCTCGACCTGAGTTTGTCAGACGGCTGCCTGGGTGAGAATCCTCACAGTCTTGGCAAGTGCATATTTTTATATGATTTGCAAGGGATTGTGGGCAATGCAGTTCATTCACACCAGACACAGCTGCTCACAATAATTAGTTGTGCTTTTGGGTAAAGCCAATAAGATATTTATTTATGGGGTTATTTCTCCCAACACAGATATGCTTGGTAGCACATAAATTAGGTTACTTGCTTTCAGTGTTAAACTTGAAAAAACAAAAATCATTAAAACAACATTTTAACTTATCAGGCAATCAAAGCAAAAGAAATAAGACCTGGTTGATAACAAACTGGTCTTTTCTGTAGGCTCAGCTAATATTTTCTTAGCATGTATCAAACAACAAACCAAAAGCTACAAAGAAAGAAAAAACTGTTCTTTTCAGGTTAACTTCTTATATCTTCCCACCTAGATTCAGAAGTGATTCTCTCCTAGCTCATAAGCAATTAGGTAAGGCTCAATTGCTAGCAGTTATCCAGCTGGAACCCCTTAGCTGGCTTGCTTTCTACTGCGTGGCTAAAAAACCCCTACTCAGGAGCTTTTCTGAGTAGATTAAAGAACAAGTTTGTATTTCTTTGTGATGGTTGCTGTATTTTATAACAGAAAATCACCAAAGGAGTTTAGACAGAGAGCAGTCCATGTAAACAGATTCTTCATCTGCTATCACCCCCTCTTCTTCAACAAGCATGGGTTCAATATCATGGATTGGCACAGATGAATGTCCCAATGGAGCACTTTCAGGAGAATACTTGTTTCCCTGCTGTCTTTCAAGGTTATAGCTAGGGCATAGATCAGTGTTCATACCTGAGCTTCCATTGCTGTTAGAGTTCCTCTCTATATAGCCTGGCCAGTATGTAGTCCAGTTCTTATGTCCAGCCTTCCAATCCAGATCCCTGGACACTGGATCTCTCTTCACATACCTTCTGGCACGGGTCTTAGGGTCCCTTCCACGTGCAGCCGTCTCTCTCACAGGTACTGTCTGGAGATTCCTAGCTCTGCAGCACCATTCCTCTGGCTTTCCCCAGTCCAATGGTGTATGCTGGCCCTTGGAATGCCTCCCAGTATACGTACTGCTCTGGACTCTTCTAGACCTCTCAAAGGCTTTTCTCCTCTTTCTTCCAAAGGGTTTCTTTCCCTCTCTGTCCGTCCGGTTTGGCTTCTGCTTCTGATGATCCTCCTGATGATGAAGATGATCAAGCTCAAGCTGCTTCTCAGGATAATTCTCTGTAGAATAAACTCTACCTTTATTCTGCCTAGATGAGTGCTCCCCCCTAATACAGCGCAGCTGTGCTGAATCAGGCCCTGCCCTTTGAGATGAGTGCTTAGGGATTACCTCATAGCCCTCCTGATTGAACACACGTTTTCCCACTTCAGCTCCTCTAATGGCTGTTGGAAACCTGGTGCATTCTGGGACTGGTAGTCTTTTATGGGAAAATTTTGTTTTCTTATTTCTACCAGAACTGACAGGTTGCTTGTTCAGAGTCACTTCACCTTTTCTATAGCTCCTTCTTGAGCTATGATAAGCTTCCTTATCACAAGTTTCATACTCTCCTCCGGTAGTGCACTGGTACTCTTACCGCCACCTGAGCCTGCTGCCCCGGCATCGAGTCTTGGATTCTTAGTTTTTCTTTCTTTCTTGGTGCTTTTGCGTCTTCCCCCCCCCCCCCCTCAACTGGCAGCACCATGGGTCTTCGACCTCGCTGGGATACGTTTTTCTTCCATAGCTACCAGTGACTTTAAGAAGTGTGATCAGTGTGCCAAAATAATGTCCCTGACAACACACACAACTGCTGCCTTCATTGCCTGGGACATGACCACGACTCCATGGCATGCGAACTTTGTAAAAAGATGTCCACCAAGGTCCTCAAGAGCCACCAGCAGCAGCACAATAAGTTTTTCCTGGAGTTCCTGGTACATCCGAAGGCCAAGGCCTCCTCCAAAGCCACAGAAACTTGGGGTAGCCTTACAGACCCTGACCAATGCCATGGTTCCTCGGAAATGGGGTTTCCCTCAAGGGAACTCCAAGAAGAAGAAGGCCTCAAAGGTGGCATCCCTGGATGGCTCAGACGGGCCAGGTAAGTCCCAAGCCAGGTCCCACAGTCCTAGACGCTCGTCCGATGGATCGGAGAAGGAGCGGCCTGCAAAGGTCCCCTGAAAGGACTCTACCCCGAGCCGGCCTTGGTCGTTTGACACCACCCTCATCAAGACTCCCCTTCTGGAGTCCAGGATGGCAGTCTTGGAGTTCCTACCTGGACGTTTGGCTCATAAAGGGAGGCACGGCCTCAGAAGTGCAGCAGACAACCATACGTACCATCCAGATCCTGCAGCATCTGGGGTTTGTAATAAACTACCCCAAGTCCCACCTCCCCCTGACACAGTGTCTAGAATTCATAGGGGCAAAACAAGATACCCTCCAGGCAAAGGCCTTCCTTCCAGGTAACCAAACTGACCACCTCAGGGCACCGTCCCTCGGTGTCCGCTTTGCTCCTGCTACGCCTACTCGGACTGTGGAGGCCATGTGTCCATGTCACCCCAGATGCCTGCCTCCACATGAGGGCCACACAGTGGTGCATTTGAGACCAGTGGACACAGGCCAGAGGCCATCTCTAGGACAGAGTTTTAGTGTCCCTCCAGCTGGTGGAATCCCTAACCTGGTGGCAAAACCCCCAGTACCTCGAGGCAGGGATGCCCTTCCAGACTCCATGCTCCTTAAGGATTCTCATGATGGAGCCCAATGCAAAGAGCTCTGCACCCAGGGCAGCTGGTCGCAGGACAAGAGCAACTAGCAGATCAACCTCCTGGAATTGCAGGCGATACATCTAGCCCTCCGAGCCTTTTGCCTATGCCTACAGCGCCAACCGGTGTTGGTCCAAACAGACAACCAGGTGGCTATGTTTTATATGAATAAGCAGGGAGGCATGGGATCCCACGCCCTCTGCCACGAGGCGATGGCCCTCTGCTCCTACGCAGTCCAGTAGGGCATACTCTTATGGGCAGTATACCTGCCAGGCAGGACAACGTACTGGCCGACAGATTAAGCAGGGTCCTCCAGCCACACGAGTGGCAGCTGGACCCTGGAGTGGCTAGCCGTCTTTCAACTCTGGGGGGAGCCATGGATAAACCTGTTTGCCAGCCTGGACAACTACCAGCTGTCCTGCTTCCGCTCCCAGCAAGCCTGCCCCTCCCGAGTGGTGGCAGATGTTTCTCATCTCATGGTCGAAAGATCTCATATACGCCTTCCCATCCATTGTCGCTAATTGCCAAAACGTTATTCAAGACCCTCCACGACAAGGCCTCGCTGATTCTGATAGCCCCTCGATGGCCCAGGTGGTTGTGGTTTCCACTACTGCTCCGGCTGTCTGTGGAGCTCCCCAGGGCTCCTGTCGCAGGAGGAGGGCTCTCTCTTGCACCCCAGCCTGGGGTCCCTGTCACTAACAGCGTAGCTGCTGAAAGGGTGACCCTAGCCCCTTTCAACTTCTTGGGAGAAGTGAAGGAGATCCTGCTGGCTTCCTGTAAGTCCTCCATCAGGAATGCATATGCCTTCAAGTGGCACAGGTTTTCAGTTTGGTGTGCAGAGCACAGGGTCAACCCATTCTCCTGCCCGGTGCAGCTGGTGCTGCAGTACTTTCTCCATCTCTCGCATTCTGGGCTCAAATCGAACCCCGTCAGAGTGCACCTCAGTATCATGGCAGCGCATCACCACCCTATGGATGGCAAACCCCTCTCTGCCCAGCCGTTGGTGACCCGCTTCATGAGGGGACTCCTTTTATCAAAACCCCTGGTACGCCCCTCGGCGACTGAGTGGGACCTGAATGTGGTACTGGTGCAGCTTACTCGCCCGCCTTTTGAGCCTATGGCTACCTGCCACCTGCGATACCTCGTGGAAGGTGGTGTTCCTAGTTGAGCTCACCTCCGCTCGCAAGGTTAGCGAGCTCAAAGCCTTAATGGCAGAGGCACCTTCCATCAGGTTCTACAAAAACAGGGTTGTGCTCCGCACATAGCCCAAATTCCTTCTGAAGGAGGTATTGCCCTTTCACCTCAACCAGAGGTGGTGCTGCCTACCTTCTTCCCAAGGCCTCACGCCAGCATGAGTAACTACGCTATTCCAGTGCCAAGAAAACTCATGAGTTACTCAACCACTGCAGCTCTAAGGTTTTGTTCTGCAGTTTGAGCACTTCCTCTCTCCCCCTTCACTGCAATATCACTTGTTCCAGCGGCACTGCAATCATGGCAGCTATGAATGGAAAACAAATTGCCTTAGCTTCAAGGACCCCGCTGGCCCCAATACAGACTCCAGCAGGAGACTTCCACTATGTTCTATGCACCTTCCGCACTGTCAGGAACAGTTTCCCTCCTGACATCAATGGCTCCATCCTCAGAATCGAGACTAAGGCTAAACTTCAACTGCTTCGATAGGGATGACTAGCTGTTTTTATGTCCAGTTAGTGCTGAAAAGAAGACACTCTCATCGAAGACCGCTTCAAAAGGGGGAGTATTCAAGTAAATCAAACTGCAAACACAGATCAGCTCCTCCCAGGCAAACCTCCACAAAGCATAAATAGAAAACAAAAGCCTCATTGAACCTTCTTTTCAGGTCTCAGAAACAAAACAGCCTCACAGATCTTAATAATGGTTCAGCTACACGGCCTATCTTCAATACTCTGTCAGCTCCCATTTTCCCCCATGGCATGCCAGTCCTGGCACCAGAGCCACAAATCCTACCGTTAGAAAATCCTACTGCTAATTCTCACATTGCTCTACTTCATACAAGATACTGCTGCTGTCCTCCAAAATACCACTTTACTGTAGAACCCTCTTAGACCAAACTGCCTTTTCAGTCACTACAGCAGCAGTCTTACCGAAAACCTTACCACTACCAATATTTTCAACAAGATGAAGATATCAACCATACTCCAGGCCTCATCCTCAATGTACAGCATTTCAAACATACAGCCAGCATCAGGGGCCAACAGTGCAAGTAACAAACATCCCGCTCTCTTTCTACGGGAAAGTCGAATCCCCGGTTTTGACTACCCACCAGTCGGGGACAGAATCCTTCAATTCAGGGAAGTTTGAAAGGATCTTTTTCAGAGTTAAACAAAGATACAAAATCTTTCTTCCCCAGTCACAACCTCCTTCAGCCACAGGTTCATCCAAGAACAAGAGATCGAAATGTTGCTTTACAACAAGTCTATTGATCTGATTCAGATTCCTCAAAGAGGTCAAGGATTTTACTACTACTACAATTGAACATTTATATAGCGCTATAGGAGACAGCACGGCAGAAACGAGGGTGCGGGTTTTTTTTAGAGAGAGAGAGAGGAGAGGGATGAGCGAGAGGAAGAAAAAGGTGAAGCTCAAGAGCGGATAAAAGGGTGGATGGACAAGATGGGGAAGAAATGGGGGTGATAAAGAAGGGAGGGGTTGAAATTGAAGGTATGAGGGAAGAAAATTTTGCTATTCTTTCTTATCCCCAAGAAAACTGGTGGCAAACCAGCCTCCAAAAAGACTATCAATCTAGATCTCAGACTGTATTAACTTATATACAAGGAAATATGCAGCCCCCCCCCCCGTGACAATGGGCCACATCAAGTCAGAGTAAAGGTTACTACAATGGCAAATTGTAAAGCTGCCACTTGGAAGTTAGTCTTCGTGAAACACTACTGTCTGAACCAGGCTTCCTCAAGATACTGCTTTTAGTCAAGCAGTCATTGATCTTTTCGCTAGTTATTTTCAACATCAGCTTTACAAGACACAACCCGTTGAATCTCTGGGCTGTCAGAAACAGTAATTATAAATATGGCCCAAAGCTCTAGATTCACCAGAGTGTGGCTGCATTAGTCCTGCTTGTCTACAGACAGAGCAAAGTTGCTTATCTGTAATGGAGGTTCTCTGTAGACAAGCAGGGTAATGAAGCCATATTTGCCCTCCCGCCTTCCCCTAAAAAAAAGGAAACTTTTTCAGTAATGCATCTACTGTATGCTATCAACAGACTGGCAATCTATTGGCTGTTGAGGAGCATCAGGAATCAGCTCACAAAAACGCAAAAAAGTCCCTTAGCCGGAGGAGGACTCCGCACTCATTGGCTCTGTCAGGGATGTCACCAGAGAGTGTGACTACATTACTCTGCTTTCTACAGAGAACTCTCATTAAAGGTAAGCAACTTTGCTTTTTTTCCTATTATGTATTTCATACCATTTAATAATTTGACAGAACGGATAAAACAAAATGTTTTCTCCTTGGATAGAGTAACTCTTCTTTAAATCAAATCATTTCCTTGTACTTGAAGACAGAACTAAAAGTACACTCACTGTGTTTTCTTTCATTTGATAAGGTTTTCACTTGATAAGGTTGTCAGAAGTTTCCTCTACCTTGTCCACATTTTGCCTGAGAAAAGCAGACAAGCCTTCTTATTTATATCTTATAGATTTATAATGCTGGCTGAAGTTGCTTCAATTATATATACCAAAAATGGCAGCAGATAATAACGCTATCTTGAAGTTTTGGTATTCAGGCACTGAAGAAATAAGTGTCTTTGCTACCGGATCCAATGCTGTTTTATAATGATGTTTGTATGCAAGACAGTAAGAGGCTGGTGAGGCCACTTCAGACTGACTTCCATCTTGTTATATAGTTAAGCTATTGTTTCTAGGCTGTTAAGTGTTATGCACGTCCATGTGGAAAGTCCTCCAGTTCAATCCCTGGGTACGGTCTTCCATTTCCCAGACTGGCCGGGGCTACTGCAGAGGCAGCACAGTCCTAGGGGGAGGAGTCATTGTCACTGCTTAAAGGTTACACATGCTAGCTGGATTCCTGGTATATGCTCCCTAGCCCATTACTATGGTAAGTTGGGAAGGGATAAATAGGAGGAAAAAATTCTCAGTTAATTTCTTTTTAATTCAAAGCAGTCATTAATACACCTGCTATGAGATAATAAAGCCCTGGTTCTGCAAAGCTACCTTGTAGCACTATAAATCATAGATGTGAACCCTATTTGTATAATTTCTCCCCTTTTATTTTTCCTGATGGAGTCCAATATGCTTAACTCTTCCCTGGCACACTCGCTTTCTATTCCAACTGGTTCAAAACAAATGTCCTGGAAATTGTATGGATCTTGGAAGTATTCCTTGAAAGCAAACATTAGCCCAATAAGCAACTGCAACGACTCAGCCTAGGCTCTTGTGAAGCTATTAACTGAGCACACAGACCAAAAGAGACTTTGTTCAGTGCTAGCAACAAGGAGTTCTCATTAGACAAGAGTTGGGGAAAGGACAGAGTTCTAGTTTAGAATGCAGAAACTAAGGATGAGTGGGAGTCGTCACTCTTCATACTGGATGTACTTTTAGCTTATTTTCTTTCAGATTGAGGTGCCTCCTGAATTAACTGTTCATTTCTTGCAAAACTAGGACTATGCACCTAATATTTCAGTGGACAGTGATGTCTAGCACTTTAATTGCAGTAGCTTTGTTAAATTAGAGGATCTTTTAGAAATAATGGAGGGGTTTTTTAAAGATTGAATTAAACTTCTTTATATAATGTATTTAAAATAAATTTTTTAAGTGTTTTCTGAAAATTGATTTTATTTATTTAAAACGTCTTATACTCTGCAAACTCCAGTCAAACAGACTGGCCAGCACAAATTACATGAGACAATAACATCCATAATCCAAATACAATTAAAACAGACACATACAACAAAAAAAATGCCTTAAGTAAAACTGCATATAAAGCACAGTTACTTACCTGTAACAGGTGATCTCTGGGAACAGCAGGAATTAGTCCTCACATATGGGTACGTCGGAACCGACGGAGCCTGCGCGGGAAAGCTCCCCAGCTTCCTAGAATGGAAGCTTTTGGGACCTCCCACTGCACATGCACGCTGCCTTCCCGCCTTCCTGAACAGCTCTCCTCAGTTTCGAGTTTATAGCTGAGACAATAGAGAGAGGACAGGAAGACAGATAGATAGAAGATACAACTCCTAGGGAGGTGGGTGGGTTGTGAGGACTAATTCCTGCTGTTCCCAGAGATCACCTGTTACAGGTAAGTAACTGTGCTATCTCCAGGAACAAGCAGGAATAAGTCCTCACATATGGGGACTCCCTAGCTGAGATGCCTGGGAGATCCCCCTCCAAGGGTTCGCCATCTTCGTATGGATCTCAGGCATCCATCCTGGGAAGGTGGGCAGGAGTTGTCTAAGAATGGAACAGGTGTTTGAGGACAGCCTGGCCAAACAAGGCATCCCGGCGGGAGTCCTTGTCCAAACAGTAATGGGCTGTAAAGGTATGAACCGAGGCCCAGGTAGCGGCTCGACAGATCTGATCAATGGAAACAGAGTGCAGATGAGCCATAGAAGTTGCCATGGCTCTCACATTGTGAGCTGTGACATGGCCTTCCAGAGAAATGTTTTTACTCTGGTAAGCAAAGGAAATACACTGAGCAATCCAATTGGAAAGTGTACGCTTGGAGACTGGAAGTCCCAAATGTGAAGGATCAAAAGCCACGAAAAGTTGAGAAGACTTTCGATGTGGCTGAGTCCTATTAAGGTAAAAGGCTAGAGCTCTTTTACAATCCAGAGTATGAAGGTTCCTCTCTGCACTGGATGCATGAGGAGCCGGAAAAAAGACCGGTAGATATACCTCTTGATTAAGATGAAAAGGCGAGACCACTTTGGGCATAAAGTGGGGATTCGTCCTAAGGACCACCTTGTCATGATGAAATCTTGTATAAGGTGGATTAGCCACTAGAGCCTGCAGTTCGCTGATGCGGCGAGCGGAAGTGACTGCAATTAGGAATAGTACCTTCCAGGAAAGAAATTTCAAGGAGGTAGAAAATAACGGCTCAAAAGGTGGCTTCATAAGCTGACCAAGCACTAGATTCAAATCCCCAGCGACCGGGGGGGGTCTGATGGGAGGTTTAGTGAGAGTCAGGCCTCTCATGAATCTTGCAACAAGAGGATGAGAGGAGATAGGTCGTCCATTTATAGGTTTCAGGGATGCTGAAATAGCACTTAAATGGACTCTTACAGAATTCGTCTTAAGGCCTGCATTGGAAAGATGCAGGAGATAGTCTAAGAGGGAATTCAAAGGAAGTGCCAGAGGGTCAAGGCCCTGCTGAGCACACCAAATGGAAAAACGTTTCCATTTGAAAGCATAAGACCGCCTCGTGGAAGGTTTCCTAGAGGCATGAAGGATATCTTTCACAGGTTGAGAAAGATTAAAGTCTTGAAGACTTAAGCCTTCAGTAACCAAGCTCGGAGATGTAGGGATTTGGGGTTTGGGTGCCACAAAGTCCCCTCCTCCTGAGACAGAAGGTCTGGTGCAGCTCCTAAGTCCAGGGAGGATCCCTGGGAGAGCTGTAGAAGCAGAGGGAACCACACTTGGCGTGGCCAGCGTGGAGCTATGAGGATCATAGAGCCGTGATCTCTCTGGAGTTTGAACAGAGTCTTGGGAATCAGCGGAATGGGTGGAAAGGCATATAGGAACGCCTGACCCCAATGGAGGAGAAAGGCGTCCGTGGCCTGAGCTTCCTGACACGGAGTCCTGGAACAGAACCGGGGAAGTTTGGCATTCCACGGACTTGCAAAGAGGTCTATGTCCGGGGTCCCCCATTCCTGAAAGATTCTGCTTATCTGGTCCACGTGTAGGGACCACTCGTGTGGCAGCAGAACTCGACTGAGCCTGTCTGCTCGAGAGTTTTGAACTCCTGGAAGATACACTGCTAGCAGATGAATTTGGTGCTCTCTGGCGAAGGCCCATAATCTGAGAGCTTCGTTGCAAAGCGACAGAGAGCCCGTCCCTCCTTGTTTGTTTATGTAAAACATGGCCACCTGATTGTCTGTCTGAACCAGGACAGTCAGGTTGGCAAGGAGGGTATAGAAGACCTTGAGGGCAAGGTAAATTGCTCGCAGTTCCAGGAGGTTGATATGAAGGGTGGCCTCCTGTGGAGACCAAGTGCCCTGAGTGGAGAGAGTTAGCAGATGGGCTCCCCACCCCAATTGGGAGGCATCTGTTATGAGGGTTGCTTGGGGTAGCAAGGGCTGAAAGGGAGCCCCCAACAACAGATTCTTGGTGGATATCCACCAATGGAGGGACCAAGACAGACGGTTTGAGGTTTGTATTTGGTCTGAGAGTGCTCCCGACGCCTGAGTCCACTGGGTGGCCAGGGTCCATTGAGCTGCTCTCATATGAAGACGAGCATAGGGCACCACATGTACTGTGGAGGCCATATGGCCCAGGAGGCGTAGCATTTCCCTGGCTGTCAAGTGAGTACTGGACTGGGCTTGGGAGGCCAAGCTCAGCAGACGCTGACCCCGAACCAGTGGAAGGTAGGCTCTTGCAGTGGTGGTGTCCAACTGGGCCCCTATGAATTCTAGAGACTGAGTAGGGCTGAGTTGAGACTTGGGAAGGTTTACCACCAGTCCCAGATACTGCAGAAGGCTCCTTGTGCGGTCTAGGGAAAATCTGGGCCTGCGACTGAGTTGGAGCTCGAATGAGCCAGTCGTCCAGATATGGGAATACGAAAATCCCCATGCTTCTGAGAAATGCGACTACGACTGCCATGCATTTGGTAAAGACTCTTGGGGCAGAGGCGAGACCGAAGGGAAGTACTCTGTATTGGTAATGACTTCCCCTGAACAGAAAGCGAAGATATTTTCTGTGGGATGGATGGATGAGTAGATGTGTATACGCATCCTGCAGGTCTAGAGAACAAAGCCAGTCCTGACTCTGAAGGTATGGAAGGAGAATGCCCAAAGAGAGCATTTTGAATTTCTCCTTGTACAGAAATTTGTTCAATTCTCTCAGATCTAGGATTGGTCTGAATCCCCCTGTCTTCTTTGGAATGAGAAAATAGGGGGAGTAGAAACCTGACCCTTGTTGATGAAGAGGAACCTCTTCTATGGCCCCTTGGGCAAGCAGAGAAGAGATCTCCCGACCCAACAGGGCTAGGAGAGGAGATGGAGAATTGAAGGGTCTCACCATGTGATGAGGAGGAAGGTTGGAGAAATGAAGTTTGTAACCCTCTCGGATGATAGAGAGGGTCCATTGCTCTGTTGTGATTTGTTCCCATCTGGGAGCAAAGTGAGCTAACCTTCCAGGTATGGTGAGAGGTTCTGGTTGGTCCAGAACCAGGAATGGCAAGTTCTCTAGGGGCAAGTCAAAACCCCTGAGGGGTGGAGCCTGTTGAGCTGTAGTAGCTGCTGCAGGCTTTGCTCTTGCTTGTTTCGGTTGCTGACGTTTAGCCGCAAAACGAGGTTGAGAAGATTGCTGGCCAGTATTGGAAGCATATCTGGCCTTCTTATAATAAGGCCTCTTGAAAGACTTCTTCTTAGTGGGAGTAGAAGTGGACTTAGAAAATCTCTCTAAGGTGGCATTTTCAGCGTCCATTTGAGTGGCTTTAACTTGCCACTCTGCACCGAATAAGTTCTCACCTGTACAGGGCAGATTCCGTAAGCCATCTAGAACCCAGGGTTCCAGATCAGAAGCCTGGAGCCAAGCCAGACGTCTGGCTGCAATAGCAATGCCAGAAGCTCTGCTGGCTCCCTCGAAGGAATCAAAGGCAGCTCTGTTGGAGAACTTAGAAACATCTGAAAGTTGTTTCACTACAGAAAGGAAGTCCTCCTGTTTATCCTCAGGGATAAAGGGGGCAAAATGCCGCACTTTCTTGGCAAGTTCCCCTAGGAACATGCCCATATAGAGGCTGTAGGAATTAATCCTGGCTATAAGCATACTAGCCTGGAAGATTTTCCTACCAAAAGAGTCCAGTGTCTTACATTCCCTTCCTGGAGGTGTAGAAGAGTGCCTTTTAGTACTCTTGATCTTTTTCATTGCAGACTTTACCACAATGGAGTGGTGAGGCAATTGAGTTTTCTGAAAACCAGGAGAAGGAGGGACCCGATACATGGTGTCCAACCTACGGGAATAAGGAGACAGAGTTAAAGGGTTCTCCCAGAAATCCATCAATTGTTCCTGAAGGATTTCATGGATAGGCAGGGTAACTGCTTCTTTAGGAGACTTAGAGTATCCTAAAATATCCAATCTTTTTGACCTTGGTTCCCTTTCAGAGGAGGTAGTGATAGAAAGGCCTTTAGCCATTTCTAAAATAAAGTCCTGAAAGGACAAATCCTCTGGAGGAGACATTTCTCCTTTTTGGAGAAGAAGGTTCCTCAGGAAGGTCAAGGGAGAGCTCTGCAGACTCATCAGAGGAGCCAAAATCCTCAGAGGAATCGGTGTATTCTCTAGTTTCCTCCAACGCACGATACGCATACCGATCGGTATCGACATCGGGCGTACCGGGTATGGAAGCGGTATGGAGCGAAAGCCCATACGGTACCGATTTGCGTTTAGAAGAGGAAGGCCTGGGTTCCGGCATGGCGGACGATACCGGAACCGGGCCCGGAACCGCTGGAAGCGGTACCGATGGCGTTGCAGCTTTAATGAAAGCCATGACGGCCTGCTGCATGGATTGGACCGTATTGCCCATAGACGCCACTGCTGCCTGGATGTCGGTACGGTGATTGGCCGGTACACCATAGCAGTCGAACAGTTTATCTGTCGATGCCGTGACATCTATGTCAACCTGTAGCCACTGTATTGGCGTTTTGGAAGGCAGAGATTCCCGCCGGGCTGTTTGGCTGGGGCAGGGTCCTCAAAACTAAGAGCCTCTCGATGCTTTGAAGGAGATTTGCCCTTTGAGGACTTGCCCACAGAAGGTTTGGTTACCTGAGATCCATCCGGAGATGATGACCTGGATGACTGTGATGTTGGATTCTCTGAAGCAAACAGCACATGGAATTTGTTGGCCCGGTTCTGCAGCCCACGTTTAGACATTTGGGAGCAGGAAGGGCAGTCCGGAATGGAGTGGTCAGGCCCCAAACATTTTAGACACCATTCATGGGTGTCTGTGACTGATATTACAGCAGTACACTTGGTACACTTCTTAAATCCAGGGGCTGGCTTCTCCATGTGGAGAATTCAAGTAGGCCTGAAGGCCTAACTGAAGTGACCAAGTGCTGAAAAATAATAAAAGAAAAAGAAAATAATTTTTCAAGAAAGAAAAAGGAAGACCGGCGATACCGGTATCGGTATGGGAAGGCAGGTACGCGGTCTAAAGAAACAAAACAAAAAACTACAATTTCTTCAGCGGTGACAGGATACACGACCTGCTGGCTCCGCGGAAAAAGAGAAACTGAGGAGAGCTGTTCAGGAAGGCGGGAAGGCAGCGCGCATGTGCAGTGGGAGGTCCCAAAAGCTTCCATTCTAGGAAGCTGGGGAGCTTTCCCGCGCAGGCTCCGTCGGTTCCGACGTACCCATATGTGAGGACTTATTCCTGCTTGTTCCTGGAGATCAAATTAAAAACAGGAGCCGGTACCAAAGCCTTGCTCAAATAACCAAGCTTTCAGATGTTTCTGGAAACAAACATACTCCTGCTCCTTTCTCAATTCTGACAGTGAGTTCCAGAGTGATGGGCCTACAGTTGAGAAAGCAGACTTCCTCATGCTTGCCAAACTTTTAAAAAATAATAGAAATAAAAGGTTTATCACTATGGGGTATGTTTACTAAGCAGTCTTAACGTGCACTCTTCCACGTTATCACGCGATAAGGTACCTTATCGCGCAATAATGGTGCTTTATCGGGCGCAGAGGTACCTTAGCGCGTAGCGGCGCAAATGAGTGCAGAGGGCAGAGAAAGGCTCCCAGAGGGCGGAGGAAGGCTCCCCAGGGGCGGAGAGAGAGGGTCAATGGGCGGAGAGTGGGAGGGACGAGGCTCCCTGCACACTAACGCTGTGAAATTCAAGGCTGAAAACTAACGCCAGTGAAACCCTGGCGTTAGAGCTGATTTAAAGGGAAAAGAATCCATTTCCGTCAGCAATGTACAGCAAAGCCAGGGAAACCAACAAAAAGTGATAAGTGTGATACATGTGCACAGAACAAAAGGGCAAATAAACATTGAAAATGACCTGAACAAAATGGAAAAAACATAACCAAGCTGGGCAATAGTGATATTAATGGGAAAATCAACCCCCCCCCTCCCCCCGAGAAAGCTCCAAAAAAAAGATATGAATTTTGGAAGGGTCTATGCTCCGTCCCCATTCAAGGTGAATGAGCCCACAGTGAAAGTGCGCTGAGCAGGGTTTTCCCTCTCCATTGGGCAGGTGTCCTATGGCATGTGCATGTTCTGCAACAGCAGGGCGGGCATGTCGGAACGGGCAACTGGACAGATGCTTGAAAAGGGGACACAGAGGGCTGCAGGCGGCACATGCTGTGGTGCAGCTGGGCCACAGTTCGGACTAAGGTGATGCCTAGGTGGCCCATAGGAATGCTGAAATAGTAATGCAGCCAGACAGCAACTGATGAGGGCCCAACATGGGCACGAGTGTGCTTCCCACAGTGTCACAGGCGATAGTACCCAGCAGGTACCCCCAAGGGCACAGAACATTGCCAGGTGGTGCTGGGGGGAAGCGTGGACAGCTATGCAGGCATCCCTACCTGAGAACCCGCACCATAGGCAGCCGCCTACCTGCACACTGGATGGCCTGAGACTGCGCTCCACCAGCACCACCAGCAGAAGTGCATGTCAGCAGGGTGGCAGAGGGGTACTGGTGGTGGAGGGAACAGTGGCAGCTGCCCAGAGCAGACTGTGGCCTAGCCCTGTGTAGGTGGGTGCCATGCACTGCAACAGACAGGCCCTGTCTGACGAACAGTCATGGTATCCCCAGGGAATGCACTGCCTTTGTGGCAACACAGTGGTGCAGTGCACACAGCCAGTGTGTTCAGGAGCAGAAGGTCACAGGTTCAAGTCCCAGCTATGGTTCCTGCCAACCCAGCCCCCATATTTTACCCACTACTAAAACGTGCTAATACAGACAGAACCTTTATTGCAGATGATGTAGACATGCCCAAAACACCTACATTTTACCCTACAGAGCACAGACACCATAAACATGTGCATTACCTAGAGCAGAGTCTCCCAAATGCAGTCCTGGAGGGCCAAACACCATTCAGGTTCCATGCTGCCTCTAATAAATATGGCTGTGCTGCATTTCTATGCACCGCCCCCATGGTATGCAGATGTATCTCATGCATATTCATTAGGGACAGCATGAAAACCCGAACCGTGTTTGGCCCTCCAGGACTGGAGTTGGGAACCTCTGCCCTAGAGCAGCAGCCAACAGGGGCAGACACACCCGCACCCACAGGCTCCATTATCCCAAGCCTCCTGGAGAGGGAGGATGTTGGGCCCTGCGTGCATCTCCCAATACTAGCACTTGCATACCTTAGCAATGCCACCCTAAACATGGGAAAACTGTACACAGCTATCAAAAGGTTGCTATGATAACTGGCAGATAGCAATTCCTACGTTAAGCACAATTGGCTGATTCAGCTGCATCATAGCAACCTTTCTGATGTCTGTGGAGTGTGCCTCAGGTCTGGTGTCTGACAGAGTGACCCCAATAGTATTGCGTACCATAACCATGCCTGCACTGTGCCCAGGACTGGTGTGGTGGCCAGTGCTGCTAAACACCTCTGTAGTTGCACAATGCTGGCATATGTGTGTTGCGTGTGTGTCTGTCTATCCAGTGTGTGGTGGCTGCCAACACCCTCCACAGCCCACACTGCTAGCACTGTTGCCAGTATTGGCCTGCCAATGTGCATAATGAGGAGCAAGGTACTGTGGGAATAGCCTGGATAGGGTGGCCTGGCCTGGCTGCATCTGCACAGGGCATAGGGCAATGGCTCGGACATTGTAGTGCCCGGCCACCACCTGCACGGACAGGGTGGCCACAGCATGTCCTGCTGGGAGGTCACTTTCACCCTGACTGAGCAGTGACCACGGCATGGCTAGATTCCCCCATAGTGCTATATAGTATTTCTCTCATGTGATATTTATGGGTTCTCTTTTGGGACCCAATCACTGACTTATCTGCTTGGTGTGTATGCTGACATCCCAGTTCTGGGTACACGCATCTCCTCCAGGAACATGCACTATGGACTAGCTAGCAGACTGTATGCAGTTAGTATGTGTCTGGCTGGAACACCTTGCAGGGTGCAGCGGCTGGAGGCTTGCTGCTGGAGAATGTCAGATAGTGATGGGGGGCAGCTGAGTGTTTCCAGGCCTACTGTCTGCCTTGCCTTATGGATGTGTACAGATCGGCACTGACTGCCCTGTAGGGTGTCTGTTCCCCAGCAGGACTGGGGTTGATGGTCCCCTATACTGCCACCATTGCAGGGAGGTAGAATGTGGATCTGTTGGTGGGAGATCCTGTTTCCCACCCTGAGCCACAGAGGATGGGTTGGGTGGTGGTACATAATCCGCCTATGGGTCCAAACACCCCCCCTTCACCTACATCATGTGACCATGGCGCCAACACTGGATATGCACTATTCTGGGTGCATCATAGCCCATAAGGGCTAGACATGACTGAGATATACAGATGTATCCTAGGTGTGTCTGCAGGAACTACCTATCACACATACACAAGCACTGATGGGGACCTGCAGCATGGCTTATATCAGCCATGAAAGGTGCTGTGGACCTGGTGCTGGGCGCCCCACCTCACCCTTAGGGTGAGCACAGTACCCGCACAAATGTGACGGTCTGTAGCTACTCTGTGCCAGTAACACACACGGTCTGTACCCCCTAACAGGCTGAGGTGCTGTGGGGGTGCACACCCCATCTTGTGATCATCTGTAGACTGCTGATGTGCATGTGCAGTGCATCATGGGTACGGGTGGGTTAACCCTATCCTGGTAACCACAGCAGACAGTTTGTTTGGTGACCTGCAGTCCTTCTGTAGCCAGCCATGGGTTTGTTAGCAGCTATAGAGCTGTAGCCCACTGGATACTTCACTGCCTGTGGAGCCAGAGGTCATGGGTTCACACCCACGGTGGGGTTATTTGATAGGGCTGTCCGAGGCATTGTCTATTTTTAATGTACATTAGTGCTGCCAGCAAAAACACCCTCGGAGTACTGTAGCCATAAGGTGCTTCATAAGGCGCCCTATAAGGCGCCTTCTATGGTGCCTTATAAGGTGTCCTATACAGAGCCTTATAGGGTGCCCCATAGGGGACATTATAGGGTGCCTTGGCGGACAGTGCACTTTATAATGTGCCCTATGGAGTGCCTTATAGAGTGCTTTATGCGGCACCTTCAGTTATGGCACGTGAGGGTGTGTTTGCTGGCAGCACTAATTAAGATATACATACGATGCCTCAAAAAGCAATACTTACACGTAACAGCTAATGCCTCAGCCAGCCACATGCATTAGGCACACTGGGGGATCGAACTCATGACCCCTGTACCATCAGTCAGTGTATTAAGCATTGTGCTACACCTCTGTTTCTGTGTTTGCATGTCTGTGCACCTACTTAAGATTACCGTGCGTTAACGTGCTTAGAGGCGTCTCGCCCAATAATGTGCGCAGCGCGCATTATCACACGATAATCCCATTTTGCAACATTAAGACCGACACGCCCACTCCTTTTTTTTTTTTCAATTTGTCTTTATTAAAATTTTTTCCCAACATAAATGCAACAGTAAACAGTCCAAAAAAGGATGTACACAGCAGCAAAAGCAAATACATCAACAGATCATATGAGGTACGCGCAAGCACACCGTGTAGACACAAAAACTAGCAATAACAAACAAGTGGGCTAGGTCCACAAACCTTCTCCGCCAACCCAAATCCCTTTGCATCCCCCCCCTCCCCTGATCCCTTTCACTCCCCCCTCCCCACCCCTCGCCAGCCCATCCCCCCTCCCCCCCCCTCCTCCCCCTCCCATCCTCGCAATTAATTATACTCCCAATGAATTCTCAACCCTTCAAGTAATCCAATAGGGCTTGCCACTGGGTCTGAAACTTCTCCACGGACTGTCGCCGAACTGCAGTCAAGTGTTCCATTAATGCAATTCGTCGAAGCCGGGTCTGCCATGCCGCCAAACCAGGAAGGCAAGGTTGTTTCCAAGCCCGAGCTATTTCACTCCTAGCCGCTTGGAGACAAGCTCGCGCCGGGCGATCCAAACCCCCAGGTACACTGTCAGGCCGGATCCCCAACAGCCCATATCCCATATCTATTACTCCCAGCAGCCCCAGGGCAGAATGTAACACCTCCCCCACCATATTCCAATATTCTCGAACCTTCGGGCACAACCACCACATATGCGCGAAGGTCCCCCGCTCCCCACAACCACGCCAACAATCATCAGAAAAGCTAGGAAACATCCGATGCAACCGAACCGGGGTATAGTACCACCGATAGAGCAATTTGTAGGACGTTTCCCGGATAGCCACCGAAAGGGCCTGACGCCCAATATTCATGTGGATCCTCCGCCACTCCAAGGGCTCCAGCTCCCTTCCCAGATCCCTTTCCCATTGCTCTTGATGAGGAAACCGCCCCGTAGTGCCACCCCGTCCCAATTCCCGATAGAGGCGGGAGATCAACCCCCGAGAGCCCTCCCAACTTTGCCAGAGCACCACCGCAGCCTCCGGGTCCGCCTCCCACTCTTCCCGAATGTCTCGTTGGGACAAAAAATGTTTCACCTGAAGATAGGGAAAAAAATCACTCCCCCGCAACCGATATCGCAGCCGAAGATCCGGAAAGGGAATCACCTGCCCCCCCTGGAGGAATTTCCCAAAGGTATCCAGTCCCAATCGTGCCCACCTATGAAAAACCCCCTCTCTACCCGGTAAAAAGGCGTCCGTCGCTCCCACCGGAGAGAGCACCGTAAACCCCCCCCCCCGGGACCCTCCCCGCCCTCCCGCCCTCCGCCACAACGTCGCCAAGTGCCAAATGAAGGGATTAACCTTCCAACGCCCCAAAGGCCATTTACCAAACACCCAGGGCAGATCTGTCAACGCAATGTCCCCCGCCCAATATTGCTCTATTTCTCGAAACCAACCGCTTATCCCTCCCACCCTGATCTCGCCACTCAAACACCTGTCGCATTTGGGCGGCCCGATAATAGCGGGCCAACTCGGGCACCCCTAACCCCCCGGCCTCCCGATCCGCATAAAGTACACGCCGGCTCACCCGGGGTTTACTACCCCCCCAAACAAAAGCAAAAAGTAAATTTTGAAGAGTCCTCAACTCCCGTGCGGGGATCCCCACCGGAAGGGTTTGAAACAAATATAAGAGCCGTGGAAGAAGATTCATCTTCAGGGCAGCTATTCTGCCCAGCCAGGAGATCTCCAGCCCCTTCCATCGGTCAAGATCTTTCCGGAGTTGGGCAAAAATCGCAGGATAATTAGCACGATAGAGTTCCGGCGGCTGCGCTGTCACCCGTACCCCCAAATATTTGAGTGACCCCACCGTCCACTTAAAGGGAAATGATTGCCGCAAGCTCTCAATAACACGCTCCTCCAACGTAAGTGCCATGGCCTCCGTCTTGTCCCAATTCACCTTGAACCCGGAAAACGCCCCATATTGCTGAAGCTCGCCCATCACCATCGGCACAGAGACTACGGGGTTAGTCAAAGCAAAAAGCACGTCATCAGCGAAAAGAACCATCTTATGTTGCGTGGACCCAACCGCAATCCCCTGAATATCAACGTTCGCCCGGATCCTGGCGGCCAACGGCTCCATGACCAAGGCGAACAGTAGGGGGGAAAGCGGGCATCCCTGCCTGGTTCCCCTGCCCAAAGGAAAAAAGTCGGAATAGCCCCCATTCACAGTCACCGCGGCAACCGGTGCCGCATATAAGGCCCGAATCCAGGAACGAAAACGAGGGCCCAAGCCCACATAGGCCAAGACCTCGTGCAAGAAGGGAAAACTCACCCTATCAAAGGCCTTTTCCGCATCGATGGAAAGAAACATAGCTTGCTGTTTATCCTGCCGTGCCAACCAACCAAGTTGCAGAACCCTCCGGATCCCGTCTGCAGGCTGCCGTCCCATAATAAAGCCCGATTGATCAGGTGGATCAAGGCGGGCATGTGAGGGCCCAGGCGAAGGGCCAGGACTTTAGCGAGGAGCTTGACATCAATATTCAATAGGGATATTGGACGATAAGACCCACACACCGCGGGGTCTCGACCCGGTTTAGGAATCACCGTAATAGCCGCTTGGTTCATGGAGGGAGGCAAAGCCTCCCCATTCAACACAGCATTGAACACTCGGGTCAGAACCGGAGCTAAAGTCCCCATCAACTTTTTGTAGAATGCCCCGGAAAATCCGTCTAAGCCCGGGGCCTTCCCCGGAACCAGGGCCCTAATCGCCCTCTGCACCTCATCCACGTTGATATCCGTTTCCAATTCCTCTCCTTCCCGATCCCCCAGTCGAGCACTCCCCCGACCATCATTAAGAAGGTAGCCCCGAAGGTCCCCCTCCGCCCCCGGGGGGTCAGCGGTATACAACCGCTGATAATAGTCCCTAAAGCTATCCCTAATATCCCCCGCTCAATAAAGCAATTTATCTCCCGGGCCTTTAATCTTAACAACGGTGCGCCGCTGCCTCTGGGACCGAAGCTTCCCAGCCAACAGCCGACCCGATTTATTATCAAATTCATAGTACCGTTGCCCCACCCTGTCCAGTTGACCAGAGATCTGCTCCAGCTGGAGTGCATTAAGCTGTTTACGCACCTCCTCCACCTGGTTCCGCAACCGCCGTCCCCCCCGTTCCTTATGCGCCCGCTCCAAGTCAGCCAACTGGCCCAAAAGGCGACGTTCCTTCCTCCACCCGATGCCTTTTACGCCTAGCCCCCATCTGGACCAAGTGGCCCCTCAGTACCGCCTTGAGCCCATCCCAAAGAATGCCCGTGGACACTTCCCCATTATCATTAAGAGCCAAATAATCCGCTATCACCTTTTGGAGTTGCACATCCACACCCTTATCCCGCAACAAATATTCATTCAATCTCCAGAAGGGGCGGCGGCCACTATCTCCAAATCCGCCAAACGAAACCTGCACCGGGGCATGGTCGGACCAAGTAACCGGACCAATCTGTGCTCTGGCAAGCCGGTCCCACCAGTAGCTGTCCCCCATCACATAGTCGATACGACTATAGGAGCCATGAACGGCCGAGAAAAAGGTAGAATCCTTAGTGGAGGGATTGGCAATCCTCCAGAGGTCCTCCACCCCCAATCCCTTCATCCATTGTCGCAAGAGGTTGCGATCCCCACCCACCCCCCCACTCCTCTCATCCAGATCAATATTACAATCTCCCCCAAGCAGCACGCGACCCGTTATCCGCCCCCCCAACCACACCTCTAGCTCCTTCCAAAAATCCCGCCGCCCCATGTTCGGGCCATAGACAGAAATGAGGGTCACCCTGTCCCCCCCCCAATTCTCCCCCCACCACCACCGCCCGCCCATCCTCTTTCCTATGAACTTGATCCACCTGGAGAGGAACCCCCTGTCCCACCAAAATAGCAACCCCTCCCTTCCTCTTTCCCCCCCCCCTCCGCAGCAAAGTAACCCTGATAAGCCCCTGAACTCAGCAATCGCTCGTCCACTTGACGCAAGTGCGTTTCCTGTAGAAAGGCCACCCCCCAATTCCGGGACCGTAGCTCCTTCCACAGCAAACGCCGCTTTTGCGGGGTGTTCAGGCCCCGCACATTTAGACTACCCACAGTCAGTCCCGCTGCCATGACCAGTGTAGTACCCCCCCTCGCGACCCGTTGCTCACTCTCATCCCACCCTCCCAACCCCTCTCCCCCCTCCCTCCTCCCCCTCCCCGCCCCCTCTCCCCCCCTCCCCACCCCCTCCCCCCCCTCCCCGCCCCCTCGCCCCCCCCCCCGCCCCCTCTCCCCCCCCGCCCCACCCCCTCCCCCCCTCCCCCCCCTCCCTCTCCACCCCCCCATCCCCCCCATTACGGATCACAAATCCGACCTCCAGTGAGGAAATGACGCTCCCCAGGACAAACTGCTGAAATATCCTCCCCGCCCCCCCCTCCCCCCAAGTCTCAACACACTAGATGAATGAAGTCCCCCACAGAAGTGCAAACAATAACATAGCCAAGGACTAACCACTAAAAATGAAAACATTTTAACACACAGCATACAAAAATACAAAAATACTCAGTCCCAACGACCCCTCCCGCCCCACCCCCTCCCACTTCAACAACAGTCCTTTCCCCATCAAAAATAAGCAAGGAGGGGCCCGAAAGGGCAACCAAGGCCTAGTGTAATAAAGCAAGTTCAAACAGGGCACCCCCAACCATCAGCCTGTGCCAGTGGAGGCACTGCCCGTCTGTTCTTCTTGCTGGTCGGACGGCCCAGAGGCCCCCGAACGGCGCCTCAGTCGCTGGCCTCTCACAGGGACCCGTTCCCAGACTGAGCGTCGCTCCTTCCCCGGGGCTTGCTGTTCCGTGTGCACGCTCTGCTCAGGAAGTCCAGTGGCTCCCTCTCTCCGCAAAATGTCCCAAGCCTCCTTCACTGTGCGGGCCCTAAAGCTCCGGCCATTGACATCCAGCATAAGGGCAAAGGGAAACAGCCATCTATAGCGCTTTTGTTCAGATTGCAAGTAGGTAGTGACAGGCTTCATTTCTCGCCGCCTCTGCAGGGTAGCAGCGGAGAGGTCATGGAACACCTCCACATTCTGCCCTTCCCACATAAAACGTCTCCGAGCCGCTGCCACCCTCATCACCTGCTCCTTTGTAGCGTAGGACCCAAGGCATGCCACAATATCCCGCGGCAGCCCCTTCCGTGCCGGCCCCAGGGCCCTGTGCGCTCTCTCCACTGCCACACTCACGTCGGTCGCCTCTCCCCGCTGCAAAAGGTAGCTGCACACTTTTTGCACCACCGCCGTAGCATCCGCAAATTCCGCGGTCTCTGGCAGGCCCCTCACACGCACGTTGTTGCGCCTCGAGCGATTCTCTAAGTCCTCCAGTTTATCTTTTAAGAGGCCGTGCTCTAATTGGTGCTGCTGCATGAGGGCCTCCAGCGCTGACTCCTTCTCCGCAGCCTTGTCCGCTTGATCCTCCAGAGCCTCAACTCTATCGCCCAGCTCCTGGATATCGGCTTTGATGTTGCCCAAGGACTCCTTCAACTCAGCACGCAAACCACCGATGTCTCTTTTCAGGGAGTGCATCCAACTCCATATATCTCCACGGGTGCAGGCCTCGTCGGCTCGATCAGGTACCTCCTCCATATCTTCTCCCGGGGCCACGTGCTCAGTACCCTCACTACTCGCTCGATCGGCGTGCTGTGCATAGGAAGACTGAAACTTAGCCAATCTTTTGCTAATAGACATCTCTGGCGACTCCCGAACCCACAGGTACAGATAGTGGGGTTGGGGGGGAAGGCTGGCCGCTTTATTTCACCTTAAAAGCTGCGTCCCGTCGGGAGCTCCCGATTCAGGCCGCCATCACCCAGGTGACGTCACTTCCTCTATATGCGCCCACTCCTTTTATGGCAGCCTGCACACTATCGCCAGGCGCACGTTAAGACTGCTTAGTAAACATTACCCCTATGTGAGTGTAATATATGATCTGGGCCATAAAGCACCGGGCAATCTCTCAGATAACTGGACTACCACCCTAAAGGTTTTTGTTTTGTTTTTTAATGCATTTTACAATGAAAATCAAGTGAAACCAAATCACTTGTAAGAAAATAAGGAGTATTGGATGAATACAACAAATAACAAGAAATAAATTTAGAGGAAAATCAATAGAGACAACTTCCAACCTCCAACCCTAGCCCACAAACCACAGAGAGGAATTCCAAAGGAAATAAGCAATAAATCAAACATGCAGGAAAACAGTGTTATACAGCCGACATATACATTACAACAGCGTAGGTTCTCTTCCAGGGGAGTTAGGAACTGGGTTAGCATTTAGGAAAGGCAGAAGCTGCAAAGGGTATAGAACAACATAAGAATGCAAAAGATGTTTAATCAAACACTTGCAAAGAAATTTTAGAAAAAATAATGCCCCAGTTGGATAGCCTCGGCCAGAGAAGGAGAAATCCCTTTCTGCCGCGCTAGGTTTCATGAGCCAGGTCTGGAAAGGCCCTAACCAGAAACCCTTGAAAACTCACATTTCTTTTCCTAAAAAACATTTTCAAGAACCACTCCCTGTCGGAAGACAAGGCAAATTGTACTAAACATGTAGCTGGAACAATATTGTCCAAAACTGAACTCTCTAAAATAGCAGAAACATTCAGTTCATCAAATTACATATCCATCCCTTCAACACGGGGAGAAACATTCTTCCCGGGGAGGGGGGGGGGGGGGGTAAGATAGTAAACCGTAGTCACTGATGGGTGAGTTTCAGGCAGCATGCCTAGAACTTCTACCAAGTAACATTTAAACATGTCCTTAGGTGAGGTAAATTGAGATTTAGGAAAATTAATCAACCGTAAGTTTGCTAACCTAGAAACATTCTCCAGGTGCTCCAGTTCGTGCCTTTAAATATGTTGATTCTTTCATCACACCTTGAACACAATTTTCCATCTGCTCAACCTGAACTGTAACTTCATTGCCAGATACTTGCAGCTCGAAGATCTCGCTTGTGTTCCAGCACAGTCTGCCTGAGCTGCCTAATAGCGTTCTAAATGGATTTGAAGAAAAATATAAACTGTCGCCTCCACCATACTCTGCTGCTCTGTTATTCCAAGTTGCTGCACTGCCAAATCCTCAGACCCATGGAGCTCTACCATTTCTGAGGAGGACAAGTTGCTCCAGTGGGGTCTCTATGCTCCCCACATCACTTCCTGGAATCTCCTCCCGAGAGTCTGCTGAGGCACCAATGGAGCTGCCTGTAGGACCCAGGCTCCACAGAAGCTTGACCGCATCTGCTGTCCTCAGAGGATGCTGCACTCCTGGATGGTGAGATCTGTGCCCGAAGAGGAAGCCAAGCCCTCTCACTCTGGCATCCTATCAGCCGGACTCAACACCACTCCTACAGCCATCGGTTGTTGCGCTGCATGTAACAAAAAGGCAACAAGTGGACCTTTAGGTAAATCTGCGGATGACACAGCGGTAACCAAGGACAGCTTACCCGCTTTAGCCTTCTGCTTTCCTATAGGCAAATCGTCTGCAAGCGCTCAAACGCTGGGTGGGGCCATCTTGGCTCCTCCAAGGGTTTTAAAAAAGTGCAGACTTTAAACATAGATCTCCAAGTTATAGAAAACCGGTGCAAGGGAGACAAAACTGGATGAATATGTTCTCGAATGCCACATCCCACAATCGAATGACCATCCCAAACAAGAGGGTTAGATTATTGTAATGCCCTTTAATACCAACTGTATGACAGCGTGACAATTTTGAACTAATAGATGTCATAACTTGCGAACCAGTCACAACCTACAAAAGACAGCTTTTGCAATCATATTAACTTGTACCTTCAACCGCAACTGTGAATCAAGCAGTACCACTGAATCGTGCACAGAGGATAATGCAGAAAGAGCTTGAGAGCCTACCTGAACTGGTTATCCTATCTGGACAGGGATGGACAACGCTTCTGGGGTTTTTTCTTCTACATTGAACATCAACTTTATTAGCAGGGGAGTATAGCCTAGAAAGATCACAGTGAGGCAAAAATAGCAGTTAAGTCCTTTTTGTCTTATCAGCCAAGGAAAAGGCAGGAGGTAAAGATTAAATAAAATAGCAGAAATATGTGTAACCATTACAACTATGTACCTTTTTGTTTTTGTTTTCTCCTCTATTGTACAATTTGCAAACAAAATTTGACTTTTTTGGGTTCCTCCTTTGGAAAACCAGTGAAACTGGAGAATCAATGCAATCTTAGGGCCTACTATCTCACATGTCCATCACTTTCCAGGCACTGATTATGATAAATACATTTTTAAGAAAATAGCATTTACCATTCTAAGACCAAAAAAAAAAAACCCTTGCTCACTTTTATTTTAACATGAATATGTTTTTTTCTGATTTTCTGGTTGGTTTTGCTTTCTAGTTAGGCAGCAGAATGCATTGCTTACACATCTGTTTTACCTGAAGGAGATAATTTTTATAAAAAGGTTTTCTGCATGTAAAACTTGTTTAACATGTGGAAAGGGGATTTTATAAAATAGGGTGGCAGTTTATGCATGTATAAGTACATGCAACAGAATATATGGTCTGCTCTGAGCGCATATACACGTTTACATGAAGTTCAAAGCAGGTGTAAATGTATGTGTCAGCATTTGCTTGCCACAGGGGCTGGTTCTGGGAGCCCATTTTATAAAGGCACATAAGTGCCTATTTTGCCTTTAAAAAATAAGCATCTTTTTGGATTTTTCACTTAGGCATCTGATAGTAAAATCAGCCCATAGAGAATATTTGCTTCATAGCTCTTTTATCTCAGACCAGACTTAATCATATAGGCCCAGCACCAAACACTAGGGTGAGATGAGCAATTTGAAGCTCTTTTGGTTGCTGTCTTTTTCCTCCCCTAGTGACATCACTTCATCCCAAACACCAGTCTAACCAGGACGTGCAACTGTCCTAATTCTATGTTTGTTTGTACAACATCCACCCCCAGTCACGGCTGTCAAAAATGCTAAGCAAGTTAGCTGTCAAGTGATGGAAACTCAATGACACTATCAATACAGGAGCTGCAATCATGTGCAGTAATATCATCAGAAGGGGGGGACGCCTTCTCTCCAAGCTGACTGCAATATCAGAGGCAAGACTCCCCCTCTCTATTGAATATTTGAAGCACTTGTCCTGCAACAGTCCTGCCTCTAACCAAATTTACCAACCTAACCCTTCCATAATAGACAGAATAAATTGGTCCAGTCTTACATCAACAGAAGTTCTCACACAAGTAACTCTTCTGTCTCACCTCAGACTATCAGATAAGACTTACTACAAAACTCATCTTTTAGGGAGGGCTGATTATGTTTTAGAGAATTCTGCCCAAGAGCTGCATCTGCTGATGCGTGTTCATAAATCCAGTGATGTTTTAGTGAAGGTAGGAACTGACTTTCAAATAACTGTCTTGAAAATATTAGCGAGTAAGATAAGTAGTCTGGCCCTTCTACAACGAGTCTTCATAAATTCTGTTAGAAAATGACCTACGTTGTTGGCCTCGGATACAATTGTTTTAATCATCTGCTGATGGAAGAAGCAAGTTTGCCTTTCTTATAAGGGCCATAGAGAGCAAATATAGATTGGAGAGATTCTATGCAGATTGTCAATCACTTCTTAACAACAAGAAAATGCAAATCCCCTTCTAACTCACTTAAGAGGCCAGCTCTGTAACGTGCACATCCAGCTGGCAGAAATGTCTATAGTGAAAACGTGCACATAATACACCTGATTCTGAAACCACAGAGATAGATGCATCTGCGGTTCTGGAACAGAGATGTACCTTCCCGGCACAGCATGAATAACATGTCAGGGGTAACACGGGCCCACGCTGCTATACTGGGACATGTGTAAATGCAGCAAACAGCATGTATGTCCCCTGCTTGCAGTATCCCTAAAAGACAGATGTGTGTGATGCTGCCCATCTCTGTGTGGCCATGCCTCCACAGGCAAAACATACATCTCTGAAGCTGATGCTCACACTGACAGTGCAGTGTCTATGCAAAGAAAACAGTAAAACTGATGAAGCAGATTAGGTCATGCAACCCAGGCTATATATACAAGTCTGTTGCATGCCCACAACATTGCATGGTCATCTACATGCACCAGAGCTATTGAACAGGAAGTAGAAAGGGAGGTGGTTATCCTGACAGACCCTGCAGCAACATAGACATGGCATGTGATGAACACTATAATCATTCATTTAGTAGCCATCACTGAAAACAGTATGTGCAATGTGAGGAATGGGCCAGAGAAAACTGAAACATCTGTACAGCTATATGGCAAAACCTATCCCTGGCAAACATAAGAAACCATCAGGATGCTAACATGTAATAGTGCAACCATCAGAAACATATGCCCAAAAGCACCATCCTCTGTCCTGACAAATGTGCACAATATACCCATGCAGCCCCATCCCATAAAAATCCCCCCAGCCAGCACCCCAAGGCCCCACTCCGCTGTACTGGCCCCATGGCCCAGCTCCACTGAAGTAACCCCTGCCATGTGACCAATTCCCTGACCCCCCCCCCTATGGGGAAATAATGCAGAAGCTGGGCACCCAGCTGCACCAGGATATAACCAGCAGGACCACTCACACCCGAAGAGCCCCCAACATCATCAGACCCAACCCCACCAACCCCCGAGCCCGCCACGGCCTCACACGCACCTTCCGCAGTGCTGTTCTCCTCAGGAGACCTCTCTGGCACCTCTAAGTCTCGCGGGCACACCGGCCACACTCGCGCTCCGACACTACAGCGGACAGCCGCACACCGGGACTCGCGGGCAGAACTTTGACGCCGGCTGAACTCCAGATCCAGTCTTCGCAACCCCCGGTCCTCGCTCACCCCAGCTCTGCCGAGATGCCAAAATCGCCGATCAAACAGCGCCGCAGTCAGGAGCCAAAAAGCGAGGTAACTCGCTACACGCGGCCCCAACTTGCACCACAAACCCCGCCCCCCTTTTGCGCACCAATGAAATCGCCCCTACAGCCATCTGCGCTGGCGATTTCAAACATCGCCCCACTCTACACTCCCATCCCCGCCTCCTCTTCCCCAACCGCCAAACGTCCGCTGGCGAGGACCGGGTCCTGGGAACCTGGTTACTGCCGGCCTTGGAACCCAGCCCTTGCGGCCTTGCACATATACTATAGGCCTACCAAGAGGATTCTCCATTGATTTATGTATTTTAGGATTAATGTAAATGGTAGGGATAATTGGTGCATCTACTATTAAAAACTCTTTTTCTCTCTTAGTAATATATCCAATATCAAAGGCGTTTAGTACCAAATTATCTATTTTACTTTTTAACTTACTCGTAGGATCTCCGTCTAATCGAAGGTAAAATGCCTGATCACTTAACTGCCTATTAATTTCTTCTATGTATTTATTTTTGTCCATTACTACTACTGCTCCGCCTTCATCCGCTGGTTTTATAATGATTTTATTATTTTTCTGCAATGATCTAATAGCTGTGTATTCTCCTTTACAAATATTATGAAATTTGTATTTCGTATCTATTAGAACCTTATGAACTTGTTGATTTTCTACTTGTTCAAAGGCCTCTATTAGAGAATCTGTTTGTGGTGGTGGAATCCAACTGGACTTCTTTTTAAATAATAGATATATCATTTGCAGTGTTTGCCTGATTATTTAAAAAATGTCTAATTCTTATTTTTCAAAACAATTTGTATAAATCAACTTCGATTTCAAAGGGATCTGGACCTCTTGTAGGTACGAATGAAAGTCCTTTATTTAAAACTGTTTCCTCATCAGGTGTGAGTTTATAACGCGAAATATTAATCACATTACTACTTTCCTTTGTACTTAGTATCTCCTTTCGTGAGATCTGTCCGACCATCCTCTGCCTCTTCCATGTCCGTGACCCCGCCCTCTGTGGGGGTAAAAATCAAAATGTGCTCTGTCTTGCTCCATCATACTGTCTTCTTCCACTAATGGCGGCGAGAGCGGGACCCTCCTCGACCTCCCCCTTCCATAATTGGTCCATGTTTAAAAAATTAGAATCATTCTTATTATCTCTTTCTCTTTGAGGTTTGGGCCTATCCCTTTGGGTAGAAAATAATGATGCCGAGGGATCAATAGCCTCTACTGATTCACGCTTGCTTCATTTCTTTTTATGTTCAAAGGAATTTCTTTATCTTGGTCATCTGTTATACTTTCTTTGTGGTCAAACATTGTGGATCTCCTTTTAGTCCACAACCTGTCATTTTCCACTTTTCTACACCAATGATATACATATCCAATTCTGTAATCTTCCTCATCCCTTTTGAACTTGTCCACCTTTTTGTTTTTAACTTCCTTCTTAAAATAAAAAAAACTACAAATTGATGATGAGACAACATCTTAAAAACATATTAAGAAGTAAAACGGTACGAATACCTCTCTTGGCTGTGTATTCAATATTCATAAATATCTTTTGGATAATCGTGCCGATTTCTTTTGGATAATAGTGCCGATTATGCACGATTCTTATGCGCTACAAAATCAAAATCATTAAAAATAAAAACAATCAACCAGCCAACTACAAAAAGTTAAAACTAAAAGCTAAAAAACAAAAAGGGAAGCAGAAGTGAAATAAAGCAGGAGTGAATTAACCACATATAAAACCACATATAAAAGCCCACTGAATGTTTTTAAGATGTCTCATCATCAATTTGTAGTTTTTTATTTGATATTATATATTTTAATGTATTTATTGCTTTATTATGGATGTATTTATTCATTTGATTCATTATAGAGCAATTTATATGCACATGCACCATTATTTCATATGATTTCCCTTTCCTCTTTTACATAATTGAATATTTTACTGTTCATTATTTATGTTTTTAATGTATTTTTTTAGATGTTTATTTATATGTGATTCAATTCTGTTTGTTTTATAATTTTAGTATGCCAATACCCCTGATTAAGGTGTGACGAAACACGGCCTGTGTTGGGTCTTTGGCACGCAATCTCAATTAAGCATTAAATAAAGAATTTTTAAGCCTTTCCTTCCTTGTGCTACGTTTTTGGACTTGGTCAGCCAGATGCAGGTTCCAGCAACCGTGCTGTTGGCTGCTCCCTGTCTTCTAGGGATTCGGTGATGATTATGTGCCTGGATGTTGGTGGAGACACTGAGAGCGAGATGTAAGCCAAAACAGTCCTTTATTGGAAAACAGCAATCCCAACATGACCGCATTTTGGCATAAGCCTTCGTCAGGGGGTATACTGAACAATAAAGATTTGTTTTGTAGATCCAAAATCTTATAAAGACTGTAATCTTGGCAGTATGAGATCCATAAGTAGCGGTCTCAGTGTATCCAGTTGTTCTGAGAGTACGGTGTGTTCCCTGAGGTCCCAATGTTGGTGGATCATTTCCAAGAGGAGAGCTTCCGGACTCTGGATTGTCCTCCCCAGAATTCTTTTCCTTTTTACAATAGGCCTGGTCAGTCTGGCATGGAAGTTCAGGCCCTGCGGCCTCTAGGTTCCCCCAAGTACAGTCTTGTGAGGGGAAGGCTGAGATTGGAAGCCCTGTTTGGTTGCCTATAGCTAAGTCTCCCCAGCGGAGGTTGCCTCCTAGAGAAGTGGAACAGCAAGGATCTGTCCAAGATTTGGACTTTGACTTGTGTTGAGATGTCTCGGCTTTGGGCTCTGATGTGGATGAAGATATGCTCTCACATTCAGAGGATTATGAAGAGGCTAGTGTTATCTGCCTGTTCTGGAAGGAAGAACTGGTTAGGGTTAGGGCTAGAGGAAACAGTGAGGCAAGAGATTGGATGAACACAGGTGCCTTTATTGGTGGTCCCCTACGCGTTACGGCCAAAGCCTTCCTCAGGGGGATACACTTAAAAACAAACAATATATGTAAAAATAACAATAAACGTAGATAAACACATTAAAATAAGAATAAAACATACCAGGCATGTAACATATATTAACATCAATATAAATACCATATTGTGAACATAAAATATAGATAAAATAATTGTACTAAATATAAATATAAATAAACCTTAAAAAAGAAATAAAAACAAATAATTACATAATATAAATATATAAATATAAAACAATATAAATAATGATAAATGAAATAAAATCATAAAATCACCATGGATCAAAAAACCACAAACTAAAAAACTAAAAACACAGGGCAGATAGTGGACACTATTTAAAACTACTAATGAAGATAGTGTATGAGAAGTACTCACAAGGCACTGCAGGAGAGAGGGTTCAATTTGGCCTATGAACTGGTACCTATTGTAATACTGACATTAATGAACAATGAATAAACACAGATGCAAAATTGAGGAAAAATAATAACGATAATAATAATGATAATAATAATAAAATAAAAAATATAATAATAAAAATGAAAATAATAATAATAAATATTATACACAAAAACAAAAGAACAAAACAACCTTTAAGGATGGAATAAAGGAAATCTGAAAAAAGTACTGCTAACTAAATTGTGTTAAAATAATAGACATGTTTAAGACACCAGAATTATAAACCATATATTATTTAAAAACCATATATTATTTAAAAATGATACCTGCACTTGATCAATTGTGATGAATCAACGCTGTATATTAAAAACAAACCATTGTTAATAATGTTGTGACAGACTATAAGATGAATAAAACAGCACACTGATCTTATTGTAGATAGTTCTAATAGTAAAAATTGCCCATACTTTTATGAAATATTCCTGAATCTAGTAGCGTACTAGAGATCCTCCTAAAAAGATGTCGTTCACCAAGAGCTTACTTGTATAAAAAATGCGTTTAAAAAATATACGTTTAAAATTTAGTGTGAACTAATTGTACTAAAAATGTTTATACACTTACATAAAGTAAGGCAAAAAAGGAATGTACATAAGATCGGGACAAGATACCTTTTGAACCGTGAATGCATGAGAATGAGACATTTAAAAAAACATGAGAATGACACATTTGAAAAAACGCTAAGAATGCGCGCCAAAATATTTGCATAGTATTTCAAATAAATGTCTCATTCTCATGCATTCACGGTTCAACAGGTATCTTGTCCCGATCTTATGTACAATCCTTTTTTGCCTTACTTTATGTAAGTGTATAAACATTTTTAGTACAATTAGTTCACACTAAATTTTAAACGTATATTTTTTAAACGCATTTTTTATACAAGTAAGCTCTTGGTGAACGACATCTTTTTAGGAGGATCTCTAGTACGCTACTAGATTCAGGAATATTTCATAAAAGTATGGGCAATTTTTACTATTAGAACTATCTACAATAAGATCAGTGTGCTGTTTTATTCATCTTATAGTCTGTCACAACATTATTAACAATGGTTTGTTTTTAATATACAGCGTTGATTCATCACAATTGATCAAGTGCAGGTATCATTTTTAAATAATATATGGTTTTTAAATAATATATGGTTTATAATTCTGGTGTCTTAAACATAAGTCTATTATTTTAACACAATTTAGTTAGCAGTACTTTTTTCAGATTTCCTTTATTCCATCCTTAAAGGTTGTTTTGTTCTTTTGTTTTTGTGTATAATATTTATTATTATTATTTTCATTTTTATTATTATATTTTTTATTTTATTATTATTATCATTATTATTATCGTTATTATTTTTCCTCAATTTTGCATCTGTGTTTATTCATTGTTCATTAATGTCAGTATTACAATAGGTACCAGTTCATAGGCCAAATTGAACCCTCTCTCCTGCAGTGCCTTGTGAGTACTTCTCATACACTATCTTCATTAGTAGTTTTTAAATAGTGTCCACTATCTGCCCTGTGTTTTTAGTTTTTTAGTTTGTGGTTTTTTGATCCATGGTGATTTTATGATTTTATTTCATTTATCATTATTTATATTGTTTTATATTTATATATTTATATTATGTAATTATTTGTTTTTATTTCTTTTTTAAGGTTTATTTATATTTATATTTAGTACAATTATTTTATCTATATTTTATGTTCACAATATGGTATTTATATTGATGTTAATATATGTTACATGCCTGGTATGTTTTATTCTTATTTTAATGTGTGTTTATCTACGTTTATTGTTATTTTTACATATATTGTTTGTTTTTAAGTGTATCCCCCTGAGGAAGGCTTCGGCCGTAACGCGTAGGGGACCACCAATAAAGGCACCTGTGTTCATCCAATCTCTTGCCTCACTGTTTCCTGTTGGATCAGCAAGAGCTAACTGCTCTCCTTGTGCCTGACCTCTGGTTAGAGCTATGTTTTCCTCCTGGAACAATGTTCTAAGTTACAAAGAAGATGAATTGAAATCATTGCTCACGGAGGACCCCTTCTTTACGGAAGAAGAAGCTGTGCCAGATATTAAAGAAGAATGGGAAAACGTCGTACGGATGACACAACGCCTTATCCGAGAAGAATTACATGCAGCATCCATGTTAGAATATTGTCGAAAGAAAATTATCCCACGTGGTTTGAGAATGCAAAAGGCGCCAGGCATGTTTAAGGACGATGATGATGTCGAATTGGATCAAGATTTTGAATAAGTGTTCGTTAGATTTAATGATTTTAATTATAAACACTTCTAGACGCAGGGCAGATGTTCTTAAACCTTTGATAGATACTTCTATTGAAAAACTTAAAAAATTGGACAATCAATTTGATGAGGAAAAAAGGAAATTTGATAAAAATACAGTTGAATATAAAAAAGAGATCAAAGAAATCAAAATTAGTAAATATAAACGTGATGAAGAAGACTATAAGATGAATACTGTATATTATTGGACCCACGATGGGTCTGCCTTTAGGAATAGACAAAGAAAGGGCTCTTTTAGAAGACCAGGGTACTCACCAAGACCCACCACGAGAAACAACACTAGAACTAAATATAATTTTAGAGATAGGTCACGGTCCAAATCTCCGAAAACCAACAGAAAAAACAGTTTTAAAAATGATTATAGAACCAGAAATAGGTCATTCTCTAGGTCTCCGGATCCCACACGAGGACCCAAAAGAGGTAGGTTTGCTTCAGGAGAACAACATGAAGCTCCTATAGATCATTCAGCCCCTCTTTTTTCCACAGCACCGTCCCGATCTCAGGTCCAGAGCCCTCGTCGGGATTTTCACATGGACTCTCTTTGGAAGGGAGGTGGGCGAGACTATCACTGACCTTCCCCCAGATCACCACGAAAATACAGAGATCATCAAATACATCAGCATCAGGGCAATGCCAGGGACGTGGGCCTGATGTCCAAAAAAAGGTTGAATTGGGATTTATGAGCAATGTCATTAATCTTTCAGACTACTCCCTCTCTGATATTGAATTACAGGTTTTAGAAAAGGGTCTATCTTATGTTCCTACTAAGACTCATGATAAATTTAACACTCATATAGAGCTTTATAAATTTTTCCGAAAACTTAAAATTATCAATTATTTCGGTAATAATGAACAAGGCTCCACAGATTCATCAGTGGTAAGAAGGCCCTCCACATGGGTTCCCCCTCCTAGCATTGATCCCCTCATTATAGCTTATGAGAGAGTAGTTTTGTCTAAAGTTAATGATCTGTATCATACTAAGTCTAAATTGTTTCACAACACCACTAGGATACAAAAAGAAGCATTAGAAGGTTTACGCAATAACAACTCTATTGTCATTAAACCCGCGGACAAAGGAGGGGCAATAGTCGTCCAGAATCGAGATTCCTATATAAAAGAAGTTCTACGACAGTTGAATAACACTCAGTTCTATCTAAAAATCTTTGATGACCCCACTCCTGCCTTACAGCAAAGAATTGACACTGTGTTATATTTAGGTAGTCAGGCTGGTTACCTCACATCTAAAGAAGTATCTTATCTCACAGTGAAGCATCCAATTATACCAACAATATATGTTATCCCTAAAATCCATAAATCCCTAGACAATCCTCCTGGTCGTCCCATTGTCTCAGCTATTGGCTCTCTCTTCGAGCCCATCTCTAAGTTTATGGACTTTTTTCTAAGACCCTTTGTTTCAGAAGCAGAATCTTACCTACGGGACTCCACCCATGTTATTAACATTTTAGATACCTTTGTCGGTTACCATGATAAGTTAATTTTGGTCACTTTAGATATAGTCTCTCTTTATACCAATATTCCTCAGAAAGCATCCATTGAAGTATTAGCAAATACACTAATACGTAGGCCGCAACCAGTACGTACCCCCACTTGTTACCTTATTCAGTTAGCTTCTTTGGCTATGACTGAAAATTTTTTCTGTTTTAAAGGTATATTTTATAAACAAATTAAAGGGGTGGCCATGGGGTCTCCCATGGCCCCAGACGTGGCCAATCTATATGTTACCGACTTTGAAGAGAAATTTCTCAAAATCCATCCATTTAAAAAACAGGTCAGTTTATGGAAAAGGTACATTGACGATATTTTAATAATTTGGGATGGTTCTGAAATTATGTTGCAAGAATTTTTTCAATGGATTAACAGTTTGGACCCTAATTTACAGTTTGAGGGTAACTATAGCATGGACAATATTGCGTATTTGGATTTAAACATTAAGAAGGGCAGTGACGGTTTTATTACAGAGCTGTATCGTAAACCCACAGACCGCAACACCTTGCTACGATATGACAGTTACCATAACACCACACTAAAAATAATCTTCCTATTAGTCAGTTTTTAAGGGTAAGAAGATTATGCACTAAAGAACCTGATTTTGAGAAACATGCAGCAGATTTACGTCAGAGATTCTTAAAACGTGGGTATCCAAAAAGATGCATTAAAAAAGCATTTTTTAGGGCTTGCGTGACTGATCATAAGAGCCTTTTAAATAAGAAACCACGTCAGAAGAATGACAAAATTGTTTGCTCTCTCACCTTTTCTCAATATTCAAAAGAGATTTCTGCGATACTTAGACAGGAATGGTATCTTTTAGCTGGAGTCTCTAGTTTATCTTCTAAGAACATTATGGTGGCTTACAAACGCAATTCCAATTTAGCTAACACATTGGTTCCATCGGCTCTGGCATTCCATAAACCATCACCCCGTATCAAAGGACATTACCCTTGTGGTAATTGTTCTGTTTGCATTCATGCACTCACAGTCAAACAAGTTTATATTCATCCGGTTACACAACGTAAATTTTACATTAATCATTTTTCTAACTGCAAAACAGATAAGGCTATTTATTTGATCCTGTGCCCATGTAATTTAATCTATATAGGCAAAACTAAACGCCAGATTCGTACTCGAATTATAGAACATAGGAGTTGTATACAGAGAAAAGTTGAAGATAGTCCATTAGCAACACATTGGTTGGAAAAACAACACACTCAATTCAAGATTTGAAATTTTTAGTTATCAAAACAGTGGTTCCCAGTTGGAGGGGAGGAGATTTTGATAAAGTACTTTTGAGATTGGAACAAAGATTCATTTATGAATTTAACAGCATGACACCCAATGGTCTAAATCAGGAAGTTGACTTGTCAGTGTTTTTATAATAATATTTATTATTTGTTTTATCAGGACATACAATATTATACATGTAGTATATGTTCCTCGGTTTGTCCCTTCATATCAATTGACACTACAACATTGACACCTTCTATTTTTTACCCTATTTATTTATTTATATATTTATCATAATATAATGATATGGTTACTATTTATTACAAATTTTGGTAATTTTATTGTTATTTCATTGTAATTTCCTTTGTATTTTCATACGGTGTTTCCTCATTATTACGAAATTCACATGGGTCTTTGATCATGATTTCCATTTTTATTTTTATTTTTATTTTTATTTATTTTAATATGTATGTTTATTCTTAAGCCCTATACTATTACACTGTAAGGGTGGCAACCCTATACACCAATAATTTTTAGTAGTTAGTTTTATAGATATTTTGAGTACAACCCGTTCTATACATCATCCTCTTTAACATAATGTACTGTTAAGGTCCTTTATTTTTTCAAACATATATTTTTTAAACACACTTTCTTTACAATATTTTAAAAGACTTCGTCTCTATATTATTTTTTATTTTTTAATTTATATTTTTTTAGTTTTTTAGTTTTCTTATTATGTCTCGATATATTCTGCCTTGCAATATATTTTTTAGTTCTTTCATTATGGCTTGATATATTTTGCTTTTTATGTTTTACACAACACCATATAACATCCTTTCAGTTACATAGTACTTTGCAGTAGCTACTTCATGACGATTGTACGTTTGTTCAAAGTAAAACATTTTGGTTGCACTCTACGGTTCTTGTGGCACAAGTGTATGCTTGACACCCTAACCTCATAGAAACACGTCATAGGAGTAACCACGCCCTCTTATGCTTAGTATTTAAAGCCCCAAGTTAGCTCGTCATTTCCCTAAAAGCTTTGACCTCATTTTTTCTTGGATTTGCGGTTTTGCTACGTTTAGGTAAGCTTTTGCAGCAATGTATCAGTTTATTTACTGGATTAATCACATACTCCTCGTTTCACTTCTACTACAAAGTTTACACTGTGCTTGCTAGATAAAGTTTTTTCACTCATGCAAAGGTTTGGACGTGGAGGTTTAACGCGAGTTTTTTAAAAGCTGTTTCTATCTTGTATCTTCAGTATGTGCGCGCTGGTTAATACTTGACCATTGTAGAGTTATATTATTATACACATATCGCAGTGAGGTTTATTTCTTTATTGTAACTTTAATAGACATCCTGGATTGTTTTTCTACAATTATTTGAAATAATATGCAAATATTTTGGCGCGCATTCTTAGCGTTTTTTCAAATGTCTCATTCTCATGTTTTTTTAAATGTCTCATTCTCATGCATTCACGGTTCAACAGGTATCTTGTCCCGATCCTATGTACATTCCTTTTTTGCCTTACTTTATGTAAGTGTATAAACATTTTTAGTACAATTAGTTCACACTAAATTTTAAACGTATATTTTTTAAACGCATTTTTTATACAAGTAAGCTCTTGGTGAACGACATCTTTTTAGGAGGCTCTCTAGTACGCTACTAGATTCAGGAATATTTCATAAAAGTATGGGCAATTTTTACTATTAGAACTATCTACAATAAGATCAGTGTGCTGTTTTATTCATCTTATAGTCTGTCACAACATTATTAACAATGGTTTGTTTTTAATATACAGCGTTGATTCATCACAATTGATCAAGTGCAGGTATCATTTTTAAATAATATATGGTTTTTAAATAATATATGGTTTATAATTCTGGTGTCTTAAACATAAGTCTATTATTTTAACACAATTTAGTTAGCAGTACTTTTTTCAGATTTCCTTTATTCCATCCTTAAAGGTTGTTTTGTTCTTTTGTTTTTGTGTATAATATTTATTATTATTATTTTCATTTTTATTATTATATTTTTTATTTTATTATTATTATCATTATTATTATCGTTATTATTTTTCCTCAATTTTGCATCTGTGTTTATTCATTGTTCATTAATGTCAGTATTACAATAGGTACCAGTTCATAGGCCAAATTGAACCCTCTCTCCTGCAGTGCCTTGTGAGTACTTCTCATACACTATCTTCATTAGTAGTTTTTAAATAGTGTCCACTATCTGCCCTGTGTTTTTAGTTTTTTAGTTTGTGGTTTTTTGATCCATGGTGATTTTATGATTTTATTTCATTTATCATTATTTATATTGTTTTATATTTATATATTTATATTATGTAATTATTTGTTTTTATTTCTTTTTTAAGGTTTATTTATATTTAGTACAATTATTTTATCTATATTTTATGTTCACAATATGGTATTTATATTGATGTTAATATATGTTACATGCCTGGTATGTTTTATTCTTATTTTAATGTGTTTATCTACGTTTATTGTTATTTTTACATATATTGTTTGTTTTTAAGTGTATCCCCCTGAGGAAGGCTTCGGCCGTAACGCGTAGGGGACCACCAATAAAGGCACCTGTGTTCATCCAATCTCTTGCCTCACTGTTTCCTGTTGGATCAGCAAGAGCTAACTGCTCTCCTTGTGCCTGACCTAGGGTTAGGGCTAGGGCATTGATTGCCAGAGTTTCATCCACCTTGAACTTGGCAGATGCTCCAGATCACAGAACAGGGGCCAAAGGTTCATCCATTCCTGCAAAGGGTGTGTAAATCCATTTGTCTTCCCATGCCATAGTGGTGATCAAGGACATAATCTGGTCAGAGTGGGATTACCCTAACTCCCCACCAAAGGGGCTAAGGGTGTATAAGAAGATGTATGCTCTCCCGGTTCAAGGAGTGCATTGTGTGGTTTGATATGCCTTAAGTGGATGCACAGGTCACAGTGGTTACAAGATGGACTACCATCCCTGAGGAAGGCAGCTCGGCCTTGAAAGGATACTCTGGACCGAAAGGTGGATTCGTTACTGAAGAACCAGCTCACCACTCTGGCTGCTTCTTCAGTTGGCGGTATGTCCAGGCCTGATGTCTCAAGCTCTGCTCCAGTGGATTCAGTTTCTCCGCTGGATGATTGTACCCCTGTTTTGGAGTCTACTACGTCCTTTCTTTCTGATACCATGTACAATCTTGTCCACGTAGCAGCCAGGGATAATGCCATGTTGACTGTAGCATGGTATTGGATTTGGCTTCACCACTGGGCAGCAGACATATCTTCAAAAGCTCAGTTGACCCAAATGGCCTTTAAAGGGAAACTTCAGTTTGGGGCCGATTTGGAAAAACTGGTGAAGGACATGGGTGAAGCAAAACCTTACTGCCTTCCCAGGTCTAAAGGGCCTGGGAAGCAGGCAGAAGCCCTTCCCATCGGCCTCACCTGCCCTGGAGGTTTTGTGACTTCCATTGCTATTGGTCTAGAAAGCCTTTCTTCCCCTCTGCTTCCAGATTTTGGCTCGTTCTCAGTCCTTTCGAGGAACTCTTGGGCCCAGGGACTCTGCTCCCTCCAAAGGAGACCCTTCATGGGCTGCGGAATGAAGGTTTGCGGGCCCATTCCCTTATACCTCCAGTTGTAAGAAGGCTTTGCCTTTTCATTCGGGAATGGGCCCAAGTCACCAAAGATCGCCGGGTGCTAGACACCATTCAGTACAGCTATGTCCTAGGAATGCAGAGAGCCGATCCCAGATGCATTTGTTATCTCCCCCTGTAAGTCAGTGAACGAAAGGGAAGCTGTTGGACCACCTTGGACAAGTTGCTGCTTCTGAAAGCAGTGATGCCTATTCCCCTGAATGATCATGGTGCTGAAAGAGGATGGCTCATTCCAGCCCATTCTCAACTCAAGGATGGCAATGCAAGCTTGCGCATCCTGTGCCTCTTGATGGAAATGAAATCACTGGTTCAAGCAGTGCGCCAAGGGGAGTTCCTTGCCTTTCTGCATTTGCCACAGCATATTTTCATATCCCGATCTGGGAAAATCAGCAAAGGTATCTGCGTTTTGCCATGCTTGGCTCACACTTTCAGTTCGCTGTCCTTCCTTTTGGGCTCTCCACTTCCCCAAGGGTGCTCTCCGAGGTCATGGTGAAGATAGCTGCGGTGCTACGGTGTCAAGGGATTTGTGTGCACCCATATTTGGATGACTGGCTCATCTGAGCCCATTCTCTGTCAGAGGCATCTTGGATGTCGACCCAGTGGTGTCCTCCTTGGAAAGCCTCAGCTGAATGATCATTCAGGGAAAGAGCCAGTTGGTGCCTTCCCAATCCCTAGAGTTCCTGGGAGCATGGCTCAATACACAAGAGCTCCAAACAAACAGTATTCAAGTGGACATGAATCTTTCATATAAAGAACAGTAGAGAATGGTCAATTAATTTAATACTTTGAACCATTAACATCAAGGTGTACAGAAAGTTTCAGACCTCATAGCGCTTCAAAGCAGAATATTTACTGCCTGTTCTTTGTCTAGCGCTTGTTAGCATCAATGACTGTTCTGGGATTTTTTAATATAATTATCACCAATTCTCCACCACCTTCGTGTCGAAATCTACTGAATTAAAACAATTTCTTAAATTATCTTAGTTGTTTTCCTCCAACCAACCCTGGTGAGGAGAAGGTTGTGGTCAATGGTGTCAAAGAACAGGTCATTGGTGACTTTTGTGAGTGCCGTTTCAGTGGAGTGTAGGGGACGAAAGCCGGATTGTAGTGGATCCAGGAGGGTCACGGAGGTGAGGAAGTCGAGGCAGCGATGGTGGACTGCTCGTTCTAATAGTTTGGATATGAAGGGAAGGAGGGAGATTGGTCAATAGAAGGGCATGTGGGATCAAGTGAGGGTTTCTTGATGAGGGGTGTGACAACAGCATGTTTGAAGTCAGCTGGGACAGTTGCAGTGGAGAGTGAAAGATTGAGGATATGAGTGATGGAGGGGACAATGGTGGAGATGGAATGTAGGAGATGGGTGGGGATAGGGTCTGATGAACAGGTTGTGGGTTTAGAAGAGGAAAGAAGGAGTGTGGTTTCTTCAGAGATCGGAGGGAAGGAGGAGAGGGTGGTGGGGGAGTATGGATGGGGGAGGAGAATTGGGGAGGTAGATGAGGGGGTAGGGAATTGGAGGGTAATCTTGTGGATTTTGTCGTGGAAGTACTCGGCTAGGGTTTGGGCAGAAAGGGAGGGCGGGATAGGGGGTGGGGGGACCTTGAGAGAATTGAGGGTATTAAAGAGATGGCGAGGATCAGAGGCAAGGGAATTGATCAGATGGATGTAGTAATCTTTTTTGGCAAGTGCTAAGGCTGACTGGAAGGAGCCAAGCATGAATTTGAAGTGTAAAAGGTCTTCCGGGGAGCGGGATTTGGACCAAGCTCGTTCGGCAGAACGGGCGCAGATGCGTAGGTAACGGATTGTGGGTGAAAGCCAGGGTTGGGGAGTAGAACGTTTGACAGGACGTGGGGTGGGAGGGGCAAGAGTGTCAAGGACTGAGGATAGTGTAGCATTGTATGAAGATAAAGCCTTGTTGATGGATTTGGAGGATAAAATGGAGAAAAGAGATGGAAAAATGGTGGAGGAGAGAGTCAGGGGATCAATATTATGAAGGTTTCTAAATAGGTCGGAGGAGACAGGATGAGGTTGGGACGGCAGAAGCTGAAGAGTAAATGTTAAGAGGTGATGGTCAGATGAGGGAAGGATTGATTTGCGGAAGTTTGAGGGAGAGGAATTGGAGAAGAGTATTAGGTCAAGGCAGTGTCCGTGTAGATGTGTGGGGGCAGTGGAGCAAAGTTGGAGGTCGAACAAGGAGGTAAGAACGAGGACCTTTGAGGCATGGGGGTCGGAGGGGTTGTCGATGTGAATGTTGAAATCGCCAAGAATAAGAGTGGGGGAGAATGGATCCATAAAGGCAGAAAGCCAGGAGTCGAAGTCGGTGAAGAAGGTTGATTTGGATTTGTCGGGTGGGCGATAAATAACAGCTACTTGGAGGGGAAGTGGTGTGAGGAGGCGAATGGAGTGGACTTCGAAGGAGAGGGTGGAGTGTGATTGGGGTGGCAGGAGGGGTTGGAATTGGCAGGAGGGAGAGAGTAGGAGGCCAACACCACCACCGCGACCAGTAGATCGAGGTGTATGGGAGAACTGGTAGCCCCCAAAGCAGAGAGAGGCAATGGATGCGGTTACGTCTGGGGGAAGCTAGGTCTCGGTCAATGCAAGAAGGTGTAGGATATTAGAGATAAAAAGATTGTGAATAAAAGGGGTTTTTTTTAATGACTGAGCATGCGTTCCATAGGGCGCATGAAAACGGGACAGTGGAGGGGGGAGGAGAGGGATATGGATAAGGTTGGATAGGTTAAGTGTGGATTTCTTATTAGAGTAGCCTGGGGGTCTATTTCTAGGGTAATACCGAGATTTAGAGGGAGCAGGGTGTGGGTGGGTAAGTCTGGGTGTGTGTGCTCTCCAAGAGGGACATGAGGGAGGGGAGATGAGGGGTAAATTGATGGTAACGGGTAGGTTATGTGCCTAGTCCAGCCCTAGCCAACGCAAGGCCTGCTGTATGTGTTTCCGCCTTGGCCGCTGTTGGGGCATGTGATTCGGGGTATAGAATGCCACCCAGGAAGGAATGGCCAAGGACAGCACGGTTTGGAGATCTGATGCAGCTCCCACAGGCACCACCTCTTTGTTTACCTCTGTATTAAGGCCTATTGCATCAGGGGCCGATCGTCCTAGAAGACCTGGCTCCCTTCTCACTTAGCCTACTCCTTTCAAGAGCCAAGCATATCATGTAGGACTATTCTCCTGAGGTGGTTTCCACTCTGCTCAGAGCCCAGAGGAGGTCTACCAACCTGGCATACGTGAGGGTGTCGTGCCTCTTTGAGCGATAGTTCAGCACACACAAGCTGATTCCTGGGGCAGCCATGGTGCCGTCTCTGTTCACCTTTCTGCAGGAAGATTTGGAAAAGGGCATTTCTCTGAGTTCCCTGAAGGTTCAGGTGGCAGCTCTGACCTCTTTCAGAGGTCCAGTGGCCGGTAAGTCTCTAGCCTTACACCCAGATGTTACACGCTTTCTTCAGGGAGTTTGGCGCCTGTGCCGTCTGTTCTGGTCTGTGGTCACTTCCTGGAATCTGTCTGGTGCTCAGGACCCTGATGTCCGAGCCCTTTCAGTGGAAGTGCACTACTCTGAAAGAGTTGATGCTCAAGATGGTTTCCTTGGTTGCGATTTGTTCAGCAAGGCAAATTTCCGAGCTGCAGGCTTTGTATTATGAGGATCCTTATCTGTCTTTTTCAGAGAAGGCCGTTTCCATTAGATCTGTGCCTTTCATTTTACCCAAGGTGATGTCTCCCTTTCATGTGAACCAGGTGGTTTGCCTGCCCTCCTCCTCTAAGGAGAAGGGGGGGGGAGGTGGTTGGAAGTACAAAATGGATCGTCTTTGAGATTTGCAGTTTTGTGTTCTTGATGCTGCCAGTCTGAAATTTTAAAATATTTTGTCACTTCAGATTCGAGGAAATCTCAAATTTTATGAGATCACGTGTCTCTTAATTTTTTTTAGTAGCCTGATAGCTTCACTGCTGCTGATTTCTGGGCTTTACCAGCTCTGGCACGATTCAATCCAGCCTGGGCACTATGATCTTGAATTTATGGCTACTGGGATTCATTTTTGTCATTTTATATCTTCCCTCATCAATAAACTGGTCATAGCACTGAGCATATAAATCCAATATACAGATATTTATACTGATTTATTCTTTTCTGGATGTGTAAAATTACTTTTGATTCATGATTTTTGTTATGTTTATTCTATTATAACAGCTGTTTTAATAAATTGTGTATTGTCAGCAACACTTCCCTGGTGGCCAGTGGACGCCAGGGCAGGTGGGACATAAAAATATAAGGTTAAGATTGGAGAGTCTTCTAGAGGCCCAAATGGGAGTTGGTCCTTGTAGTTTCCTTTGCTCCAATCTTCAATGAAACAATCAAGCTGAGTGGTGGGAATTAATAAGGCTTTTATTTCCCTTTTCACAGTGGTTCTAAATAGTGGGTTACAACTTTAAAGCAAATGTCCTTAATTCAGGTAGAAAACAACTCAGGGTTCAAAGCAAAAACTGTTATACGTCACAGGAATGGAGGTGCTCAAACAAATACAGAATGCTCTGCTGGCAATTCACCCAATCGCAAGTCTGGCAGTGACTCTAAACTTTCAGAAATACAAAGTGTACAGTCCATCTCATGGTCAGATAAATCTCCTGCCAGTTCCACTTGCATTGGCTCGATATCAGAAAGCTCTGATTCTATATCCCTGGGTTTCTTGTAAAACACATTCAGGGGTTTTGTATATTTTCTGTAGCAAGTCCTAGTGTCCTTGGCCTAGCCTAGGGCGTCGGCCATGTGCTGTGTTAGGCTTTAAAGTACCCTCTTTCCTTAGAGGCTTTATAGCAGCTTTATCATAGCTTTTACCATTCACAACTTTCTTATTAGGCATACATTTCTCATACCTTGTATGGCAGCAATCTTCAAGTAACCTGCTTTCTTCCACTGCCTGCCTTTCCCAGGCAGCAGCTTGGTGAAATCCTTTTCTATGCAGGTTAGGCTTACCCTGTAGCCTTTGACTTCCTTCTCCTGGTGAAGGCCTGCCTCTGTACAAGCCCAGCTTCTGGCTTTCTGACTCAGTGTGGCTTGGCTTTTCCAGCTGATTCTTGTTTGGCTTAGGGTTGCAGTTACAGCAGTGCTTTTGCCTCTGAGGGTAAACAGCTCTCAGTTTGGCTTGAGCTGACACCTCCTTAGGTCCTTCCTCAGCTCCTGGGAAATAACCTCTCCCTCCTGGGAATCCTCTAGCACTAGAGTAGTCAGGTTTCCACTTCCACCTCTCTCTCTTGGTGCTGCCAGTGATTCTCCCCTTGCTTCTGCTAGGGCTGGTGCTTCTATCTCCGAGGCTGCCGGTTCTCCTTCTGCCTCTTCTCTTCCCCTCTTCCAGTCTTCCACACTCCCCTTATGAAGCCCTCCTGCCTTTGAGGATTGGAAGCTGGTTAGCATTTCCTCGTGACCAGCTGGGCGTGGCTCTTCAGTCTCCCTGAAGACACTCTTGCTCCCTCTAGCTGGTTCCTGGGAATATTGCAAGTCTTTTTCTCTGTGAAAAACACCTTCTTTTCTCTCAATTGGGCTCTCATCTGCCCTTGCTGCATGACAGTATGCATGCATGTATATTTGGAAGCTACCTAGATTTTTAGATGAGCAGCATACAAATTAAATTTATGCAAATGAGTCCCAATGATTATGTAAATGTTTATGCAAATGAGGCTCCACAGTAAGTCTCCGCACAGCTAATCTTCTGCCAGACTTGCCATGCTCATATTACCCCTCTTCTCAAGTCACTTCACTGGCTCCCTATCCATTTCCGCATCCAGTTCTAACTTCTCCTTCTGACCTTTAAGTGCATTCACTCTGCAGCTCCTCAGTACCTTTCCTCCCTTATCTCTCCCTACACACCTCCTCAGAAACTCCACTCTTCTGGCAAATCGCTTCTATCTGTGCCCTTCTCTTCTATTGCTAACTCCAGACTTCACTCCTTCCACCTTGCTGCTCCTTATGCCTGGAACAAATTATCTGAGTCTTGTACGCAGGCTCCTGCTCTGACCCTTTTCAAATCCAGGCTGAAAACGCACCTCTTCACTGCTGCTTTCGGATCTTGGCTCACCTGATCTCATTCGTGTTTCCTTACCATTCCCCTAGATGTATCCTATGTCTACAGCTACTGTGTTGTCTGTCTTGACTAGACTGTAAGCTCTGATGAGCAGGGACCATATTTAACATGTGTGTGTGCAGCGCTGCGTATGTCTTGTAGCACTATACAAATGTTTACTAGTAGTACATGACCCTGCATGACCATTGGGTTGCCCCTGTTTCAAGGCTGTCATCACTGCCAAGGGTTGTGCAACCCAACATTAATGAAGGGTGCCATTAATCCTGTCCCGGTCATATTTTTATTTCAGAAATTACTACATCTAAGTTGCAGAGACATCTTTTTTTGTTGTGTACCTTTGAACATACTATTAAAATATTATGATGACATACAGTTGGAACATTTCCAATTATTTGTCAAGATATTGTACAAAACATACCTAAAATGCAGGGGTGCCAATAATGTTGACCACAACTGTGGTGCCACCCTGCTTCCCTTTCTTTTCACCTTGTCTTTTCCGAATAGATTGTAGCCTGATATAATTACATCACAGTCAGTGTTTTCTGTCTGTCAGCCTCTTCCGTTACAGCTTCTAAATCTAGAACCTTATTTTGCACACTATGGGCAGTAGTATATGGAGTATATTTTTTAAATCCCTGTATCTGGAAAAAAAAACCATTAGATCTGTTTCAAGAATGAACAGTGGGAAACTGCAGGCCGAAAAAAAACACCTTGGCACTACTGCTCACAAGATTCAAATGCATAATTCAACCATTTTTTGGTATAAAACTCCCTGTGCTAATTCTGCATATGAATTTTCTGTGTACAGATCATGACTATTTAATGCCTAGAAGTCAATGTGGGTATAAACATAGAACGCAGCCTCCATCGAGCGTCATCCATGATTTACGTTGCATTTGTATTTGGTCAGGAACGCTCTCTCTAGCTCATGATAATAAGTGTGAATTGCACCCCAGGGAGTGATAGAAGAAATGTACTTCCTAGCTGGAATGCTGAAGTGTACAGAATTGATGTTGCTTTCTAATTGCAACCCTAGGCACAGCATTTATAATAAGCTGGAAAAAGCAGTGCTAAGGTAACACTTCTATTTGTTCGTATTTAATATTTTCATTGAGCCAGCACCAAAACAAGAACATAGCAGGTGCCACACATAAAAACCATTTCCATAGCTGTGTGTTTTAAGGATAAGATACAGTTTGTATTTTAATAAGGAAATGTGCAGAAATGCTCACAAGCAATCAAGGGGCGTGCAGAGGGTAATTGTAAAGTGCTTTTTTTGCGTGTCAAGCCTATTTTACACATAGAAAAGGGCTTTTATAAAATTGCATGGCCATGTATGTGCATAAAAAGGGCATGGAATGTGAGGGCCCACTTTGCCATCATCTGCACATAGGCATCAGCATTTGCACGCTATTGGGGCTGCCTATTGCATAAATGCCCATGTTGCTTTTATAAAAGGAGGTATCTTTATGGACTTCTCCCACTGGTGTCCATTATAAAATTAAGCCGTTGCTGCATATTGCTTGGTCAAAAGAAATATCTATGCCTGTGTGTACAAACTTATCAATACGTTTTTTTTCAGGACGTAAAACTAATGTTTAATGTGGTCATCACATTATTTATTAATATTTAATGGGTCTGCGTTGCTTTCTGCAGTTCCATTGCATTTAGAGTGGAGGAGTAGCCTACTGGTTAGAACATTGGCTTGGTAACCAAGGAGACTAAGGTTCAGTTCCCATTGGGGCATGCCTTGTGACCTTGGGCAAGTCACTTAACCCTCCTCTGTCTCAGAAGAAAGTCCTGGCAATCTACTTCCAGTCACACTGGCAAGAAAACCCAGGAGCTGCTGGGTCGCCAGGGGTCAGCACTGACTCAAAGGCACACACTGCATTACATTTGCATAGTTCTACCACACTTTATCCCTTTCAAATGTACATAATTTCACTCTATAGACCTTGCAGCGCTGAACATGCCTTCTGAATCCTCCAAAATACTTGGCCAGGCTACTAGATTTATTAATTTTTCTAGTGTGCCGATAGTGATTACACTCCTGCACAAATAAACAAGGATATAACAATACAGGGATACTACTATAGACAAGCCACATCTGTACAAAATGTGAGGGAGTCCCCACCTCCTAAAAATGTATAAAGTTTATAAAAGTGGAGTTAATTAGAAATCCACTCCTTGATCAGTATCCTCACCCTAACTCCCAATAGAAAGTGTTACTATACCATGCTTGGAAAGGTCAATTGTGGTACAATCAAGCAATATGTTTGCGTTAGTTAATATGGAAGAAGCAGCAGATCATCCTCTGAAGCTAAATTAAGGAAATTTTTATTGGGATATAAAGGAACATATTGATAATGACCTGATTAAAAACACTAGATTATGCTGGTAGTTCAGTTTCCCCATTCCAAAACAATGTAATGGTGCTTTGGGTTGGAGGGAGGTTGTACTGTTATGTGATATCTGTTGTAAGCCCTTTTGATTGAGATTTCCTCAGAAATGGGGTTGAAACTTTTGTAAATAAAATTAATAAATATTTCACTTTCAGAGTTTTATAAATGTATCCAGTCACTATCTCTTTCAGAAAGGAGCAGTGTCCAACCCCTACTTCAAAAGACAGAATTGCCACAGGATGGATTTATGTTTCTACTAAAGCTTAGTAGTTGGAATAGAAGGGAAACATAGGCCATCTGGTCTTTTTCTGCCGTCATGTTTCTATCTAGTCTGCCTTTCCATATCAACTACAATAGTCCCCTTTTATCCTTTAGAGATCTTCTGTCTTTGTCCCATGCTTTTGAGTTGTTGTCTTTACTACATCCATTGGGAGACTATTCCATGCATCTACCACTCTTTCTGTAAAGAAATATTTCCGCATATTACCATATTTTCATGCATATAATGCACACGTTACATGCTTTTTTGCAAAAAACGTGCCTCTCCCTGCATTTGCGTAATTAACATGAAAAGAAATTGTCATTTTTAATTTTTTAATAACCTTATTTCTGAAATGCTGAATTTCAATTTGACTAAATGCAAGTAAATTAAATTAAACTAAATTAAATGGCCATTTCCAGTTCAATCGATGTCATCATCTGACTCCTCACACCCTTCAAAGTCCATTCCCTCCTCATTGTCATCGTTGAAATAACTAAGAGCCAACTGCAGACGCTCTTCTGAGATTTCTGAAATGATGTCGTCGTCTCTGCTATTGGCATCTTCACTTTCATTGTTGGTATCCAAATGTGTCTTATTCTGCTAGTAGATAGACAATCCTAGCCTTTCTGAAGCCGTTGCGGCCCAAGCAGAAGACGCCACTTGCAGACTTCTGATGCATGCTTTGCCTGCTTCAGTCTTCCTGATGGTGTGAATTCATAAATCCCAGACTGAATCCATTCGTCCTACGCGCTTCTCACGAACATCTTGAATGGGTGGTTAACCACTATATCTATCATCTGTAGCTTGTAGATAAGACCGCCAGGTATTACAGCTATGTAGGCACCAGCAGAGTTTGTATAATTTTGAATGTTTTTTTTTCTTTGTGGGCAGCCATGGTGTTGAAAATTAGTAAGGACTGGAGAAGAATCCACCCTGCATGGCCCTATAACATTTATCAACCCATACTTTCTAAGGTCACGGTCCATCCATCCTTTCCTATTGCAATGGACAACCCACACCAGTGAGCCGTTTTTCATGGGACATGGTAACTCTCTTGAAAACTACCATCATCTTTAATTTCACCCCACTCACAGTGCATCCAAGGACTACAGTGAAGCAGGCCCTCTCATGTCCAGTGGTTGTAATGGCTACAGTTTTTGTACCTGAATGGGTGAAGCAGCTACAGTCCTGGTGGCAGGGATGTCGAAAGAAATTGGAACTGCATCCATATTTATAATGTCCATTGCAGAGCTACCATGTTCAGAGATTTCTATAGAGAAGAATTCACAGAAGTCATTCATCTTTTGCTTCCAGTCTTCTGTAAGTCGCTGGCCTACAGTGGTTCTCGTTCTCACTGAAAGTCCATTTCTTTTCATGAATCTAGAAATCCAGGAAACCACACTTTGAAATCAGTGATTCATATAAGAACATAAGAACATAAGATATGCCATACTGGGTCAGACCAAGGTCCATCAAGCCCAGTATTCTGTTTCCAACAGTGGCCAATCTAGGTCATACGTACCTAGCAGTTTCCCCAAGGGACACAGGTTCCACAATGCTTGTATTGGTTCAAGCATTGATATCCTGGGTCCCTTCTTAATAATGGTTTATGGACCTTTCCTCCAGGAACTTGTCCAAACCTTTTTTAAACCCAGCTACACTAACAGCCTTTACTACATCCTCCGGTAACAAATTCCAGAGTTTGATTACACGTTGAGTGAAAAAATATTTTCTTTTATTAGTCTTAAATAGTTTACCCTGTAGCTTCATTGCATGTCCCCTAGTCTTTCTATATTCTGATAAGGTAAACAATCGATCTACGTTTACCCGTTCCACTCCGTTCATTAATTTATAGACTTCTATCATATCTCTCCCCTCAGCCGTCTCTTTTCCAGGTTAAAGAGCCCCAACCTTTTTAGCCTTTCTTCATAGGAGTAGCCTTCCATCCCCTTTACCATTTTGGTGGCTCTTCTCTGAACCTTTTCTAAAATTGCTATATCCTTTTTAAGATATGGCGACCAGAATTGCACACAATATTCAAGGTGCGGTCTCACCATGGAACGATATAGAGGCATTATAATATCTTTTGTTTTATTTTCCATTCCTTTCCTTATCATACCTAGCATTCTATTTGCTCTCTTGGCCGCCGCTGCACACTGGGCCGAGGGTTTTAACATGGTATCCACAAGGACGCCTAAATCTTTTTCTTGGGTGGTGGTTCCTAATGTGGAACCTTGCATCGTGTAACCATAGTTTGGGTTGTTCTTCCCTAGGTGCATAACCTTGCACTTCTCCACATTAAATTTCATCTGCCATTTTGATGCCCAGTCTTCCAATTTATCAAGATCCTCTTGCAATTTTCCACAATCCTCCTGGGTTTTAACAACTTTAAATAGTTTTGTGTCATCAGCAAATTTGATAACCTCACTCGTTATTCCACTTTCCAGGTCATTTATGAATATGTCAAAAAGCAGCGGACCCAGCACAGATCCCTGGGGTACACCACTATTCACCTTTCTCCATTGGGAAAATTGGCCATTTAGTCCTACCCTCTGCTTTCTATCTTTTAACCAGTTCCTGATCCACAGTAGTACACTGCCTCCTATCCCATGACTCTTTAGTTTTGCCAAAAGTCTCTCATGAGGGACCTTGTCAAAGGCTTTCTGAAAGTCCAGATACACAATATCAACCGACTCACCTTTGTCCACCTGTTTATTCACTCCTTCAAAAAAACATAACAGATTAGTAAGACAAGATCTTCCTTGTCTAAAGCCATGTTGGCTGTCTCCCATTAGGTCATGACTATCTATATGCTGAGTAATTTTATTCTTTATGATGGTTTCTACCATTTTTCCCGGTACTGATGTCAGGCTCACCGGTCTGTAGTTTCCCGGATCACCCCTCGAACCCTTTTTAAAAATTGGTGTTACATTGGCGATCCTCCAATCCTCAGGTATTAGAGATGATTTTAATGATAGTTCACAGATTACTGATAGCAGGTCTGCAATCTCAAATTTCAGTTCTTTCAACACCCTTGGATGTATACCATCCGGCCCAGGTGATTTGCTACTCTTCAGTTTATCTAATAGTTGTAGGACATCTTCCCGATGTATCGATATTTCCTTCAATTCTTCCACACCTTTAAATACCACTTCAGTCGTGGGTAACATCCCTACATCTTCCTCAGTAAAGACCGAAGCAAAGAATTCATTCAGTCTCTCCGCTATCGCCTTGTCGCCTCTTAGTGCTCCTTTAACCCCTTTATCATCTAATGGACCAACTGACTCTCTCACGGGTTTTTTGCTACGAATGTACTTGAAAAGGTCTTTATTTCGCGTTTTTGCTTCCGCAGCAAGCTTCTTCTCAAATTCTCTCTTTGCCTGCCTTATCAATGCCTTGCATTTGACTTGCCAGTGCTTGTGCTGTTTCCAGGTTTCATCATTTGGCTCTTTTTTCCATTTCTTGAAAGATGCTTTTTTGGCAACAACAGCCTCTCTGACCTCAGCTTTAAACCATGCTGGCAATTTTTTGGACTTCCTTCCACTTTTCTTAAAGCGTGGAATACAGCTGGTCTGGGCTTCCAAGATAGTATTTTTCAACAACACCCAAGCTTGATGTACGTCTTTAACCTTTGCAACTGCTCCTTTTAGTTTTTTCTTAACTGTTTTCCTCATTCTATCATAGTCTCCCTTTCGAAAGTTAAAGGGTAGTACTGTGGATTTCCTTACTATCCCTCCTCCACTAATTAAATCAAAGGCGATCATGCTATGATCACTATTGCCAAGTGGCCCCAACACCTTTATCTCTTGCACTACATCTGGTGTTCCACTAAGGACTAGGTCTAATATTGCTTCCCCTCTGGTCGGTTCATGAACCAGCTGCTCCAAGAAGCAGTCATTTATTTCATCTAGGAACTTTATCTCCCTAGCATGTCCTGTTGTGACACTGACCCAGTCGATGCCGGGGTAATTGAAATCACCCATTATTATTACTGCACTGTAACTTTTGCTAGCTTCCTTGATTTCTTTGAGCATTTCATCATCCATTTGTTCATTCTGGCCAGGCGGACGATAGTACACCCCCACTGCCATCGCCTTCCCCTTTTTACATGGAATTTCAATCCATAGAGATTCTACAGCAAATTTTGTTTCTTGCAAAACTTTAATCCTTTCTGACTCAATGCCCTCTCTAACATAGAGCGCAACCCCTCCACCAATTTGATCAGCTCTATCATTTCGATATAGTTTGTACCCAGGTATCACAGTGTCCCACTGGTTGTCCTCCTTCCACCATGTCTCTGATATTCCAATCATATCTAACCTCTCGTTTAGTGCTATATATTCTAACTCTCCCATCTTGTTTTGTAGACTTCTAGCATTTGCATACAAGCATTTTAGAGACTGTATTTTATTCATATTAATTTGGCTATTGGTAGACATGGGTAATTTGGGATCTTTAAGTTCTGTCTGCTCCATACTCGAGGGCATTTGGGCTACTTTACTCTTTTTTGGAACCTCTCTGCTTTTTGTAGTATCCTTCAAGGATACATTCTTCCGAACCATGCGCTCTTGGACGACTGTCGGCTTTCCCCTATTATCTAGTTTAAAAGCTGCTCTATCTCCTTTTTAAAGGTTAATGCCAGCAGCCTGGTTCCATCCCGGTTAAGGTGAAGCCCATCCCTTCGGAAGAGCCCCTCCTTTCCCCAGAATGTTCCCCAGTTCCTAACAAATCCGAACCCCTCATCTCTGCACCATTGTCTCATCCACGCATTGAGACTCCGGAGCTCTGCCTGCCTATTGGGTCCTGCGCGTGGAACGGGAAGCATTTCGGAGAACGCTACCCTGGAAGTTCTGGATTTCAACTTCCTACCTAAAAGCCTAAATTTAGCTTCCAGAACCTCCCTACCACATTTTCCTATGTCATTGGTACCAACATGTACCAAGACAGCAGACTCCTCCCCAGCACTATCTAAGACCTTATCTAGGTGGCGTGTGAGGTCCGCTACCTTCGCACCAGGCAGGCATGTTACCAGGCGATCCTCACGTCCACCAGCCACCCAGCTATCTACATGCCTAATGATCGAATCACCAACTATAACTGCTGTCCTAACCCTTCCCGCATGGGCACTTGGCCCTGGAGAAACCTCCTCGGTGCGAGAGGGGTTTACATCACCTGGAGGACAGGTCCTAGTTACAGGATCACTTCCTGCCACACCAGGGTGATGCTCTCCTGTCACGTGACCTCTCTCCTCCATGGCAACAGGGATGCTGCCAGACTGGAGGTGGGACTTCAGGACTATATCCCTGTAGGTCTCGTCTATGTACCTCTCTGTCTGTCTTATGTTTTCCAAGTCTGCTACTCTAGCCTCTAGAGAACGGACTTGTTCCCTGAGAGCAGAGAGCTCCTTGCACCTAGTGCACACGTAAGACCTCTCACCAGCTGGGAGAAAATCATACATGTGACACTCAATGCAAAAGACTGGAAAGCCCACATCCCGCTGCTGGACTGCTGTCTGCATCTTAGTTTTAAGTTTGTGTTTAGATCTTTAAGTTCTATATGTACTAAAGGGTGCAATGGATATTTATACCACTAAAACTGTACCTAAGAAGTTTAATATACCTTGTTCACCTGAAGCTTAATTAATCTCAGGTCCTTGGTGTATGACTGATTTGGGTAATGAGCTTCACCTGAGAGCACCTCCTGTCTTTTAAGTTGTGCAAGTACCTATAAAGCTGTGATTTTCCCAGGGGAGGGTGGGGGTGGGGAGGGAGGGAGGGATATAACACTTATTAAAAAAGGGCTGCTACACAGTACCTTGTCCTGTGCTGCTGAGGAAAACTATATTCTGATTTGATTTAAATTATAGCTCTTTGCTGCTACTAGGCTCTAACCTATTATGAAATTTAAACTACAAGCTCTCTGCTGGATTCTAAATTTAACCAGAAAGCTCTCTTCTGTGTTTTAATTTGAAACTAAAAGTACTTTGCTGATGCTAGGCCCTGAGTGACTATGAAATTTAAACTACAGCTGTCTACTGGGTATGAAAGGTAACCAGAAAGTTCTCTTCTGTGTTTTTAAATTGAATCTTAAACTGTTGCTACTAGGCCCTGACTGATTTAACAAAAAAAATAGTGGGTTCACAGATTAATTAGCTTTAAAAGAAAAACAATTCCTTTCAGAAAAATTCCCAGAAGTATATACTCACAATTTCAGATTTCTCTCCAGAAGTAACAGCCCCCCTTTCCAGTCCGTCAAGACAGGGTCACAGAGCTCTGGTTGAGCTATTTATGCTTGTGCTGATGATGTAAGCAGTGACCTACTTCCTGGGTAATTAACAGTCCTTGCTTGGATAGAAGGAGTCTTTCAAAATGGCCTTTTGAACTGCCAGCTGGTGTTAACACCTATTGAAAAAGCTTCACAGGTTGCTTGCCCACTAGGTAGAAGGCCTCTTTGTAAAGGTCTCTAGAAGACTTTATATGCTGCTCAAGGAGAATTGACCTTGTTTTGCCTCTTGTGCTAAGCTATATTCTGATTTGATTTAAATTATAGCTCTTTGCTGCTACTAGGCTCTAACCTATTATGAAATTTAAACTACAAGCTCTCTGCTGGATTCTAAATTTAACCAGAAAGCTCTCTTCTGTGTTTTAATTTGAAACTAAAAGTACTTTGCTGATGCTAGGCCCTGAGTGACTATGAAATTTAAACTACAGCTGTCTACTGGGTATGAAAGGTAACCAGAAAGTTCTCTTCTGTGTTTTTAAATTGAATCTTAAACTGTTGCTATTAGGCCCTGACTGATTTAACAAAAAAAATAGTGGGTTCACAGATTAATTAGCTTTAAAAGAAAAACAATTCCTTTCAGAAAAATTCCCAGAAGTATATACTCACAATTTCAGATTTCTCTCCAGAAGTAACAGCCCCCCTTTCCAGTCCATCAAGACAGGGTCACAGAGCTCTGGTTGAGCTATTTATGCTTGTGCTGATGATGTAAGCAGTGACCTACTTCCTGGGTAATTAACAGTCCTTGCTTGGATAGAAGGAGTCTTTCAAAATGGCCTTTTGAACTGCCAGCTGGTGTTAACACCTATTGAAAAAGCTTCACAGGTTGCTTGCCCACTAGGTAGAAGGCCTCTTTGTAAAGGTCTCTAGAAGACTTTATATGCTGCTCAAGGAGAATTGACCTTGTTTTGCCTCTTGTGCTAAGCTATATTCTGATTTGATTTAAATTATAGCTCTTTGCTGCTACTAGGCTCTAACCTATTATGAAATTTAAACTACAAGCTCTCTGCTGGATTCTAAATTTAACCAGAAAGCTCTCTTCTGTGTTTTAATTTGAAACTAAAAGTACTTTGCTGATGCTAGGCCCTGAGTGACTATGAAATTTAAACTACAGCTGTCTACTGGGTATGAAAGGTAACCAGAAAGTTCTCTTCTGTGTTTTTAAATTGAATCTTAAACTGTTGCTACTAGGCCCTGACTGATTTAACAAAAAAAATAGTGGGTTCACAGATTAATTAGCTTTAAAAGAAAAACAATTCCTTTCAGAAAAATTCCCAGAAGTATATACTCACAATTTCAGATTTCTCTCCAGAAGTAACAGCCCCCCTTTCCAGTCCGTCATTTTTCATTTCCCAGAAGCTTTGCTTTAATTTGAAATGCGACAGTAGAGAGAGCTTGATTTTGTTCCCTCCGAGAAAGAACTTAAGTCATTCTCCAGCTTAGACCATTTTTTCTTTTGACCTACGATGGCGTGTTTGTGTGGTTTATATTCTCAAGCTCCTTTTTCTCCTTTCTTCATTTGCAAATGGATGTCTCTTCAATCTCAAACTCTCTTGCTGCCACTCTATTGTTTCTTTCTTCCACTCTCCCAATGACTTTTAATTTGAAGTCTGCGATGTAGAACTTGCGATTCATTACCAGCATGGTCAAAAGCAAAAACGGCATGTGCACGTGCAGTATACCCGTGAGCACATTATCTGAAAATTCTCAAACAAAATGGCGTCATTTCCAATGTTATATGCGTGTGCACATTATATACATGGGTGCAATATTTGCATGAAGATACGGTACTCCTGAGTCCACCCTTTCACCCTCATCTTATGTCCCCTCATAGCAGAGCTTGCTTTCAATCGAAAGAGGCTCTCCTCTTATGCATTTATGCCATGGGGGTATTTAAATGACTCTATCATATCTCCTCTATCCCGCGTTTCCTCTAAAGTATACATATTAAGATCTTTAAGTCTGTCTTCATATGCTTTATAATGAAGACCACTAACCATTTTAGTAGCCACCCTTGGCACCGACTCCAAGCTGTTTATATCTTTTTGAAGGTGCGGTCTCCATAATTGCACACAATACTCCAAATGAGGTTGCACCAAAGACTTATACAGAGGCACTATCACCTCCTTTTTTTCTGCTGGCCATTCTTTTCCGTATGCACTCAAGCATCCTTTTAGCTTTTGCCGTCGCCTTTTCTACCTGTTTAGCTACTTTAAGATCATCAGAAACAACCACGCCCAGATTCTGCTCTTCTTTTGTGGACAGAAGTACTTTGCTTCCAATGCTGTACTGCTCCCTTGGATTCTGCAGCCCAAATGCATGACCCTGCATTTTTTAACATTAAATATCAGTTGCCAAATTATTGACCATTCTTCAAGACTAACTAGATCCCTCCTCATGTTATCTACTCCTTCCTTGATATCTACTCTATTGCTGATTTTGGTATCATTCGTAAGGATCCAAATCTTACCCAACAGCCTTTCCACAATATCACTAACAAAGATGTTAAAAAGAATTGGACCAAGGACAGATCCTTGCAGCACACCATTGGTAACCATCTCCTCCTTAGAGTTAGCTCCATTTACTTGTACCTTTTGTCACCTCCCACTCAACCAATTTCTAAACCAGTCAGTCACTTCAATGTCCATCCCTAGGGTGCTCAGTTTGTTTATAAGTCGCTTGTGAGGAACGGTGTCAAAGGCTTTACTGAAATCTAAATACACCACATCTAGGGCTCTCCCTTTATGCAACTCCATGGTCACCCAGTCAAAGAAATCAGATTTGTCTTACAAGACCTGCCACTGGTAAACCCATGCTGCCCTGGATCCTGCAATCCATTGGACTCCAGAAACCTCACTACCCTCTGTTTTAGCAGCGTTTCAAATAATTTACTTACCACAGAGATTCAACTAACTAGCCTATAGTTTTCAACCTCATCCTTCCTTTCACTTTTGTGTAAAGGGACCACATGTGCCTTTCTCTGGTCATCTGGGACCACTGACACTCACGCCTTCAAAGAAGCATTGAAAAGGTCAGACAGTGGAGCCGCTAGAACATCCACAAGTTCCTTCATAATCTCAGATGTATCCCATCTGGTCCCATCACTTGGTTTACTTTTAGTTTACTAGTTCCTCGCAAGCCCAGTCTTCTGAAAATTGTTCAAGATCCCCGTTACTTCTGTTCCTATTTGTGATTGTTTTCTGAGGTCCTGCTCCTGCTTCTTCATCTATGAACACAGAACAGAAATATTTGTTAAGCAATTCTGCTTTATCCTCTTTAGCTTCTACATATTCCTCCCTTGAGTCTGACAAAATACCACTTTTGCCCTTCCTCTCACTAACATATCTGAAAAATGTTTTATCCCCCCATTTGATTGCATTGACTGTTTCTTCGTCTTTTTGTATCTTTGCTTTCCTGACTGCTTTACTAGCTTCTCTAATTTTTCCCAAAAATAGATATCTATCTTTCTCTCTCTGTGATCTCTTGTATTTCATGAAGACTTTCCTCTTTTTCTTCATCTTTTCAGCTACTTCTTTTGAGAGCCATAGTGGTCTCCTTTTCCTTTTGCATTTATTTACCTTTCTAACAAAAAGGTTTGTTGCCCTTAAAATATCCCCTTTCATTTTTGCCCGTTGCTTTTCTACATCCCCCAGCTGTTCCAATCCTGCTGACTCCTTGAGGTATTGTCCCATCTTGGCAAAGTGGTTTTCCTAAAGTTTAATACCCTTGCTTTTGAATGAATTTTATCAGCCCTAATCCTAATACTGAACCACACTATCTGGTGAGCACTGGATGCAAATGATCTCCCACTAGGACAACAAAAGAACTTTCCCCATTGGTAAGCACCAAGTCCATTATGGCCCCTTCACCTGTGGGTTCTGTTACCAGTTGCAGGAATAGCTCTCCCTGTAGAGAATCTAGGATCTCCTTACTTCTAGATGACACCGCAGCAGGGATGTGCCAGTCAGCATCCAGCATATTGAAATCATCTATCAGTAACACTTCTCCTTTCATGGCAATATTGTGAATCTCTTCTATTAAATTTCCATCCATTTATTCTCCCCTGTGAAGGAGATCTGTATATCACTTCAATGCAAATATATTTCCTTTTCTTCATTCTATTTTCACCCATAGTGCCTCCTTGCTCCCTTTTAAGCCCTGTACTTCTATAGCTTTAGCATTTTGTACATATAGTGCCATTCCTCCTCCCCTTCTTCCTATCCTGTCCTTCCTGAATAAAGTATAGCTTGGTATAATTACATCCCAGTCATGGTTGTCTGTGAACCATATCTCCATGACCGCAACTAAATCCAAGTCAGCCTCTTCCATTAAAGCCTCAACATCTGGGATCATCTTTCCCATGCTACAGAGGTATTTAATGTTTCACTTACCTTGGGGCTTTCTTCACCCATCCCCAATGACTCTAGTTTAAAGCCCTCTTAAGTTGGTTTGTCAGTCTTTTGCAAAAGACACTTTGACCCTTTTTGGATAGATAGATGCCATCTCTGCTCTGCAGCCCTTGGAACATCATCCCATGGTCCAGGAAATCAAAACGCTCTCAGTGACACCACCCACACAGCCATACATTCATCTCCAGGATGTGAGCTTCTCTGCCTCTGCCTTTACCCTCAACAGGAAGATAAGTGAACAGGTGGTGTTTTCTTCAATCTGCTTCACTCTGTTTCCCAGAGCTATGAGGTTACTTTTGATATGCCCAGAGGGATACCTAGCAGTATCATTTGTGCCAACATGGATGAGCAACATCGGATAACAGTCAGTAGGCTTGATGAGCATCTGCAAACTCTCCGTAACATCCTGGATTTTGGCACGTGGCACCAGCACCCCTATTTGGACATCAAGTTTGGTTGGCAGATGGATGCCTCAGTACTCCTCAGAAGAGAGTCACAAACTACCACTATGCTTTACTTCCTTGTGGTCACTGATTCTGCAACTTTGCGGTACTCGAGCTCTGATTCTTCCCTTTCTTGAGATGCTTTCACCTCCTCCACTTCCAGGACTGCATACTGGATTGTTGATTCTGCAAGCTCTGGTGATTCGTATCCAGCTCTCTTCATTCTGTAGCCTCCCATTTTCACCTCTGTCAGAGAGCTTGACTGTTTCAAGAAGCATCTCATCAATGTGCATCTCACTGTCTCGAATGCTTCTCAGCCTTGCCACCTCTTTGAGCTCCTCCACTTGTTTCATGAGGGCTTCAGCTTGCAGACATCATGCACATGGAACCGGTCCTTTAACTGGCATCGGGCTCTCTGTCTGGACAAAGGCAGAAGCTGTAATGGGGCAACAGCTTTGGCAATATGATTTTTCCCAGCCATCATTCAGTTGGCAGAGCTTTGTTACCTTGCTTGGAATAGAGACCCTGTTATAAATGCCAGTACTTGCAAGGCACTGTAGACCTTTAAACAGTACTCGGCTGCCTAGCTCATTTCTAAAGCTATAAGAACATAAGATATGCCATACTGGGTCAGACCAAGGTCCATCAAGCCCAGCATCCTGTTTCCAACAGTGGCCAACCTAGGTCATATGTACCTAGCAGTATCCCCAAGAGACACAGGTTCCACAATGCTTGTATTGGGTCAAGCATTGATATCCTGGGTCCCTTTTTAATAATGGTTTATGGACCTTTCCACCAGGAACTTGTCCAAACCTTTTTTAAACCCAGCTACACTAACAGCCTTTACTACATCCTCCGGTAACAAATTCCAGAGTTTGATTACACGTTGAGTGAAAAAATATTTTCTTTTATTAGTCTTAAATAGTTTACCCTGTAGCTTCATTGCATGTCCCCTAGTCTTTCTATATTCTGATAAGGTAAACAATCGATCTACGTTTACCCGTTCCACTCCGTTCATTAATTTATAGACTTCTATCATATCTCCCCTCAGCCGTCTCTTTTCCAGGTTGAAGAGCCCTAACCTTTGTAGCCTCTCTTCATAGGAGTAGCCTTCCATCTCCTTTACCATTTTGGTGGCTCTTCTCTGTACCTTTTCTAATAACACTATATCCTTTTTAAGATCAGGCGACCAGAATTGCACACAATATTCAAGGTGCAGTCGTACCATGGAACGATACAGAGGCATTATAATATCCTTTGTTTTAATTTCCATTCATTTCCTTATGATACCTAGCATTCTATTTGCTTTCTTGGCCGCCGCTGCACACTGGGCGGAGGGTTTTAACATGTTATCCACGATGACGCCTAAATCTTTTTCCTGGGTGGTGGTTCCCAATGTGGAACCTTGCATCATGTAACCATAGTGTGGGTTGTTCTTTCCTAGTTGCATAACCTTGCACTTGTCCACATTAAATTTCATCTGCCATTTGGATGCCCAGTCTTCCAATTTATCCAGATCCTCCTGCAGTTTTCTGCAATCCCCTTGGGTTTTAACAACTTTAAACAGTTTTGTGTCATCTGCAAATTTGATAACCTCACTAGTTATTCCCTTTTCCAGGTCATTTATGAATATGTCAAAAAGCAGTGGACCCAGTACAGATCCCTGGGGTATTCCACTATTCACCTTTTTCCATTGTGAAAATTGGCCATTTAGCCCTACCCTCTGCTTTCTATCTTTTAACCAGTTCCCGATCCACAACAGTACACTGCCTCCTATCCCATGACTTTTTAGTTTTGCCAAACGTCTCTGATGAGGGACCTTGTCAAAGGCTTTCTGAAAGTCCAGATACACTATATCAACCGACTCACCTTTGTCTACCTGTTTATTCACACCTTCAAAAAAACATAAGAGATTAGCAAGACAAGATCTTCCTTGTCTAAAGCCATGTTGGCTGTCTCCCATTAGGCCATGACTATCTACATGCTGAGTAATTTTGTTTTTTATGATGGTTTCTACCATTTTTCCCGGTACTGACGTCAGGCTCACCGGTCTGTAGTTTCCTGGATCACCCCTGTAACCCTTTTTAAAAATTGGCGATACTCCAATCTTCAGGTATTACAGATGATTTTAATGAAAGTTCACAGATTACTAATAGCAGGTCTGCAATCTCAAATTTCAGTTCTTTCAACACCCTTGGATGTATGCCATCTGGTCCAGATGATTTGCTACTATTCAGTTTATCAAATATTTGTAATACATTTTCCTGGTGTAGCGATAAAGGATGATGAGATCAGTGGCTTCAAAGAGCTTACTCTGAATGGAAAGCTTTCCTGCAATGGAGACCTTGCTAGAAAGACTGGATAGGCTGTATGGTCTTTGTCTGCCATCATTTTTCTCTGTTTTCATTAAAGGTGTGTTATACAACAAGGAAAAAAATCATAAATCACTCTAGTGGCTAGCATTTTGCAGCAGAAATTTGACTGATAAAGGAGCTGCCTCCCTTAAATTGCATTACCATATGTCAGCTAAATGTTATAGCCCGAAGTCACTTCAAAACTAGTTAAATTTTTAAACTGTAAAATGATCAGTAGGTAATGAATTATATGGGCACTGGCTTCTGCTCTAACAAACAGAGAAACAATAGCAGGTACAAATAACACTGAAATCAAACTGTAAAATAATGTATAAAATGGTGGGCATCGGCATGAGTGGAACCTAAAAGTCTGTATTTGTTTGAAAGTGAGGACTGATGGATGTGTGTGCACTCAAGCTGCCTGGCCTTCACTTCGAGCAGCTGGCTGATATGACATCAAGAATAGTAAAAGAGACAGAGCTTACATCTTGACTGTGTGATTCATTATGGTATACGTTAGACACTACTTTTTTACTCCTTTGTATTGTGAAAGAGTAGGTACACAAAGACAACAACCTTCACAATGAGCTCCTGGTTTATAGTTTCCTTTCATGACAAATTCCTCTGTCAGCAGAAACTCTCTGGGCCTGTATTCTGCAATCAAGTCAGTGCACCTGGCAACAGAAAAGGAGAAAAGAAAACACAGGGTGAGAGGTGAGTAGAGGATAAAGGAACACTGGAAAGAATGAGCAGGAAAACAGAGATGAAATTATTTTATTTATCAAATCTTATTTAGCACAGGTGGGCTCCCCATGACAAAATCTGGATTCAGTTGCTGCGATATGTCTGATCCAACAGATTTTTTTCAGTGTCCTCCAAGACAACTATTCAGCCATGACACAGAATCACACAGCATCTTTATTTGTGAGGAGGGACCTCTGGTAGTTTAGAAACTAATGCTGAATTTATATACTGGAGGTAGAGTGTAACAATATCCACTTTGTTTTTCCAAAATTATGTTTCACCCATTCTTTGCTTTTATCTATTCCTAGGTTATCAGGAACAGGGGCAAAGAGAGATCTTATCAGTATGGGCATCTTGGAAAGATGGGTTCTCCCTTGTAACATTGCCATCTCATGCATTGAGGGCACAGTTTTCACAGGGTCATTCTTCAATGCTGCCAACCTGGATGTCATCTTCACTAAAGACCGCAGTCCGCCTACAGTGTAGCACGAGTTACACCTGTCAACTTCTGATCACCCACAAATCTCCCAGAGATGCCAAGTTACCCAGTTCCAGGAGTGAGATATATTGCCTTTTCTGGTTTTAAATTTGCATTGCGTTTGTTACCCCTGATTTTACCTATTGGAATCTGTGTTGCAGGTTCCATAATGCATTAGAATGAGATTGTCTGTCAGAAATCCAGAACTGGCTTAAAATCTCACTCCTAGAACTTGGCAGCTCTAGTTTCCCATCCTCTTCCCGCCTTTCCCTTCCAGACTAGCCTTGGATTGCTTTTTATAATATATTTATTTTTGTTAATATTATCTTTTGCTTATTAGATTCTGACCTTGGACTGAAGCAGGAATTGGGTTAGGGATGGCTCTGTAAAGCCTTAAGGACTTTTTCTTTGCCCAAGTTAGAGTTAGGGAGGGCCATCGGGATGGGCAGAGAGGTGGGAGGGATGGGCTGACAGTCCTCTCTTAGTCTGTATATACAGTATGTGTTTTATGGAGGTAAACTGCACAGAATGTTTTACATATTTGTGGTATACTGTATAAGTCTTTTAAATAAAATAAAGTAATAAAAAAATATATGAAGTTACTTTTTATTGGACTATCACCTTATATTTTCCTTCTGTTAACCTTTATTTATGTTCAGTTGAGCAGCAAGCACATTATCCAAAAAAAAAAAAATCCTTATTGTCAGGAATGAGGAAGCGCTCTCTCCTACTTTTTTTTTTTTTAAAGATTGACATGGATTAGGTTACAGAAGGTAATTCAGCCAAGGATCTAGGGATACTTTTGGATCCTTTGTTTAATCTTGAATTGTGTATTTATGAATTTGTATTTGGCTCCTGCCTTTCCAGTAGTATTTCAAGGCAAGATACCATCAGGTACTGTAGGTATTTCCCTGTCCCCAGTGTGCTATAATCTAAGTTTGTACCTGAGGCAATAGAGAGTTAAGTGACTTGCCCAAGGCCACAAGCAGTATCAGTGGTGTTTGAACCCTGATCTCTTTGGTCAACATGCACTGCTCTATCCACTTGTACTGAACAAGTTGTATGGGCAGGCTTTTTAAAGCTAGGCTTAGTGCAGAGACTTCACCCTTCTTTTAGATTTTAACTTCTTGAGGACAGTGGTCCTGCTTTAGTAGTACTACATTTAGACCACTGTATTGACCTGTTCAGGCTGCATGTAGTCCAAAATGTAGCAGCAAGCACTGTATTAGGATAGCCAAAATATCCTCCTTTTGTATAGGTTCCACTGGTTGCCAATCAACCTTTGAATGCAGTTTAAAATTATATCATTGGCTTTCCAGGCTTGCTAAGGGAATGGTCCATTATATCTGCTTGGTATAACCTCCAAGGGCAACTTCACTTAAGACAGAAGGCACTACTTTCTATCTCTAACTGTAAAACCATGACAAAGATGAGGATCAGGGCACAGATTTTCTCTATAGTAGCATTTGCTCTCTGGAATAAATTCCCAGCTGGAAATGGACGCAAGCAAAACTATCTGAGACTTAGCTAGAAACTGAAAACTTGGTTCTTCCAGGACAGAGAGAAAGAGTATATCTATTTCAGCCTTTGTTGTTATGTCTATTAAATACTGAAGTTCCTGTATTTAGTTTTGCTTTTATTGTTTTAACTTTGTACAGGGAGACACGAACCCGACACATGGAAAATAATAAACAATGCATACCAAATAATAAATAACGTTGACCTAAAAAGAAGCTACATAAATTTACAGGTTTATACAGACAGCAATCATACTGTACATATAAAAATGCATGGCCAGATGTCAGTTACTGCACTCTCGCAGAATCCAGATTTACAGTGACAAGCATTGGTACAAAGCAGTCCGTCTATTAAAACGTCAGGTGTACCGTAGCGCTTTCGTTTAGATAGTAAAGTAAACTCGGACGCAGGTCTATCGCTGCTCTTGTTCATGCTACTAAAGGCACACTGTCATCAGGCATTTCCTAGAAATAGCATCAAAAGCCACCGCCGCGCGCGTAGGGGACAAACGTCACCAAATGAATAGACAAACACTGTTACTCCTCTGCAAGTTTATAGAAACACTATAGGGGCTTGTTTACAAAGCTGCGGTAGCAGTTCGCGATCGTTATCGGAGCCGCGACCCCATTGATTTCAATGGGGCCGCGGCTCCGATAATGACCGCGAACCGCTACCGCGGCTTTGTAAACAAGCCCCTATAGCGATCGGCAACCAGCGGCGCTTCAAAGACTCGAGTCTGCAACTTACTCGATCCCCCAGTCCAGCCAGCAGATGTCGCTGCTCAATAGCAGCCACGGCCGCCTCCGAGACGCATGCGCAGCGTGAGCACCCGCGGAACCGGAAGCGGCTGTTGGCTCCGAACCTCTGTTCGCTCCCGCAGGCGGCGCGCATGCGCGGAGGAGCGTTGCCTCGGCTCCTCCCCCGTAACCCGGTGGCCGTGAGAGCGGAAGGAGCCCCAACTCTGACTTAGCGGTCCAGAGCACGTCGGCAACGCTGGGTGGCGGCGGGAGGAGGGAAATGAACGGTTTCAGCACGGAAGAGGACAGCCGGGACGGGCCGCCCGCTGCCGCTTCCGTCGCTGCCGCCGTCGCTGCTGCTGCGGCGACTGCGACGGCGGTGGCGCCGCCCCCCGCCCAGCCGGCCCCGTTCTTCGGCCAGAGCTGCTGCCTGATCGACGACGCGGAGCGCTGCGTGCGGCCGGCCGGCAACGCGTCGTTCAGCAAACGCATCCAGAAGAGCATCTCGCAGAAGAAGCTGAAGCTGGACATCGACAAGAGCGTGAGTAGCGCGAGGACGGACGCACGGACGGCGCGAGGAGCCCAAAGCCAGTCCCGCCGCTGGCGTGCTAAGATCTCGCGGGGGCGGTTCGCGTGCTGCCGCCGTCGTCCACATTCCCTGTGGCCGCACCACGGCTTTCCAGCTTCCTCTTGAAGGTGGCTTGCAATCCTCTTAATAATACTTTTATTTTTCTTCAATTTTTTTGAATCACAATCCTTTTAAAAATTCTGTACAACTCTATGAATGGGTAATGATGGCTAGCTCTTATCGGTGACAAGTCTGATCACAAAAGATCATGCAACATACAATATACTCTGTATTATTGATGCTGTGACATACACCAGGTGGATTCAGTAGAAGCTCTTTTCTCTGAACTTTCCACTGTTACCAAGAAACGTTTTATATATTGCTTTCTGTTTTGCTATTTAGATTCTTTGCATAAGGCACTATTAGTAAATATTGCTGCACCATATAAAGTTATCAACAAAAGCCTTTTATAACCAGATTCTGGAATCATGTCATTGATAAGTATCTGGAGGTAGTCAGCATGTGACTTTTTTTCCCTCATGCTGCAAACAGGATTATTTCGATCTGTTTCTCTGATATTCTTCTGCCTAGTTTTATGCACATTCCCAGAGATGAAACTGCAGCTGCTGCTGTTGCTGCATTGAGGCTAAGAACATAAGCCATGCTGATGTCATGCCAGCATCCTGTCCCCAAAAGTGTCCAGTCAGGTTAAAAACTAATTGGCAGGTTTCAAAATCATAGCAATTTCTTATAGCTCATTTCCAGCTATAAGACTAGGAAAACTATCTGATTTAATTATTTTTAATGGACTTTTCTTTCTGGAACTCGACCAAACCTTTTTTTTTTTTACCTCTGCTATGTTACTCACTTTGACCAAGTCCTCTGGCAGTATAATTCACAGTTTATGCACGTGCAGGAAACAAATGATATTCTATTTTTCAGTCTGTTGGTTGGTTGTTTAAAATATTTAATAACTGTTCCCTCCCACTCATGATTTTGTAAATGTGTATCATATCCCTTCCAAGTTATGTCTTTTCCAGTCTAAAGAGCTCCAACCTCATTTAGCCTGTTTTCATAAGGGAAGTATTTTATCCCCTTTTTATCATTTTTATTGCCCTTCTCTAAACCTTTTTTTTTTCTTTTTTTTAATTCTGCTATATCATTTTTTGAGATGGGGCAACTAGAACCACACACAGACTTCAAAGTGCAGTTGCACTATGGACAGCAGCATAATGATGTTAGTTTATTTTACCTTCCCTTCCTTTTCAAATTTTCCTAATGTTCCATTTGAACTCTTGGCAGCTGCAGCACGCTAGGCTGAAAATTTCAAGTTATTATCCAAAATGCTTATCTTTTTCTTAGGTGGTGAGTCCTAATACTGAATTCAGCATTTGGTACTTCTAGTTGGTAGTATTTTTCCCATTGTGCATCACACTGCACTTTTCTACATTAAATTTCATCTCCTTCTAGATATTCAGTCTCTCAGGGGCTTGTTTACTAAGCTGTGATATCGTGCAGCATAAGCCCAGTACCTGTGTGATACAGGATGGGTGCTAGGCTCGTCCACTGCATTTATTTACCAAACTGGCCCACGGGAGTACCTATGCTACCTAGACATAGGCCCAACGTGAAGAAGCAGGAGAAGAACAACTGGCAGTAGTCGCTATGTCGTCCTCATTGGCGGATGATGGACACACCCCCCACCTCCCCCGATGCAGCTCCCTTCCTCATTGTGTGAAGACTGATGCCATGGATCGAAAGGCCCATGGCACCATAGAGCATCCACCCCAATGATCCACCTCCCATTCATCAGCACCACCCCCACCCCGGGTCATCACTCCTACACAGGCCGTTGGCTGACCTGCCCCAGAGAGCTAGGCAGTAGAGCTGCCTTGCCCTCTTATACCTTATCCATGGTCCCCCCTTCGCTCCTGCTTCATCTCCAGCAGCTTGTAAAGTGGCCACAGTCTTGTAGCGCTTACTTTTAGCGGTAAGATGTTGTCGACATTTTACCACTGGGGGTTACCACTGCAAGACTGGGGCCCTTTATAAGCTGCTGGAGATGGGGCAGGAGCAAAGAAGAGGCACTTCTGCCCCAAACACCACTGGACCACCAGGGTGCTGCATGTAAGACACAGACTGGGGGGGGCAGCTTTGCTCCCTAGCTCTCTGGGGTGGGTGGTGGGGTCAGCCAGCTGCCTGATGTGGGTGTGCTTTCCTGGGGAGGTGGGTGCTGTGGGTGCATAGATCTTCTGATCTGTGGCACCAGTCTTCACACAATGAGGAGGAGAGCCGCTATCACAGCCCTACTGCAATCAGCAGTGGCTGCACTTATCGCCATCTCTTGAGGTAGTGGTATCTGTGGTTGCAATATGGGCAGTCATGACAACCAGCAAGCAGCAATATCCCACATGCTGTCTGTTCCCTGCTGTTATGCCTTCTCTCTGCCCCAATCTTGCCTCTTCAAATATTTATTGCGGGATATGCAGATGGAGGGCATAGAGGAGTAGCCTAGTGTTTAGAGCAGTGGTTTGGTGACTTAAAGACCAGGGTTCAATTCCTATTGGCACGCCTTGTGGCCTTGGGCAAGTCACTTTACCCTCCAGTGCCTTGGAAGAAAGGCCTGGCAATCTTCTTCCAAGAAAACCCAGGGGCTGCTGGGTCGCCAGGAATCGGCATTGACTCAGTGGCACACATTGCATTGTATGCAAATAGCTCAGAAAATCACTGTTCTATCTGCATTTCCCCTGCAATACTAGTTAACGCTTCTTGATAGTATGATCTGTCTACTGTGTTGACAGGTACTGCAGCTTAGTAAACATGCAGAAGGATTTTGTGAGATTAAGGCTCAATTTCTCACAACTCTCTACTGTTTTTTAATAATTCTGAACAATTTTGTGATATCTGCAGATTGATCAAGTTGCTCATTGCTCCTTTTCCAAATAATTTATGACTGTATTAAACAGCATAGTTCTTGGGGCACTCCACTACTGACCATTCTATTGCCAAATGCTTTCTGAAAATCTAAGTTCGTTCTATCAGGCAGCTCACCATTATCCACGTCTGGATTTACACCTTCAAATATCTAAGAAATTGGTAAGGCAAGACTTCCCTTTGCTAAAACCACACTGGCTCATTCCCATTAAGCCATGTCTATTTGCATGCTCCATAATTTTGCTTTTTTTAATAGTCGCTTCTACCATCTTGCTGAGCACTGACATCGGGCTCATCTATTTATAGTTCTCTGGATCACCTCGAAGCCTTTAGGTTTTTTTTTTGTTTTGTTTTAATTGCCATTACATCGGCCGCCTTCCAGTCCTCAATTACTCTGGCTGTTTTAAATGATAGTTTACAGATCACAAGAAACAGGTTAGCAGTGTCATGTGTGAATTTCCATTGAGGTTTCTTTGTTATTGTTACTGCGGTGACATAACTTGTACATTTCTGCATTGTGAGAGCAGTTTTTTCAAGAGCTCTTTTCAGGTGAATTGGCTTTCTGAAAATTGCCCAAAGTCTGTGATTGAATTTGACACGTCTTATGCTTAGTTGACAATGGGTACAGACATGGGTTGTCAATATTGCAATTTGCTTTCTTGAGTGCTGGTTATGATAACGCTATAAATGTTTTTAAAGTAAATAAACCCTTATGCTTTGCCCTTAAGATTACAAATCCTCATATCTTGATTTTTTTATGACAATCTCTATCTGAAGAATCTTTGTAAAAAAAAAAAATAATAAAGGTCTTAGGGCCCTGTTTACTAAGCATTTTTCCATATAGACAAAATGGGAGAAGACTTTTAGTAACAGGGCCCTTAGTGTCTACACCCATCTCTGTGCAACCCTTATAATTTTAATCATCTATCCTCTTAAATCAAATGTAGTCCAAAATAAGACATTTTACTACCTCAGCATTCTGTAATCATTCCCAACATGAATTCATGTTTCAGATCTTCTATTCTGCTTCAAGGGATAAAGGGCAGCAAAACAGCTTTGGTGTCAACTTTCATAACTCTCATGTTGTTGACTTCTCATTTCTGGAAGAAACAACCTGGCATTAGCCTGATTTCAGGATACTTGCAATGAATGCTCAGGAGAGAGATTTGCACGCACTACCTCCATGGCATGCAAATCTGTTTCATGCATATTCGGTGTGGATATCTTAAAAATCAGACTAGCTAGTGGGTACACCAGGACTAGCTTGAGAAACATGGTTTCGTTGCTTTCAGGAATGAGAAGCCATCAATGTGAGAGAGAGGGAAGTGGAGACCGAAGTTGCTTGACTGTCTTTTTAACCCTGAAGCAGAACAGAATAATTACAACATGAATTCATGTCAGCAATGATCATTTGCAGGTAAGTAGTTTTACTGCCTCAAGATTCTATAAGTTATTTTGGATGCATTTGATTTTAAATTCAGAGCTGTACAGAGATAGAAATGTAGACACTAAAATCCTTTGATGGTCCTAATTTGTTTTGACAGATTCTTCTGATAAAATATTCTTAAAATCAAGATATCAGGATTTGCAATCTTAAGGGTACTTGATATACAATAAGATCTAGTATTTCAGTATTACTGCTGATCTTACAAAGAGATCTCTACAAAAGTATTTATTTAAATAGTTAATTTTAATTATTGACTATCCAAGTTGAATTTCCTGTTATCTGTAGTTTTACGGTTAACCCACCGTAAAACATAACTGTTCCATGTGAACCGCACTGATATTGAAGAGCGCGGTATATTAAGAGAAATAAATAAATAATGGCATGTGCAAGACTCAACAACACATGTTTTTACCCATAGGAAAAGTAAGTGACATTAGAGACAGATTTAGGGCAGGGAAAGAGACATTGTATGTCGTCCTGCATTGTCAAAACTACACGTTGTTTTGAAAGGAAAAAGTGCCCGTGGAAAAAGCAGATGCAATTCTGTGCAGCTCTCTGAGGGGAAAGAGCAAGCATATTTCCTTTGCGAACTGGCACAGTCTTCTTAAAATCACTCTCCATTATTTTGAGGCCAAGCAGAAGGCAATATTTCTGCCATGCGAAACATCCTGCTGGCAAGCTTGTATGCCAGCATTACTGAACTAGAACCCCGTAGAAGCCCTTCAGGTGCGTTGGATCTTATTACACGTTGCGCTATGTGATGTTGCCAGAAAGGCCAACATAAAATGTCATTCGGGCAGGATTTCCTTATCTGGTGTAGGTAAAGCTACAGCTTCTAGTTTCCTAGACTTTTTTTGCAGGTTTTATTGTAGGTGTTGGGATCATTTCTGACAGGATAAATCTCTGCTTGCTGGCAGAGAAGAATTAAGTACACGATGGGAAAATGGTGCAGAGCAGTAACGAGGGGAAGCCTGGGAGTTGTTTTATGGAATCTCTTTTCCTTCTCTCTTCCTCATCTTAATTTGTTATGCCTTAAAATCTTCCCAGACAAACGTGTATTCTTATCACCTTACCTTGAGGTTGTGATATATATATTGTACATAGCTTTCCACTGCCTTCTGTTCTAGCACCTCTCACCTGCTCTTTCTTCAAGCCATTTTGTTCAATTCTGGAAACTTTAAGCAAAAGAGGTAAATGGCTGTAGGTTAATCTTCAATTTGATATATAGTAAAATATTCACAAATGACTTTTTTTGGTTCTGTGGGTCGCCAGGAGTCAGCATTGAAGGACTAGAAAGGGGGGCTGTTACTTCTGGAGAGAAATCTGAAATTGTGAGTATATACTTCTGGGAATATTTCTGAAAGGAATTTTTTTTCTTTTAAAGCTAATTAATCTGTGAACCCACTATTTTTTGTTAAATCAGTAAGGGCCTAGTAGCAACAGTTTAAGATTCAATTTAAAACACAGAAGAGACCTGACAATAGTGCGGTATATAAGAAATTGTAATAAATAAATAAATAATAAATAAATAATACCTTTCATACCCAGTAGAGAGCTGTAGTTTAAATTTCATAGTCACTCAGGGCCTAGCATCAGCAAAGTACTTTTAGTTTCAATTTAAAACACAGAAGAGAGCTTTCTGGTTAACTTTAGAATCCAGCAGAGAGCTTGTAGTTTAAATTTCATAATAGGTTAGAGCCTAGCAGCAGCAAAGAGCTATAATTTAAATCAAATCAGAATATAGCTTACCTCAGCAGCACAGGACAGGGTACTGTGTAGCAGCCCTCTTTTAATAAGTGTTATATCCCTCCCCTGGGATAATCACAGCTTTATAGGTACTTGCACAACTTAAAAGACAGGAGGTGCTCTCAGGTGAAGCTCATTACCCAAATCAGTCATACACTAAGGACCTGAGATTAATTAAGCTTCAGGTGAACAAGGTATATTAAACGTATTAGGTACAGTTTTAGTGGTATAAATATCCATAGCACCCTTTAGTACGTAAAGAACTTAAAGATCTAAACACAAACTTAAAACTAAGATGCAGACAGCAGTCCAGCAGCGGGATGTGGGCTTTCCAGTCTTTTGCATTGAGTGTCACATGTATGATTTTCTCCCAGCTGGTGAGAGGTCTTACGTGTGCACTAGGTGCAAGGAGCTCTTTGCTCTCAGGGAACAAGTCCGTTCTCTAGAGGCTAAAGTAGCAGACTTGGAAAGCATAAGACAGACAGAGAGGTACATAGACGAGACCTACAGGGATATAGTCCTGAAGTCCCACCTCCAGTCTGGCAGCATCCCTGTTGCCATGGAGGAGAGAGGTCACATGACAGGAGAGCATCACCCTGGTGTGGCAGGAAGTGATCTTGTAACTAGGACCTGTCCTCCAGGTGATGTAAACCCCTCTCGCACCGAGGAGGTTTCTCCAGGGCCAAGTGCCCATGAGGGAAGGGTTAGGACAGCAGTTATAGTTGGTGATTCCATCATTAGGCATGTAGATAGCTGGGTGGCTGGTGGACGTGAGGACCGCCTGGTAACATGCCTGCCTGGTGCGAAGGTAGCGGACCTCACGCGCCACCTAGATAAGGTCTTAGATAGTGCTGGGGAGGAGTCTGCTGTCTTGGTACATGTCGGTACCAATGACATAGGAAAATGTGGTAGGGAGGTTCTGGAAGCTAAATTTAGGTTTTTAGGTAGGAAGTTGAAATCCAGAACTTCCAGGGTAGCATTCTCCGAAATGCTTCCCGTTCCACGTGCAGGACCCAAAAGGCAGGCAGAGCTCCGGAGTCTCAATGCGTGGATGAGACAATGGTGCAGAGATGAGGGGTTTGGATTTGTTAGGAACTGGGGAACATTCTGGGGAAAGGAGGGGCTCTTCCGAAGGGATGGTCTTCACCTTAACCGGGATGGAACCAGGCTGCTGGCATTAACCTTTAAAAAGGAGATAGAGCAGCTTTTAAACTAGATAATAGGGGAAAGCCGACAGTCGCCCAAGAGCGCATGGTTCGGAAGAATATATCCTTGAAGGATACTACAAAAAGCAGAGAGGTTCCAAAAAAGAGTAAAGTAGCCCAAATGCCCTCGAGTATGGAGCAGACAGAGCTTAAAGATCCCAAACTACCCATGTCTACCAATAGCCAAATTAATATGAATAAAATACAGTCTCTAAAATGCTTGTATGCAAATGCTAGAAGTCTAAAAAACAAGATGGGAGAGTTAGAATATATAGCACTAAACGAGAGGTTAGATATGATTGGAATATCAGAGACATGGTGGAAGGAGGACAACCAGTGGGACACTGTGATACCTGGGTACAAACTATATCGTAATGATAGAGCTGATCAAATTGGTGGAGGGGTTGCGCTCTGTTAGAGAGGGCATTGAGTCAGAAAGGATTAAAGTTTTGCAAGAAACAAAATTTGCTGTAGAATCTCTATGGATTGAAATTCCATGTAAAAAGGGGAAGGCGATGGCAGTTGGGGTGTTCTATTGTCCGCCTGGCCAGAATGAACAAATGGATGATGAAATGCTCAAAGAAATCAAGGAAGCTAGCAAAAGTTACAGTGCAGTAATAATAATGGGTGATTTCAATTACCCCGGCATCGACTGGGTCAGTGTCACAGCAGGACATGCTAGGGAGATAAAGTTCCTAGATGAAATAAATGACTGCTTCTTGGAGCAGCTGGTTCATGAACCGACCAGAGGGGAAGCCATATTAGACCTAGTCCTTAGTGGAACACCAGATCTAGTGCAAGAGACAAGGGTGTTGGGGCCACTTGGCAATAGTGATCATAGCATGATCGCCTTTGATTTAATTAGTGGAGGAGGGATAGTAAGGAAATCCACAGTACTACCCTTTAACTTTCGAAAGAGAGACTATGATAAAATGAGGAAAACAGTTAAGAAAAAACTAAAAGGAGCAGTTGCAAAGGTTAAAGACGTACATCAAGCTGTATTCCAAGCTGTATTCCACGCTGTATTCCACGCTTTAAGAAAAGTGGAAGGAAGTCCAAAAAACTGCCAGCATGGTTTAAAGGTGAGGTCAGAGAGGCGGCTGTTGCCAAAAAAGCATCTTTCAGGAAATGGAAAAAAGAGCCAAATGACGAAACCTGGAAACAGCACAAGCACTGGCAAGTCAAATGCAAGGCATTGATAAGGCAGGCAAAGAGAGAATTTGAGAAGAAGCTTGCTGCGGAAGCAAAAACACGAAATAAAGACCTTTTCAAGTACATTCGTAGCAAAAAACCTGTGAGAGTCAGTTGGTCCATTAGATGATAAAGGGGTTAAAGAAGCACTAAGAGGCGACAAGGCGATAGCGGAGAGACTGAATGAATTCTTTGCTTCAGTCTTTACTGAGGAAGATGTAGGGATGTTACCCATAACTGAAGTGGTATTTAAAGGTGCGGAAGAATTGAAGGAAATATCGATACATCGGGAAGATGTCTTAAAACTATTAGATAAACTGAAGAGTTGCATATCACCTGGGCCGGATGGTATACATCCAAGGGTGTTGAAAGAACTGAAATATGAGATTGCAGACCTGCTATTAGTAATGTGTGAACTATCATTAAAATCATCTCTAATACCTGAAGATTGGAGGATCGCCAGTGTAACACCAATTTTTAAAAAGGGTTCCAGGGGTGATCCGGGAAACTACAGACCGGTGAGCCTGATGTCAGTACCGGGAAAAATGGTAGAAACCATCATAAAGAATAAAATTACTCAGCATGTAGATAGTCACGACCTAATGGGAGACAGCCAACATGGCTTTAGACAAGGAAGATCTTGTCTTACTAATCTGTTATGTTTTTTTGAAGGAGTGAATAAACAGGTGGACAAAGGTGAGTCGGTTGATATTATGTATCTGGACTTTCAGAAAGCCTTTGACAAGGTCCCTCATCAGAGACTTTTGGCAAAACTAAAGAGTCATGGGATAGGAGGCAGTGTACTATTGTGGATCAGGAACTGGTTAAAAGATAGAAAGCAGAGGGTAGGGCTTAATGGCCAATTTTCCCAATGGAGAAAGGTGAATAGTGGTGTACCCCAGGGATCTGTGCTGGGTCCGCTGCTTTTTTACATATTCATAAATGACCTGGAAAGTGGAATAACGAGTGAGGTTATCTAATTTGCAGATGACACAAAACTATTTAAAGTTGTTAAAACACAAGAGGATTGTGAAAAATTGCAAAAGGATCTTGATAAATTGGAAGACTGGGCATCAAAATGGCAGATGAAATTTAATGTGGACAAGTGCAAAGTTATGCACCTAGGGAAGAACAACCCAAACTATGGTTACACGATGCAAGGTTCCACATTAGGAACCACCACCCAGGAAAAAGATTTAGGCGTCATTGTGGATACCATGTTAAAACCCTCGGCCCAGTGTGCAGCGGCAGCCAAGAGAGCAAATAGAATGCTAGGTATGATAAGGAAAGGAATGGAAAATAAAACAAAAGATATTATAATGCCTCTATATCGTTCCATGGTGAGACCGCACCTTGAATATTGTGTGCAATTCTGGTCGCCGTATCTTAAAAAGGATATAGCGATTTTAGAAAAGGTTCAGAGAAGAGCCACCAAAATGGTAAAGGGGATGGAAGGATACTCCTATGAGGAAAGGCTAAAAAGGTTAGGGCTCTTTAACCTGGAAAAGAGACGGCTGAGGGGAGATATGATAGAAGTCTATAAATTAATGAACGGAGTGGAACGGGTAAACGTAGATCGATTGTTTACGTTATCAGATTATAGAAAGACTAGGGGACATGCAATGAAGCTACAGGGTAAACTATTTAAGACTAATAAAAGAAAATATTTTTTCACTCAACGTGTAATCAAACTCTGGAATTTGGTACCGGAGGATGTAGTAAAGGCTGTTAGTGTAGCTGGGTTTAAAAAAGGTTTGGACAAGTTCCTGGAGGAAAGGTCCATAAACCATTATTAAGAAGTGACCGAAGATATCAATGCTTGACCCAGTACAAGCATTGTGGAACTTGTCTCTTGGGGAAACTGCTAGGTACATATGACCTAGATTGGCCACTGTTGGAAACAGAATACTGGGCTTGATGGACGTTGCTCTGACCCAGTATGGCATATCTTATGTTCTTATGTTCATTGCAATTTTTTATTGGGAGTGGAAGAATAGCCTGTTGGTTAGAGCACTGGCTTGATAACCAAGAGACCAGGGTTCGATTCCCACTAGCCCTTGTGGCCTTGGGCAAGTCACTTAGCCCTCCATTGCCTCGGATAAAGACCTGGCAATCTACTTCGTCATACTGCCAAGAAAACCCAGGAGCTGCTGGGTCGCCAGGAGTCAGCATTGACTCAAAGGCACATACACATACATTGTATTTACTAAAATTTAGATTTTAAGCCTTTTGTTAATCCTCCAAGTACATTAAAGTTAAAAAAAACATTAATTAAACCATGATATGATTTATATTCAAACAAAAAGAAAACCTTCCATGCCACTCTCATCTCTTCTGCAGCCCAATTACTGACCTAACATATAGGAATGCACATCTAATCCACAGTCAGTCATGTAGAATATTTGATGGTTTTAACACATTACTTTGGACTTGGGCTTCTGTGCAACAGCTCTTCAAGTTATTAACATTCATCATGTCATCTTCCCCATTACAAAAAGCCTCTGACGAGAGCAAGTGTACACTTTTTGGAGCCATTTGGTACTCAAGTTTGCCAAGAACTAATTCAGATTTGATTTCTTATCTAAAACTAAATTGGTTTGCCAAACCAGCTCTGATCTTAGAATGAGAGAGTATATTTCGTGTTGCATCTGTGGTTAAGTAATTCTCTGGTGGAGAAGTAGGGAGCAGTTGCATTAAATCATGGGTGACTCTGCACATGTTCAGTGAAGCCATGATGACAGGCGAGTATTAGACCAAGAATGGAGACTTCTGGCGCTTGCAGTTTTATTATTTATTTTAAAAAATTGATCTCTCACCTAGTCCAAACTTCTGAGCAAAGTCTTTAGAAGGATTATCAGCTATGATTGGGACAGACAGTGTTCCTGTGTTCTATAAGCCTTGCCATACGTGCTACTCATTTGTGCAGATACTTGGTTAGATTATCTGTCTCCTGGTCAGGCAGATAGGTGTGACGTTTGAGATCACACTTACTCTTGTGAATATAATTGAGGGACTCTGAAATCAATGCTCAAATTAAAACTCTAATAAATCTGTGGCTCCTAAAAGCGAAGGGCATACCTATATTACTTGTCTTTGACAAAATTGTCACTGTTTCCCCTATATTGTTTCTTCAGTTCTCTTTAAACTTATTACATTTTCCTGTACATTTTATAAGGATCCAAAGAATTTGATTGCTCTTACTAGAGAGCATGTTTCATGCAGCCTTGCTCTGGAGCTTCTGCCCTGTCCCTTAGTTCTCTTCACCATTGTTCCATCCTCTTTTTGCTCCGCAGGTGAGGCATCTGTATATCTGCGACTTTCACAAAAATTACATCCAGAGTGTTCGGAACAAAAGAAAGAGAAAGACCAGCGACGATGGCGGTGATTCTCCTGAACACGAGACCGAGGTTCCAGAGGTAAGGCACACCTACACCCTTCCACTCCCCCAAAGACTGCCAGTCTGCACATGGGAGCCACTAAACATATCTCATCGATGTTCATCATGGATATTCCTTCAGGGCCACTGCTGGCTCTTGTCCCAGCTCTTTGTTAAATAAGAATGGTTTCATGCTTATCACTGGGGGCCTGCGAGAACCCCAAGCTTCGATGATTCTGATTCTTGAAGCAGCTCTTATCTAGCTGATAGCACTGCACTATTGCTAATTTAAATTATTGTCATTCCACTCGGAATAACAAAATCTGCTTCTTTCTAGGGTATCTGCTGAAAAACAGTGTTCAGGAAAGACCTTTTGTGTGTTTCGTCTTGTGCAGTAGCTGAAGGTTGAGAAAAAAGTGATGTAAAGCAGGAAACTAAATAGAACGTGTTTTTACATCAGTGTCTAAAAGATTATACTTACACACTTATGGTTCTTTCCAAATGGTTCATTCAATATGTCCTTTCCAGACCTTGGCAGCATGCTATAAGAGACTCTCTAGGAGAAGATATTAGTGGTTAGAGCAGCAGCCTGAGAACCAGGGAAACCAGAATTAAAATCTCATTGATACTGCTTGTGATTTTGGACGAGTCATTTAACCCTCCATTGTAAGCCCTCTGAGGATAGAGAAATACCTATTGTACCTGAACTGTAACTCGATCTACTACTGGAAAGGTATGACTTAAATTCAATTAAATTGACCTTTGAGGGATGATGATTTCTAGATAAATTGTAGGGTCACGTGATATGGTGAACAAGGGGAAGCAGCTGTTCCTCAGAGTTCACAGACCCCCCCCCCCCCCCCTACAAATTTTCCCCCTTTTTTTTTTTTTAATGCTCAATCTGTAATTCGAAGGCTACCTCAGAGACCCCTTTCAGTGACTGCTTGGTGGGCTAATTTAGACAGATGGTAGTGAAACTCCAAAGAGAGGAAAAGGAGAGGCTGAAGACCCCTGCTTCCAAAATGGCATCTGGAGAGACTGGAGGAAGCCTTCTACCAATTTCTGATGTGCTGGTAGATGAAGTCTCAGCAGCGGTGGTACAAGCATTGGACTCAAAATTTGATAAGAGAGGTGGACTTACTGCCACCATGGAGACAATTCAGGGCCACCTAGATTCCCTTGAACAGCGAGTAGGAACTACAGAGGATAATGCCAGTTGGTTGACTCGTAAGCTGTCTTCCTTGCAGGACATTGTGCGACAGCAAGCAGAAAAGATTGATGATCTAGAAAATCGCTCCTGGAGAAATAATCTGCTCTTTATTGGAGTGCCAGAGTATATGATGGGTCAGGGGTTTCTGGGAAACCTGGCTTCTACTTTGCCTGCAGCTAGGATAGACAGTGGACCAGCTTATCCTCGTGAATTGAGCGTGTGCATCGCGTGGGTCCACAGAGGGAAGCTGGAGGCAGCCACAAGTAGTGTTCATCCATTTCCTCAATTTTGTACAGAAGGAAGAGGTCTTGTGAGCGGTACGCAAGGTGGTATTTGTTTCACAGGAGGGAAGCAAATCTTAATTTTCCAGGACTACTCCCTCTTGGTGCAACAACATTGGGCTTTCTCCTATTTTCTCGCAGCTCAACGGCCATCAAGTGTTTGTCCTCTAGTGTTCCCCCAAGTTCTGGGTCCACCATAATGGTGTGGCACATTCCCCAGAAGCAGCGCAGAAATTTTGCGAGACACAGAACTTTGGCCTGGCATCGTCTGTTGCGAGTAGGCTAGTGGAATCGGCTACTGAGCCAGGACATCTGAAATCTGTGGAGAAAGAAATCCTTGCTCAGAGCCCTTGGAGAGCTGGAGTATGCCCCGTGTGTTTTATGAGGAGGTGTACCTCACTTGTTATGATGTCTGGGTGATATCTAACAGTGTCCTGTAACTTTGCTTGCTGTAACCTGATGACGGAAGGACTGAATGCTCCGTAAATGGTGTCTTGGGTGTCCTTGAGTTAGTGGATCTCTCTTATTTCCCCATGATGCCAAATTGAACTGTTTGACTCATTAGAGTTTTGTATGGTTAACTGGTACTTGGGGCCCCCTCAAAGGGGTGACCTCGCTGTCTCTGTGGCAGCCAGGATTTGGACAAGCCACTGCTGTTTATCCCCATATGGGGCTCATATGGGAGAGGTACATTTTTTATTTATTTATTTGCACAGCTTTTATATACCGCTGCTTCCAAGGATCAGCAGCGGTTTACATTACAACAAAAATCAAACAGGTACATAGAACTTTATGAACTATATTACATTATAACATGAATTGTATAGAACATCATTAATGTATTACAATATAACAGGAACATTATTGAACTATGTTACAATAAAATATATTGCATATATATATATGTAAGAAGGTACATGATAACCCAGGACTGTTCCCTGTGGTTTTTCTGTCTTCTTTCCTTCCATCCGTATTGTGATTATTTGTCCTGGAGACTGTGTATTACTGCAACTCTCTTCTACCTTATTCGAGGGTGCTCCCGAGTCGTTGGAAAACTGTCTTTTGCTTGTTTATCCCCTACCGGAGGGTGATTTGTATGTGTAGGAAAATTCGGATTAGGGGGTTGCAAGGATATCTGGGGGGGGGGACATGCTTATGGTGACTAGGGGTTGTGCATGAGTGATGATTTGAATGTGTGTAGGGTTGGAAGGATAAGAACATGGAGGCCGGGGCAGTTGGAATGGGTTGCTAGGCCTGGTCATGGGGTGAATGGTTTGAGGCTAGTGGACAGGGCAGGGGGAGAGACTTGTGTGGGTATCTGGGTTAAACATATGGGCGGGGTCGAGTTAATTGGTACGATTGCCATTGGTTGCTTGGTTTACATGTTTGGGGTGGCCAGCGGTGGAGAAAGGGGAGCTTTGGGGGTGGGGGAGCCTGGACACATACTTGGTGACCTAAATGGCTGGAGGGTATGAAAGAGGTGTGATGAGTTGGGAGGGGGGTTCTGTTCAGGGATGGGAGGCTTTTATGTTTTCTTGGGCTTTCTGAATGAGTAGCTGGCTGGATGGATAGTGACTTTCTTGCTTTTGGATTCTTCCAGGGGAGGGGGAATTGTCTGCACTGCGGCTGTCCTTGGGGGGAGGTTTACAGGGTTTGCGGAGGGGCCTTTGGCTGGGGGGCAGGGAACTTTGCTTTCTACAATGGGATTCTATATGGATAAGCTTGTAAATAGTAGGGTGACTTGAGGAATTAAGGCGTGGGGCTAGTTTTCCCTATTAAGCATCATAAGATTCTCAAAGCTCTCCATGATCAGTGGGCTGATATCTTTTATTCAGGAAACCCATATGACAACTGTGGAGCATGATACAGTTGTGGTCAACATTTGGCACCTTTTGCAGTTCAACTCTTTAATGTCCAATATCGCCTTAAAAAAAAGTGCCCAGTGATATGGCTTTGGACTATATGTGCACACATTTGACACACACAAACATCAAATAAAACAAAACCAATTAAAAAAGAAAATAGTATAAAAACTGAGACATTGCCAGGACATGATTATTCCTACAATAAGGTGATTCACTAAATCTACCATACACTTGTTTGCTTTAACTCATCAAAACCACCAAAGGTGTGAACTATAATTTTTGTCGGATCATCCACCATGAGAGGAAAACCTCCCTTGTAGTGGATCCTCCTTTTTAATCAATTTAAACATGGACCATCAGGTCACATTTGTTTGGAACTGCCGCATAACAATATGCCGTTCCATCGCTACTTAACCAAATGTCCTGGCAAATATAATACCGTTCTGAAATTCACCAATTCAATGAATATCTTAACACACGCCCACTTATCTGGAAAACAGTTGTAGCCTTCTGATGTAGAAGTACTCAAATGGCACTTGAATTGCCTCCATACCGCACTCCTTCATAGACTGGAATTTCAGGACTCTCAATCAGGTCCCACAGTCTTCCGTATAAACCAAAAACATCTTGACCAGTTACTGCAACACCACAGGTAGGAATTTTTAGTGGTGATTTTGTAGGGCTTAATTTGATATAGATAGGACATGATTATTGGCACCCTTACAAACAATTCAAATCAGTTTGAACAGAAGGACCATATTCCCATTGCAGTAAATTTAGACGCAGCTGTGATCAGTTGTCTGAACTCACATTGCTTGAATCAGTCAATGAATTTATTTATTTAGTGTACACTTGTATCCCGCCACTTCCAGCGATCAGTGGCGGTTTTCTATACAAAAGGGTGCGGTTGTACAGACCAGAATTTAAGCATACAGTAGGATTACAGGGGAGGGTGAATGATGGCTCTAATGCCTGAGATCGTCAGAAGAGCCATTATCAAATGTCAAAGGGGTACAAGGTTATCTCCAAAGACTTTGGGATTCCTATATCTACAGTTCGCAATGTTAAGAAGATTTCTGCTCATGTAACTGTCAAGAACCTCTCAGGATGTAGTGGAGAGAGAAAAATTAATCCAATAAGTCTTTGAAGGTTAGTGCAAACTGTTGGAAAAACACCACATACAACATCCAAAGAGCTTCAGGCTGATCTGGAGCAATCTAGATTGGTGGTTCCAACCCACACCATATGCCGTGCACTAAACAAAGAAGGTTGTCATGGGTGAAGGCCAAGGAGGGACCCCACTGCTCAAAGGCACACATGATCTTTGCCGAAACCCACCTTGAGAAACCACAATCCTGGGAAAATGTTCTATGGATAGATGAAACCAAACTTGAGCTCTTTGGCAGTGCAGACTAGCGATACGTTTACAGGCGAAGAAATGAAGCTTATGAGGAAAAATCACTCTTCCTACAGTTAAATATGGTGGAGGTTCCATAATATTGTGGGGCTATTTTGCTGCCTCAGGAACTGGAGACCTGGAACCTATTAAAGGAACCATGAGGTCAGAGGCCTACAAAGGTATTTTGGAGCAAAATGTGCTACCTAGTGCTAGGAAGCTAGGTCTGGACCGAAGGTCATGGGTCCTCCAGCGGGATAATGACCCAAAACATGCATACAAAAGAGTGGTTAAAAAGGAAAATTTGACTTTTTAAACTGTCCAACAATTATTCCTGATCTCAGGCCAATTGAGAACCTTTGGAAAGAGCTGAAATCAGCCATTGGTAAAAGGAATCCTAGAAACATTCATGAGCTGGAACAAATTGCAGTTGAAGAGTGGGAGAAACTACCAGCAGACAGATATACAAAACCTTATAGATGTCTACAAGACACATTTGGAGGCCGTTGTCACTAACAAGGATTGTGTAGCCAAATATTAATGAAGGGTGCCATTAGTCCTGTCCAGGTCCATATTTTTTTTTTCTCAGAAATTACTATATCTAAGTTGCACAGACATCTTTTTGTTGTTTGTATACCTTTGAACATGCTATTAAAATATTATGATGACATACAGTTGGAATATTTCCAATTATTTCTCAAAATATTGTACACAGCATACCTAAAATCCAAGGGTACCCATATTGTTGACCACAACTGTAAGTTGAAGTGATGGTGGATGGGTTTGATCTATGGGGCCTAATTGGGCGAAAAAAGGTAGGAGTGATTGTGCTTGTCCTCAAGGCCTTGGGTTTCCATTTTGACAAACTTATCAGCGATCCAGGGAAGCAGATTGGTGTTGGTTTATGGCCACTTTTATTTATTTATTTAAAAGAATTTGTATCCCACTCAAGCGCCGAGGTGGGTCATAAAATACATACACAATAAATCATCATATACAACAAAGACAAATACAGATACAAACAATACAATTAATCAAGGGAATAAAAAGTATACATGTAAACCGCACTGATTCTAAAGAGCGCGGTATAAAAAATAAATAATCCAATAAAACAACATTGTTATACATTAAAAGTTGCCATTAAGAGCACTGCTGTATTATATCTTAATTGTCTTCAGTGTCTCCACACAGGTTATGAATATTCACACACCACACTTGCCCATCAGACAAATTGAGGGAAAGCCTGTTTAAATAAAGGGCATTTCAGGTTTTTTTTGAAAGGTCATCAGTTCTGCTTCAGCATGCAACGTAGTCGGCAAAGACTTCCAAATAGATGGAGCAGACATAGAGAAAATTCTCTTACGTATAGATTGAAGATGCATTTATTGACGGTTCCTTCTTTTAAATTCATCTCCTGAGAGCGCAAAGTGCTTTATGGTAAGTCTGTAGTGCCTAGGTAGTGTGTATGGCCCCATTATCTATGATTTGGTCTTTTTTAATATGTTGATGCATCATTTGTCCTCAGTGGGAGACTGTCAAGTGATCTTGGGTAGAGATTATAACTGCGAGTTTGATGTGCCTTTGGACCGTTCGTTTTAGAAGACTGGAGATGTTAGACAGCGGAGACGTGTCTTCGGCCTGCGTGAGATGTTTGGAGACTTCTTCATCTGAGAGGAATTTTGCCCATTTATTTTGAGCTCACGGCTCATCTCAAATTGACTATTTTCTGGTGTCTAGTTCCTTGCTGACAGCAGTTCAAGATACTTGCATAAATGACATCAAGATTTCTGACCACGCCATGGTTTGGTGGATTTGATCTTGGAGGAAGGGACAGAGCTCCCTCATCACTGGTGCTTTCCCTTTCACCTATATAGAGATGAGGGTTTAGGCAGTTTTTAAAGGACTAGTGGAACACCTTTGAAGAGACTAATGGCATGCATATTGATCAAATGGGGTTTACCTATAATACTAACGAGGCGCTAATTTCTGTGATTCTTAAGCTGGGCATGGGCCCTTTGTTGCTGGCCTCTTACAGACCGATTTCTTTTTGATAAATGCACACTAGAATATTTTCTGAGATCCTAGCAGATCGCTTGGCACCTATTCTACCTAGTTTGATTCATCCCTCCCAGATGGGCTTTGTACGAGGCAGGCATGCAGTGGTTAATTTGCATCCGATTTTGGCTCTGCCTGTGGGATTCCATCTTTACATATTAGCTTTGATGCTGAAAAAGCATTTGATAATATCAACTGGGAGTATGTTTCTTGCTTTGGAGCAGTTTGGGTTCCAGGGCTTGTTTTTGCGGGCTGTCCGTGCTCTGTATGATGGTCCTTAAGTGCGGGTATTAGCTGGTTTCAGGTGGCTAGTTTTTCTCTGCACCGAGGTATTTTGTCAGGATTTCCCCTTTCTCCTCTGTTCTTGCTGGCAGCAAATGGGGCTATTAAGGGAGTGCAAATGGGGTCCTTCTCCTTCAAGATCTCTGCTTTTGCCCATGATCTTTTGGCAAACCTTACTGAACCTTTAGGTTCTCTTGAGGCGCTACTCCAGGAGTGTTCTCAATTTGGGCAGTTATCAGGGTATTAGCTGAATGTGGATAAATCTGAGGCTTGTCAGACGGCTGCCTGGGTGAGACTCTTCACAGTCTTGACAAGTGCATATATCTATATGATTTGCAAGGTATTGTGGGCAATGTAGTTCATTCACACCAGACACAGCTGCTGACAATAATTTAGTTGTGCTCTTGGGTAAAGCCAATAAGATTTTTATTTATGGGGTTATTTCTCCCAACACAGATATGCTTGGTAGCACATAAATTAGGTTACTTGCTTTCAGTGTTAACTTGGAAAAACAAAGTCAAAATCAGGAAAACAACAAATGAAAAGCCACAAAGCAAGAAACTGTTCTTTTCAGATTAACTTCTGATTACTTCCCACACAGATTCAGACTAGATTCTCTCCTAGCTCACAAGCAATTAGGTAAGGCTTAATTGCTAGCAGTTATCCAGCTGAAACCCCTTAGCTGGCTTGCTTTCTACTGTGTAGGTCAAAACCTGCTTCAGGAGCTTTTTTTGAATAGATTAAAGAACAAATTTGTATTTCTTTGTGATGGTTGCTGTACTTTATAACAGAAAGTTACCAACGGAGTTTAGATAGAGAGCAGTCCATATAAACAGGATCCTCATCTGCTATTATTCCCCCTTGTTCAACAAGCATGGGTTCAATATCATGGATTGGCACAGATGAATCTCTCAATGGAGCATTTTCAGGAGAATAATTGTTTCCCTGCTGTCTTTCAAGGTTATAGCTAGGGCATAGATCAGTGTTCATACCTGAGCTTCCATTGCTGCTAGAGTTCCTCTCTATATAGCCTGGCCAGTATGTAGTCCAGTTCTTATGTCCAGCCTTCCAATCCAGATCCCTGGACACTGGATCTCTCTTCACATACCTTCTGGCACAGGTCTTAGGGTCCCTTCCACGTGCAGCCGTCTCCCTCACAGGTAGCCTCTGGTGATTCCTAGCTCTGCAGCACCATTCCTCTGGCTTTCCCCAGTCCAATGGTGTATGCTGGCCCTTGGAATACCTCCCAGTATACGTACTGCTTTGGACTCTTCTAGACCTCTCAAAGGCTTTTCTCTTCCTTCTTCCAAAGGGTCTCTTTCCCTCTCTGTCCGTCCGGTTTGGCTTCTGCTTCTGATGATCCTTCAGATGAAACTGATGATCAAACTCAAGCTGATTCTCAGGATACTGAGGACAATTCTCTGGATATCCAAGGTGATCATGAAGATGGTCATCTGTAGAATAAACTCTACTCTTATTCTGCTTAGATGAGTGCTCCTCCCTAACACAGCGCAGCTGTGCTGAATCAGGCCCTGCCCTTTGAGATGAGTGCTTAGGGATTACCTTATAGCCCTCCTGATTGAACACACGTTTCCCCACTTCAGCTCCTCTAATGGCTGTTGGAAACCTGGTGCATTCTGGGACTGGTAGTCTTTTATGGGAAAATTCTGTTTTCTTATTTCTACCAGAACTGACAGGTTGCTTGTTCAGAGACACTTCACCTTTTCTATAGCTCCTTCCTGAGCTATGATAAGCTTCCTTATCACAGGCTTTACCGACATACCACGATTTGCAGCGTTCCTGGCCTGGAGAGTTTCTGCTGTGCTGGTCGCAAGATTCTTTCCGGTATTGATGGATTGATTGTGCTCCCTTGCTGAATTATTTTATTGTGATGTTACTCTGCTCTGGGTGACGGAGACGTCTTTATGTAAGTGTCAGGACCTCTTCCTCCCCCCCCCCCCCCCCCCGGCTATCTTTGGGCTGTGAGATTACATTATTTAAAATAGTCCTATTCCCAAGATGGCTCTGTGTTCTCCACACTCTACTGCTGTGGGTATCAATGCGAGATCTTAGGAAGCTTGAGGGGGGTTGTCCCAATTTTTGTGAAATCGGAGGAAACCTTGTTTGGTCTTTAGGTCGCTCATGGGCTCTTTGTGGCGGGGGAGCGGGCCTGGCTCTCCCATATTTTGAAATGCTGTAACCTAGCGCAGCTGTTGTGGCATCTGCACAGCTGACTTTTTGACTCTTGTAATTTTACACCACTAGACTGCAAGAACTCCTTGATGTCTTCCCCCCCCCCCATCTCTTAAATATTTCCTTCATGCTAAGCTTGATAGACTGCCAACGCATCTGCGCCACTCAGTGTTGATATCACTCATCAAGAAGAGATGGAAATGGATTTGTTTCAGGGTACAGCACTCTGTGGGGAAAAGTCTGTGTATTTGCCCCTTCGAGTAACTCAGATTTCCTGCCAGAGCTTTCTACTAGGGGATTTTGGACTTGGAAGAGGCAGGGTCTTGGTCAGTTAGACCAAGTCTTGACTGCTGACAGGTACTTACTTTCTTTTGAGGAACTTCAGCCTCAATATGGTCTGACTCCAGAGAATATATTCTCATATATTCAACTGCGCAACTATATTGGTAAATTGGCGGTAGAGAATCTGACCGGCAACCTTTGTTCGAAACTTGAAGACTTCCTGTTTGAGGGTTCAACTAGGATTATAGTCTCCCGAGTCCATAGCTCGTTTTGCTATCTGTGATGTTTTAGTTGCAAAATGGCATGCCGATTTGCACATTGCTCTGATGAGTGAAGCTGTTGAAGCTCTTAGCAAAGTTTCTGAAGTCTACTGGTTGGGTGTCTTTGCATGATATGCAATATCAAATTGTTTGTAGGGCTTATGTTATGCCGGTTTGGGCTTTTGCAATGGGATGTTCAGAAGCTGCGCATTGTCCAAAATGTGGACAGCTGAGGACGTTGAGTCGTATGTTCTGTCAATGCCTCCTTGCCCAGCAATATTGGAAAGAGGTGCATGCCTATGTAGAGCATGTTCTACATTGTCAGTTGACCGTTATTTGTGAGGAAGCCTTGTTTCACTCCCTGGAAATGGTAGCTGTTGTATGTTGGATGGTGGAGGAGGCTTCGGGATGCATGGATGTTGGCTAAGAAGGCTATCTTGTCAGTTTGGGTTTTTTCTGAGCCTCTGAGATTTTGGCCATAGTGCAATGTGCTACACTAGCCTATGCAATTAAACAGGTTATGGGCTAAAGGTGGGGAGCAGTAGGTGGGGAAGTTTTTGGCAGTTTGGGAGGATTAGATACAAGGATTGTTGCCCAGGAATTGGTGTCTTGTCTTAAATGATCTATTAGCCTGCGGGTTACTCAACAAGTTAGTGATTGGACTTGGACCACAGTGGGTCCTTTGTGGGGTGCTCATGGAACCCTGAGGACAGCTGCAGGGAGGGGGGGGAAGGTGCGAAGCCTGGTCTTGGATCTTGGGAGGGACTGCTCCTTTATTAATCTTTTATAGAGCAGGCCTTGTGTGAATCCCTAGTTCTTCATAATTCATTTGAGGGGAGGATGGTTCCCCCCTGCTGCCGATGCTTTGAAGTGGGGAAGGTTGGGCAAAACTATAGAGAATGTGGGTTAGGAGGGATGGGAGGTGATTTGTATATATAAAATAAAACGGGAAAAGTTGACCCTGTTCGGTTCTCCTGGACACATGTAAGAGTGCCCACATGTCAGGAGTGTTTTCTTTTGTCAATAAAACAAAATTTGAACTAGATAAAATGTAGTAGTCTAAAGCCTGGTACAGAACTATAAATGGGGCACTTGCCATACAGAAGATTTTAATTAACACCCATTCATGTATTCATTTGAGTAGTAAATGAATTAATTATAGGAAGGATTGCCCTGGTTGCAAGTAAGCTATAGTTGAGTCACCAGAAGAAGCCGGGAGAGGTGCTGCTTCTGGCTTAAGGCATTGTTCACCAATCCTCACCATCTGTTCTTTTGCTTCTTGCTTCAGGTTGACTTGTTTCAGCTGCAGGTGAACACACTGAGGCGTTATAAAAGGCATTACAAGCTGCAGACTCGACCTGGCCTCAACAAAGCACAACTTGCAGAGGTAAAGTGTGTGTGTGTGTTGGGGGGGGGGTGACTCTAAACTGAACATGGCCTGCAGAGCTAATAGGGTTGGGGGTGGTTCTAAACAGAGTATATTCTGCTGAGATAAGGGTGAAATATGAGCCGAGCACAGCCTGCAAATGTCTGCTGTATTCAGATGGTTCTTTTGGGTTCTTGATCATGTACAATGCACAGTTCTCTGAGGTCATCAAGCAGAGCAGTGATATTCACTCCTTGTCCTGGAGGCAGGGCCATATCGAGAGCTGCGCGGGCAGTGTGGCCGTGCAGGGCAGAAGCACAGGAAGGGTGCTGATACCATCACATGGCTTCCAGGAAGCTCAGAAAGAGTGCATTACTAAATCTGGCTGGGACAGAGGCGGGCACCAGGTTCGTTAGTCGCACAGAGTGCATTTCTAGTTTGGTACGGTCCTGCATGGAGGGCCAGATTTTGAGGATATCCCTAGTGAATATGCATATGAGAGAGCCATGTATCATAGAGGTAGTGGGCATTCAGATTTCTCTCATGCGTACTCATTAGGGATATTCTGAAAACCTGACCTGTTGATGCCCCTCCACGACTGAGAGTGAAGACCAAGGCAGTAGAGTACTGGCTCATGCCTCTTTCCGTGCGTGTGTGCATTTGGAGCTTATTCCTGTCTTGACATGAAACATACATTGACCTCATACTGGGGACACTGCCTAGTGTACAGCACTCTTAATGATAATGCTTATTCTTAGTAGTGTTCTTCCAAATAGTTCATGCTACTGTGTGGTGTTCCTTCCAGTTACAAAATATTACAATCACCATATCTCTTAGGATCTCACCTGATCCTAATGCAAATACACATGTTTAAAAAAAATTCACATTATTAAAATATTCTTTAAAAATCTTTTTAAGACTCAAATAATCTATACCAAAATCTCCATACTGTCCTGAAAACAACTAGCACATACCCTTTTTAAGAGGCTAAAATCCTTAACCAGGGATAAGTTCAATGTCCCACTAGAACGCAGTGAGCTCTTCGGCACATAAACTTTAAAATTTTCATTTAGATCATTTGGCCCTATACCAAGTATGGCCTTAAAATGAAATTCTTTCTTCCAGTGGTTACAAGTACAGTACATGAAGCAGTTTTCCACTCTTTTCTAATGTGACTATCTTTGCTGCAAGGTTTTGTATTTACTGTAGCTTTTTTTTATAGTGTAATTCAAAAGGCCCAAGTAATTATGTTACAGTAGTCCACTTTTGTGGGCGCAAATACAATTTTGATTGTGCTTTAATTTCTGTTTAATCCATGCCTTCTTGATCACTGCATTAATTTCATAATCAAGTTTAAGTAGAGAGGAGAGCAGTGTGCCCAGCGTTATTGCCTCCAGGCCCACAAATATTATGATTCAGGCAGGAAACCAAAACCAGCTCCTTAAGTAGTTCCATGAAACTCGCACATAAAATCTGATTTTTGCCGTATTCAATCGATTTCATTACGAGGATATACTAGAATTAGAAAAGGTATAGAGAAGAGCCACCAAAATGGTAAAGGGGATGGAAGGAAACTCCTATGAGGAAAGGCTTGAAAGGTTAGGGCTTTTCAACTACGAAAAGAGGCAGCTGAGAGAAGAAATGATAGAGGTCTATAAATTCAGGAATAGAATGGAACGGGTAAACGTAGATCAGTTGTTTACACCATGAAAAAGTAGAAAGACCAGGGGACACGCAATGAAACCATAATGTAACTCATTTAAGACTAATAAGAGAGAAGATATTTTCACTCAATGCGTAATCAAACTCTGCAATTTATTACTGGAGGATGTAGTAAAAGCTGTTAGTGTATCTGGGTTTAAAAAATGCTTGGACAGGTTCCTGGAGGAAAGGTCCATAAACCATTATTAAAGAGGGCTGGGGAAATCCACTGCTTGCCCTGGGATGAGTATTGTGGAATCGGTATGCCTTTTTGGGAACCTGCCAGGTACTTGTGACGTAGATTGGCTACTGTTGGAAACAGGATACTGGGCTTGATGGACCTTGGTCTGACCCAGTATAGCATTTCTTATGTTCTAAGTACCTATATATTGTCAATATACATTCGTTCAGCCCTCCTCTTTAGTTCTGCTACCGACTTGATGAGTGGAACAGAAAACTACATATTTGCATACAAAAATGGGCTAAGTGCAGAGAGTCTAAATGCTTGGGCTGAGGTCTCAAATAAAATAAAGAAGAATTGGTGATGAACTGTCTTCTAATACAATCTCCTTTGAGCCTTCAAATCCATCCCAAACCTTAAACATCCTGCCACTCAAAAAGCAGGCAAACCATGTATGTATGTTAGATTTCTTGATATACTGCTCCTTCATAACACCAGGGTGGTTTGCAAAACAAAAATAAAGAATGATGGCCATAGGCCAGAGAAAGGAAAAATAACTTGTTGTATGATAGGACAGTAGTAGTACAATCAGAGAGAGAAAAGAGCTAGCAGGAGGAGACAGAGTAAAAAGTAATTATTAGAGACTCATAATGGAGGCAGGAACTTTGCGTAGACAAGCGATGGTGGGAGGCAGGTCAAAGGCATATTGAAAAAGGTAGGTTTTCAAAAGTGTCTTAAAGTTGGGAAAGGAGGGCTTTTGGCGTAGCGTGGGTGGGAGGGGCCCAGGAAGAAAAAGGCAGAATGCCGGGTAGACTGAAGGTGAGCATGGGAGGGAGTTGGAAGGAACAAGCGATTAATATGAACTGAGCGGGGGCTGCGGGTGGGAGTGTGGAATTGGAGCAAATCAATCAGATATTGTAGAGCATTTGAGTATATAGTGTGATGGATCATAGTGAGAATTTTGTATTGGATGCAGTGGGAGAGAGGGAGCCTTAACCCCCACTCTCTCTAATCTATCCATCCAGTAAAACCATATTTATTTATTTTATTTAACAGGTTTTATATACCGACTTTCTACAATTCAAGACGGTTTACAGGGAACATAAGTCAGTGTATTTCAACTGAATACAATGTAACAAGAGATAAACACAGTATAAATGGTTAACAAGAGACTACTCCTGGCGGAGGCTTAAGAACTATTTACATTGAGGTTTAAGGGCTATTTACATGGAGGTTTAAGGGCTATTTACATAGGGAATTTATAGAGAAGGTTAGAGAGAGCTATATAAGTAGGAAAAAGTGTTCCTGGAAGAGATGAGTTTTCAATTTCTTCCAGAATTCAGGGTGGTTGGGACAGTTCCTTAGTTCATGGGGTAAGGTATTCCAAATAGAGGGGGCGAAAAGGGAGAATGCCCGATTACAGGTAGTTTGGTTACATTTTCTCTTTGAAGTTGGGATGGATAGGAGGTTTTTGGTGAAGGTGCGGCGTGCTCTGTTGTTGGAATTGGATAGGAGCGAGGATAGGCACGGAGCTGACTCATTGGAGATGATTTTGTGTATGAGGGTGATTGCTTTGAATTTAGCTCTGGACTGAATGGGGAGCCAATGTAGGTCAGAGAGTATTGGCGTTATGTGTGAGCGTCTGGGGTTATTTGTGATGAGTTGAGCTATTGTGTTCTGTGCCATTTGGATGGGATGTAGGCTGTTCTTAGGAAGGCCATGATAGATGAGATTGCAGTAGTCAAGGGTTGGGATGGTGAGGGCCTGGCAGACGGTGCAAAAGGAGTCTGGGTTGAGGAGAGGTTGAAGGTTCCGAAGAGTGCGTAGTTTTGCGTATATTGTGTTAGAGGTTTTTTTTATCTGTTCGTGCAATGTAAGGTTCTGATCAAGGATAAGGCCGAGATATTTCCCTTGATTATTAATAGTGAGGGTGATATCTCCAAGTGTAAGGGTAGTAGGTGGGGTATAGGAAGCGTTGGTGAATACTTGAAGGGCTTCAGTTTTAGATTGGTTAATTATGAGGTTGTGATTTGAAAGCCAGGTCTTCAGGTTTGTGATGCATTCAATTAGGTTTGAAAAGTCAGGGTTTGTTAAATTGAAAGGGGTGAAATACATAATGTCATCTGCGTATAACTGGTAATGAATTCCATGATTTTGAAAAATCTTGCAAACTGGTTGAAGGAAAATGTTAAATAGTAGCGTAGATAGACTAAATCCTTATGATTTAAAAGTATAACGAGCAGCCTGTGATGTTTAATAAAGTCAATAATCCCAAGCCACCTTGAGGAGGTCAGATTTTAGAGCTTAGTGTTTGGCATGGATGGGCAGACGGGATTGGCTGTATGATATTTATCTGCCCTCGTTCTTATGTTTCTAAACACCTGCACACCCATAAGAACATAAGATATGCCATACTGGGTCAGACCAAGGTCCATCAAGCCCAGTATTCTGTTTCCAACAGTGGCCAATCTAGGTCATACGTACCTAGCAGTTTCCCCAAAAGACACAGGTTCCCACAGTGCTTGTGCTGGGTCAAGCACTGATATCCTGGGTCCCTTCTTAATAGTTTATGGACCTTTCCTCCAGGAACTTGTCCAAACCTTTTTTAAACCCAGCTACACTAACAGCCTTTACTACATCCTCCGGTAACAAATTTCAGAGTTTGATTACACGTTGAGTGAAAAAATATTTTCTTTTATTAGTCTTAAATAGTTTACCCCCTTCAGCAAGGCCACCAAAACCAACAGTCCTAGTGCTATCTCCTGGTTGAAATCCAGATTGCACAGATCTAATCCTTTTACGTCCTCTAGGTATTCCCATAATTGCACTGTTACACATGCTTCACTTCACTTATCTTAGTTACCATTGAGAGATTCAAGATTGCCAATAACTTTTTATCTGTTACTAACAAAGACTGATTCTTTAAAATTGGCCTCACCAAAGATTGCTTTGTATTTCTTATCTTTGAATGATGCAGTGTGTTCTGAGATTGTGATTTCTGGTTTTGTCTTGCCTCAGCTCCCCTGCCTGCCTTTATTAGAAAACATTTATTTTACGGATTGTAATAAAAGAATGTCCGTCTGTTTTCTATTTTTCCATCTAGACTGTCAGTCGTCACTTTCGTAACATCCAGGTGAATGAAAAGGAGACCCTCACGTGCTTTATTTACATGGTGAAGAGCAACAAGGGGCGACTGGAGCAGAAGTCGGACAGCAGTAAGCAGCTGGAGTGAAGAGTGACACAGATTTGGTGGTTAGAGAACAGCTGGTATTCTTAGCAATTAACCCTGTAAGGACTGTTATACCACATTGTAAATAATATGCAAAGAAGGCTGTACCTCAACTGTTAAGAGACCTTTCTGGTCAAGAGGGACTTAGTTTGTAAACTAAAGAAAATAGTGCCAAACGGAGTGCAGGGAAAGGCTGGCTGGCATGACGGCCTGAGGGATGGCATGGTGGAAGCCTTTGCTGTCGGGTAACTCGGCGCAGTGATGAAGGTATACTGACTTCAAGTGAGGAGGGGGAGGGGTGAAGCTTGGCTAGTCCCATACGTGTCCTGTGCACCTAATGTGTCAGTGCAGTGCAGTGCAAGTGTATCTCGCTATAATAGCAAAGAGTTGATGGGTAGTGTGGGGGGCGTACAAGAGTTTGCTTCTTGTTTAGCAGCTCAGTATCTGTGACTCCGGACTGCAGTTTTTCTGTCCTTTTCAAAGATCTTTTATCTAATCGTGCTGATTAGACTCCTGTTAATTCTGAATGTGTTTCCACCAGTCGCTCTGTGCACTGTGCTACAGCGCAGTTTTTAAATTCCAACTCCTTTTGTTAGGGACACTGTGCACATAGTCGCTTAGACTATGAGGTGAGCTATTTCCTTCTGCTTACCTAGCAGTTCTAACCATGTGATAATTAGAAGAAGATGAAAAAAGACGGCACCTCTAGCAAATTCTTCAGCTTATTAAAAAGCGATTCCTGCCTAGTCCCCAAGTACAGTGACTTGGACTGCATCAGGCCTTTTTCCCACAATCTACGTCATCATCCCCAGCCCCATCTAATTCTCCTCCCCCTCCCCCCCCCCAAGCCAAGCCCTTGAGAGCTATAACTGTGATTGTCATTAGCACAGTGTTTAAAATCTTTCTCCTCAGTTTTCTATAGCCCTCTTTATTTCACTGGGTACTGCAGTAAAAGGTTGTCATGGATGAAGATCCAAGTGCTTTTCTCGTTAGTGAAAAAGATGACACCAGGAGGGTATGTGTGCATGTATATAAAAAAATATATATTATATAATATATATCCTCAGTGCTGGAATTTGTAATGGGATTTCCATTGGTTCATGGCCTGAGAAGGCAGACGTCTGAAAAATGTCATCACGGCGTAGGGAATTGTCATTCTGGCTGTCCCAAAAAAAGAGTATAGGCTGAGCCTCAGCCTATTATTTGGAGAAATATAATTGTCTGTTGATCACATGTTCTTTCTTGTGGCTCTTAGAAAGCATGTATGCCCCATACACTTCCACTAGCGAGGTCGGGTGCACCCCCCCCCCCCCCAATCCCCCCAGGAGAGTCCAGAACATGAAGGAAAGTCAGTTATGCAGTGCTGTAGCTGTGATAGTTGATAATAAAATAAATGCATGTATTGAAAGGTAACTAGAAGCATTAACAATACTTTGGTTTCACCTGAAAGAAAGTCTATGGTATGGGATGTGAAGAGGTCCCTAAGAGCCGGGCCTGCTTTATGTTCCTCACCTTATCTCATATTGTGTCTTTGCCGTTTTCCTCTGTTAAGGCCACTCATTTAGTCTCAAGTCTGCTCTCAGTGTAGAATTGTCTGTTACTGTACAAGAATTACTGGTAAAACTGAACTACTTTGAAAATACTGTTGAGTATTTTATTTATTTATTTACATTCTCTTATATACCGTGCTATTCTGCATTAGTGCGGTTTACATTGAACAAACTGAAATTACATTGAACAGGGCATTATAACTTGGAGATAACTATTTTTTACAGGGAACATGGGCTATGGAGGGTTAAGTGGCTTGCCCAAGACCACAAGGAGCCCCTGTGGGACTAGAAACCCCAGTCCTTCCGGCCCAAGGTTGCTGTCCTCTAGTGGGATTTGAACCCCCGACCTTCCGGCCTGAAGTACCTTGCCCAAACCACTAGGCCACTCCTCCACTGCGATTTTAGCAGAATCGACAAATGCACTAGGAGAAGGTGGAATCTTTTTTTTTTTTTTGTTTGTTTTTGTTTATTTGATTCCATTCTAGGTTTCTTTGTTCTACTTTCTTTCAGGTTCACTGCTTTCTGTTTAGCAGGGCTTCAATTAGCAATAGCCTATTTAAAAGAGTGTTTTAGATAATGCACTCACTGTGTGGTGCTGAGTAGACATTTAAGGCTCCTGTCATTATTGCTGACTTCAAGTCCAGTGTGCTGTGGAAACCTGGATTCAAATTCTGAGTGAGGCTGCCAGAGAAATTGGTTTTGTGTTGTACTGGTGGAGGAGTGTTGGATTTTTCTCACGTTACAAATCCACTCTGGGATATCCAATTGTTGCTAAGCATGGGAAATGCAGGAGAGTCTTGTCATCGCAAGCATCAATTACACAGGGGGAATCTTTGGGAGAAGCGGAGGGGATGGAAGACCAGAATGGTGTTAGCAGAGCTTTGCTGGGCCAACATTGGATTGGTGGAGTGGGACCAATGCAGGGATAAGGTGGGTGGCGATAGCACACGTTGTTGTTTGGGGAGCAGCTATGTTCCTGGCTTAACCTGCTCTCTAATGTGTGCTTTTTATTTTTCCCCCAAAGTGAACTACTGCTCTTCCCAGAATAATTTTGTCAAGAAAACTGAATTCTGCCACTCCCAGACAGTGCCCTCACTAGCTGCTCATGTGGAATTGCATGGAAGTTTAAGGTTATCGATCTTCTTTTACAACAGCGTGGAGGAAGTGCCTAGTGGCTAGAGCAGCAGACTGGGAACCAATGAGGCTGGGGTTCAAATTGCAATTCTCCCACTCATGCTTTCTGTGACCTTTGAGTAAATCACTTCATTGTCCATTGCCTTAGGGATTGTAAACCCTCAGGAACCTGGGAGCTACCTATCGTACCTGCATGCATGTCATATTGAGCTCAGATTGGGAAAGGTGAGTAATCAAATCTGAAGTCCAAATCCAGGTCTAAGCTCTTTGGCAGTATTTTATCAGAAATGAGGCAAAAGAAGCTTGGGCAAGCTGAGGCAAAAAAAATAAAATAAAGGTGGTGCTTGTATAATTCTTTGACCTTCAGTATTATCAAAGGAAATGCGATGAAATGGATTGATTCATGTCCTCTTCTTGTCTCTGTTTAAGGAACTTAATCCCAGCTACAGGAACCTGTCTTCAGGTTACAATAAATCACTAAATCAGAATCTCTTTCCTGACAAGAGTTAGCGACTGAAGGGTTAAAACCTTGAAATTGAGCTAGAAGGGGAAGACACTCTGCAGCAATGAGTAAAACATTTTGTTTTTTCAAGACCAGCATACAAGATCAAACAAACTCTGCTTAATAACTAGGAATGGAAATATGGTCACTCACATCAAACCCAAAGAGTCCTTATATTTTTATCTGTAATATTGATGCGTTATATTAACCTAGCAGGGATATAATATGGTTATATGTAGGACAGCTTTTTATGATGAATCAATACAGATTGCCATGGTTGGGGATAGCATGTCACTTGGGCACATTATTATTCAGATAATGAAGCATCTTGCTGTAATTAAAAAGAAATGTTTTGTGGTCCATTGTAAAGCCTGTATGACTTTGTATTTACCAGTAATATGTAATTTTTAAAACATTTTTGTCTAATTGTAAAAGTTGGATGAACCATATAGCTCCTTCCCAGTCTTGCCATATCCAGGGATTCGTCCCATCATAGATGGTAGTGTGGCAGGAAAGGGTCAACTAGCTTTGATTTCTGGCTTTGAGTGCTCGAACAAGGGACCAAGTCCTGAAATCCACTAATGAATGCCCCTTTTTTGAGTGTATCCCAGTCCATGCACTGTCCTGAAGACCCTGAGTCTTTGATAGCTAATCCATAATGTACATTTACATAGCTGCCTTGGGCATTTATTCCTAGGTGCTTCTGGCATAACGTCTCAGGCTTAGTAACCCCACAATCTAGAGAAGGATATATCCAGAAAAGGGCAGTAGCATGTCACTCGCACTATATCCTTTACTTTTTTAATATTCTGGTTAGACCAAGTCTTGACAAATTTTATTAGAATCTAGGAGCCCTGCTTAAAAATGTAGCAACTGCCCTCTGAGATGTAGGTCGCAGTACCCCCTCCCACTGCCACAGTCATATTGTTTGTTTTCCCATTTTATATGAGAAAAGAAAGCTTAATAAATTGGGCCCTTAATATGTCATTGCACAGGCAAAAGAAAGCCATAACCCTTCTCATTCTCTTCCCCCTCCCACCAACCCCAACAAATATTCTGATAGCAGCATATTGGTGACCCTTTTATAGCTGCATCTGAAACAATTTCCTTTTATTGCTTAATATATCAGCATAGCCTGGTAATACAGGAAGCAAAAAATCTTTTTCCTGCTTCAAGAAAATGGCCCATCACCAACCTGGTACATGGCTGTGGATATTTTTTGCATGAAAAATAATGCATGCATAGATTTTTGAAATGGAGTCAATAGACATTCTATTTTTTCCTCCCAACCTAAACTAGTTGAATGCGAGCACCTCCTATAGTTCAAAGTACGTGTTCATCCCTGTGCATACTTTTGGCTGGGTAACTTTGAGGCAGCCCATTTACCCACATATATGGCTTCTACTTATTGCCGCTTTGGCACTAAATCACCTCAAGTCCCTGAATTTGAGTCAATCCAAACTGAGTCCCAGATGCAATGGTTAAAACCTCTGCTTTTTTAAAATTTTAAATGTAATGTGGAAAACATTCAAACTTATTTTCTTCCAGTATTGTAGCAGTTAGTTGTTTCAGTATCAATCCTTATGCCATTGTCCAGCTGTTTATGATCTCCAGGATGGTCAGAATGACTAGTCATTTCCTTTTCTATTGCCAGAACTTAAATGTCAACTTAATTCATAGCTCAAATGTGCTACTGTTAGTATTTTGTGGTAAATTTTCCAATACAACACCTAACTGCAGTGGTCTGTGTAATTTGTAGCCTGTAGAAAAGTCAGCTTCTCAATGACAAAGTCGCTGCAAACATGGGGATAATTTTCTAAGGAGCTGTGTAAAGATATATGCCATTTACAAGCATAAATTACCTAGATTTTTGGACACTTATGCCCCTATTTTATGAAGAAATGTTGGCCCCTGCTTTTCTTTTATAATACTGCATGGGCTCAAGATAGGCACGTTCCCGGTTCTAAAATTCCCCTCGTGTTTTGAAGATCAGCAGCTTCTATGCCTACGCATACGCTTAAGCAGTATTGAATGATGACATAAAACATGTATGTTAGTGGAATGTCTACATTATATCCTCTCATTTTTGAAACTTAAATGGATTTCTTCTAATTTCCCTGGAACACCTTTTTAACACAGCGAAACGTGCATATTATGAAAATACACTTAGAAAGGTTCAGCAAACTTGCCAGCTTCGCCTCCTACATGATATGCATAGGTCTTGACCAGCTCTTTAAAGTCGATCCTTTTGGCAGGGCAGACTCCTGACCCAGTGTTATACTCTGGTAGGCTTTGGTTACCAGACAGCATTGGAGTGTGGTGCAGTCATAATCCCAATCTACAGGAGCTGAGCTTGCACCTGTCCTCTGATTAGTTACCTGGTAATATGCCAACTAATAGTTGGCATGGCCTGCCATCACTCAGCCTTTTCAGAAGGCAACTTTTATCTCTGCCAAAGAGAACCTTGGCCCACAAGATGCTACCTTTCTGATTGGAAGCAGGTTTGGAAATATCTCGTGCCACACCCTTCCCATTCTGCATTGTGGAGCAAGTGGGTTGACATCACTCCAGGACATTCAATAGAAGTGTGGGTTAAAAGCTAGATCATTTTTTATTATTTCCAACCCAATGGAAGTTGGAAAGAATTACATAAAAGGGGTCAAGATAACTGAAAATGGATTGGGATAAAGTTTGGCACCTGAGAAATTGGTAAAAAAAACAAAAAAAACAAAACATCAAGTTTGAAAATAGATCAAATCCGATTGGGGTTCCAGAGATACAAGCCCTCCCAAAAATAAAGAAGGTATTTCTTTGGGAAAAGGAGTTCCAGCATTTGTAGCATAGAAATTTATACACATTGAAACGTAATTAGGGAACTACTCCTTTCAGATTCCCTCTCTCTGTTCTCTAATCTCTCAACCCTACAAATTGGCCCATTCAAAAAAATCTCCCCTACAATTGTCTCGCTGCCCTGCAAACTGCCTTGCTCCCAAAAACTATATCCCCCACAACTGCTCTACCATACCACAAACTTTTCCAACCCCAAAAGTAAACATCCCACAACTGCCTGACCACAATACAAACTGCCCCACCCCCCAAAAACTACATCCCTGCAACTGTCCCCTCTCCACAAATTTCCCTTCTCAAATTGTATCCCCTTCAAATCCTCTATTACCCACAAACTGCTCCTACTGCTAAATACTTCCCTCAGTTTCCCCACCACCCTGCAAATTACCCCACCCACAAAATGTAACCACCATTCCAACCTGCCATACTCCTTTAAAAAAAAAAACCAAAAAACTTGCAATTGTCCTACCACCCCACAAACTACCCACCCCTAAATATACTCTTTGCAACTGCCCCATCTCCACACAAATTACTCAAATCTCCAAAACTATCCAGCAACAGCCCCCATAATTTCCTCATCTTCAAACGCTACTCCCTAACAACTGCCTCACCAACCTGCATACTGCCCCTACCCATGTACCCATTAAAAAACACTCTGAAGCAAGTCTCATATCACCTCGTAAATTGTCCGTCTCCTTTAAATAAAAAATCTCTGCATCATTACCATCCCATCCCACAAACTGCCCTCCACTCCAAATAAATAATGTGCTGTAGTTGGGTACTGTCAAATACCATCTTCTGCAACTGCCACACCACCTCATAAAGTGCCTCATCCCCCCCCCCCCCCTGGAAACTGCCTACTGTTCCTACCCCACCACATTGCCAGCTGCCCCACAAACTGCTTCCTCCTGAAAACTCCCCATACCCCCATCGCAGACACAGGGATTACAAATGATTCCCTAGCTTTAATGTGCTGCGTTTCAGATTAGCTTTCATTGCTACTGAATGAATTGTACTGCTTTCTTATTGGTTCCTATGTGTAATGAAAGATACTATCTGTTGCCATGGGCAGGGCTAGACGAAGTCATTGGCAATCTAGGCACATACCTCGGGTCTAAAGTTTAGGGAGACTGTCAGATGTCAAACCTCCCGACTGGTGAGCACAGCTGGCTGCTTCCTTTTTTATTTTTTTTTATTTTAAAGAATTCTGCTGACTTTAATGCAAAGGTTTGACAGCTAGAAGGCTGGCTTAACATGTCTGGGCGTTTTTCAGAGTTAAAACCTTTATCTGTAGTTCTCTGAACCTGCCCTGCTTGCTTCCAATGTAACTAGCTAGAGACTGTGGATAGCATCCAGCCAGTGGGACGGCTAGGGGGCTGGAGCACTGGCATGCATTCAGCTAAGTGGGTTGGACATGGGTGGTATCCCTTCCTAGAAAACATGAATAGTGTCCTTTTTAAACCAAAAAAGCTTTCAGGAGCTGGAAAATGTTAACTTGTGGGCCAAGTTATAATATTCAAGGTATCTTAAATAATAATACATACATTTTTTTTTTGGCTTGAAAGTCTTCTCCAAGCTTCCAGTTCATTTGGAAATGCCCACTCTTTTGCTATGGTATCATAAGTCTTCGACTGCAACCAACTGGGTTTTTCCCCCCTTATTTTTATGTTCTTCATCTAACTCAACCCCGCTGTTGCAGCCACAGCTTTGATCAGGGGGTCCCTAAATGCCAGTTTCTAAAGGAATTAGCCTAATGTGAGCCCTAGGTCTAGCAAGTAGGTTCCACCATTGTGTAGTGGCTGAGACTTAAACTAGGGCCTGTGCATGTTATCTCCATCCTGTCCCTTGGCCAACAGAAGATGAGACTGGGGAGTCAAACCATCGAGCCAGTCATTTTCTGAATAATGATTAAAATGGCACTGCCATATGCTGGGACTTTGGGTTTTGGTAACTCTTTGGCTGCCTCTCTGCACTGGTTTTCATCATTTATATGTCAGTGATAGGACTCTCTCTTATTTGGAGGCTTTTTCTGTTGTGCTTTCACTTTCAGGTGTTGTTTGGATAACTTGCCTTTGTGTATTATTGAGAAGCCATTCTAGTAAGCTGTAATGAATCTCTCAGTATTTTTCCTTGTTTAACACCTGTAACAAAAGCCATTCTTTGGCATTTGTGTAGGAAGTGTGAACTCTGTATTTTATCGATCGGCAGTCCTGTGCCTGATTTACCCTTGCAATAAAAATTGTCCTGCATCTTCTGATCAGAAATGCTGAATTTCAAGTTCAGAAAAGTTTTGTGTTAACCTATTTAAACTTGAATTCAGTGCTTGAAGGAGTTTCTTGTCTGTCTCCCCCATATTTTTCTGGTCATAATGTCCTGCAATTATGTTGCTGTTGGCTGCTTTGGCAAAGAGCATCAGCCAATACTCTCACAAGAGTTGTGAATGCATCTGTTGTCAGTTGAGGATGCTGATGCCAACCTGACTTGTATATTAATAGTGTCTAATGGGGTACTAGTGTGGAATTCTCATGCACGTCAGTCAAGACAATATTTTAAACCCGAGGGCAGTGGAGTTGCTGGTGTTGGCAACATCAGTGTGGTTTTTTTTCTTCCAATCCCTGGTGAATCTTGGTCTACCAGGCCATATTTCTTGCTCTTCTCTTCTTTCCTGAGCTGTGACTGCTGTTGCTCAGCAACCAGTCAGTCTATTGCCCTTAGAGATTGTAAACCATAAAATCATTATTCTGAAGATGAGTCTGGAGTTTCAGCTAGCTGAGTAAATAATGAGAGAAGTTAGTAGTAGAGTCTGTAATAGGATTTTTTTTTTGCTAAGACAATTTATTTCAAATACCATTACACATCTTCATGCTTCTTTTTTTCTGCTTATTCTACCTGTTCTCTTCAAGATGTGCCTACTTTAATTGCCCTGAATGAGCCTGATCGTGGAAGCTAAGCAGGGCTAGTAGTTGGATGAGAGACCACCTTGGAATACTAATGCCTGTAGACGTACCGTACAGAGGAAAGGCCTGGCAATCTACTTTTGGTCATACCTTGCCAAGAAAACAGTGGAACTAGGTTAGCAGGAGTCAGTACCAACTTGATATGGTACACAACAACAATCCACTGTTAATGGGTGTTATTAGTAACTAGGTCCTATTGAATAACATGGGTCTGTGCTAAAATAACAAAAGTTCATGGTGAATTAATGTGTATTACCATTAGAGCGCCGTAGTAACAAGTCGTCTTAGTGTTAAAGGGGTCACAGCCAGCAATGTTGACTCTGCTTCTAGTATGTCCCGGGATGGTAGGGGAGAGATGATTCCTAAAAATAAAATTTACATTTGGGGAAGGGGAGGGAGACATGGTAATGCTGAAACATCTAATAGACTCATCTCTGGAAGACCAACCGCTTTCTCCTCAGTTTTCCGACCAGAAGGTAAAAAATACGCTTTTGTAACAGGGGGAATTAACTCTGGTGTAACCTTCAGGGATTCTTGTAAATACCTTTTAAAAAGGTCAACTGGAGAAACCAAAGGTAGCATAGGAAAATTAAGAAGACGAATATTTGAGGATCTAGCAGCATTCTCCAGTACTTCAAGCTTCAGCTTTATTGCCTTATTATCTTTAATTAAAGAATCAGTCACGTTGGAAAATTGCAAAACCGACTGCATATTAATAGAAACTTGTGTTTTTAGCTCTGTCACCTCGGCAGAGAAATTAACAGAAGAAACTTCCAAGTTAGAGACCCGTGTTCCAGTCAGTATTAATTGTTGACTCACCATAGTAGCCAGCCCAGAAATAGTCTCCCAGATGCTATCCAGAGACACAACTGCAGGGCGAGTAAGAACAAACGACCGTGGCGTCTCAGGATCAGAGAACAAAGACCGAGGAGTGCATTCTTCCACAGACTCGCTAACTCTTACTCCAACAGGAACGCCTCGCATAGATGAACCAGCTGCTGTAGGTAGACTCAGCTGCTCTCCGGGGTCCGCTGCCTCAGAGCCCCGCTCACCCACCGTTCCTCCGACACCGAGAGCAGAAGGGGGAACAGCTGCGCTCGTCGGCGAGGAGCCCGGCAGCTTCGGCGGTGAAGGTGGAGACCTACCATCTGGGGAGAGAGTCACATCCGGGGCAGAAGAAGCCAAGATATCCTGAGCTGGCGTCTCCATGCCCCCTCTAATCTCCCCAATCTGCTGCTCGGTAAGCTGGACGTATCGATCCATCGGTCTGGTCTTCACAGAAGGAGAGGGTTTTGCAGAAGGCTCAGCGGGAAGAGCCCGATGCTTGCCCTTTCGCTTAGGCATCCCAGCTCAAACAAATCCCTGTCGCCATCTTAGAATACAGACCCCATTTTCTGATTTTTACCTATCCTTGCCGTGTAAATAGCTTATGTACATAGTTTACCCTGTTATCCAAGTTTGTATCCCTGTTCGATGTAAAACCTGACAACTTGTTGTTATGGTAGTTATGTTATGATGTAAACCGCGCTGATACCGAATAGCGTGGTATATAAGAAACTGTAATAAATAAAATAAATTTAGCCAGCTCCCCTGAGCCCTTCACCAGACTGTAGCAGCACTCTGAATAAACATGGTCAATACATTCATCTGAGTAAAAGAATGAGCCACTTGCTTGTGATTGGACACTTGTAACTGAGTGATAGGAAGATTATTATTATTTTCTTACCACTGCTGCTTTCATTTAGAAACTTGTACAGTTCAGGATCCAGGAATGTGCTGGCATGCATGCTCTTAAGACAGGGCCTTACAGAGAACGCTAACATCCTTATATAAATCCAACTAATAGATCCTTTTAATAAACTTCTAACTTGCCTGTTTTTGGAGTGATATGATGTAGTGTTTCGTCCTTTTTGTGTGCTTGCGTCAGCTCTGTGTAGTGTGGGTGTTACTTCAATTTGATCAGATGGGGGCAGCACTTAACTAAATAGTCATCTGACCAGCCTGGAGAGAAAGGGAACCAGTTCAGATGATTTATTCATTGATCTTATACGTGCTGAAGTACAGCATGAAGGAACCTTAAAGAAAAAAAAAAAATCTTATCTTAGGTTATACTGTCAACCCCCCAATCAAGAAGCAATTAGAGATGAAAGTTTTGAACATGGAGAAGAAACATCATAAAGCTATTCTTTCCCCAATGAGGCCAGAAGCACAGGTGTTAAACCCCGCTGCCTCACAGTATTGTACAGGTTCTCAAAGTCAGTCTAAAGGGTAATAAGGGACTGGACAGAAAAAGAGGCTGAAAGGTTATATAGAAATGCTTGTAATGTGATTAAAATATAAAACCTTTCTTACATACATTTACAAAAGGCATTTAATAAAATTTCTCATGAGACTTGTTAGGAAATTAAAGAGTCATGGGATAGGAGGTAATGCCTGTTGTGACTTGTAGGGAGAAGGACTAAATGGCTAGTTAGCCACATGGAAAAGTCCATAGTGGAGTGTCCCAAGGGTCTGCTCTGGGACCTGTGCTGTTTAACATATACATAAATGATCTGGGACTAGCAGTGACATGTGATGTAAAATTATTCAAAGTTGTTAAAATCAGTGGAAGGATCTAGTGAGACTAAGGGGTATGTCTAGTAAGCCGGACTAACAGTTAACGCGGGCTGTCTACACCTAGGTCCCATGTTATTCAACAGGACCTAGGAGCACATAGCCCAGGTTAACCATTAGCCTGGCTTAGTAGACATACCTCTAAGAGCCTGGGTGGATAAATGGCAAATGATATTTAATGTAGACAATGCAAAGCGATGCATATAGGGAAAACTAATCCCAATTGTGGATACAAAATGTTGAGCTATGAGTCCACCCAAGAAAAAGAAATTGGAGGCGGTGTGGATAATATGCTGCAACTTTCTGCCCATGCTGTGGCTACAAAAAAAAAATTACAATAAAAGTTAGTCTGTTATCTTCTTCACTGCTTTTTGAACAATCTCTATCGTTGTATAGGTCCCTGGTGTGACGGCAGCTTGGAGCATTGCCTACAGTTCTGGGGGCTCCCTTATGAAGAAAAGGCTAAACCAGTTAGGGCTCTTCAGCTTAGAGAAAAGATGACCGAGAGTGGCGTAGGTGCCAATGAGGGGCCCCTCCTGTGCGGTGGCAGTGGTAGCAATGGCAAACTTAAATCTTTTGCTGCGCTGCCTTCGTTCTTGTAAGTTTACCGCAGGCCTGGTGGCTGTTCCCCACTGGGCTGAAGTCTCGCCATGCAGCTGTTGTGAGACTTTGGCCCAGCAGGGAACAGCTGCTGGGCATGAGGCAAGCTTACTGGCAGAGGTGGTATGGCAAAGATCATCAAGTAAGTTTGAGGCACTGCTGCTGGGTGGGCCCCCTTTCTGCCCAGCCTCCCCCCCTCCTCTCATTGCAGGATTGCTTGGGTGGCATTTACACCACTGCTGAGAAGAGATATGATAGAGGTTTATAAAATCATGAGAGGTGGAACACTTGTTTAACCTTTCAAACAACACAAAAACAGGTGGACATTCCATCAAACTAATGACCAGCAGAATGAAAATAAATCATAAGATGTGTATTTTCTTCTCTGAGCATGTAATTAAGCTGTGGAATCTGTTGCCAGAGGGATATGTTCAAGGTGACACATCACAAGGTCCAAAAGAGGTTTGGACAAGTTCCTAGAGGAAAAGGCCATAAATATTATTAGCCAGGTAGACTTTAGAGAACTATCGCTCATCTCTGGAAATGAATTACAACTAGGATTCCTTTATGGGATCTGGACTGGTCGCGGTCGGAGATGAGCTGCTGTACTCAGCTTTAGGCTTGATTCAGCATGACTTTACGTAGGGTCTTAAACTGGCTGTTTAGCCGTTGAGATAATGGGAGGCTGCTGTCACTCTGGCCTGAAGGGTTCCTTACACTTTGAACTTGAGTTACAGAAGCATAATATCTAAATATGGAAACTGGGGGAAGGCATCAGAAAACCTTGCACATTGCTTGCTTAACTATTTTGATCCTCTGAATAATATTAGTGCACATCACTGTAGTCAATATATTACAAGCCAATTCTGAGTGAGCTGCTTACTTAACTTTATAGCTGCACGACCTAAGCTCATTTTCAGAGAAAAATGACAAGCATATAATTTGAAAAATAATATGAATGGAATTTACTCCAGTGTCCTAGCCATGTGCTTCTGCATTAAAGGTTCCTGGTATCTAGTTAATTAGCTTGAATAGACATCTCAGTTTAGCCATGTAGTGTCAGAGGAATCTAGCTAAGCTGGCTAGCCCTTATGTTAACTAGCTGGATCCCTTTGAAACTTATCCTTTTTACAAAGCAGCCATAAGGTGGCAATATTCTATATGCTGACGGGTAATGGACCCCGATCATGTTTGTTACTTAGAGAGCAATCCTGTCGCTCTGTTTATGCATGTTGAAGGTGGCTTTTGGAAAGAAGGAACGGCATAGTTTCTTGAAAAATGTTTTAGGGACAAAAGTGACAGCGAGTTTAAAAGGGAACAAAACCAACGGCTGCAGTGTCTGCTGTAAAAATGACCATGTATGACATACATACATTCCTCTGTTAGCACAGTGTAGGGTTAAGAATCCTTCTTTGGGCTCTAGAAGCCGGGGATGCCCTCCTTACACCGCAGGAAGTGAGAGACAGAGTCAGGAGATCCCTTTCGTAAGCCTCATGCTCAAGTGAACCAGCCTACTGGTCCCTGCCTGATAGCACAAATAGAGTGATTCCCAAGCATGGATCTATTCCCCAGGCAGTAGGAAGTTTAGTTATCATGTACATTAGTTAAAAACCTTGTTGGAGAGAGTAGGGTGGGGGCCGTTTGTTGGATTAAGTAAATATGGGACCTTGTATGTTTATCTACCTTGGAGGACAGAGAAGCACAAAGATAGCTGAGTATTGCACCAAATACAGCCATAACATTGCACGCTTCCAGAAAGACTGAGGTACCCTGTGTGGAATGACCAAGGATTAAATTAAACAGCATGAACATGAGAGGTCGAATCCTTTGGGCAGCAGCCTTGCCAATGTTGATGGCTGTGTGGATTATTACAAAGCTTGGTAATGAGGCTGGGTGCTTGGTCTTAAGTTTTGGGCTTGTAAGAAACAAGGTAACAGTATGTGTAGGAATGCCCTGCCAGTAGAGGAGGGGGCCAGCCGTGTAGCTGGTGCTAGGCATGCTTGGCTATATATGGAGATCAATGGTGAGCAAAGTATGGAAAGGTCAGTTAAGATGGTTTGGTGGGGGAAGGAGGTGGAGAGCTGGTGTTGCTTTGCACGTTGGAAGTAGCCATGGTGGTAGAAGGATCTCATCTGGGCAGACTGGATAAGCCTATTGGTTCTTTTCTGCCAACAGTCACTTCTGGTGAGCACAGCAACCCCTGTCTGGTCCCAAAAGCTGAGAAAACACCAAACCAGAGATTGAGCATGGAAGAAGTTTTACAAGAAAGCAATTCTGCCATTTTTTTGTTTTTTTAGGTGTTCACTTGATAATTACTGAGTTGGTTACGAAGTAAAAAGACTCGAATTTTATTGACTCCTGTGATTGTCTACCAACTCTACTGGAAACCTGGGCCAAGCACTTGAAGTCATTGTCAGAAAAAGCTTTCTCCATGGACAAGTAGGATGCATCAGCTATACCTGGTGATGTCATGGGATGGAGTTGCTCTTCTATAGATCAGAAAGGCTAAGCCTTTCTGAGCATGCCCTGCTGCCGCTGCCCCCACCCCCACCTGGCCCAGTTTCTTTTTAGCTGCCCTGCCAGCAGGCTGGAATCTCAACTCTCCTAAAACTGCTACCATCAAATCAATCATAGATAAAGAAAGCAAAGAAAAAGTTACTAAACCCGGGTTCAAGCTTGGAAGGCTTGGGAGTCCTTTTACAAGGGAGATGGGTTGAGCATTGCTATGTTCCCCCATCTGATGTTACTAACATTACTCTTAAGGATTATAGCAGACTCTATAAGTCATTCCTAGAAAGAATATTCCAGATGTGCAGCCGTCATTCTCATGCCCTCTAGGGCTGCTGTGTTCTGCTAGGTCAATTTTTGGACTTCTCTGGTTTCTTTGTCAGTGAGTACTGTGTAACCACCTCCAGGTTGATATATCTGGCATCAGAGCTTTCCAAAATGCCGCTGTGCATGTCCCCAGTCTGTCAAGAGGACACAAACAGGTCAAACTGCTTCCTCCACTACTAGTCCACATTCATTCTCAAATAATGGTAAGCTGATAATAATTTAGAAAGGAAGTGGTGTGCATCTTCAGTGGTGGAAGCAGTTTTGATGTGCTTGTGTATATTTCTTTCAGGTGCTTGATTTACTGTTGGACAAGCAAAAAGCTATTTCAGCAGTTTACAAATGAAATATAAAAATATTTATAAGCCGACTATCCATTGTAGTCCATTCCATTGTCCTAAATGGAATACAGAACAGTGCAGAAAGGTAAAGATTAATACATGTGAGTATTTTCATTTGTGGTGTTCTTCAATATATACGGGTATAACAAAAAGTAGTCGGCCGCTGGTTGAGGAGAGCTTTGACTGATCTTACAGCTGTGCAGATTTGGTTGTGTCATCGGGGTTGCAGCAGGTCAGGCTTGAGGTGACTTTGCAGAAATTGGAGAGAGAAGGAAGGGTAACTGTAGCACAGCCTTACAGCTCTCTGCCATTAAATAGCTGCATTGTTCCGTCTATAATAAACTAATTCCATTGTCTTCTATGTGCATAGATCACTGCAGTACATAAACACTGTTTAAATAAAATGTTTTACTTGCAGTCTCCACTTTTACTCTACAGCCTCTTTATAGTCAGTTGCCTAACGATGATTCTATACCAGGAGTGGCCAACTCTGGCCCTGGTGCAGTGCAATCCAGCCTGATTTTCATGATGTCCTCAATGAATATTCATGAGAGAGATTTGGAACCACTGCCTCCCATTGTATGCAGATATATCTATGAATATTCATTAGGGACATCATGAAAACCAGGCTGGATTGTGCTGCACCATGACTGGAGTTGGCCACCCCTAAGGTCTTAAGGTATAAGAGAGCAATCTTATCACTGTCCCCAAACTGTACTTGGATAATGTAATGATGAGACAGAAGTGTCAGTCTGTCCCACACCTGGAACCTTCTGGCAGAATTACCTCACACTTTAATCTAGAAGAAATCGGAAGAGTTGAATGTGAATTTTATGGGCTACTACTGTGCCAACCTGAAGCCATGTCATCTTCATGTCTGTGTGGCTCCCAGGACAAGTTTCATGTCTAGCCATTTGATAACTTGGTTTTCTTGTCTCTGCAACTACTGTGTATTCCAGACAATCCTTTTTTTTAAGTAACTCTGACCTGAAAAGCTGGTGGGGGCATGATGAAAAAGATACTAGGTCCATAAATCTCTCACCTGCTCATACTCCTTGAGATTGGTGTCATTACTTTTGAGGTTGACCTTAGGTCAGACCTTTTCCTTAGGCCAGGCTTTTTAACCCTAGACCTAGAGATTTTTATCTGTGGAATCAAAAATAAATTATTACCCAATTATTACTCATAGAGGATAGTATACTTTATAACACAGTAAATAATGGCAGATAAAAGACCAGAATGGCCCAGTAGTAACTTGCTCAACTTGGGTAGATGTGCTTGCAAATTCCCCTACTGAACACTCTCTTCACCTTGTTGCACTTATAAAAAGATATGAGGGGTAATCTGCATGGGGTGTGAAGGTACAACACTAAACAAAGGCAAGAGGAAGGGTGCTAACCTGCACCGGGCATCAGTTACAATCTTAAGCATCTTATTGGGCAGACTAATGGGCCATTTTGGTCTTTATCTGCCGTCATCTACCATGTTACTCAACCAACCTCTCAAGGCCATGCCATTGCCTTTTAGGGCTATAACTCACTTCATGCAAGCTACCCTATTGCTTCAATGTCCATCTGATGGTATCATGCTACTGCTGTTTACTTTAGGGTTTAATGATTACCCTATTCATTTCCCCTTTTGATGTCTTAGCAGCCTGTTGCAGTCATATCTTAGAATCACCTTAAGAGGCTGCCTAAGCATCTTTGAGGAGGGAGGGAGTGGCTTCCACCCCCCCCCCCTTTGTGCTGGTATTGCCCTTGCCATCCCTGGTGTCTATGAGAATTTGTTTTCTCTGTGTTCAGTTCTCTCTTTGACTTCTCCAGCAGCATGAGAAATGACTGTTTTCTGCTTGTTTTGTATCTGACCGTGTGAACTGCTAAGCCATGCTGAGGAATGAACGGGCATCTCGGGTATATGGTAGCAAGAACAATATACAGAACTCCTCTCCCCCTCCCCAGTGGATTTAGCTCATTGGATATTTAAGTCCTCCCTATATTTATCAAGAGGTTCTGCCCATTTACCTTGTTCACTCTTGCCTTAATGTCAGGTTGGTATTTTATATGACTCCATGCTGTCTGCAGAGCTCCCTTTAACCCTTGCCTGACCAGCTCCAAGATAAGAGGTGACTCCCAAGAGATCAGATAAAGAAACCCATAATTACCTATACAGCAACTCCGAGGACCCTGCGTAAACATCCCACCACAGACCCCCTACCCTTGCTCAACTTTCAAGATCTTTAGAAATGGGCTCAGTTTATTGTGTCAGGCCTCTCATTTGAACATTGTGTTTATATCTATAGTCTACATTAATGGATGATATATAAACATATATTGTTGCTGTACTTATGAGTACATATATTGAGCATACTTAAAATCAGGTGTGCAGCTTGTACAGATAGGCAAATGAATGTATCTGTATTTGGAAACAAGGTGTGTGTATGGATGTGACTGAAATGTCTTCCATAACCTTGAACTGAAACGCTTGTTTCGGAGCACCTTGAAAGCACAGTTGCTCCATGGATGTCTGACTGACTGAGCAGTGGGTGGTGTCCAAGACAGTTCTGATCTTTAATTCCTGAATAAACAACGCAGTTGTTTCTTTTCAGCAAGCTTTGGATGATAGTGGGATGGACCCTGTCTCCTGTATGTAACTGTAATTTGCCTTAAGGGGCAGAAAATCAGTGGATTGCTACCAAGAAGATTGCAAGCCTTGCACCCTCACAATGAGCTTTTAGATTCCCAGCAAGCCACCACCCCCCCCCCCCCCTCCAATTCTGATAATTAAACTTGATCATAGTCCTCTAAACACATCCCTCCCTGAAAATCCTATAAACGTGCATATTTTGACATTATACTTTGAAATATTAAACCTGGTTTTGTAAATACTGTATATAATAATGAAGGAAATTTCCAAAATCTCTTACAAGGGTAAATGGGCTATTTGCTAATTGCCTGTTCTTGCATGTAAAAGTATGCACTGATGGGTGTCTTTTGGAACCCATTGTTTTGCTTTAACGGCAACTACTCCTTGCTGCCCTAGGTTACCCCTAATGGTGGCGCCAACTCTGGTCCCTACCTCCCAGCCATTCTAAATAATGGAGTGATTCTGCACATGCTTTAGATAGTTTCTGATGCTAAAAATAGTCTCCAATTCTCTAGGTGAGGAGGGTTGAAACAAGAAGACAGGCGTCCCTGAAAAAAACGGCTGCTTTTAAATTTCAGGCTGCACAATCTTCTTGTCTCCTTGCATGCTCTGGAAACTGTGACAGAGGCCTTAGAAACTAGCCTTGCCTCTGGAGCTCCCAAATTAGAATTGTTCAGAAAAGGGTTTGCTGGAGCTCTCTCTTGCTAGGGTTCTGGAGTTACTTCAGGCTGGTTGCCCCTAATTCCAGCACATTTATTAAAGAGATGTTTGAAATTGTTGTTTTTTATCTAATTCTCCTTGGCTTTTCTTAGAGAATGTTAGGTATCATTTCCACCCTTTCTAAAATAGAATTTGATTTAAATAAATTTCTTCTTAAAATGTGATGTTAGAATAGGAATAAAGGATCCCTTTACTTGCCACACTATTATGCTCCAAATCTATAAAACACATTTTGCTAATGATCCAACGCATAAAGGGGCATGTTTACCCAAGCGTGCAGCTAATGCAGTGTTAGCAGCAAAAGCCGTGTGGTATCTGTTGGGTGCACAACGTTCTCCCAGCAGATACCACATTGAGAATGCCAACAATGTGGCCTGGAAGTGTTGTGGAGGCAGCTAACGCCTGGGGCTGCTTCACCCATTATTTGGTCTGCTTCCCATTCGTGAGCTTCCCTCTGGAGCAGCGCAGTCATGGCGATGTTTCCGCTAAGCAGCTTGAAGCTGCGCGGGCCTCTTTTCCCAGCCTTCTTGCCGGTGTGTGGAGGAGCAACACGATTGTGCTTAGGATCACGCTGCATAGGCAGGTTCCAAGGGACAGGCTGGCCCTTAAGCAGGAAGTCGGTCTGTTCACTAAAGCGCAAGCGGCCTGGGGGAGCAGGAGAGAGGAACGGGGCCCCGTTATGCAGGTGTCTAGGGCAGTTGCCCCTTTTGCCCATTAATAAAAGCAGCCCTGCTTGAGGTGGCATTAGTAGCACCTGTGATGTCTGGAAAGCATGTGGTTACCACACACTGTTGATGCATGTGGTAACCGTGCATTGCAGACCCGCCCACACCCCACAATAAATGCAGCTAACCCGCAGTCTCCAGATAGTGCAGTGATTTTCTGTTAGTTGTTAGCACTTGCCAAGTGTGCCACGTTATCTGCTGCATGGAAACATGCCCCAGAGTCTTCATATTTTTACTAATGTGTGTCTTTATACACTTCCTGCGCCGGCTCCACTAGTACCAACCGGTAATGCCCTTATGGAACTAGTATAGAAAGCGGCTTTATCCTGGGCTCTCATGACTTCTGCCATAGTAGAACCATTAATGGTATCTCGGTTTCGGGGAAACACAGAACCATCTGAATACAAATCTGATGTCAAGGTTCCTAAATGCTCGAAAAGGAATAGCCTGTGCCTATGGAGGGTAGAAAGAGAATTTGTGCTACACCTTTAGGGGTTTACTTTTTGTATCAATGGACAGCGAGGTGTGGTTTATATTTATTAAAATACTTATTAATCCAGGGCAGTTCACAATCAATAATGAAAACCAATGAAAAGAAAAGAACTGCATTAAATGACAGGAAAAAGAGAAGGAGAAGAGAAAAGAGTAAGAAAGAGAGGGAATTTGGGGGAGTGGGAGATAGCAGAGAGGTGCCATAGAGGATCTGGAGGAGAGCGTTTAGGTGATGGTGGATGGCACATGAGTTTTTAAAAAGGTTTTGAATTTCACAAAAACTGTCTCCTGCCGTATTGAGGAGGGAAGAGAGTTCCATAGAGAGGGTCCCAGAAAAAAGAAGGCAGAGTGTTGGGTGGACTGGAGGTGGGGGAGGGGGGATGGGAGCACCAGACAGTTAATAGGAATAGAGCGAAGGCTGCGAGACGGAGTCTGGAATTGCAATAGGTCAGCCAAATATTGTGGAGTACCAGTGGTTGCTCTATTAGCTCACTTTAATGGTTTATAAAAATACTATCCTGAACTGTGTAAGAAGGTTTTAACCTTGGAAGGATAGTAACAGATTTTATGAAGTTAGTCTAGTAAAATGGTATTGCCTTATATTCTTTTTTTAAATTTTGTTTTCAGCAGTAATAACAGTCCTACATCAGGATCAGTCAGTGTCACCTTCTGCCAAAGTCCGCATGATTGTGATCATAGGTGCCAGGCCCATGTGTGCTGGGGGTGCTTGAGCACCCCCAATATTGAGAAACTGCTTTCATTGTGCCCAAGAAGGGGTCATTTTTGTTGAGTTTAATACCCCTCCCCACCCAATCATTTTGAAAAGTTGACTCCGATGATTGTGACGATTTTACATTAAAAAGCCAGGTCCATCAAGGTCTTTTTCCATAGCTAAAATGCCTTGGAACTCAGGTTAAGTGTTTATGTTTATTTAAAACTTGTCATACCGCTCAATACCGTGGGCACCTGAGCGGTTTACAATAAATAAAATAAAGCAAGTTAATTAAAACAAGCACTTGGCTGCAGAAAAGGAAAAGAACGCCATCAATTATAAGAAAAGGAGGAGAGAAAGAAAAGAGAAGCTAAGAGCAGAAGATAAAATAAAACAGAAAGTGTAACAATGAACAAGTACTATTAAGGGGGAAGGGGAGGGGGGACATACAGTACATGGGTGATCACAATCGAAGGAGGGGAAAGGGGATAGGCTAGGGAGGAGGATCAAACGCAAGGGAGAAAAGGTGAGTTTTAAGCTGGGTTTTGAATGATGGATAGGATTCTTCTGCACGGAGAGAGGGGGGGTGCCCCTTATCCCTAACCTGTCCTAGGAAAGGCCCTACGAATCTATGATGGTTCAGCAGTGTCTATACTGCAACACATTGGTGCCTTAACCTTACATAGAAACTGCACCCAGAGGGAAAAAAGCAACTTTGTTCCTTCCATTATATTATATTATTTGCACATATTCGGCCTAGGTAGATCATTTTATGCAAAGGTTGTCTCTTCCAAACGTTACTACATTAGTATTTATTAATACACTCTGCCTTTTCCTTCCTTGGTCCAGCTCTTTGGAACTCTCTGCCCACTCCACTACGTTTAGGAGAAAACTACACCACCTTTAGGTCGCTACTCAAAACCCATTTCCTCAACTCTGCATACCACCTTCCGACCGCACCCAGCTGACCTGGTTTATTCATGTTTATCTATGTCCTGTCTCTCTCCCGTCTTACGTCTTGTTTTCTGTCTGCTACTCCTCTACTTTCCTGTCCCAATTTTTGTAGTTCTTTTCTTGCTACAGGGCCTTGTGCCCGCCCCAGTTGAACAATAGCAGAAGATGGTCTGAGAATCCCCGTCAATATTCAACAAAAGCCAGTGCCCTACACCCTCACCTTCTACACATTCCCTTACAAGACTTTAAAAGGATCCAAACTGAGAAATGCAACTACCAACAGTTACACATATGTGCACTTATCAATGCCAGATCAACACGCTCAAAATGGCCTGCAATCAACGACATTATAACTCTACATGACCTTGATATCCTAATGATAACCGAATCTTGGTTATCCGATGATGATAATGCTCTAATCAACCAGATGTCACCACCCAGTTATTCAACCTTTGTCTGCCATAGGACCCACCAGAGAGGAGGTGGAACACTCATCTTCGCCAGAACTGAACTTCAGTTTACACTAAGCAATACTATCAGTTCAACCCACCTGGACATAATATCCATATCGAATGAACACTGTTCATTGAACCTATTATACCGAGCACCAACTGCATCCCCAGATGACCTTCTGTCAATAATCAACCTAGCTTGCAACTCCACCAACCCACACACCCTAAATTTTCTGATGGGGGATTTCAACCTGCCCTCCTTACATGATACGCATTCAACAGCATTCATTGACGCAATGAATGAGTTGGGCTACACACAACTCATCAACTCCCCTACTCATAACAAAGGCGGCATACTTGACTTGATCTTCATACCACAGATTGCCATCAATCCCTCCCAGAGCTTGCTACTCTCCATAACACCTGTACCCTGGTCCGACCATCATTTACTCTTCTTTCACATACCCACCAATAATCTCAACATCTCCAACAACAAAGCATGCGCCCCTACTGGAACGATATCAACACGCTTTCGACCACTTGTTAAGGATGAGGCTCTTGAGAAGATCCTACCTCTACTCACCAACGATTCTCTCGACCCAGATGAACTGGTTTCCAATTGGGATGACACCCTTAGAGCCGCCACCTGCCCATCATCCATTAACACAAACCGTGCAAAACGCAAGCATGCACCATGGTATTCCCAGGATCTGCGAGCATCACTCCTCCAACTACGTAAACTTGAGAGACAGTGGCGCCATACCTGGACCCCTGAGGCACTCAGTGCATACTCCACTCACCTGCAAGCCCACCGACGGAAAACCATGGAAAAAAGAAAGCTGTATCAAACTACTAAGGCGATCACTGAACAAACCTCACGACTTATTTAACATAGTAAAGTCACTAACTGGAGACCCAGCACTAACCCAAACAACCATGCCTCAGCCACAAGACTATTCTACCTACCTTCAATCTAAGATAATACAAACCAATTACAATATGTACACATCCATATTATCTACCTACACCTCACATGGACTCCCCCAACCAACCCCTCTACTGTCATTCTCCAAGGTATCCAACAAAGAAATTTTAGATATCACCACATCTATTAACCTCACCACTGCCCCTAATGATCCCTGCCCTGCTAGCTGGATCAAAGAGTTGCGCCATGACCTCAGTCCATTTATACGCAGAATTTTGAATCAATCACAACAGGATCCTTCCCTCGAAGCTTAAAATATACATCAATCTGCCCCCTGTTAAAGAATAGTAAGCTCGATCCATCTAAAGTTGAGTCCTTCCGACCAATCTCGAGCATCCCACTGCTTGCCAAAATTATGGAGAAGGTAGTCTTACGCCAAATACAACACCATGTTGATACTGTCGCACCACTGGACCCATCCCAACATGGCTTCAGGGAAGCTCACGGAGTCGACACCATCCTCACAACAACCTAATCACAGGAATCGACAATATCAACCATGGATTCGTCCTCATCTTCTTAGACATAGCAGCCGCCTTTGATTCAGTGAATCATGAAACAGTTATTTCGCCTCAAAGAGAAAGGTCTGCAAGGCTCAGCACTAGCCTGGTGTGAATCCTATTTATGCAACAGATGGCAACAAGTCAGAGTAGGTTCCAAGACCTCCGAACCATTTTCACTGAAGCAAGGTGTACCTCAGGGATCCTCCCTCTCTGCATTAATGTTTAACATATACATGCAGCCTATTTGCGCTTTAATCCGTTCTTTCAACGTCCAATGCCTTGCATATGCAGATGACATCCTAATGTACGCACAGTTTAAAATCAATCAACCTGATTTCTCTCCAATTATAAGATGCTTCGAAGCGGTAGCAGATTGGCTCCTCTCTCAAAATCTACGTATTAATCATAACAAAACAGATGTACTAGTCATCTCACGAAACCAAAAATTCATGCCACCTTCCTCACTTCTAGTCAATAACACTGAACTGAAGTCCAAATCTACAATTCGATACCTGGGCATCACCCTCGATCAGCGTCTTGACATGTCAGCACATGTCATAAACACAACTAAAGCAATCTATCATAAGATCCGCTCGCTACGCCATCTCCGCCCACTTCTTGACTACCCCGACTACCGATCAATATTTCAAGCTTTAGTCATCCCACACCTTGACTTTGCCAACATTATTCTACTTGGACTCCCACAGTCGACTCTTAACCCACTACGTCTTGCCATGAACTCAGCTGCAAGGGTACTATCAGGGCTCTCAAGATCTGACCACATAACGCCAGTTCTAAAGAACCTACACTGGCTCCTGTTGCGGGCCAGAATCCATTTCAAGGCCCTTGTCATGACATTTAAGGCCCTCAAGAACCATCCCCCCACGCCCATCAATGATCTTCTCCATAGCACTCCAGACAACAGAACCAGGAGATCTACCTTGTTGAATAAACTTGAAGTCCCAAAACTTGATAAAATGTAAGAAAACAACAGCAAGTAGAGCCTTCTCCATTTTTGCACCTATGGCATGGAATGCCCTCCCGGCTGAAATCCGGGCCATCTCAAACCTTGCACCATTCCGAAAAGCCCTCAAATTCCATCTATTCTTACAATATTACCCTGACACCATTCCTGACACTCACACAGCCACCACCCCACATCCCTACCCAGCCCATCCCTTAGACCATCCTCCTGTAGATAATGGCTAACCATTCCTTCCTTACCTACCTCCTTGACCCACCAGCCAAGCCCTAGGTAAGGTTCTTATCTCTATTTATCCGTAAGAGTATCCCTATTTATATAATTTGTATATAATTTGTACATAGTTTTCCCTTGTTCCTTTCTCCATGTTTACATTCCCCGTTCAATGTAAAAACTCGATGTAACTTGTTACATTCTTGTATGTTCTGTTCAAATATAAACCACACTGATTATAATAGTGCAGTATATAAGAAAAATAAATAAATAAATTTGTATATGTGAACCGCCCTGATGTAATAAAGGGTGGTATATCAAATTTAAATAAAAAACATTGGTAGTATGTTTACTAAAGGATGTTAGACTTCTGCAGCTAATACCAGCCAATAGATGGTAAGTCCAGCATTAGCTGCAAATGTCCTGTGGTATCTGCAGCATTTCCCCTGCAAATAAGGCAGAGAGAACACAGACTGTGCCGCTCACTGAGGTAGCAACTCTGCAATGTCTACAAACTGCATGGCTACTGCGTGGTGTCAACACCCACAGTAACCACATGGAACAGAAACTCCCACTCTCCATCTACACCTCACCCATTCATGAAGGCACCGCACAAAATGCAGCTATCACCGAAAATTGCCTATCGTAACTGTCTTTGCAGCACGAAAATCCCACGTTAGTACCGTGAAGACAACTAACGCCTGTTAATAGGCATACCCCTTGGTGTTGACATTTCTTTACCCTTATTTCTGTTGCAAATTGCTTAAGAAAATCAGAGCAGCAGTTAGATAAATATTTTATATAAATTACCAGTAGATGGATACAGGTACATATAAATAAGAAATAATCCACCCTTAGTAAATAAGAGGTTAATGCAAAATTCCCTAAATAGCGCTGTCAAGAGTTTTGTGCATAAACATAAAATGGAAAATTAGATCCAGATTATGAAAGGTCCTCAATAAGGAGTGGAAACAATAAATGCATTTATCTCATATATTGTTATGGTTTGAGTGCCCACCTCTGGAGAGGACTCAAGATACAGTACAAGGTAATACAAACATTTATAGAACCATTTGCAAGCCAGTAAAAAAGAGTGAAGGGGGTCAGCCCAGCCTCTGCAGAAGGGGATGTAATTAAATGGTTGTACCAGTGTTGTCCAGCCCTTGAAAACAGCACAAGGTGCAGCCTGAAGGTTAGAATGGCAGGCTAAGAATCAAGGAAGCTGCGGGTTCAAATCACATCTTGCTCCTTGAGATCTTAAGCAAATGCTTACTTACCCCTCTATCGCAAGCCCTTTGGGGGGGGGGGCAGGAATGTAGCTCTCCTTGAACCCCTAAGAAAGGTGTGAGCTAAATCCAGTATTTTGCCTAGCGGTCTGGCTTCTTTTACACTGGCACAAGCAATGAATGAGCTAAATCCAGTATTTTGCCTAGCGGTCTGGCTTCTTTTACACTGGCACAAGCAATGAATGAATGTGCCCCTAAGCAGACAAAAAACTAAAACAATCGAAAGCAAAAATAAACAGTGAAAGGCAGGCAGACGGACCTAGCCAAGAGGTGTCCCTTTGCTTGAGAAGATGTTGAGCAGCAAATCGGCTGCAGGGACCCTGCTACCCATCGGCTTGTCCCGCTGTGGCTGTCGTCACCGTCTAGGGTTTTTCTTTAAAGAGAATTGTTTTTCTCAAAATAATAGGCTTTTTCTTTCTGTGCTATTTCCTCTTTTAACCTTTTAGGTGGCTGCACAGTCATCTCTCACCCAAAAGGGGTTTGTTGTGCATAGGCAGCCTAAGCCTGGGTGGTGGGGACGGGTTGGGGGGCAAGTAAACCAAACTGTCCTTGCCCTCTCCAGATCCCTGGGTGTTAATATCATGTGAAGCAAAGTTGATAGGGGCCATGGGCCCCGTGCCACGGTACCTCCCCATTTCATCTACCTATGCAGTTTGGATGTGGCTGACACAAATCCCTCTGCAAAGCTTATGACCGTGATGGATGTTCTCAATGTGGACTATTTCTCTTGACAAGACAAGTTTTTACCCATGTACCCGAAATACAGGTTTGGCTCACATATGGTTTACTAAAGGGGGGGTAAAGAGTTGGTTTGCCACCGTTTTATAGAAACCCCCATTCTTAACCATTTGTTTTCTTTGAGCAACTGGCCGCCATGTTATGTTTACATGCAATAGCTTTTTTTTCCAGTTCATTTTGCAAAATCCAGCACTCCTAGTGAGGAGGATACTCTCTTCTTGAGGCAAAAATATGAGTCCCCCTCCCTCCATCCCCCACCACACCACTCATCGAATATTCCCCCCAGTGAGAGGTCACGGCCTGTTCACAGTTTTGCAATCTGGCTGTGAATGGAAGGTGCTTCAGCTCTCCCCCTCCCCATGTCCCTCATCTCTGCGCCTTGAAAATTTCACTTTTATTATTTGCCTTAGCAATGAAAACGAGGACTTTATGCAAGACAATGCCAGCAGGGCACTGAAGTCCATTTTTATAAAAAAAAATTTTAGACATCATAAATATCTGTCTTAGTAAACTTTTTTTTTTTTTTTTTTTTTGGAAAGTGGTCATCATACACATGAGGTAGGAAAACGTTACAGTAAATTTGCTAAATGCACACTTAAGGTTGTTAAATACATTAAACATTTTCAACATAATTGAAAAACAGTTTTATTATTTACACATAAAAAAGCAGATGGAAATGCACAAAAAATAAAAACTAACGGGACTGGTTCCTAACTTACTGAACACTAGGAACTTAGCTCATTTGAAGGCCCTAGAGAAACTATAATGTTGTGGATTCATTGTGTTAATTTCTCTTTAAATGGCCAAGAAGGGAGCTAGACCCTCAACAAAGGAAGTATAGAGAGAAAAAAAAAAACTCTACAAACTACAGGAAATAATTACATCACTTTTCCCCTCTTAATTGCTCCTTCTCCCTCCGTTTCTCTCACGTGCTTTTTTTGGTCTCCTTTGCAAGCTTTGACCGAGTTTATTTCTTTCTAAATTACAGTAGAACCCTCTTACAGTGTGAAATTCTATTTGCAGGGAGCGAAACAAACCTTTGGAAATTGGAATGGCAAAAAATCGGTTTCAAAAAGCAGGGCGATAAGACAAATAAAGGCCTTTAGAATAAAGACGGGTCGAGCCTTTTAACATTTTGGGTTTAAGTTTGCTTCTTTTTAGAGTTCTCGTTAGTTTGCACACTCAACAGGAAAGGTTCCCGAGAAGTTATGCGAATAATCGCATAGGTGTCATTCACCTTATGAAGAGCCCTTTGCTTTTACAGGGTTACTCCTCCTCTTGAAATATATTAAGGGGGTTCAGAAATAGTCAGAGGATAACGGAAATCGCACTCCCCGGCTTAATTTTCAGACAAAAATGTTAATACGGACATTGCACGTTATCAGTAATTGTGAAATGACTCCCAGCCTGAAGAACGCTCACTCAAATATTTCTCCTCTGTTTGTACAGGACTCGAAATATATTTGAGGGAAAAACTAGTTCGAGTTCATATCTTTATTCTTAATACTTGCTCAGGGGTTCAGTTCCAGGGCCCAAACTTGCTGAGGCCAGCCTGTCCTTCCTCTCAGCTTTTTCTCGCCGTGGCCTAAAGAACCGGCATAAACTTCATTCTGAGAAGGAAAAGAGTAAAGAAAATAGTTTCCACAGTAAGTGTTTTCAAAAATAAAATAGTTTTCACAAAACAGTATCGGTTTGTGTGCCAAGGGAAGTCAGTCTCGTCTGATAGAAGCCTTTTGTTTATCGGTATTGTAAATATCAGGAGTTCTGTTTGTAAATGTTAATATTGCAATGATAATCATAAGTTTGATTCGCCTTTGCAAAAGTGCTCTAAAGACTGCATTAAAGTGTTATTGTAAGCTCATAATTCTCTGCACTCGTTGGTAAGTGACGCTTCATGATGGTACATTATACACACTAATATACGGATTCTCAGTGCTTTATAATAGGGCACAAGGAATTAAGTAGGATACTTCACCAGCAAATTTCAACAACTATTTTTAGACATTTGGTAAGTGTTAGTTAAGTGACTGTCAAAATGATTTTACACATATACAAGATAAACACTTTAATGGATTCTTCAGTTCTTCCCAGTGAATCGCAAAAGCTTTGAACGGTGTGAAAAGAAAACAGAATTATATGACAAAACTAAATGTACATAGAAACGTTTTTCCGTCATAAAAACAATTACCATTTTTTATTATAAAAATTTAAAGCATCTTTCAGTAATATACTTAAATGTAAGTGGCTGCCCGAGAGATTGTAAAGATAATCCATATATCGATAGAAATATAGACGTGTGTGTGTGTAGATATAATAATTGAAAGCGAGATTGTTATACGTTTGGAAGATAAATCTTTATATATTAAGGCCTATCGATTCGCTACACGAAGTCCTTCCTTAGTTAAAAAAAAATAAGGAAATGAAGAGATATTTGCACATCCTACAACATAATGGACAATTATTCCGCGTAATAATACTTAGTAGCAGAATTGCTTAGAAATTAGAGTGCGCGCAGATCCACCCACACCAATGCTAAGGACTGGGCCTTTATAGTTTGAGAGAGCTGTAAAATAAGGTCCAGCTCCTGCCCTTAAAATTCCCCAAAAGGTTTTGTGGGGGAGACGGACAAGGGTCTAGGGAAAGGCCTAAAAAGCCCCACAGAAAAGCGAGCGTCCCGAGCAGCTCTTACCGCGTCTCTTTTTCGTTTAGTCTCCCTGCTGTCCGCTTTCTTGAGCTCGGCTTTGAAGCCTTCGGTCTCGCCGGCCTGCGCGTCCCTGGCCAGCACGTCCATCAGGTAGGCGATGTAGCTGGTGGCCAGCCGCAGGGTCTTGATTTTGGAGAGCTTGGTGTCGGCGGGCACGTTGGGGATGCACTCCCTGAGCTCCGCGAAGGCGCTGTTGATGCTCTCGGTGCGCCTCCTCTCCTTCTTGGGCCCCGCGCCTTTCCTCCTGCCCAGGCGACCCGTCAGAGCCTCCAGCCGGCTGTGGCTCTGGACGGGCCCCGCCGCCCCGTACTCCGGGCTGTAGGGAGGCTGCACCGAGAACTCGGGGGACATTTCTCCCGGGTTGAAGAGCCAGCTTTGGAAATAGGCTCGCTCCTGGTGGTATCTGGAGCCGGCGGGGAAGATGAAAGGTTCGTGCATCGCGCGATGGTGCTGGTAGCTTCCCACCAGATTCATGGTCTCCAGCGACGGAAAAGCGCAGCTCTCGAAACCTCTTTTTTGCTTTGTTTTCCTCTTAATACTATGTCGCCATGAGCCGCAGCAAAAGCACTTTAGCCAGAGCCGTAAACGTTGCAGGCTTCAGGTTACACTTTCCTTCCACCTCCTTGAAACCTACAAGTTCTTGAAACGCCCAGGAAAACAAATAATAATTTATACGGATTTGCAGATATCATAGAGGAACCCAACAGGTCTTGCGAGGGGACGCTGTCTAAGCGCCACACATCCAGCAGTCTAAGGAACTTGCCAACAGCCAGGGGAGGTTTTGCCCGTTCTGGAGTCTCCCAGAATACGTTTATATAGCCCAGGGATCTTGATGCCAAACTGCTTCCCCAGCCAATGAGCGCAGGAAGACAGTCTGCCCCCCCCCCCCCCTGTTTTAGTTGGCTTTCAAACGCTTGTTTGCTCTACACTTTTATCTCACACCTTTCTCTTTGCTTTCCCCAATAAAATATTCTGAGATTGTTCACCTTGTCTGCCAATTGTGGAGGGGGGGGGCACGAAAATTAGGATTCGTTTCAAACGAAAAGAGACAAATCATGAGTATATGAAAACGCTAATCCCCGAAGAAGCAAGAGAGATTTGTGCCTCATGGTTACAGGTAAGGGCGGTTGCATTTAAGCAGACAGATGGAAAGGAGAGTGATCGAATAAACCGTCTGTCTTTTAACGGGGACTTTTGATTTCTGACGGATCGTAACAAAGTGTTGGGAGAACGGTCTCCAGAACTGAGATGACCGTATATCAAAAATAAAATAAAAGTGCGTCCTTTTGAAAGCAGAGGACTGGGACATTCTCCAAGGCAGACGAGCGCCTGGAAGGTTCCGACTTTTTAATAGGAAAATATCCTCGCCAACATGTATATAATATTGCCGAGGATTAGCAGGTAAAGATGAATCTGTGCGATGGATAAAAAAACATAAAAATAAAAGAAAACGGCCCATATGCTTCTCTCCACTCCATATATTCTTAATTTTAACGATAGAAAGCTAACTTTTTAAGTACAAGTGTATTTCATATTTTTGGCTTAGAAGCTAATTTGCAGTATTAGGAATTATGTAGCGTATTATAAGTGAGTTCAGAGAGAAAGAAAGAAGATGCAAGTCGAGGGTAAAGAAAAAGATCCCAAATCCTTCCTTCAGATGTGTTTCTAATGTTACCACCCTCGGAAACTCTTGGGATGCACGGATCACTGGACTCAAAAAGTATGGGGATAGTTCTTTGAGGTCTGGAAACAGTGAGATTTTCACTTTTGTCGGCGTGAAAGTAAAGTACAAGTAAAACTCCACTAAAAATGCTTATAGAAAACGGGGGTTTTCTGTAAAATCATGCGTGTGCTTATGGGTTGTTTTTGCTTAAATGAGCTTCGTCGGGCTGGTTTTTATTCTCACTGAAAAAGCAAGTAATGAAGAATCCTGATTTGTTGAAGAAAATTGAAATAAAACCTTTTAATATTGCTGTAATGAGCTCAAAACATCTTTTGAATGGGAAAGAATACTTCCTACCAAATCCATTGTAACCAGCTCTCAGATTTTTTTTTCCCATTGGAAGAAGGAGGGTTTCCTGAATTATGGAATAATGTACAGAACATTAAATATTACTTCATCTTACCACGATCATTCCTTCACTCAGAGAATTCCAGGTTTTATACATGGTTGACACATGAAGCCACCAGAAATGTTATTTTGCAACACTTTAAACCATTATTCATTTCTCTCTCTATATATATCTATATATATCCTATAGAAATGACTTTATATAAATATATAATATACATGCATTAATATATTGGAACTTTAGTTACCAGGAAATCTTTCTCTTGAGATACCTAAAAGCTTGATATATGACCTTCATATTAGGAAAAAGATAATTATCCATTTATATATATCAGGCTAATAAATTACATATACTGTATATGTCCGTTTATTAGCCTGATATATATATAAATGGATAATTATTTTTTTCCTAATATGAAGGTCATATATCAAGCTTTTAGGTATCTCAAGAGAAAGATTTCCTGTTAACTAAAGTTCCAATATCGGTATTAAAGAACAGCGAGAGTTACAGAAAAATAAACTTGCAGCGACTTTTAAATTAATTGTAGAAGCCGAAAATATTAGCTTAAATAAGGGCACATTGTACGCTGCTTATGCCGCAAATAACGGGTGAGATCGACTGTCTTTCTTGCTCAGTTACAAGCAAAGTAACTGACCACTCATTCATTATTATCCACCAACTGGAAACTCATCCTTGAACCTGTTTTGGCCATGATGAAAAAATAATTACCTAAAAGCGTTTTAATGTCGGGCAAGTATCGTATTGGTTTTCCATTTCCATAGTGTAAGGAACAAAACTACTGCAGCGGATTTAAAGGGGGTTAGACAGTGAAGGGAATTAAAAGAAAAACAAACACGAATCCTAATAATTAATTTCAACATTACAGAATTCTGAACTATATTAATGCACGTATATTATATATTTCTATATACGTCTGTGTGCGCGCGCGTATTACAGATGCAGTGTGCTTATAATGGAATGTATATGCCAGACGTAAGTACCTTAAATATATTTCTACACACGGCTCAACGGAAATAATTGGGAATATTCTGTTTAGAAGTGTTGCAGATGCTATCTTGCGTGCGACATATATAGGGGTATCTGGTGTGCGTGTGTCTGAGTGGGGCGGAGGCAGACTGCTGTCCCTTCGGATCCAACCTTTCCCGTCAGCTGGACGCCCCTGAAACACTTCACTGAGCGCTCTCAAGCCCCTATAAATTACAAAAAAAAAAACCTGCTTACTTTTCTGAGCAGCAAACAGAGCCAGAAGGAGCAATAAAAGCCAACTAGACACCTGATAAGATGAAGTTAAAGATTTACAAACAAAAAGACAAGCTCCCATGTCTGCTTTCAGTGCAAGACGGAGGGGAAAGCGTCAGACCTTTTCTATTCACGGCCTGCTCTGCAAAGATATGTATCTGTGTTTGAACTGCACATCACCAGTAACACACCGTTGCAAGAACAAATGTTGTCGCTCTTTATAAGCCCAAGAGCCTTTATATCAGACACTTTAGTGGCTCACCTCTGAGACAATGGGCCAGGGACCACCAACCTGTTGGTTACAGGCAGCGGGGTCCGATTGTTGCAGCAATTGTTGCAGGGTGGAGTTTATTTGTTCTGAAGAGATTTGTTGCAATGTTGCGATGGATCCGTCATATGGGTCAGTTTCAGATGCAAGACCCTCTGTTCCTTTTAACCCGAAGGAAAGTCTGAGCAAAGGACTAGGAGGGGTTTTTTTTTCATTTACTTATTTTTAGATGTTTCTGTAAGAAGTTCTACTCTAGGGTAATGTTTTCATCTTTCAAAACATTTGGACAGTGTTAGATTCACTGTGTACGGATATGTAAATCCTGATTTGCACGGGGAGCTCTGCTTCCATACTTGGGATCATCCCAGTTCAATGACAGTATCACACCTTTTCATCTGATGGGTTTATATCTTATTCTCTATATCATGCATGCAATAACTGGAATTATAATACATCTATATTAGCATCCGTATAAAAATTGCTGTAATTGACATCTAATAAAGACAGCTGAGAAGAAAAACTTTTTTTTTCGTTCTTTCTCTTTTCTCTGAGTATAGGTACATCATTGCATTCTGTACCGATTCGCTGTCCATATATATGTAGAAAAAGGTAGCATACACACTCAAAAATAATAATATAGAAAAGAGTATAGCCCAACAGAAAGTGAAACGATTTTATTTCTGTATTAATTTTAATCTCTGTTTATGAGTCTCACTTGCTCCCTGTATCTTGGTAGTTCTGTCCCAGGGACTTTTCTAGATGATCAAGATTTTTGTTGGTTTGATTCTATTTCATTACTTGTACTTGAATTTAAATCCTTTCAAATTTGCTTAAATAAATTAGCTCACTTAAACTAATTTTTTTAGCTTAATTTATGTCTATATAAAATGAATGGCATAATGCCATCAAACTCAAAGTGTTCATTAAAATAAGCAAGTGGCTCGTTTGCAATTATATACTGTGGAAACTTTTCAGTGTGAAATTTTCACTGAATCTGTTTGCTATAGTTCAGTAGACATGCAACAGACTATAATCCCAAATTCAAATTGCATTTGGAATAAACTGCAAATAGGCAAATGAAGGCATCATATTTTGTTAAAGATGTAGTCTGAAATTAGGCTCCTTTACATATAAATTAATTAAACTGTGAAACTAAGTCATTAAAAAGCTGCTGATTCTTCACTCTAATGCTGTGTGGAGACTAGAGAACATAAACGTTTGTGATAACAGCTCCCATTTTAGTAAATCAAAACGGAAAAATCACTGATTCTTACAGTAGGTGTGGGAAATCTCGCAGGGTATTACCGAGGTAGAAACAGTTAAGGGCCTTACCAAGAATTGCTAAACCCGCAGGGTTCCCACTGGAATACACCTTTTAAATGCCAGACTCTAGACTCGTTTTCTATGTGCTAAAGGCAAAAAATAATTCCTAACAAACTGCTTTTATTTATCGTCCTCCAGGACGCTTACAAATATCTTGTTAGGGAAAACTAGACTATTCGATTTATAACTAAGGAAATATATGTTTTATACGTGTTTCTAACCAAAAAACATTCCCAAACGGCGTCTTAGCCGCAAAAACGGAGGTGAGAAAAGCTGAAATTCTAGAAAGGTCAAATTCAGCGTTGTTATTGCTAATTTTACAGCCTGTGTGTATCTAATGAGGTACGATAAAATACTAGTTTCTCGCTATGGATTAACTTTTTAAAAAGTCTGCATTTTGATTGCTGAAAAACCCCACGTTCAGTGTTCAAGCTTCTTTTTGAATGATTGACCTTGAGAGCTGAAACGTTTTCCCCAAGTCGTTCTCTGACGCTTATGTTAATCACTCAGCCTAGAACACCATTAATGGCTTCTCGCATTTTAAAGATGACTAATTTGATCTGACTGAGACTGTTTTCTAACCTGGCTGAAATGAAAGGGATTCAGTAGCTGCATAACCCCCTCTTCTGCCCCCCACCCATTTAGTATTTGCCAGTCCTATTTGTTACAAGTGTTTCACAAGGAAACCCTTTTCCTGCTGTTTTTGGCTTCCAGGCTGAACAGAATTCCTGCAGATAAGTTTCTAAGCTAACTTTTGATATTTGGAGTCTAACAAACGCCCTTAGCTAGCTGAGGAATTAACTGTGACCCTTCTTCCTGTATTCCTAGATACAGTAGTGTGGCTGCCTGTCGGATATATAGAGACAAACCCTCTTCCTGGCCCAAGGGGGGTTATCTCCCAAAACCTTGTCAAAAATGGATTGTTAGTTCAACAAAAAAGGTGCTAACTTATAGTCTTTTCCCCTGTAATTTTATTTATTTATTTATTTATATTTTATTTATTTGGTTTTATACCGCCCCTATTCAAGATCATAAGAGCATAAGAACATAAGATATGCCATACTGGGTCAGACCAAGGTCCATCAAGCCCAGTATCCTGTTTCCAACAGTGGCCAATCTAGGTCATACGTACCTAGCAGTTTCCCCAAAAGACACAGGTTCTGCAATGCTTCTACTAGGTCAAGCATTGATATCCTGGGTCCCTTCTTAATAATGGTTTATGGACCTTTCCTCCAGGAACTTGTCCAAACCTTTTTTAAACCCAGCTACACTAACAGCCTTTACTACACCCTCCAGTAACAAATTCCAGAGTTTGATTACACGTTGAGTGAAAAAATATTTTCTTTTATTAGTCTTAAATAGTTTACCCTGTAGCTTTATTGCATGTCCTCTAGTCTTCCTATATTCTGATAATGTAAACAGTCGATCTACGTTTACCCGTTCCACTCCATTCATTAATTTATAGACTTCTATCATATCTCCCCTCAGCCGTCTCTTTTCCAGGTTAAAGAGCCCTAACCTTTTTAGCTTTTCTTCATAGGAGTATCTTTCCATCCCCTTTACCATTTTGGTGGCTCTTCTCTGAACCTTTTCTAATAATGCTATATCCTTTTTAAGATACGGCGACCAGAATTGCACACAATATTCAAGGTGCGGTCTCACCATGGAACGGCATAGAGGCATTATAATATCTTTTGTTTTATTTTCCATTCCTTTCCTTATGATACCTAGCATTCTATTTGCTCTCTTGGCTGCCGCTGCACACTGGGCCGAGGGTTTTAACATGTTATCCACAATGACGCCTAAATCTTTTTCCTGGGTGGTGGTTCCTAATGTGGAACCTTGCATCGTGTAACCATAGTTTGGGTTGTTCTTCCCTAGGTGCATAACTTTGCACTTGTCCACATTAAATTTCATCTGCCATTTTGATGACCAGTCTTCCAATTTATCAAGATCCTCTTGCAATTTTCCACAATCCTCTTGGGTTTTAACAACTTTAAATAGTTTTGTGTCATCTGCAAATTTGATAACCTCACTCGTTATTCCACTTTCCAGGACATTTATGAATATGTCAAAAAGCAGCGGACTCAGCACAGATCCCTGGGGTACACCACTATTCACCTTTCTCCATTGGGAAAATTGGCCATTTAGCCCAACCCTCTGCTTTCTATCTTTTAACCAGTTCCTGATCCACAGTAGTACACTGCCTCCTATCCCATGACTCTTTAGTTTTGCCAAAAGTCTCTGATGAGGGACCTTGTCAAAGGCTTTCTGAAAGTCCAGATACACTATCCTTCTAGTTTTTGCCGTCGCCTTTTCTACCTGTTTAGCTACTTTAAGATCATCAGACACAACCACGCCTAGGTCCCGCTCTTCTTTAGTGGACAAAAGTACTTCACCCCCTATACTATATTTCTCCCTTGGATTGCTGCAACCCAAATGCATGACCTTACATTTTTTAACATTAAATCCCAGCTGCCAAATTCTAGACCATTCTTCAAGCTTAGCTAGATCCCTCCTCATGTTATTTACCCTTCCTGGGTGTCTACTCTATTGCAGATTTTGGTATCATCTACAAAGAGGCAAACCTTACCTGAAAGCCCTTCCGCTATATCACTAACAAAGATGTTAAAAAGAATCGGACCAAGGACAGATCCCTGGGGCACACCACTGGTAACATCCTTCTCCTCAGAGTGAGCTCCATTTATTTGTACTCTTTGTCGCCTCCCACCCAACCAATTTCTAACCCAAGCAGTAACTTTAGGGTCCATCCCTAGGGTGCTCAGTTTGTTTATAAGTCGCCTGTGAGGAACAGTGTCAAAGGCTTTACTGAAATCTAAATACACCACATCTAGGGCTCTCCCTCGGTCCAACTCCCTGGTCACCCAGTCAAAGAAATCAATCAGATTTGTCTGACAAGACCTGCCTCTGGTGAATCCATGCTGCCTCGGATTCTGTAATCCGCTGGACTCCAGAAACCTCACTATTTTCTCTTTCAGCAGCGTTTCCAATAATTTACTCACCACCAAAGTTAAACGAACCGGCCTGTAGTTTTCAACCACATCCTTACTTCCGCTTTTCTGTAAAGGCACCACATGAACCTCTCTCCAGTCCTTTGGCACCACTCTCGACTCCAACGAGGCATTGCAAAGGTCAGTCAGTGGAGCTGTTAGAACGTCCCCAAGTTCCCTCAGTATTCTCGAGTGTATCCCATCTGGTCCCATCGCTTTGTCTACTTTAAGTTGAGATAGTTTCTCACGAACACAGTCTTTTGAAAATTGTTCGAGATGTCCTTTGCTTCTGTTCCTATTTGTGGGTGTTTTCTGAGGTCCTGCTCCTGGTTCTTTATCTGTGAAAACATAAGAACAATTTTATTCTTTATGATGCGGTACTGACGTGAGGCTCACCAGTCTGTTGTTTCCCGGATCACCCCTCGAACCCTTTTTAAAAATTGGTGTTACATTGGCGATCCGCCAATCTTCAGGTATTAGAGATGATTTTAATGATAGTTCACAGATTACTAATAGCAGGTCTGCAATCTCATATTTCAGTTCTTTCAACACCCTTGGATGTATACCATCCGGCCCAGGTGATTTGCTACTCTTCAGTTTATCTAATAGTTGTAATACATCTTCCCGATGTATCGATATTTCCTTCAATTCTTCCGCACCTTTAAATACTACTTCAGTCACGGGTAACATCCCTACATCTTCCTCAGTAAAGACCGAAGCAAAGAATTCATTTAGTCTCTCCGCTATCGCCTTGTCGCCTCTTAGTGCCCCTTTAACTCCTCTATCATCTAATGGTCCAACTGACTCTCTCACAGGTTTTTTTGCTATGAATGTACTTGAAAAAAATCTTTATTTCGCATTTTTGCTTCCGCAGCAAGCTTCTTCTCAAATTCTCTCTTTGCCTTCTTTATCAATGCCTTGCATTTGACCTGCCAGTGCTTGTGCTGTTTCCAGGTTTCATCCAGATCAGCATGGTTTACAAAATACCAACATCATACATGGAACAGTTTACATTTAACATATTACGTGGAACTGTTTACTGTTTGAGTAACTGCTTTACACACATGGCCCCGCTTTTCAGCCCCACTTTTCGGCCCCTACTCTCTAAAGCAAATAAGATCTTGCAATGAGTTTTTGCACATGGTCCCACATCCCTTTGCATCTTACATAGACCACCCCTGTTCTCCAACAACACCCTTGCCCACATTTGCTATCATTGATTTATTCATCGGCAATAATGTGGCGGACCCTTGGGTCAACCATAAAATGCTGAGCACCCCCTTTCTCCCGTTCAGAAAATAACTTCCTAACAGTTCTTTCCACTCTTAGCAGGAGAAATAGCTCTCATCAAACCTGGCCCTCGACTTTGCACACGTTTTTCAGCATATTGTAGCTTCTTTCTGCTGGGGGAGGGGCACAGATTATGGGTTCAAGTCACATCATTTTCCTAACTGGCACTTGCTTGTTAATTGCCAGGAACAGTGGTGCAGGGAATGGCATCCTGTCTTCAGCTCAGTGCTGGAAGGATGCCCGTTGCAGGTGAACACTGCAGAATTTATGTCATAGAGCCTGATAAATGCTTGGTTTGATCATAACAAGGAAAAGAGAATGTGCTCTAGTGGTTAGTGCAATGGCTTGCGAGCTAAGGGAGCCAGGGTTCAAGTCCTGCTTCTGCCACTGATACACTCTGTGACCTTGGGCCATTCACTTTAGCTCCCATTGCCTCAAGCACCCATTTAGACTGTAAGCTCTTTGGAGAAGGAGCACATTGTACCCGAATTCTTATCGCCAGGGTACAAATGTATTATGATTAATTTCAATAAGGCTTTTTTTGTATGAAAGACAGAGTAAGAGAAACAGAATAGCAGGAAAAGAGAATTAAAAGGCAAGAGAAAAAAGAAAAGAAAGGAACAGGGAAGACAAAGAAGGAAGGAGAGAGGAGTTAAAGCCCAGTAGCATTCATGCACCCTAAAGATGAAGAATGAAGGTGTAATTTTGGAAAGAGTGCACTAGGATGTTTGTCTCACAATTTAAGTACATTTGCAAAAGTGTCAAAGCATTCACTACTACCCCTGACTTCCTTGACATTTCTGGCTTTGACATATATTTAGGGCTTATGATTTTCAGTTATAATCCAAAGACCCTGATAAAACATTGAAACACTGAAAAATGATGGCAGATAAGGACCATACGGCCTATGCAGTCTGCGCTTCCATACCAGCTATTAAGCTTTACAGTCCCTTTCTTTTCCCTTAGAGCTCTTCTGTGTTTGTCCCTGCCTTCTTGAATTCAGATACAGTCTTTGCCTGCTCTACCTCTACTGGGAGGTTATTCCATGCACCTACCACTCTTTCCATATAGAATTATTTCCTCAAAGTACTCCTGAGTCTATCCACTTTTAACTTCATCCTATGACCCTCCTCCCCCACTGTAGAGCTGTCTTTCTATTGAAAGGCTCTCCTCCTGTGCATTTATGCCATGGAGGTATTTACTGTAAACGTCTCCATTATATCTCCCCTCTTCCGCCTTTCCTCCAAAGTATAAATATAGAGATTTTTAAGTCTGTCCCCATATGATGAAGACCACTGATCATTTTAGTAGCCACCCTCTGCACTGACTCAATCCTGTTTATATACTTTTGAAGGTGCGGTCGCCAGAATTGCACACAGTACTCCAAATGAGGCCTCACTAAACACTTATAGAGGGACACTAGTATCTCCTTCCTGCTGGCCATTCCTCTCCCATGCACCAAGCATCCTTCTGGATTCTGCCATCACCTCGATGAAGAAATCATCCGTCCTCGGTAATCCAGAACAGCTTCCAATTCTGGCAATCAGATGACATCATCAGAGCAAGACCGGCCTCTCTCTCCTCTGACTGTCACCACTGACAACTCAAGAGTTCTACAGTCCTTGCCATGTGTTGCCCCCCCCCCCCCATAGGTTTGAGTCATGCAATGCAGAAAAATATAACAATGTTTCATTTTTAATAATAATGACATGTAAAACATGGAGTCCACTTAAAAATTGTTCAAAATGTGGGCCAATGTCAGGATATTAGGAACTCTAGGTGAACCTTCAGTCTTGCACCCCTCTCTATTAACGTTTAAGTCACTAGACCCCTCTCCCCAAGATTTTGATAATTAAGCTCAATAAATCTTGTAAAAGTTATAATTAGAAGGAATCATACTTTAAATATTACATTTTAAACTATAATGAGGGCAATTTCCAAAAGTCTGATACCTGGTAAATGGGTTATTTGAATATTTTCACCCTCCCTGCAAGGGTGTGCTGATGGTATTTTTGAGTTAGTGTGATTATCAGGCTTTGACTACAGCTGCTCTTTGTCACGTGTCATAGCCCCTCACCTTCCCCCAAAACTGCCACCCTAGCTGACTGCCTCGTCTGCCTATAGCAGAAATTGGCTGTCCCTAAAACTTAATTTCACAATCTGAAAACACCAATATACACAGAATTTTAGTAGCTTTCCAAAGCACCTACCCAGCTTGAAAATAAACATTTAAATTTACAATTTTGTAAACCTTAGAGTCAGAAGCCCTGTGGGAATGACTCCAAATTCCAAATTCCCTTGTTCTGTCTTACTTATTATTTCTGAATACCGAGTCACACATCCCCTGTCTCACCGGACATTCCTGGATATTTAGTTTTTCATTTAAACATTTTTAGATACCATCTTCATGATTTCCATCACTCAAAATGGTTTACAGCGCAAATAAAAGTATGAAGAAAAAAAAGCAAAACAGAGTTAGAGTACAAATGAAGACAAATTTAGCATCCCCTATAACTTATTATAGCTAATAGTGTTGAAACCCATACATTTATTCCTCTTAAGGGAATAATAAAGTTTTTACCCCCCTTCTAAAACTCAATAATTAGTCTCCGATCTAGTAACATAGTAACATAGTAGTTGACGGCAGATAAAGACCAGCATGGTCCATCCAGTCTGCCCAGCAAGATGGCAAGAGTAGGTGCACCTGTCGCTCCGCGCAGGCCACCCCTCCCCATATCCTTGTTCAGGGGTAAACCCACCACTCCATGTAGGACACCCCTATTTGTTGAGACGTTATATGGTTCAGAAGTTAGATGGTACCGTTTATTTTGTTTTTATCCTATTTCTGTAAAGGGATCCTCTGTGTTTGAAATATAGAGGTAATTCATTCCAATTCTCAGGATCAGTCGCACTAAAGACCGATGTCTTTCAAATGAACATCAAATCAGGGATTTTTAAAAGATTACTCTGAGAAGAACGTAATTGTCTTTTGCATACATAACACCGTAATCTATCCTTCAAGTACAATGGTTTCCCATTTCTTATAACTTTAAATATTAATACTAACAATTTAAAGCTGCATCTTTCTAATGGAAAGTAATATCATTTCCTTAACAATGTTCGGGCACTCTCAGTTTTTTTACTCCCAGCAGAAACCTGGTTATAGTGTTTTGCACAACCTGCAACATTTTCAACAGTTTACCTTTTAATACCACATATAGCACATTGCAATAATCCAGAACACATAACAATAGAGCCTGCATTATTATCTGTAGTTCTTTTTCCTCTAAGAGGCCAATGCAGAAAGCCAGCACTGAAGTCGTGCACTATCAACGTTTTACGCCTATTTGCAGTGCACCAATAGCATACAATTTTAACGCCGCAATACAGAAAGGGATACTAGCAAAAGATTGAAGTTAGGGCATATCGACAAAGAGCTTCCAATAAAGACAAAAATAACCCAGATACCCTTAAGTACAGAGCACACAGAGCTTAAAGATTGCAAATTACCCCTGCCTACTGATAACCAGATTAATATAAATAAAATACAACCTCTAAAATGCTTGTATGCAAATGCTAGAAGTCTGAAAAATAAGATGGGAGAGTTAGAATATATAGCACTAAATGAGAGGTTAGATGTGATTGGTATCTCAGAGCAGGGCCGTACCGACGGTGAAAAGCGCCCTGTGCGAGTTGCACATCGGGCGAGCCGCCCCCCCCCCCCCCCCGCACCTCCATCTAGCCACTTTATGGGGGCGGGAGAGAAGAGGCGCGCACCCGATGTGCAACTCGCCGGCACACTAAGCAGGTCTGGACCCTCCCGGAGAGACCAGACCTGCTTAGTGTGCCAGCGAGAAGACTTAAGGAGCGCATTTCGGCTCTCTGTCATTGCCTGCTGCTGCTAAAGTGGCAGTATACTAGAAAAAATTACTCCAAAGTAACCAACTAATTCAGAAAAAATCGGAGGGTTTCATTCAAAACACACTTTCAATGCTCGGAAGTAGTCTCAGACTATTCGGCTGCCATATGCTGGAGATTGAATACTCAGAATGACCAGCGGCGCCTGTTGGCATCAATGACTTGTTCCGGCATGATTTTTTTAAAATGTTCTCAACACCCTCTCCCAATGGTGCTTCACAACCGATTATATGTATCAGACAACAATAAAGCTAACACTTAGCTTTCCATGCAGAAAAACTTTTCTTTCTCTTCCTTCATACTCTTAAAGCATATCTTAAAAAGATGATGGCTTGTTCTTTCTCCCAACGCTAAAGTGGCAGTGGCATGCAACGGCAGAGAGCTGAAATGCGCCCCTTAAGTCTTTTTGCGCCCTGTGCGGCCGCACCGCTTGCACAAGGCTCGGTACGGTCCTGTCTCAGAGACATGGTGGAAGGAGGACAACCAGTGGGACACTGTGATACCTGGGTACAAACTATATCGTAATGATAGAGTAGATCAAATTGGTGGAGGTGTTGCGCTCTATGTTAGAGAGGGCATTGAGTTACAAAGGATTAAAGTTTTGCAGAAAACAAAATTTGCCTTAGAATCTCTATGGATTGAAATTCCATGTAAAAAGGGGAAGGCGATAGCAGTGGGGTTGTGCTACCGCCCGCCTGGCCAGAATGAACAAATGAATGATGAAATGCTCAAAGAAATCAGGGAAGTTAATAATATTTACAGCAGAGTAATAATAATGGGTAATTTCAATTACCCCGGTATCGACTGGGCCAGTGTCATGACAGAACATGCTAGGGAGAATAAAGTTTCTAGATGAAATAAATGACTGCTTCTTGGAGCAGCTGGTTCATGAACTGACAAGGGAGGAAGCCATTTTGAACACAAGATCTGGTGCGAAAGATAAGGGTGTTGGGGCTACTTGGCAATAGTGATCATAGCATGATCATAGCTATCACAAAGGATAGCAAGGAAATCCACAGTGCTGCCTTTTAACTTTCAAATGAGCGACTATAATAAAATGAGGAAAATAGTTAAGAAAAAACTAAAAGGAGCAGTTGCAAAATTTAAAGATTTACATCAAGCATGGACGTTATTTAAAAATACTAGCTGTATTCCACACTTTAAGAAAGGTGGAAGGAAGTCCAAAAAACTGACAGTGTGGTTAAAGGTGAGGTCAGCCAAAAGAGGTGAGGATGTAGCCAAAAGAGCATCTTTCAGGAAATGGAAAAAGGAGCCAAATGACGAAAACTGGAAACAACATAAGCACTGGCAAGTTAGATGCAAGGCATTGATAAGGCAGGCAAAGAGAGAATTTGAAAAGAAGCTTGCTGTGCAAGCAAAAACGCATAATAAAGACTTTTTCAAGTACATTCATAGCAAAAATCCTGCGAGAGAGTCTGTTGGACCATTAGATGATAGAGAGGTAAAAGGGACACTAAGAGGGAACAAGGCCATAGCGGAGAGACTAAATGAATTCTTTGCTTTGGTCTTTACTGAAGAAGATGTAGGGAAGTTACCCATGACTGAAATGTTATTTAAAGGTGATGCATTGGAAGAATTGAAAGAAATAGCGATAAACTGGGAAGATATATTACAACTGTTTGATAAACTAAACCGTAGCAAATCACCTGGACCGGATGGTGTACTCCCGAGTGTGTTGAAAGAACTGAAATATGAGATTGCAGACCTGCTGTTAGTAATCAGTGAACTATCATTAAAATAATCTGTAATACCTGAAATTTGGCAAATGGCCAATGTATCTCTAATTTTTAAAAAGGGTTCCAGGAGTGATCCGGGAAATTACAGGCTGGTGAGCCTAACATCAATACTGAGCAAAATGATAGAAACCATTATAAAGAACAAAATTACTGAACATGGTTTAATGGGCTTTAGCCAAGGAAGGTCTTGTCTTACTAATCTGTTATATTTTTTTTGAAGGTGTGAATAAACAGGTAGACAAAGGTGAGCTGGTCGATATAGCATACCTGCATTTTCAGAAAGCCTTTGACAAGGTCCCTCATGAGAGACTCTTGGCAAAGTTAAAAAGTCATGGGATAGGAGGCAGTATACTACTGTGGATCAGGAACTGGTTAAAAGATAGAAAGCAGAGGGTAGGGCTAAAGGGCCAATTTTCCCAATGGAGAAAGATGAATAGCGGAGTACCCCAGGGATCTGTGCTGGGTCTGCTGCTTTTTAACTTATTCCTAAATGACCTGGAAATGGGAATAACGAGTGAGGTAGTCAAATTTGCAGATGAGACAAAATTATTCAAAGTTGTTAAAACCCAAGAGAATTGTGAAAAATTGCAAGAGGACATAAATAATTGGAAGGCTGGACGTTCAAATGGCCAATGAAATTTAATGTGGATAAATGCAAAGTTATGCACCTAGGAAAGAACAATCTATGGTTACACGATGCATCTTAAAAAATGGCGGTGCCTGGCCCTGCACGGTGCATCCTGGAATGCACCTGGCATTTTCTACCTTATATGGCAGTCTGATCCCACCTGGTGCATTCCAGGATGCACCACATGGGGCCAGGCACCGCCATTTTTCAAGATGGTGGTGCAGGACTGGGAGTGTGTGGGCAGTGCTTCCACTCGTTTGTAAAGGTACCGGGAGGGGAGTTGGGGGGTTCGGGCTGCCAGGTTTATTTTTAGTTGGGAGGGGATGGAGGTGGGAGATCAGGATCGCTGGGCCACCAGGGATTCGCTTAATATCGGGGGCACTGGCTCCCGACAATAGTTTGATGGCATCAGGGGCTTTCCCTGATGCCTGGATTATCTTTGACATTTCCCCTCCGATGATCCAGGCATCAGGGAAAGCGCCCGATGCCATCAAAATACTGTCTTTGGCATGTGCTAGATGTTTAAGCCACCTCAAGACCAAGCATAGAGTTATTGGCGCTAAGGCTGGTTGCAAAATCCTCTACAGGTTTCTCTGCATCGAGCACTGCCAGAATTAGCATACCATTTTATTGTGTGCAGCTCATTTGCCTATAATTTAAATAAATGTAAATACTCTTGGCATTACTTGTGCGCTAGCTTTTCCTTTGCTGTTTACAAGCACATCCGTCTCTTTTCTGCATTTGACGGTGATGGTAATTGTGCTTAAAAGTGGCATTATCTATGCTAGTTTTCTGCATTGGTCCATAAGTTTGGTTATAATTGACGAACCAGTTTTCATTTATAGAAAACTAATTTAGATACACTTGAGATCTGTTTAGTCCCAGTCCCATTTTTTTTCTGTTAATACCCTTGAAGTCGAAGTTCATTCACCCAGGGAATAGAGACACCATGAGTCATTGGTATTGCTAAGGAATTATTCTCAGTTTCTGCCATGTCTAAGCAAACTACCTTAGTTACATTTAAGACCAATCCACTCTGATCTAAGCAAATCTTAATCTCCTAGAAACAATGATTTATCATCTGCACAGCCTGTGTCCTGCGTAAGTGTAAATCCGAGTGCCATGCTTACAAACCACTTTTCCTGGGAGTTAAAGATAAATATTAAAATGCTGCTGCTACTTCTACTACTAGTAGTAATCATTTGTAGAGCAGTACATGGTATGCGCAACACTGTACATATAGATGTAAGAGACAGTCCCTGCTCATCAGAGTTTGCAATCTAATCAGTCACAAAACTGGGGACTAGAGTATGGTAAGATACATGTATGGAAATAGTGTTATATATCCTCGGTCTTACATGGTGTTCTTGAATACTCTTATTATTTGGATTTATCTCACACCTTTGCAGAAGTAGCACAGTTAGAAGAGGTATTTTCCTGTCCCCGGAAGGCTTACAATCTGAGTTTATACCTGAAGCAATGGAAGGTGAGTCAGGCATTGACAAAATCTTATTGGAATTTAGGAGCCTTCCTAAAAATGTAAGAGCTGGCTGTTGAGACCTAGGTCACAGTGCACATGCATCCCCCTCCCCCTACACACATTACCCACCCAAAGGTGTATTATAGTTCCTTTTTAGAGCTTGATTTTCTAAGGCCAAAGAAAACTTAATAAATGAGGCCCTTATTATGCCACTACAGTGTCAGCAAAAGGCAGTGGCCCCTCTCCTTCTCTCCCTCCCACCACCTGAGGTAACCTCCTGCTGCTATGTGAAAAAACAAAGGGGTATGTTTACTAAACCGCGCACAAGAGCGGACGCTAATGATGCACTTAAGTGCTCTTAAGTGCCGCGCACGCGTGTGCGTCACATTAACGGGCCGGCGCACGTGTGCGGGGCGCTGATGTGCGATAGAGGCGGGGAAACGCTTACGGAGGGCGGAGGAAGGCTCCCGAGGGGCGGGGGCACGGGGTCAATGGGTGGAGAGTGGGAGGGGAGAGGCTCCCCGCACAGGAGCAGGGCTGAATTCGGCATTAAAAATACCGCGAGTGAAACCCTCGCGTTAGAGCCGATTTAAAGGGAAGAGAAACCATTTCCGTCAGCAATGTACAGCAAAACCGGGGAAACCTGCAAAACGTGAGCAGTGTGATACATGTGCACAGAACAAAACAGCAAATAAAACTTGAAAATGACCACAACAAATTTCAAATAAATTATAATCCAGCTGGGCAACAGTGATATTAATGGGCAACCATAAAAAACACTCCCAGGAAAGCTCCAAAAAAAAGAAATGATTTTTGGAAGGGTCTACGCTCCGTAGACTCGTTCAAAAATCACTGCATTTTAATGGAGCTTTCCTGGGAGTGTTTTTCATGTTGCCCATTGATATCACTGTTGCCCAGCTTGGTTTTGGTTTTTTCCCCTTTTTTTGGAGGTCATTTTTGAGGTTTAATTGCACCCCTGTCCCCATACAAGGTAAACGAGCCCACAGTAAAATTGTGCAGAGCAGGGTGTCTGACTCGTGCAGCCAGGTTTCCTATCTCCAGAGACTGCACTGTCTCTGTGGCTACAGTGTGGTGCAGCATACACAGCCAGTGCCTGTAGGACCAGAGGGTCACAGGTTCAAACCCCAGCTGGGGCTCCTCCCAACCCTGTCCCCATAGTTTTACCCACCACTAAACAGTGATAGTACAGACACCCCTGTATGGCAGAGAACATAAGCATGGTTCCAACACCTATATTTTACCCTACACCACACACAAACCATAACAATGGCCATTACCAACAGCCGAGTCCCCCAAATTCAGTCCTGGAGTGCCACAACTCAATCAGGTCATATTTTTTTTCCAGATAGGGACATGTCTGCATGTTGGCGGACGGGTACAGGTGGTGGAGGGGGCAGTGGCTGCAAACCACAGCAGACAGTTGCCTAGGCCTGTGCAGGCTGGCACCGTCCACCATAACAGACAGGCTCTGTCGGATGTACAGTCATGGACTCCCCAGGGAACACAGCATATCTGTGGCAACACGGTGGTGCAGTGCACACAGACAGTGTGTGCAGGAACAGAAGGTCACAGGTTCAAAGCCCAGCTGGGGCTACTGCCAATCCAGTCCACATATTTTTCCTACAACTAAACCGTGATAGTAAGGAGAAACCTTTATTGCTGAGAACATACGCATGGTTCACACGCCTATATTTTACCACACCAAACACAGACACCATAAACAGCCGCATTACCCAGAGCAGAGTCTCCCAAATGCAGTCCTGGAGGGCCCCACACCATTCAGGATCCATGCTGCCTCTGCTAAAGATGCATGTGCTGCATATCTATGCACCACCCCCATGGTATGATGATGTAGCTCATGCATATTTCTGAGGGACAGCATGAAAACCCGAACAGTGGATGGAACACCAGGACTGGAGTTGGGACACTCTGCCATAAAGCAGCAGCCAACAGGGCCAAACACACACACACACCCCCAGGCCCCATTGGCCAATGCCTACTAGAGAGGCAGGACATTGGGCCCTGCCTGTATCCCCCAATACTAGCAGTTGCATACCTTAGCACTGCCACCCTACACCTGGGTATATGGTACACAGCTATCAAACGTTGCCCATGATAACTGGCAGATATCAATTCCTACGTTAAGCACATGTTGCTCATTGATCTCCACCATAACAATCATTGTGATGTCTGCGGTGTGCGCTGCAGGTCTGGTCTCTGACAGTGTTTACCACCCTGGGGAGTGACCCCCAACAGTAGTGCATACCATATCCATGCCTGTACTGTGCCCAGGACTGGTGTGGTGGGTATGGCTGCTGGACTCCTCTATAGTAGCACAATGCTGGCATAGGTGTGGGGGTGGCTGTCTGCCTATCCAGTGTGTGGTGGCTGCAAACACCTTCCACAGCCCACACTGCCAGCAATGTTGCCAGTATTGGGCTGCCAATGTGCATAATGAGGTGCAAGGTACCATGGGTATAGGCCGGACAGGGTGGCCTGGCCAGGGTGCATCTGCACAGGGCATAGGGCACTGACTGGGACATATTAGTGCCCGGCCACCACCTACACAGACAGGGTGACCTCAGTATGTCCTGCTGAGAGATCACTCTCACCCTGACTGTGCAGTGACCACAGCATGGCTAGGCACCCCCATAGTGCTATATAGTATTTCTCTCATGTGATAGATATGGGTTTCCTTTTGGGGCCCAGTCACTGATGTAACTACTTGCTGTGTATGCTGACATCCCAGTTGTGGGTGCACGCATCTCCACTGGGAACATGCACTGTGGACTAACTAGCACACTGTTTGCAGCTGGTATGTGTCTTGATGGAGCAGCTTGCGGGGTGCAGCGGCTGATGACTTGCTGCAGGAGAATATCAGATAGTGGTGGGGTGCAGCTCACCATATCCAGGCCTAATGTCTGTCTGCTATTGTGGTATGGATGTGTATAGAGCTGCATTGACTGCCCTGTGGGGTGTCTGTTCCTCAGCAGGACCTAGGTTGATGGTCCCCTCTACTGCCACCTTTGCAGGGAGGTAGAATGTGGATCTATTGATGGGAGACCCTGTTTGCCACCCTCAGCCCTGGAGGAGGGGGGGGTGGTGGTACATAGCCCACCTAGGGGTCCATGGGGGCTACACCTGACTGAAACAGACAGAGATATCCAAGGTGTTTGTGCAGAAACTACCTATCTCACACATTAACACTGCTTTGGACCTCCGGCATGGCCTCTTTCAGCCATGGAAGGTGTTGTGGACCTGGTCCTGGGCGCCTCATTGCACCCTCAGGGTGAGCACAGTACCCGCACAATGTGACGGTGTGTAGCTACTCTGTGCCAGTAAAACACACGGTCAGTACCCCCTACAAGGCCGAGGTGGTATGTGGGTGCACATGGTCACTTCCCTCTACCGGGCCGAGGTGCTGTGGGGGTGCATTGCCCATCTTGTGTTAATCTGTGGACAGCTGATTTGCATGTGCAGTGCATCATGGGTATGGGTAGGTTAACCCTATCCTGGTGACCACAGCAGACTGTCTGTGTGGTGACGTGCATGCTCTCTGCAGCCAGCCAGGGGCTTGCTAGCAGCTATAGAGCTGTAGCCCAATGGTTACTGCACTGCCTCTGAAGCCAGAGGTCATGGGTTGAAACCCACAGTGGGGTTATTTGATAGGGTTGTCCAACACATTATCTTTTTTTAATGTACATATTTTGTTGCCAGCAAAAACACCCTCAGCGTACTGTACCCATAAGGTGCCTCTGAGGGTGCTTTATAGGGCACCCTATAGGGCACCTTATGGTGCCCGTCCATATAAGGTGCACTATACATTCTCCTGTGATGCAACCTATAGGGTGCCCTATAGGGGACATTTTAGGGTGCTGTGGCGGACAGTGCAATTTCTAATGTGCCCTATGGAGTGCCTTATAGGGTGCCTTATACGGCACCTTCAATTACGGCACGTGAGGCCGTGTTTGCTGGCAGCAAATAATAACATAATTATAAAGTGCTGCAGGACAAAATATGTACAATGCAAAGCTGATGCCACAGCCAGCCTTACGTATTAGGCACACTGGGGAGCAAACTCATGACCCCTGTATCAGCAGTCAGTGCCTTAACCATTGTGCTCCACTTCTGCTCCTCCTTGCCTGTCAGCGCACCTATGTATGCTTTTCATTCCTTAAACTGCACAGTGCTGCCATAAAAAACAGTACACTGACCTTGCGGTACCTCATACGGCACCCTCTAAAGCGCCCTATAAGCAACATTCTAGGGTGCCTTGGCTGACAGTGCACTTTAAAATGTGCCTTATAGGGCACCTGATGTTAACATGCTTTGGGAGTGCGTTTGCTATTAGTGGTAATTAAAATATGACTAAAATGCCTCCAAAAGCAATCTTCCCCATAATATGTCATGCCTCAGCCAGCCTTGTTCATTGGGCACTTTGGGGGATTGAACCCCTGATCCCTGCACCATTGGTCAGTGTCTTAACCATTGTGCTGTGGTTTTGTTCCTGTGATTGCACATCAGCGCGCCGCCTTATGACGCCCAGTATTAATATGCCGCCAAAAACATTAGCGTGCCGCCTTATGCCGCCCATTATTTCAATGCCTCCTAAATTAACGCCTCAGCTAGCCGTCTTTATTGGGCTCTGTGGGGATCAAACCCCTGATCCCTGCACTATTGGTAGGTGCCTTAACCATTGTGCTGTGGCTCTGCTCTTCTGCTTGCCTATCAGCGTACCACATATGCCTCCTGCGCAGCCATCTGATGCGCTAAGGTACGGGGCGCACAAGGGCGCCGCGCACCTTAGCGCATATTTAAATTCCGGCTTTTCTTTTTCAGGACGGAACGCCCACTCCTTATATGGCATCCGCACTCTACCGCGGCCCGCACTCTACCGGGGTTTTAGTAAACATACCCCAAAGTCTCTCTTTTGCACCCACACTTTACCATCATTCAATCTCTCTGTCTTTGTCATGACCCGGCCAGTCTTCACCTACTCTCTCTGTTTGCCATGACACCCTCCTCCAGGTTTCCTCAGTCTCTCTCTCCCTCATAATCCCCTCCCCCCCCCCCCCCCCCCACACACACACACATACACACTCTGTCTCTCAGGCTTCATCCAGTCTCTCTCTTTCTCTATTATAACCCTCTGAGGTTTCCCTTAGTCTCTTTCTCTCTAGTTATTTCTCTTTCTCTCTCTCTCATAATGCCTCCCCAGGTTTCCCCCAGTCTCTCTCTCTCCCACCCTTCTCTCCTTCATAATCCCCCTCCCCACACATACATACTCCCTCCCAAGCTTCATCCAGTCTCTCTCTCTCTCTCTCTATTATAACCTTCCAAGGTTTCCCTTAGTCTTTCTCCCTCTAGTGCTTTCTCTTTCTAACGCCTCCCCAGGTTTCACCCAATCTTTCTCTCTCTCTCCCCCTTTCTCTCCCTCATAATCCACCCCCCAAACACACACACATATTCCCTCCCAAGCTTCATCCACTTACCAATTCTTCTGCTTAAGAAATGCCTCAGACTTTCCCATTGCAATTAGTTCTTTGCATGCTTGAGCTGTATGGTGGAGGAAGTTCGGGATGATCTTATGGTTTCAAGACTCATGAGATCAGCTCAAACTTTCTCGGGTTGTTTCATAGCTAGCTTTGCAAGCTTTAGAACCAAATACAGTATCTCTAAAATGGACATTTTGGTAATCCATGGAGATTCTCAATCTCAACCCACTCCAGGAAGTAGTTATTACCAATTGTAAAATTTCTGTTTCACAATAAGTTCATTATTTAGGTGTTCTGATTGATGCTCAGCTATCATCTATACCTTAGAGATCTGGGGAAGAGATATTTTTTAAGGCATAAGAACTTTTTAGGCAATAAAGATGTTAGTCACTTTTGCTTTCACCACAAGAGTATTGTAATGTCATCTTATATGACTGGTCTACCTGTCTCATATTGATGACCCTTGGAAACTGTGTAAAATACCACAGTTCAGCTCATTGTGGAATATTTCCCCTTTTCTTTCAGGGTCATGGTTTTGGTTTTTAAGGTGTTGAAATTGGGGATTGGCCTCCCCATGATAAGCCCCTGGGAATTTTATTGCCCCTCACATGGAGTTAGCACTCCCATGGAAGTAGGTGTTTATGATGTCCTGCCTTTTCCCAGATTCAGGGATCTCCGATTTTAAATAGGTGGTTGTCCTTTTCTGCCCCACAGGAATGGAATCGATGGCCCCTAGATATAGGGTTGTTAGGTGATTTTTTTACAGATCCATAAACAGCTGACAGCTTTTTATTTTAGCTGTGTTTTAAATTAAGGTTTTAATTTAGGTATTTATGGTACTGATGCTTCTTAGATTTAATTTTATTGTTTTGGGTACTGTCTATTTTATTATTACACATGTTGTCTTGTAAAGTGCAGAGGATGCAAAGGATCTGTGCTATATAAGCATTGCCAAATAAATGCTTTATAATGAAGACTAGGTAATAACTTTGCACAGGATGATTTTGTAACAGGTCACCTAGGCAGGAAAGGCACATACTGTAGATGGTTTTGGTGTGCCTATTTCATAAGACTACATATCTGCCTTTACGGAATTATCTCTAGGAAAGTAGGCACATACACTGATGCATGTATGTGTCAATAAGAATGGGCACATATATGTCTATTTTATAAAATTTGCACCAGGGTCAATCCTGCCCCTGCTCAGACTATTCTCAGCCCCAACAAATGGTTACACATGTAGGAGATGACTTTAAACGCTTCTAAATGAGTAAACAGAGGTAGTTACACTTGTAGATTGGCTACATATGGGAGGGGCACGAGAATCCCAATTAGAAGAACTGTCATCCTCTTTGCACAGGAACAAACTAGCTTTAAATCCTCAAAAGACGTAGTTCTCTCCATTCCTTGAGAGTCTTGCGCCAGATCTTGTCCAACTTTAGACTGAGGTGGTACCCAAAGCTCAAGTACTCATCTTGGGAGCACTCTTAGGGGCCCTTTTACTAAAGTGCACAAAGCAGTTGACATGTGTAGCTGTGGTAACTGTTAGCATGGGGACTTGAGAGTTACCACGTGCTGATTCACACACTAACTGCCACTTGCGCGTTAGGGTGCAGAATGTGTGGGGTAGGGGCGGAGAGTGGGCATGGTAATTAGCTAGGGGATATATCACATGCCATTAGCATGGGCCCCTAATGCCACCTCAATAGGGGGAAGCTAGTGCGCCCACAGTAATAGCGCTGTGTGTTAGGGCGCTCTCCTGCTCATTAACTGTCAGGATCACGCTGGTCACGCCACCGACAGTTAAACAGAGGCTTTGCACTTAATCCATGTTCTTTTGCACTAAATGGGCATTAGATGCAAAACTTAACACACCTTAGTAAAAGGGCCACTAAGATGGTGATTTGAAGTTTTCCATCCAAGTCTCTAATATTGTAAAAACCTGCTTTCACTATAGACGTCAACTGAGGAAAATTTGTGTCTTATTCACATTCCAGAATTTTTTAAAGCATTATTTAAGTTTATTTGCTATCGTGGCATGATTATTGCAATGCATTGTAAGTGGGCTGCTTAAGAAAGAACTGCAATGTTTACAGTGCACTTAAAATGCAGCTGCTAAATCAGCAATTAAAGCTGGCTTGAGAGAGACCGCTTCTCTCTATTAGTTAGCTGTTGTCAAGCGTTCTCAATATGTTAATTTTATATTTTTGAAATTTACAAAACTCACAAGCAAACACTTGTTACAGAAAAAGAGGAATAAAGAAGAAAATAACATCAAAGATTTCCTGAAAGCAAAAGAAATGTATCAAAGTATCAGCAGTCTCTTCTAGTCCACAATTTAAGTGTTCTCAGTTTAAGATCATGATCCTTGGATCCAAGGCATTGCATTGAATAGGAACAAAATACTTAACTGACAGATTATAGAGATATAAGCCAAATTGCATATATGTCTTTATTTATACAACATTTTATATACTGCTACATCATAATAAAATCATATCAGAGTGAATTACAAAATCCAGAGTAAACAGAAACGAAAATATAAGCAAGAGTTAAATAATTGAAACAACATTAAGTACCAAGAGGAGGGGGGAAGAACTGCAGAACACTAAAAACAGAAGACAAAAATGAAACGGAACACGGAAAGAGGGAAGAGACTAATTTAGTGCGACCCCATCAGCTACAAACAAGAGCCAGGCGAAGGTTAAAAACCAGCATAAGATTGTTCAAAAAGCCAAGTCTTTACATCAGACTTAAATCTGGTATAAGAAGGTTCCAAACGCAAATGGGGAGGCAGCGAGTTCCACAAGGATAGTGCAACACGGCTAAAGCATGCACTACGAAGCCATTCATACCTATTAACCGTTAGGGGCCCTTTTTACTAAAGGTTAAGGCGCGTTAATGAAGCTAGCTCGTGTTAAATGCCATTGTGTCCACAGAAATAAAAGGGCTCTGGGCACTTAATGTGCGATGACTTCATTAATGTACGTTAAAACCTTTAGTAAAAGGACCTCTAAATAAAGGTATGTATTTATTTACATTCTCTTATATACCGTGCTATTCTGCATCAGTGCAGTTTACATTGAACAGGGCATTATAACTTGGAGATAACTATTTTACAGGGAACATGGGCTATGGAGGGTTAAGTGGCTTGCCCAAGAATACAAGAAGCACCTGTGGGACTAGAAACCCCAGTCCTTCTGGCCCAAGGTTGCTGTCCTCTAGTGGGATTTGAACCCCTGACCTTCTGGCCTGAAGTACCTTGCCCCAGCCACTAGGCCACTCCTCCACTCCTAATAAATGTACCCCTAATAAATTAACCTGGGAGGATCTGAAACAATGAGCTGGAGAATATGGAATGAGCAATGAGTCCAAATATAGCACCCTTGTACGGGCCCCAATCAATCAGCCTTATATAGTAAAACTACGGCCTCTTTCTCCATCGCTTGGGTCTCTGGGTTTTGAAATTCTCCTTTTAATGAATATAACCTCATTATACTAAAGGTTTGGGGGAAGTGCCCCTGCGTTGTGTACCCTAGAATGACCCCTACAGTTTTCAGCAAGATCCTCTAACACATCCCAAAGAAAAGGTAGAATTTGTTTTCCGCCACACACACTGGATTTCAGGTCACGCCTACAGGATACTGGGCTTGATGGACCTTGGTCTCACCCAGTATGGCAGTTCTTATGTTATCCTATCCTGAATTAAAGAAATATCAGACTAATTTATCTAATCTAGGGCTGGTCCCAGAGCAACAATTAGCCTGTGGCTAAGGAATTTTATAGATAAGGGAAGGCTTCTTAGGTGAAAAGATCTAAGCAGTATATATTTAGGGAAGTCAATGAACAGAGACGCTTCTAGGTTCCATCCTGAAAGAGGAATTAGCTATCAATCCATCTCAGAGAAGGACATTCACAATTTTTGTATCTGAGCATTTTCTTGTTAAATACCAAAAATGTAGTAATTTAATTTGAGGCTGAGCTCCCTTATATTTGTCTACATACTGTAACTGCTCTAGGATTGAGAGCTCATACTTTTTCACCTCTTTATACTTCCAAATCACTTTTGCATATTATTCCTGCCCAAAAAAATGGATAGTGCAGCTCACTCAGTTGCATTTCCTTTCTTGGCTTCATCACCTTTAGAGATATTGGAATTTGGCGAAATAAGCAACTGTGAAGCCTGATTTTGCATAGGTGGTCTAAGTAGAGAAAGGGATCTCCAGCTTGGAACATTCAAAATTTGCAAGGTATTTTACAAAAGGCTCTCTGGGCATGGAGCCTTTTGTAAAATACTCATAGGGCTGCAGGAAAAACCTGTGGAGTGCAGCAGAAGCAATCATTTTACAAAGAAACAAATTGCAAAAGATGAACGGCACCAGTCAGGGCATTGAATGCGTAAGCAGCAGCGCTTACAAGTGTAAGTGCTGGATTTCACACAACTGGACATCCCGAGGGAGCCAATTAGAGGGGCCAACCTCCAAAGCTCTAATTTTTGGATTTTTGAGGTGATTTTAAACAAGAGCCACTCAATTGCTCTTCAAAAACCTAAGTCCAAACATGGCATTAGCTGGCACGCATGAATCGGAGAAGCTGGAAATGCTGATGGGCGAATTTGTAAATTATACAGTATATGTAGTATTGTGGCAAAGTAGGAAATATTGTGCATGCCGCATATATGCATGTTAAGTCACAGCCTTTCTAAAGCTTACATGCAAGTAGCCTAGTGGTTAGAGCATTGGCTTAGGAACCCAGAGACCAGGGTTTGATTCCCACTAGCACTCCTTGTGGCCTTGGACAAGTCACTTAACCCTCCATTGCTCAGAAAAATCCAAGTTATCAATGTCCCTGTTAATGTATGTTTACCATGTTTAAGTTACAATGTAAACCACTTTGACTGAAATGATAAAGAGGTATAAAAAAAACCTGATAAATAAATAAATATGCAGGGCCGTGTAGATGGGTAAACCCAGTATTTACACCTGCAAATGCCAAGGGACCCTTCTAAAATGTCCTTCATAATTTTTTTTACTTTACTATTTGTAAGATTTTTACAAATTTAATTCAAAAACATCCTTACTTGAATGATAAGAGAGATTTTCAGAGGGGAAAAAATCACAGAAAAGGAACAAGATGAAACAATTCATTTATCATCTCACAATACTGAATACCATGTAGACGTAAATATAAATAAGTTATATTCATACCAACAAGGAAACATAAACCAAAAGCAATCAACAAGAGGAGACATGCAATTCAAATGGTAGCACATATTCACATAAGAACTGATGCACCTCTAACATGGAAGACACTAAGGGGCCCTTTTACTAAAATGTTCTAAGCAGGTAACGCACATTTTAATGCACAGTAACCATTAGCATGGGCCCATGGTAATGGCTACGGCATGTTAAAAACAGTCAGCACAGTAAAAATGAGCTGTTTAATACATGATGGAGGATGGGTTATGGGCAGATTATGGGCAGAAAGTGGGAAGAGTACGATACCATTAAAGAGAACCAGTGAATACACTGCTTAGCCCTGGGACAAGAAGCATGGAATCTGTGTACTTTTTTGGGAGCCTGACAAGAACTTGTGACCCGGATTGGCTTCTGCTGGAAGCAGAATACTGAGCATGATGGACCTTTGCTCGGACCCAGTATGGCATATCTTATGTTCTCACGGTATGTTCTTACTTATCACACATTGTCAGTTTTGCAGTTAACGTTGGTGCACTTTATGCTACCTCGAGGTGTTACGTGCACGCGCACTTACTTTAAATGAGCTTAATGCACAGTAAGGAACTTTTCTGTGTGGTAATTGTAGGGGACGTGCCCACCATACCCCTGACAATTAGCAGGCTGCTTTGGCAATTACTGTATATTGGGTTTTGCTCCTAACTCATGGTTTGTACAAAAATGTATTGCACTTTAATAAAAGGGCCCCTAAGACATTGGGACCTTCCCTAGTCAACAAAGATTGCAAGAGCTGTTTGGAAACAATAAAATACATTTCTTAACCCCCCTCTTCCGCTGCCAGAGATATAAAACACCTACAAAGAACCTTATGGATAATGCAAACATAGCAAGAAGCGTAACTCTGGTGGTGATCACTTCTAAAGAACTTTCCAAAGGACCAATTAGATTCCGACTGTCTGCAGAAACCTATCCTCGAGTCTCAGAAGACATCTTCTCAGTTGCCCTATTTTATGGCATATAATATGTGTGAAACATGGGAAGCAAGACCTCTGATGAAATTTTCAATACTTCTTGTAGATATTTCTTCAACATGTCCCCAGAGGCAACCAAGGGAGACTTAGAGAAATGTAGGAATTAACGTTATATCTTCTTAACTGGTTCTCCAAATAGTCTCTTTTGTGATATAAGATCTCTTTATCCTGCACCATTGTACCACCCATTACAGCCCTTTATCTCCTCCATCTGCTGCTCCAAAGCTCCTAACCTGGTTAGATGCTGCCCCAAGATCATTTCTTGCTTATTCTCCATAGTAAAAACCTTTTCAGAGTCCTCAAAAAACTTAGCAATTTTAACAGAGGGGTAAGACTCCAAACCGATCATAGCTTCCCAAAAAGAGTACAAAATGACTACAGCAGGATGTTCTAATCCACTATGTTCCACTCTGGAAGCTAGTCATTCTCCTCCACAGACAGATCAACCAAAGTAGAACTTCCCAACTGTACAGTGTTCTGCCTTACAGGAGCTTCCTGTGGGGAGAAAGACACCTTTCACTAGCTGATGCTGATGATCCCTCTAACTCAGCAACAGCCAGTGCCTGCCCTGCTGGCTTTATACTTCTGGTTTGCAGCTAGGCTGTCCTCTGCTCAGGGCTCAATGTGACCCTGTCAGTGGTACAGTTGATTGATTCCTTGGCAAGACCTATTAGAACAGAAACTTCTTCAGCTCAGATGAAGTCCCAAACCCTTCCAGTGTCATATGAAGTATCTGCAGGGGCTGATTCGAGGTCAAGGGGCAAGTTCAGCCCTTCCCCTTCCTCTTCCACATAGCCACAGCAATGGAAGAGTAGGAATACCAAACAAAGTGTTCTAAGTCTGGAAGCAGAACAACATACGTCTAACATCAATGCCATCTTGACCCTCACAAGACCTCCATAACTTTTAAATTATCCATCAGACATACATCCCAAATGAGTTTAATCATTGAGGGTACACGTGCATTAAAGCCCATCATGGCACTAGAAAGCTGCCACTTTTTAAAAAATAAATAAAAAGCAGCATGTAGGGATTGCCATGCCACCTCCCTCTCCCAGGTGAAATGGGGGAGGGCGGCGTGGTGCGGCTGCCTAGGTAATTGCTGTTTCAAACCATTGCCACCACTGCAGGTCTTGGAGAGGGGCAACGGCATCAAGAGCAGTGGAGACTGGGGAGGGGGCAGGAGTGGGTGGGGGGCTCAAGGGATGAGGTTTGCCTAGAACTCCTCATCTCCTTGCAGCAGCCCTGATTGCAAGCCTTCCAAGGACAGGGAAATACCTGGCATGCCTGAATGTAGCTTGCCTTGAGCTTCTACTGAAAAGCCATGAACTATAATTCAATTAAATATTCATAGCATTTTAAGATATTAGCACACACCTAATATGTGGCACTAGCTTCCTCTCTGCCATACTAAGGTATGCTCCCCCCCCTTCCCAAACACAAGCCCAAAGTTGACACATCTGCCTTTAGCCCTGCCAACTTGTCCCATTGTTTGCAAATTTTGTCCCTCCGATTGCATTGCTCTGCAAGTCTCATAACATCAGCCCCTGGGGTAGCACAATTTGCGTCAGAGAGAGGAGCTGGAGTGGCACAATGCAGGTCTTTTTATTTAATTCTATTATTTAAAGAGATTTGTCAGGTCTATATACAGTAAAGCCCCAGTTTGCAGAGGACATCCAGACCAAGTAAGACATGCCCAAATCAGGCCGTTCAGAATTTCCTGCATAGTTTACAAAAGGCTTTTGTGAAATATGCAGCCATGCTGGAGTACATGTGTATTTGCAACATGTAAAGCAAGAACAGCCGCTTTACAAAAAAAAACTCATACAAAAAAGAAACAAAATCCTCACCTTGACCCACACAGGCACCCCTTTCTATCTATCCTCCTAGATTGCCTTCCATTCCCGAACCAGGGTCCTGAGCTCAGTCCATGATAACCGACTAGATATCCCCCCTGTCTCCCACGCCAAGCTGAAAACCACGAGACGCACAGCTTTCTTCTTCATAATCCCTATCCTCTGGAATGCCTTCCCCTTGCCCTGCATACAGAATCTTCCTACAAGTCCTTCAAATGTGCACTAAAGACACACTTGTTTAATGAGACACTGTAATAATGAGCCAACACCCGCAACACGCAATTAGCAGCTCTCTTGACTGTGGTTTGCAGTCTGCCTGTCCATTTTCTAAACTTTCTCTCTCTTCCTATCCTTTTCATTTTTGATATGTACTTCCTTTCTAATTTTCTACGGTCAAGTTATTTTACTGTAAACTGCCCTGCTGCTGGTGTGAATGGCGGTATATTAAGCTTCAATATACCATAAACCATTAGCGGTTTTGCACATGTTAAGTGCAGGCAAATGTGTGTTTAAGTGTCAGTTTGTAATGCTACACATCAAAAAAAGCCAGTTAAGGAGTCAAGTTCTAAACCTCAAATTCTTGGCTTTTCGAAATGGTTTTTAAGAATATAAGAGCATAAGAATTGCCATACCGGGTCAGACCAAGGTCCATCAAGCCCAGTATCCTGTTTCCAACAGTGGCCAATCCAGATCACAAGTACCTGGCAGTTTCCCAAAAAGACACCCACGTTCCACAGTGCTTATATTGGGATAAGCAGTGGATTTCCTGGGTCCTCTTTAATAATGGTTTATGGATCTTTCCTCCAGGAACTTGTCCAAACCTTTTTTAAACCCAGCCTTACTAACAGCTTTTACTAATCCTCCGGTAACAAATTCCAGAATTTGATTACGCATTGAGTGAAAAAATATTTTCTTTTATTAGTCTTAAATGGGTTACACTGTAGCTTCATTGCATGTCCCCTAGTCTTTCTAATTTTGATGGCATAAACAATTAATCTATGTTTAGCTGTTCCACTCCATTCATTAATTTATAAACCTCTATCATATCTCCCCTCAATTGACTCTTTTCCAGGTTGAAGAGCCCTAACCTTTTTAGCCTCTCTTCATAGGGGTATCCTTCCATCCTCTTTACCATTTTGTTGGCTCTTCTCTGTACCTTTTCTTATTCTGCAATAACATTTTTAAGATATGGTGACCAGAACTGCACACAATATTCAAGGTGCGGTTGCACTATGGAATGATACAGAGGCATTATAATATCCTTTGTTTTATTCTCCATTCCTTTCCTTATGATGCCTAGCATTCTATTTGCCTTCCTGGCCGCAGCAGCACACTGGGGGGAGGGTTTCAACGTGCTATCCACGATGACGCCTAAATCGTTTTCCTGTCTAGTGGTTCCTAATGTGGAACTTTGCATCATGTAACCATAGCTTGTGTTGTTCTTTCCTAGGTTTCATAACTTTGCACTTGTCCACATTAAATTTCATCTGCCATTTGAACATCCAATCTTCCAATTTATCAAGGTCCTCTTGCAATTTTTCACAATCTTCTTGAGTTTTAATAACTGTGAATAATTTTGTCATCTGCAAATTTGATTACCTCACTTGCTATTTCCATTTCCAGGTCATTTACAAATATGTTAAAAAGCAGCGGACCCAGCACAGATCCCTGGGGTACTCCACTATTCACCTTTCTCCATTGGAAAAATTAGCCCTTTAGCCCTATCTTCTGCTTTCTATTTTTTTAACCATTTCCTGATCCACAATATTACACTGCCTCCCATGACTTTTTAATTTCCCTAAGAGTCTCTCATGAGGAACCTTGTCAAAGGCTTTCTGAAAATCCAGATATACTATATTGACCTGCTCACCTTTGTCTACCTGTTTATTTACACCTTCAAAAAAATTGACAGATTAGTAAGACAAGACCTTCCTTGGCTAAATCATGTTGGCTTTCTCCCATTAAACCATGACTATCTACATGTTCACTAAGTTTGTTCTTTATAATGGTTTCTTCCATTTTGCCCAGTACTGATGTCAGACTCACCGGTCTGTAGTTTCCCAAATCACACATGGAATCCTTTTAAAAATTGGCATTACATTGGCCATTCAGCAGGTATTAGAGATGATTTCAATGATAGTTCACAGATTACTAATAGTAGGTCTGCAATCTCATATTTCAATTCTTTCAACACCCTCGGGTGCATACCATCCGGTCCAAGTGATTTGCTATTCTTTAGTTTATCAGATAGTTATAATACAACTTCCCAGTTTATCAATACGTCTTTTAATTCTTCTGATGCATCACTTTTAAATACGATTTAAGTCATGGGTAATTTCCCTACATCTTCAGTAAAGACTGAAGCAAAGAATTCATTCAGTCTCTCTGCCATGGCCTTGACCCCTCTTAGTGCTGCTTTTACCCTCTATCATGTAATGTTCCAAATGACTCTTTCACAGGTTTTTTGCTATGATTGTACTTGAAAACGTTTTTATTATGAATTTTTGCTTCCATGGCAAGCTTTTTTAAAAATTCTCTCTTTGCCCTATCAATGCCTTGCTTCTAACTTGCCAGTGCTTATGTTGTTTCCAGTTTTCGTCATTTGGCTCCTTTTTCCACTACCTGAAAGATGCTTTTTTGTCTACAACAGCCTCTCTGGCCTCGCCTTTAAAACATGCTGGCAGATTTTGGCCTTCCTTCCACTTTTGTTAAAGTGTGGAATACATCTGGTTTGAGCTTCTAAGTTAGTACTTTTAAACAATGCCCATGCTTGATGTAAAGCTTTAACCTTTGCAGCTGCTACTTTTAGTTTTTTCTTAATTATTTTCCTGATTTTATCATAGTTTCCCTTTTGAAAGTTAAAAGGTAGTACTATGGATTTCTTTGCAGTCCTTCTTCCATTTTTTAAATCAAAGGGAGGAGTGGCTCAGTGGTTGGGACAGGTTACCTCAGGCCAGAGGGCCAGGGGTTCAATTCCCACATGGGGACAAGCATCCTCAGGCCAGAGGGACTGGGGTCTCTAGTCCCATGGCCACTCCTTGTGGCCTTGGGCAAGCCACTAAACCCTCCATTGCCTCAGGTACACTTAGATTGTGAGGCCTTTGGGGACAAGGGAATAAAAAAAGTACCTGTTAGTATAATAATAATAAAGTATACATGTAAACCACACTGATTCTAAAGAGCGCAGTATAAAAAATAAATAAATAAAATATGATCATGCTATGATCACTATTGCAAGTGGCTCCAAAACCCTTATCTCTTGCACCAGATCCTATGTTCCACTAAGAGCTAGGTCCAAAATAGCTTCCACTCTTGGTTCATGAATCAGCTGCTCTAAGAGGCAGTCATTTATTTAATCTAGAAACTTTATCCCTCTAGCTTGTCCTGCTATGACATTGACCCAGTCAATATCAGGGTTATTGAAATCACCCATAATTGCTGTGTTGTAATTTTTGTTAGCTTCCCTGATTTCTTTGAGCAGTTCATCATCCATTTGTTCATTCTGGCCAGGCAGTCGGTAGTTCACCTCCCCTGCCATCGCCTTCCCCTTCCCCTTCCCCTTTTTACATGGAATTTCGATCCATAGAGATTCTACAGTGTATTTTGTTTCCTACAAAACTTTAATCCTGTGTGACTCAATGCCCTCTCTAGCATAAATCCCTCCACCAATTTGATCTACTCTATCATTGCGATATAATTTGTACCCAGGTATCACAGTGTCCCACTGGTTGTCTTCCTTCCACCAGGTCTCTGAGATACCAATCACATCTAACCTCTCATTTAATGCTATATATTCTAACTCCCCCTTCTTATTTTTTTGACTTCTAGCATTTGCATCCAAGCATTTTAGAGATTGTATTTTATTCATATTAATCTGGTTATTGGTAGGCAGGGGTAATTCGCAATTTTTAAGCTCTGTACATAAGGGCATTTGGGTTACTTTTGTCTTTATTGGAAGCTCTTTGTCGATATATCCTAACTTCAATCTTTTGCTAGTATCCTTCAAGGATACATAGTTCTAAACCATGCGCTTTTGTGCGACTATTGTTTTTCCCCTTTTATCTAGTTTAAAAGCTGCTCTGTCTCCTTTTTAAAGGCTAATGCCAGCAGCCTGGTTCCATCCCAGTTAAGGTGGAGCCCATCCCTTTGGAAAAGCCCCTCCTTTCCCCAGAATGTTGCCCAGTTTCTAATAAATTCAAAACCCTCTTCCTTGCACTATCGTCTCATCCACCTGACCTATGGGTCCTGTGCGTGGAACGGGAAGCATTTTTGAGAATGCTACCCAGGAAGTTCTGGATTTCAACTTCTTAACCAAAATCCTAAATTTGGCCTCCAGAACGTCCCTACCCCGTTTTCCTATGTCAATGGTACCGACATGTACCAAGACAGCAGACTCCTCCCCGGCACTATCTTAGACCTTGTCTAGGTGGCACGTGAGGTCCGCCATCTTCGCACCAGGCAGGCATGTTACCAGACGATCCTCACATCCACCAGCCACCCAGCTATCTACACGCCTAATGATCAAATCGCTAACTATAATGGCTGTCCTAACCCTTCCCTCAAGAGCACATGGCATACAGAGATAACCATAATTGCTCTTCCACACACTCCTTGAAACCCCAGATGTGTGACTTGGGTGAGGTGTAAATGACAGTGGGGTAATTTTTTGAAATATATGTATATTCCCCTAATAAAATAGGAAGTACATGGAAACTTTACAAGTCTACCCACGCCACGTCCAGAACATTCCCTTTTGAAAACTGTGCCTGCCACAGATATATATGTGTAAGTAACGGCTCTTCTAAAACGTCTGCTCACATTTGTATGTCTCTTTACACGTATAAAGGGGTTAACACAGTTAATGCCGCTGAATATCTGCGGGCGCCGCACTGCACAGCCTGATGCTAACCAGTTCCGGAGGCAGCAACTGGTGGTTACCAGGCAGCGGCAATACTGAGCTGCTGCCTGGCTATTGGAAAGCAGTGAAAGTCAGGCACAGCAAAGGTTGGTCTAACTTTCACCGCAGAAGCTAAACAGGCAGTGGCTGAATATTCAATTCCAGGACCCGGCTATGACCCTGGCATTGAATATCCAGGTCTAACCACCATGACAGCGTTAGCGGCCACCGCTGAATATCGGGCCTCAGCTTTTTACAGACGTAAATTCCATCTTCTAAAATGACCTTCATAACTAACAATCTGAAGTAGTTACATTTTGGAACAATAAAAATGAAAATGGATGGCCGAGATCCTAAGGGGACTTATGGGTAAATTGAAATTATGGTGAGGTTAAAAGACACAGGCTGCAGGTAGCCCTGCTGCTCTTTTGCAGACTCAAAAACACATTTTCAGATCTGGCTGCAGGGTCGTCTGGAAACTGGAGGAAATTGGGCTTCCGAGCATTCATAGTATGAAGTTGTGAAGGAAAACTCTAGAAAAATGACCACCGTGCATAAGTGGTTTTGAACAGGGCTGTAACTAGCTGGCACGCCCCTCCCCCAACCAGCTGTGCACAAGAACTCACTCTTCCTGGAAGCCCGGTGATGACATCAGCGGCTCTTCGGTGCTTGCGTCCAATGCGGACGCACCACTCGCACAGCCTTTGCTACATCTCTGGTTTTGAAGGTCAGTCCTTGTATGTGCTATAGGGCCTATTGTAACACAGGTTGGATATGGGCTGGTCTTAAGGAAAGTCATGAGTGAATCAAAATTACATTGCATTACATCACTTTACACAGAGCTCCACAGCCTCTTCTGGCCAAGGGCTTTGCATGTTAAAAAAGGAAGGGCATCAACTACAGTCTGAAAACAGACTTCTTAAGATCATAGCTAATCAAAGAAAATTTATATGATGTTAAATGCACTCACTGCTAACATCTTATGATGATTCCTTAACCTCTCTGACTTTACATTTTATAAACAGACATTAAGAGGGTCATTCAGTACAGTGAATAGTGGGGATGGACGTCTGGATTGGATGTCCATCCCCGCTATTCGCTCCCCTGCCGGCCCCAGCCAATGTCTCCCTGTATGAACAGCACATTTGTACGGGGAGGCTTAGCTGGGAGCAGGAGGGGGCGTTACTGAGGCAGAGCGAGGGTGGGCATGGGCGGGCTGCGACCTCGGACGTACAGGGCCAATTCTGAGGTTGGCCCTATACTTCCGGGGCTGTGAACATAGATGGGGGACTTATTCTACCGTAGAGGTGGAAAAAATCCCCCTGGACATCGGGGGATCTTGCAGCTGGGCCGGGACAAACAGGTAGGGTGGTGTAGGAAGATACCCACAACCAGACCCTGGCCATGGGAGGCTGGATCAAGGGTCCGGCTGCAGGGAAAGAAGAAAATTGGCAGTGGCTGGCATTCACAGTTCTTGAATGGAGCCACGGTGCCTTGGTGACAAGACACCATGGCACTGCGGTTCCATTCAGGAGCCTGACTGAGGTAGCCGGGGATCCGCTGGGCCTGCAGGCCGACCAGAATCGGGGCCCAGCCTGCACATTCAGGCCGTAGACCCGATTCTGATTCCGTGGGCACGTCTAGCCCCATGGGATCAGAATCAAGTCTAACTCCTGCTTCTGGTCGGCCGCACAAGGGGCTGGATGGCCAAAGTAGAATTTCAATGAGCTACATGCATGAAAGGGCCTTTACGTAGAAGGAGCGGTATATAAAAACTGTCTAAATAAATAAATATTTTAGTCAGTTGCTATTTTGTAAGTACATGCATCAGGTCAATGACATGTACTGTCAGTGTGGGGTGTGCACATGGGCAATGCATAAATTATAAATGACTTCAATTTACACGGGCTCTTTAAAACTCTAGGTGAGGGCATTTACAGCAGCCTAGGGTTGGTGTAAGCGATTGTGCCTAGATTTTTTGCATGTAGCCCACCACTTGTGCCTCTAATTTATAAAGCTAGGCGCATACATGCTTGACTGCATAAAACAGGTAGACCAGCATGTGCTAAGCTATGCATTAACAAGGGGTGAGTTCATAAAATTATCTCTCAGATACTACAGAGAGAAATGCATGCATACAAATACATATGCACATACACAAAACAGAGACACGGTGTACCTTTAATATAGTCACGATACAACATATAAAAGCACACACAACACGGACTCAGCCACTGAACATGATCAGTCACAAACACACACACAAAACACACCCTCAGATATAGAAAAGCCCCACAGCAAATACTTAAGTCAAAAGTCTCTATTATCAGGTTCATTATGTGCTGACAAGCTCATCCAGCGACTTGCAGGATTTTCAAGGTCTTTCTTACTCAACCTACTGGGAAGCGAAAGTTCAGCATACACATGGCATGTCATATAAAGTAAGCGCTAGGTCCTGCTTAAAGGATGTAAAATAACAAGGATCTCAGTTAATTTTGCCCTAGTAAACTTCCACATGGAATTGGACAGAATTCAGGCTCCTGATAGTCAGCGGCAGAGGGTAGCTAGCCATAGCCGCTGAACATTAGACCTGAATAGTCAATGCCGGGTTGACCGGATAGCAATGAGGCCTGACTTTCATTGTTTTGCAATACCGGGCAGCGGCTCGATATCGCTGCTGCCCGGTTACCACCAGACGCCATCCTTGCTCTACCTCCAGAACGCCTTGATGCTAACTGCAGCCCCCGCAAGGGAATTAACACAGTTAGAAGGTCTGCTAACCACGTTAATCCCTTTGAATATCAGGCTCCATAATGATAGAGAGGAGAATTATAGTTTAAAGACAAACATTTTATTGTAAAACGTTTTAAGTTCAGATCCAATAGAACTAACTTGAGCAATACGCTGAATAGACCCAGTATTCAGTGGGGCTTGCTGCTAAATGGAGAATCCCGGTTCACCTGCTATTCAGTGGTAGAATCTGAATGGAGCCACTACAGACCACCTCAGTACTATCTGCAATATGTCAAGGTGGTCCGGGGAAGGAGTGAGGGCGGAATGGGAAATTATCTTGATAGCAGCGATTTTCCACACCAGATACAGTAACTAACCAACGTAAGGCAGCCAAAAAGCCATCCTAACTGCTATGTGGATAATTATCTGGATGGCGGGCTGAGAATTTCCGCTATCTGGATAGCGCTGGGTGGTCAGCACGGAATCTGGATAATCAGTGCTGATCACTATCTGGATATCAGACCGTTGAGTTTAAATATCGCCCAGAATATTTTTATCAGGCTGTAAATCAGAGAGACAAAGGTGATTGCATAGAGGCACTCTGCGAGAGTAAATTTATAAACCCTTTTCACACGTAAAACAGCATTTTACGTGCATAAATGGGCTCATCAAATCAGGTCATGCCTTGAAGTATGTGCTGTGCAAGCCGGCGCCTACTTGCACTGGAGGTATGCATGGGGGGCAGAGTCTGGGCAGAGTTGCCATTTACACACACATTTCATAAAGTAAATGCTTAGCAGGCGTAATCTGCAATCTGGGCACGGTTTTGACAGGATTTGCACTAGTATTTTATAAAGACACATGTAGGCCCTGGGTGCCACATAATCTAGGCATAAAATGACCCTCTCTGTGTGCCTATGACAGGCTTTGTCATTTTGCTCATTGTTATTTATTAGGTTTATCGATGACCAGTGATCTTATAGCCACAAGAATACCTTGGGGCATGTTAGCGTTCGGTTTAGCATGCGATAAGCGGACTGTGCTAAAACTCCAGTGCTAACAGGTCAGTATGTGATCGGGATGAGACAGGGTGGGATGGGGGGATGTGGGCATTGAAGGTACATCGCAGTTAGTGGGGGCATTTCTGTGATTGTTGCTGTCAGCGCGGATGCGATTAACACCACCTGAATGGGTGGAACTAGGTGCGCCCACGTGCTGGATTACATGGTGCTGAGCATTAGCAACATGCCAACAGCAGGGGAAAGGATGCACACCCCCCACCCCCAAAGTTGGCATGAGACTTCACGCTGGTTTCGTAGCCCGATTACACACTACCGGAGCACGTTTTGTAACTCCGCCTTCTTATTTATGGTATGAAAATAGCTATTCAATGAAGTTCTTCACCACTGTGGAAGAGCAGAAGGTTTTAGCAGCATATCTGCCATGAGTATTAGTCACTTCTATAGCATGGAAGAAAAGTGAAAGAAAGCAAGTGTCCAGGTGCCCTCTGGAAGGGTCGATTGCTCCTGCAATGTGTCAGGCAGTGGCTTGGCAGAAGGGTTCAGTGTTCTTGTAACATTGGCATAGAACAGTAGGTTCTTGGTAGAAGGTCCGAGTGTTCTTATGATACAAAAAAATAAACCTAAAATAAAATAAAGTACCCAAAACAAAACCTGGGAATACTCTTCTGACTGAAGCCACATTCTTTTCAATTGTAAACATCATCTTATCTGTGGCAGAGGCAAAACATTATCCCTGCTTCATATGTCACCTTGATGCTAGTCCCACTCCTTTTACTGGACGGCTTATCTAAATATAGCTGTAAATCAAGGGCCCTGTCAAATTCCATGTAATTACACGGGCTCCATAAAAAAGGGCTCTGCTGCACCGATGTTTACATTATAGCGGAGTCAAATATTTCCCCTGTCTTTTGTATTCATGTCTGACTGTACAGGTCACATAAATCAGACCCTTCCATTCAGAACAACTTGAATAATGGAACAAACCCTTTAAATATTTTTCTCTGCTTAAATAGCATCAATTAGCCTCCGTTTGCGAGAGATACCATAGCAAAATTCTAGAGAGATCACGTCCTAGAGTCTCCAAGCCATAGCTGCAAGCCATGATCACGTATTTGGCCTGTAGCATCAGATGCATCTCTCAAGATCACAGATTGGCCGTCTCCTGTCGTTCCTTTGCAGTTTCCTCACGTCTTTAATGGAATTTCTAGTTCACCGTTTACTATTGCCCTAAATGTGCCAAAAACGCTGAAACTATGGCGTATTAGGTGCAACACCGCCGCAGTAACTGTTGAGGGTATGGAAAGCATTTCCCCAGCAGCTAACAAGGAGCTTTTTCCCCTACTGCATGCCGCATTATCAAGGGTACACCTAACTCCACCTATTGAGATGGTGTTAGATGAACCCATGTTAATCACATGGGGTGCAATTAGCGTGTGTTCACCCTGCGCTAACTGCGCAAAGCTCAGCACACCCACTTTCCGACCCTAACCCTCCCACTGCATCCCTAACATGGGTTACATACTTAGCATGTGAATTAGAGTGTGGTAACTGTTAGCACATGGCCATGGTAACCGGTACTTAAGAACATAAGATATGCCATACTGGGTCAGACCAAGGGTCATTCAAACCCAGTATCCTGTTTCCAACAGTGGACAATCCAGGTCACAAGTACCTGTCAGGTTTCCAGCTGGCCTCACAGTACATGCTAATTCCGTATCGGTCATAAATGGGTGGGGAATGGGCATGGACTCTGCATTGCAGTTAGTGCGGAGTATTTTACCATATTCTAACTGTTGTTGGTGCAGATAGCGTGGATGTACTTAGCCCTTCCTAAATAGGAGGGGGTAAGTAGATCCACACTGCCAGTATATTTATCACATGGTAAAAGAGCTTTATGGTGCAGTAAGAGCCCGATTACATAACATCAATGTCCGACCCGCGGAAATGTCTTAACTCAGAAACGGGCCTGATATAAACACAATTCCACTTTAGTGGGGCTAGATGTGGCCGAGGTTCTGGAATTGGTGCCCATGCATATAAACATGGCTACGTCCATCCCACGGGACACGGCTAGATACTGCCATTGGGTATGTACGTGTTGTTGCTCACCGTATTCTATAAAGTTATATGTCACCGCTCCTAAAATGTGCAGCTCTTATGCTGCTGTGCTCACTGACAGTAGTTTGCTGAAGCAAACCAGACATAAAAACCAATGAGAAATGGCAGCTGATGCAAACTAGACTACATAGTAATCGTTGGCATGCCCACAAAAGTGCTAAGTTAGCACAATGGACTCTAAGATAGTATGAGAGCATGTAAATATGACCAAGTATATTACGACATACTATGGTCAGGGCCTGTGCTAAGGGGGTGCTGCCACCCTAGGCGATCGCCTAGGTTCGCCACGTGGACAGGACAGCCCTGACCAAGATAATTGCAATTCTTTATCATAGTTATGCAATGTTTCTGATTCCCCAGGGGTCTATTCTGTACTGTGAATAGCAGGAATGAATAACCCGTGTACATACAGGGCTGTGGGTATTGCAGAATATGGTAGTAAACATTTTCACTACAAACACATCTCTGCCGCATGTCCAAGAGGGTTATTTGCATTTCGGAATGACCTCCTACCTGTATGAGAGCATGCTGGAAACATCTCCAACAGCTAGAGTACAGGCTTTGTACTTACTACGCCTTCATTTTTCCATTTAATGTCTGGTAGGTGCAAAACTCAACTGCCATTTAGTAAAATGGCTCCAGGCTAACTCAGGTAGCATAGTACATGATGGCAGATAAAAATGTATTGGCTCATTCAGTCTGGGAAACTGAGACTCTTTCTCTCTGATTCACTACCACTTTGGATAGCCAATTCCCATCCCAAAACTAATACCAGTTCCTCTCCTGTCTTCCACTTAAATTTCAAGTTTATTGCAGATTTTCCATACTGCCCTTCATAAGGCAAGTTACAACAGGGAGTTTACAATTAAAATCAGATTTAAACCAAAAAGAATCTTGCCCACTCTAGCACCCCACCACATGTTGCAAAGATATTCAAACCCTGGCACTGTCCCAGCATCCACTAGCTCTGCTGTCAAGTCTCCTCAGGTCTTCCTCTTTGATTATCAGGCCCCACTTCAGGACTATCCCCTTCTGTGCCAGGCTTTGATTTAGGATAAGGCATCATAGGTTAACTGTTTAGGGCCCCTCTGGCCACCCCGTCACTTCACCCTACCTCCTGCCCCAGCTCTCCAGCCCTGCTTAGGGGTACGAGCATCGTAAATTCAGTCCTGTTCAGAAGGAGAAGGGACCACTTTCCTTGCTTATGCACTCAAATATATTACCTCTGAGGCATGTCTGCACCCCACCAGCCCTCACAGACGTGGCTTTTTTGTTGTTGCTGTTATTGGTGCAATGTAAATAAAAGTATAAATCCACCCTTACAAAAACAAGTGTTTTTCAAACTGAGCTTTTTGGGCCTCTGCTTATCATTTACAGTATTGGCTAAACCCAGAGAGTCTGCCTTATCGGAACAAAATTGTATGGAAACATCAGACTAGGACTGAAACCTCTGTCTCTTGAGATACACAGTGCGATCTATTTATAGCAGCTCCGGCAACTGGCCCCTTTTTCAACAAATTCAGAACACAAGACGTCATAGGGAAAATATGACACTTTTTCCATTTACATCTGAAGGGACAACCTGTTCTGTAGAGTTTGTCCCTCTTCGTACTTGAACTGTGAATGACAAGGTGTTTATGGAAGTCATTGGGTCAGCTGAGCCAAGCCGTAGAAGAACTTCCTTGTGTATACTTTACACAGATGGATGTGTCTGAACTGAAAATGCGAACCTAAACAACACATTGCTTCATGAGAAATGGAGCTTATCTGCAAAATCATAACTCACCTGCTGCAGCCAGACCAGAAATCTAGTGCCGTTCCGAGGGACCGGCTGCAATAACTCTCACTGGAAAGACCGCCAAGTGGCAGGTGCAAACTGTACTGTGTGATTGCTCCATCACTGCTGGGCAGTCCTTCGCCCATAAAAGGTGCCAGGATACTTCGGTTGATCTATGTCCTTCGTTGAATTCATGCAGTTGTTGGCTTGGGTTCATTTGGAGAACACAAGAACTCTGCCTATTTTATGGTTGGTTCCTAGATTGTTTCACATCCATCTTTTTAACAGATGGAACAAGGAAGTAGGACCCAGGGTACTAGTGTGCTTGGGGTCTATAAGCAATCTGTGGAGGTGCAAAGTCTGTAGATATGGAGGGATCCCCATTCCTGTCAACTCTCAAATTTTCAAAGGGAAACTTTGCAGGCATGCAAGCAATGTAGATATTTGAAAAATAACCCCCAAACTGACTTGTGGACGTTTTTGCACTTTTTATACCCATATTTTGCCAGTCCTTTAATCTAGCCCTTAGGATCATTGTACTTTATTATACTGAAAAGTTGCAACCATTATATTTTATTATTGTAAATTGCATAAATAAAAAAAAAATGAACTAGAGTTACATTTTCATAGTTATTAAAATGGACCTGAAAATTTTGAAATAATGTCATTAATCAGTAAGGTACTAACTTTAAAAGCAATCTTTGAGCCAACCACTCAGTGCTAACAGTGCATGAAACCATTACTAAACCTCAATCTCACTTCTGTTCCCTGCTTAGACCATTGCCATTCAGGGACAGATGAGTATAATACTGAAAAAAGAGCTCAGTTCACAATTTGATCCATTTATCTCTTCACTTATACATATCCAAGGCTGGCCAAGTAGGATCATAACATATAGTGGCAAATAATAACCATGTTGTTGTTGTTAAGTGCCATAGAGTCGGTGTCGACTCATGGCGACCCTCTGGATAGTTGCTCTAAACTGTGTTCGGTCTTCAGTCAGGCAGCTCATTGTTGATAGGGCAGTATCCATTACTGCTGTTATTATATCTCATTACTAGCCTTATTCTTTTGCTTTGATATTCATTAGAGAAAGACATCAGGCTCAGCCAGGTTGATCTCTCTCTTTGCATGATGTGTCTTGTCATCTGAGCTTCTAAAGAAAGCTTAGGTTTGATCTCTTCCAGTACTGACTAATTTGTTCTTGGGGCAGTCCATGGTATACACAATATTCTTCACCAGCACCATAATTCAAAGGCATCAATTTTCTTCCTGTCTATCTTTTTCACTGTCCAACTTTTGCATCCACATGATGTTATTGAAAATATCATGGCTTGAACAAGCTCAATCTTTGTATGGAGAGGGGCATCTCTGTTCTTGAGAATTTTGTCTAGGTCCTTCATAGACATTCTGCCAAGAGCAATACGTTATCGGATTTCTTGACTGCTTGTCATTTCTTTATTGACTATTGATCCAAGCAGGCTAAAGTTGTCTACTATTTCAATTTCTTCTCCATCAGCAATAAACTTATTGATTTTTCCAGTTGTCAGGATCTCTGTCTTCTTTACATTAAGCTACAGGCCCATTTTAAGACTATGTTCATTGATTTTGAGAAGCAAATGTTTTAGATCATTTTCACTTTCAGCCAGTATTGTGGTATCATCAGCATAGCAAAGGTTGTTGAGTCTTCCACCAATCTTCACACCTCAAGTTGTCTTCATACAGTCCTGCTTCTCTGATGATTTATTTATTTAACATCTTTTCTATGCCGTCCCTCTATCAGTCAAGACAGTTTTACAATGAATGCAGTGCAGTCACAACATAAAGTGCAGTCATAACATAATGTGCAGGAAGAATTGTGAGTTACATGTAACAATAACAAGAACTAGAATAATAGTAAACAACAGGTAAAGAAAAGGTGCAAAAAGTGGTTAAGGCAACAGCCAGCTTAGCTTAACCTATATACAATATTTCATTTATGGTGGGATGAATGGCAGAGTCATAGTGTGGTTGAAGTAAGACGTTTTAGGATTGCTGGGGTATGGGAATGAGTAGTTTCCATTGTTGTATGTTAGTGGAATATCTGAATATTCTTTGTGGCCGGTTAGTCAATGGTCTGGGGTTTGAGGCTGTGAGGTCATAGTTGGAGTAGTGTCGAGTTGTATTGTTGCATGGTTTATGGTTTGTTTTTTCCTGATGGGGGTCTGCTCCATAGAATTCCAAGAATAGCTGGGTTTTCAGGGGTTTTTTTTAAGTCTCCTAAGGATTCGATGGCTCTCAAATTAGGAGGTAAGGAGTTCCAAGTGGCTGGGGTGTAAAAGGAGAAGGCCTTGTTACATGTGTTTTGCTTGCGCTTGGACTTTTGGGCTGGTATGTCAAGCAAATTGAGTGCATTGTGCTTCCTAGCCTGTTGTTCATGGGTTTTCGTAGTAGGGTCTGTAAGTGTTCAGCTGATTGGTTGTTTATGGTCTTGTGGATGTTAAGGATGACTTTGTACTTGATTCTGGAGGTGAGAGGAAGCCAATGTAGTTGCTTAAGGATGGGGATGATATAGGTCTGTTGTGATGTTCCTTGTATGAGTCTTGCTGCTGTGTTCTGTGCTAACTGCAATGCATGTAGAGTGTGTTTGGGTAGACTCTGGTATATGTAATCTAGGATGGCTGTTATGACTGCCTGGCAGACTGTTCGAAAGTCTTTAAGATTAAGGAGGGGGCAAAGATTTTTTTAGTGTTCTGATTTTGTAGAAGATGGCCTTAGTGATGCTTTTGATTTGAGCTTGCAGGTTTAAGCCTTGATCAAGAATGACTCCCAAGTATTTTGACCTCTGTTTTGACTTTGAGCTCTTTGTCGCCCATTTAGATTTTGCTGGTGGCTTGAAGTTGGTGTCTTTTGTTATATATAGGACTTTGGTTTTGTTATAGTTGATGTTATTATGGAGCCACTTGGCTATTTCTGTGAAGCATTTTGTTATTTTGGTGTAGTGAAGTGTGAATATGGAAAAAGGTGTGTAGATCATTATATCATCTGCGTATATTAGATAATTGATTTTGAAGCTATGAATAATTGTGCACAGTGGCTGGATATAAATGTTAAATAGTATAGATGATAGGGAGGAGCTTTGTGGAACCCCTTGGTGTAGAGTGTAAGGGAGGAATTTTGGGGTTCCTACTTTTATTTGTTGGCTGCAATCTGAGAAGTAGGAGTGGAACCATTTGATAGTTGTTCCTTGTAGCCCGATATCATGGAATCTGTTGAGCAGCATTTGGTGGGATACAGAGTCAAATGCTGCAAATATATCCAAAAATAATAGGATGAATCCTTTAGTGAGATTTTCTCTGCTAGTAATGAGTGTGTCAAGCAAGGAGGTAAGGAAGATCTCAAGACCATGGTGAACTCGAAATCCGTGCTGGTGCTGGCTGAGTGGCGCATGATTGTTTATGTGATTTTAAAGCTGCATTTGTACTGCTTTCTCTATGATCTTCACTATGAATGGGATGCTAGCTAGGGGTCTGTAAGAGTCTGGTATGCTGGGGTCAGAGTTGGGATTCTTTGTTGTTGGTCTGACTGAGGTTTGTTTTAGTGAGGGTGGTATGTATCTATGGGTTAAGGAGCTATTGAGTATTTTTGAGATGAATGGTATGAGGTGAAATCTTCTTGTTGAGTTTAAGTAGGTAATTATGTTGTCGAGCTGTTCTGGGGTAGCATTATAGAATGTAAACCATCGGTGGTAAGCTGGGTTCTGATGGTTGTGCATGGGGAATATGAGTTTACTATAGTTGTTTGTGTTGTGTTTAGTTTATAAATAGAATGCCATGTTATGTAGGTTAAGAGTGTTTCCATGGCATGTGGAGGTGGGTTCGTTTGTCAGTGATTTAACTATATCAAAGAGGTCCCTGGGTTTGTTGATGGCACTCATAATAAGGTTGGTGTGATGTTCGTGTTTGGCTCTATTTGTGGTATCACAGTATTTTTTTTTGTTCTTATAGATATTTGACTAGAAATTGTGGGTTCTTTGTTCTCCTTCATTTGTGCTCAAGCTAACAGAGTGAGTTTCTGTTCCTTTAGTGCTGCTGGGTACCATGGGGTGAGGCGGTGTTGATTATTTTTGTTGGCATTTAGAGCTGCTTGGGCCACAGATGATATAGATGAATTCCATTTGTTGAGAATGTCTTCAAAATGGACTTTAGCTAGGTTGGTTGTCAACTGTGGTAGGGCCTTTTGAAGGAAGGCTCGGTTGTCGAAAGGAGGGACTCTTCAGTTTGTAGTAGTGGTGTCTAGTGTTAGGTTACATTTGGTTGTTTGTGGTAGACTGAAGCTTATTAAGCTATGATCAGACCAAGGGACCAATTCAACTGTTGGTTGCGGTTGCTGTGGGGTATTTGCTAGGTGAGATTAGATCGAGGATTCCACCTTTGTTGTGGGTGGGTTTATTAATTGTTCTGGATATAAATTAAACAAGGGGAAAGTATGCAGCCTTGTCGTACACCTTTGCTGATCTTTCTGAGCCCACTTGTCACTCTGATTCAAAGTTTGGGCGTTTCTACTTATGTTTAAATGGATGATATCTTGTTGCTATCATTTACAGATGAATTCTCCCCAGACCTTTGCTCAGTAAATTCATGTCTGAATCACCTCTTGGCTCCGGAATAACTCACTCAAGCTGAATCCCAAAAAAACAATAGCCTTCTGGGTAACAGGCTCCTCTACTAATCCATCTATTGCTCCCCCATTATTCCTCAAAACCACTTTCTAATATCTGGATATTCTGTTAGATTCTGAACTGTCTTTCTCCCCACAGTTGGTACAGGTTATCAAGACAGCATTATTTGTCATTTCAAAGCCTCAAGACTTTCAGAAAGCCTTTGACAAGGTCCCTCATCAGAGACTTTTGGCAAAACTAAAGAGTCATGGGATAGGAGACAGTGTACTACTGTGGATCAGGAAATGGTTAAAAGATAGAAAGCAGAGGGTTGGGCTAAATGGCAATTTTCCCAATGGAGAAAGGTGAATAGTGGTGTACCCCAGGGATCTGTGCTGGGTCCGCTGCTTTTTGACATATTCATAAATGACCTGGAAAGTGGAATAACGAGTGAGGTTATCACATTTGCAGATGACACAAAACTATTTAAAGTTGTTAAAACCCAAGAGGATTGTGGAAAATTGCAAGATGATCTTGATAAATTGGAAGACTGGGCATCAAAATGGCAGATGAAATTTAATGTGGACAAGTGCAAAATTATGCACCTAGGGAAGAACAACCCAAACTATGGTTACACGATGCAAGGTTCCACATTAGGAACCACCACCCAGGAAAAAGATTTAAGCGTCATTGTGGATAACAAGTTAAAACCCTCAGCCCAGTGTGCAGCGGCAGCCAAGAGAGCAAATAGAATGCTAGGTATCATAAGGAAAGGAATGGAAAATAAAACAAAAGATATTATAATGCCTCTATACCGTTCCATGGTGAGACCGCACCTTGAATATTGTGTGCAATTCTGGTCGCCGTATCTTAAAAAGGATATAGCATTATTAGAAAAGGTTCAGAGAAGAGCCACCAAAATGGTAAAAGGGATGGAAGGATACTCCTATGAAGAAAGGCTAAAAAGGTTAGGGCTCTTTAACCTGGAAAAGAGACGGCTGAGGGGAGATATGATCGAAGTCTATAAATTAATGAATGGAGTGGAACGGGTAAACGTAGATCGATTGTTTATGTTATCAGAATATAGAAAGACTAGGGGACATGCAATGAAGCTACAGGGTAAACTATTTAAGACTAATAAAAGAAAATATTTTTTCACTCAACGTGTAATCAAACTCTGGAATTTGTTACCGGAGGATGTAGTAAAGGCTGTTGGTGTAGCTGGGTTTAAAAAAGGTTTGGACAAGTTCCTGGAGGAAAGGTCCATAAACCATTATTAAGAAGGGACCCAGGATATGAGTGCTTGACCCAGTACAAGCATTGCGGAACCTGTGTCTTTTGGGGAAACTGCTAGGCAGGGCCGGATTTACCTTGAGTGAGGCCCTACGCCAACAAAAATTGTGGGCCCCCAGAAAAAATAAAAATGAGATCAACTTACCAAAACAGAAATGGCAATAGATGTATAGAATTGCCTGACATAAAGAGGCAATAGGGACAAAATCAGCATCGGAATTCAAGAAATACATTAAAAAAGACATATATTAATAAATTCAAAATAAAAAGTATTTTTGTACCTTCTGTTTGGGCATTTTTTCAGTTGCAATTGCTCCAGTCACTTTCTTCTGGTTTCTTCGTGTCTTCTGCGAGCTATCCATTTGTCCTTTCTTCTCTTTTAGATGTTTTCCATTCTCTCTATTTCTGCTTTAACATACTGATTGTTTCCCTTTTGCTCTTTCCCCCAATTCTTTCCTTATTCCTTTATCATCCATTTAAATTTTACCCTTCCATTTTCAAGCCCCTCTTACTCTCCCAATACCCAGCCCATCATAGACTTTTCTTCCACACTAAATATTTTTCCCCTCTCCATTCTCATTCCCCATCCATTCTAGTCCTCCCCCAAAATCAGTTCCCTTATAGTTCTAGACCCACCCAGCATCCACTCCCTTCTAGTCCCATTCTCCCATGCCCCACATCAGCCCATTTCCAGTCCTATTCTAGCTCTTCATCCGCCCATTTCCAGTGCTAGCCTTCACATCACAGGACATTTCCAGTCCTAGCCCCCCCCCATCACAGCCTATTTCCAGTCCTAGCCCCCACCCTCACCTCCCATTTGCCGTCCGAGTCCCCCTGCACCATCACAGCCCATTTGCAGTCCTTGTTCCCCCCCCCCCCACCATCACAGCCCATTTGCAGTCAAAGTTACCCCCCCCCCCCATAGCCCTTTTCCGGTCCAGGTCCCCCCCCCCCATCACAACCCATTTCCAGTCCAAGTCCCCCCCCCATAGCCCTTTTCCGGTCCAGGTCCCCATAGCCATTTTCGGGTCCAGGTCCCCCCCCCTTCACAACCCATCTCCAGTCCAAGTCCCCCCCCCAAAGCCCTTTTACAGTTCAGTTCCCCCCCCATCACAGCCCATTTCTTTCCAGTCCAAGTCCCCCCCCATAGCCCTTTTCCGGTCCAGGTCCCCCCCCCCCCATCACAACCCATTTCCAGTCCAAGTCCCCCCCCCCATGGCCCTTTTACAGTTCAGGTTACCCCCCCCCCCATATCACAGCCCATTTCTTTCCAGTCCAAGTCCCCCCCCCCAAGCCCTTTTCCGGTCCAGGTCCCCTCCCCCAATCACAGCCCATGCAGTCCTTGGCCCCCCCGACCAGCACCGCGGCTGTCTGAGAGGCTTCAGAGGGAGCCGGGTAAGCTCGCGCGAGGCACCGGCTCCCTCTGTACAGCTGCCAGCGTGAAGAGCCTTTTCCTTCACGCTGGCGGCTGTATCTGTGAAGCCGCGAATGCTGGGAAAGGTTAAAGGGCATGATTTTCAATCAATGTGCTGTGAGTGCTTTTAGCCACCCCCTGAAGAAACCTGTTTAGGTGAAACGCACGATAGCGCGAGTGAGAGCGTTGGGGATAAGGCGATGGCCAAGCACCTTTTCAAGCATTTTTTCAAGCACTGCCTATAAAGCTAAGTTAAGCTAACCACTCTCTTTACATAATTTTTGGCTGAGTTTTTTGAGTTTAAATTGTCAACTACTTTGGTTAAAGAGTCAGTGGATGCCTCTTCCAGAGCAACTAAGTATCAAAGGTCGTTGATGCAATAAGGGCTATGACCAGTCAGAGGCTTTTGATTGGATTTTGTTTGCCCGTCGAGTCTGAGACCTAACAGTTGCTTCTGTATGTAGGGCTTTACTTGTTATGTACAATTTGCTTAAAGATCTTATACAAATACATTAGTCTTGACGATACTGCTATACATTCGAGTTAAGTGTGCAGACCTTGTCCATGGTGACATAATTTATCTAAGGAGCAGCAATAAGCCTTGGGGGCACTGATGACTGATCCCTCCCTCATTATCAAACCAGCAGATAAGGATAGAGGAATCATCATCATGGCCAGAGAGCAATATGGTGCTGAAGTGTATGCTCAAGTGGGAGATTTGCAATTCTATCGGCCTTTGGATCAGGACCCTACTGATGACATTCAGGTAGAAATTTCTGGTGTTTTGGAGAAGGCTCTTGATCAAAATTTGATTTCAGAATTGTTGTTTAAATTCTTATGGGTTCCGCAACCTCATATACCAGTGTTTTACATAGTTCCTAAAATCCAGAAGGTTCCGATTAAGCCACCAGTTAGATCAATTGTGTCAGGCAAGGACTCTGTGTTGGATCTCTTGTCTAGATATTTGGACACATATTTAAATGCTATAGTCCAGAAGTCGACTTCATATATTTGGGACTCTGGGTTTTAATAACATGTCTGTCTATCCTGGTTGGGGTGCAGGCTTCCTGGATACTCATCGTGATGGATATAGTGGTATTGTATACCAACATCCCCCAGCAACGGGCTATAACAATAGCTACCTGCTACTTAGCTACAACAGACCTTTCGCAAGCTCAGTTGTCTTTTCTTATACGAATGTTACATTTGGTCCTCGAACGCAATTATTTTGAGTATGATGGCCATTATTATGACCAGATTCACAGAGAAGCCATGGGGGCCGCTGTGGCCCCCTCGGTGGCATGCTTGTGTGTGCGGACCTTTGAGGAGGACCAGGTATATCACTCGGACCTTTGGTCAGAGGTAGTTTTCTGGACTTGGTTTATTAATAATGTATTTTTTATTTGGAGTGGGACAGAGCAGCGTTTGGTGGAATTTTTCGCATGGTTGAATCAGGTAGATTCCAATCTTAAATTCACTCTAGAGTATTCTCGGTCACGGGTTCACTTTTTGGATATAGTAATCTCTAAATCTGGGGACTCATTCATACCTCGATTTATCAAAAACCTACTGATCGTAATAGTGTGTTGAACTATGAGAGTTTCCATCCCCGGCACTTGCAGGAGAATATCCTGGTAGAGCAATTTTTGAGATTACGCCAGTTGTGCTCTTCAGAGGATGAATTTCGGCAGCAATCCTGAGTGATGCATGCACGGTTTGCTCAGAAACAGTACCCAGCTGGTACCATTTGAAGAATATACACTCGGGCAAGGCATGCCAATAGAGTCTTGTTGTTAAGTTCTACGTGAGAATCCTTTGATAGACAGGTGTGTGTCCTGCCTTATTCTTCATCTATATTTAGGCTCTGGGATATTATATGCAAACATTTGGATGTTTTGAGGGTCCACCTGATTTTTAACCATGGGTTACGTTTCACATATTGTCGTGGGTGTAATCTCCCCAACATGTTGGTCCACACTCGGTCTATCTCTCAGAGAAGACAGATGGTTGGGTGCCACACTTGCTGGGGCAGATGTGTGGTATGTGTGCACACTTTGGAAAGTGCCCAAATTGAACATCCATCGTTTCATTGGCCTTACAGGTTGCACCAGGTCACCTCTTGTACCAGCTCAGCAGTGGTATACATGATCCGCTGCCCTTGCAATAGAATGTACATTGGCCAGACCATATGCATGTTCAAAAAACAGATTATTGAGCACTTATAGGCGATATGCCAGAGGGTTATGACAGCACCCTTGGTACAGCATTGGGTTGCTGATGGACATGACATTACTGATCTTAAATATTACATAGTGGACCTGATCAGGTTAGTGGGAGGTGGGGATCTGGCCCTACATCTGTTACAGTGAGAGCAGACATTGATTTTTCAGTGACACATTATGGAGCCTGATGGCTTAAATGGTCCAGTGGAATGGTACTGCTTTTTTTTTTAGTTAAGTTTCACTTTTAATAGTGTTTATTTTGATATGTTTTTTTGATCAGGGTGATCAAGCCAGTTTGGTCTCTAGTATTATTGCATCTGCCTGCATGTTATCAAGGGTCGGGGTTAGTGATGAGCTATGTGGTTCAATTGCTTGAAGGGTTCCTGTGGTTCATAGAGGATTGATCTATGGGTTTATTTGGAATGTAGCTACAGTATGTGAGGATGTTGGGTTAGTTTTGGAAGATGGGTTGTATTTGCATGTTATGTTGTGATTGGTTAGTAGTTTCCACCAATGAGAAGGGTGAGGAATTGAGAGGTGTGTGATGTACTGATAGGTATTTGAAAGAAGGAGTTTGATTGGATATTTTGTGGTGTCGGTGGATTTTCATTGGTGAATGTGTAAGAGAGTTTGTGGTTTAAAAGAGGAAAAGAAAAGGGCAGTTCCAATTGGGCTTTTCTACAGGAAGGATGCGTATTAATAAGGTGGGTTTGTTATGTGTTTGGCTGGTGTTTAAATGTTATGGACATGAGCTAATGGTTATCTCTTTTGTTTTACACCAGCTATAACCACTGGTTGTGAAAAAGCTGCTTTGTGGTGAAACCACTGGCTGTGGTTACCTGGCTGGTGTAAACTGTCATTTGTAGCCTGAATTAATGCCTGGAGGAGTCAGTCCCAGCAAATTAATTTCAGTATGCTAGGCATAATATATAGCTTCTATTTAAAAAGAGAGGCTCACTTTACTCTTGGGCTAGTTTGATGTTTTGTTAATTGGTGGTGATGATGACAGTTTGTGAGCGGCATGCAGTGGTTTGCTGCTGTCAGTCTGTGAATTGAGCCCCAATCATTGAATAGAAGAAGACATGTTGAGTGGCTTTCGATCTGCTGCTATTCTGTCTATAGACCTTTTGACCCATTTTTTGGTGTTTTGTTTTACTGGAAACAAGTAATTGGATAATACAGACAATATGCTCACAATATAGACAGAATAAAACAAAATGAAATAAATCAATTAACATTTACATCATAATAACACATAATAAAAACAATTTATTATACTGCACCTTGAGCATACACACATCAAGGCGGTCTATAAATTCTAAAAAACTAAGGGGTATGTTTACTAAACCGTCTTAATGTCGCAGCGGTGGTATTATCGTGCGATAAGTGACGTTATCGTGCAATATTGTGGCGGCATTAAGGCACACTAACGCTTTGAAATCCTGGTCTGAAGGGTGGAGTAAGGCTTCCCAGAGGGCAGAGAGAAGGGGTCAATGGGCGGAGAGTGGGCGGGGAGAGGCTCCAGGCACACTAATGCTGTGAAATTCGGGTCTGAACACTAACGCCAGTGAAACCCTCGCGTTAGGCACATTTGCAGGAAAGAGAAACCATTTAAGTCAGCAATGTGCAGCACAGGCAGGGAAACCCAGAAAGTGATAGTTGTGATACGTGTGCAGGAACCAAAAAGGCAAATAAACATATAAAAGGACCAGAACCACATTTAAAATCCCAATAACCGGAGTTCTGGTGACGTCACCAGGCAGCATGGCGGTGCCCTAGACCGGCTCCGCCGATTTTCCCATGCAATTAGCGCAAAAGGCACCCCCCCGGAGCAGAAAATACTGACCGGAAGATCGGAGTGAGGTTAGAAGCACCTCCTGAGCGTCCTGATGAAGCCCTAATAAACCGCAACCGCACGAAGCGCAGCACTGCTCGAGGTGGGTGAAGGCAGCATGGCGGCGGGCTTTTGAGGTGCTTGCCCCCTCCCCCCATCCTCCTCACCATAATCCTCAGCGAAGTTGGCGGGCCGGAGTGCAGTTTGATCGGGGGTGATCCCTAGAACTGAAGGGAGCTGTGTGGCTGGCAGTGACTGGACGGGGGATCGAGGCTTTCCCCCGCGGCGGGAACAGAGCTGAACTCCCGGTAGCGCTGGAGCTGCCAGCCGCGTGGCTGCAATTAAAGTGGAGGGGAAGCAGAGAAGACCGGGCCTGATGCATGTCTGCCCCCTGTGAAGACTGGAATCGCATTTAAGCTATCTCCCCTGGCTCTGAGGAACTCGGTCTCTGCGGGGCTCGAGAGGAGGGGTCCCCCTGTGTTTTTTCCTGGTCCTCCGTCCCGGAACATTCATTTTGGCCCCCTCTTGAGTTCTCCGGACTGCCCTCGGCTACCTTGCTTGTCCCTCAGTGAATCGTAAGAGGGCAGTGGAATACAAATTCAGGGTTGGTCTTCTACAAGGAGGACCTGCGGAGCCCGCTGAGGGGCATCCTCGCGGAACTGGGGGGCTGCCCGAGCGCACCTTGGGGAAGCGATGGCTGGCAAAAAGCCTGGGACAGACCTAAAGACCTTTTCCTTCAAGGGGGGAACTGGTGTGAAGACCCCTGTGAGAAGGATGGCGACTGGGGACAGCACAGTGACAGAGAGGGGAGAAGAAGCTGGCAGTGGCGCGCCGGGCAATGCCGGTGACATTTTGAGCTTGCGAGCGGACCTGAAAAACTGGTTTGAATCTACACAATTGGAGATCTCCACACTTAAGTTGGAGGTTCAGAACTGGTTTAAGGACTTGAAAGGCGATATGCAAATGCTTGGCACCCGGATAGAGGAGCTGGAAAACAGAATGGAGGAGCAGGATGAACAGATCGGGATTGCGACTCAGCGCACCGCCGCGTTGGAAGAAGCGCAGGGCGATATATTACAAAAATTGGAGGATCTTGAAAACCGCTCCCGCCGATCCAACATCCGGATACGGGGTCTCCCGGAGGGGGATGGAGCTGTTAATTATGTGGCTCTAGCGGAAGAATTCTGTGGCGCTGTTTTGAAAGCTGCTGACATGGATATCGAAGGGGTATGCCTCAGTGTGGATCGGGCCCATCGGTCCTTGGGGCCGAAACGCGACAATAGAGCCAGGGATATTGTTTGCTGCCTGCATGAATATCGATCTAAAGAGCTGGTGTTCCGGGCGGCTCGGAAGCTGGGGAAACTCAACTGGCATGGGGCGGACGTGGAAGTATTTGCTGACCTATCAAGTATCACTATGAGAAAGTGCCGAGAGTACCAGCAAGTGACTAAACGGCTTCGTGAAGAAAATGTGCGATACCGGTGGTTGTTTCCTGTGGGCCTACAATTTACTATTAACACGAAATCATATGTGGCGCACACAGTGGAGGCGGCCATTGCAGGGCTGAAGCAGGCGGGATGGGCCAATCTTCCGACGAGTACCCCGGACGATCAAAGGGCGAGAGGGGGAGAAGACCCCCCCAGACGTCCCCAGACAAGCTGGAGCAGAGTGTCTGGCGGGGAGCGGAGGCTACGGAAGACAAGGCCGGCTATGCAACCTGCAGAGTTGGCCTCCTGAACTGTGGGGTTTTGTTATGCTGGCCTAAATGGGGGTTCGACAACCCGGTTGAGTTTGGGAGCGGGGTGTGGGGAGGGTTCGTGGGGGAGGGGTCATATACCCATCTTGAAACGTATGTTTACTTTCATAGGGGAGAAGGAAAAAAAAAATCCCAATAAGGGGGTGTAGTTAATATTCCCTGTTGCAATTACAAATCAGTTGGGGTTTTTGTACTATGCCTGCTGCAGGGGTTACTTGTAATCTATTTGTTAAATGTTGGTATTCTATTGCTGTGGTGTGTGGGAGTTGGGGGAAAGGGAATTGGGGGAGTAATTGGCAGGTTTTTTGAATAAGGGAGACTGTTTTTGCGCTGTGTACATGTGCCCGGGGAAGAGATTAAGCAACGAGCAGGGCGGCTGCCCAGTCTGACGTGACCTGGAACCGATCTACTTGTTGGATCGGGCGGAGCGATGGGGGGTGGGGGGAGGGGGGTTGGAAGGTAGGGTAGAGGGAATAGGGGGGGAGGGGGGAGAGGGGGGGAAGGGCTAATGGGGACCCGGGTGCGGCTATGACTAATGGTGTTAAGGGGAGAGATTATGGCCACACTTAAGTTGGTGACTATCAATGTTAGGGGTTTAAACTCCTACTATAAGAGACAATTGTTTTTTAAAGAATGCTCTAGATTGGAGGGGGATGTAATTTTTGTACAGGAGACACACTTGCTCTCTAAAGACGAGGGTCGCATGCGTCACCCTCGCTTCCCACAACAATACTTTGCCTCCAATAAGTTAGAGAAGAAAAAAGGAGGAGTGGGACTACTGTTGTCCAATAGGGTACTGGGAAAGGTGGAGGAGGTGATTAGGGACAAAGGGGGGCGGTACGTGGTGGTTAAGCTACGGTGGGGTCAGCAGATGTATACGTTGGCTAGTGTTTATGCTCCCAACACTGATCAGGCTGCTTTCTTTGGGGAGTTTGAGACAGTTCTTCTAAACAAGGGGGACGGACAGCTAGTGCTAGGGGGGGATTTTAACGTGGCCCTAAATCCTTTAGTCGACACCTCGCGAGGTGCAGCGTCTACGACGTGGAAGCATCGCTTCCGTTTGAAACGTATGATGGAGACGTTAGAGGTGGTGGACCTTTGGCGGGAGGCGCATTATGGCGAGCGGGACTATTCGTTCTCTCCCGTGCATGGGGGATTTTCTCGGATTGATCTGTTGCTTGTTGATAAAGCGTTGTTGGCTGAGGTGGGCGGACTGTGACATTCGCGAACGGACGTGGTCGGATCACGCCCCGGTTGTTTGTACCTTACCATTTGGGAACTCGAGACCCACTAAAAAGTGGTGGAAATTGAATGAGTCCTTGCTAGAGGATGCGGAGGTAGTAACACAGATCCGGCGAGATGTAGAAGAGTACTTGCTCTTGAACAGTAATGGGGAATGCACACCGGGAATTGTTTGGGACTGTTTGAAGGCGGTGATCTGCGGAAGGCTGGTGGCCCTCGGAGCTCTTAAAAAGAAATTGCGGTTGGAGAAGCAATCGGCATTGCTGGCTGTGATTGGTGAGCTGGAAAGGCGTATGAAACGGGGGGAGCAGGAGGTATCCCTGGCAGGGCAATTAAGGAAGGCACAGTTGGAATTAAGTGAATTGAATATGCAGGAGATCAGACACAAATTAAGCCTGCTACAGCAGAAGTTCTTTGAATTTGGCAATAAGGCGGGTAGGATGTTAGCTCGCCGGGTTAAGAAGCTGGCTGCCAGGAACGCTATCCTGAAGGTGCGAGGGAAAGAGGGCGGAATGTTGTGGTTGGGGCAGGAAATAGAAGATCGTTTTTTTCAGTACTACCGGGAGCTATATACGCCGGAAACTGAGGTACCAGAGGCCGCGATCAGTGACTTTTTGGACACTGTTCGATTGCCCAGACTATCGGAAGTGGAATCGGGGGGTCTCTCAACTCCCATTGGGGAAAATGAGGTTCTGACAGTGATTAAAGGCCTGAGAGCCCATAAGGCCCCCGGCATGGATGGGTTTCCTAACCGTTTTTACAAAGTCTTTGCGGGGGGTTTAGTTGGGCCGTTGGTGCGAATGTATAATTCCTTTAAAGGGGATAGTATTTTACCACCCTCCCTGCGGTTGGCAGGGGTCAGTATTTTATATAAAGAGGGGAAGGACCCTTTAGAATGTGGCTCCTATCGGCCTATCTCTCTTTTAGGCAGTGACCTTAAGATCTTTACCCGAGTCCTGGCCAATAGACTGCTCCCGCTCATGGGACGTTTGGTTCACCCAAACCAATCGGGATTTGTGCCCGGGCGATACACCTCAGATAACATTCGAAGAGTGCTGAATTTAGTGTGGCAGGGGGGTAGAGCGGGGGCAGAGCTGGCATTGTTGGCGGTGGATGCTGAAAAAGCATTTGATAGGGTGAGTTGGCCTTTTCTCTTTGCGACGCTAGAGCGGGTGGGGATCGTGGGGCCTTTTTTGGACTGGGTGCGTGCATTGTATCGGCATCCACTAGCTTGCCTAAAAATTAATGGATCCACCACCCAGGTTTTTGAATTGCATCGAGGGACACGACAGGGATGCCCACTCTCACCCCTGCTGTTTATACTTGCCATGGAACCGCTGGCCCAGAGGATCCGGGATAGTGTGGAAGTGCGCGGTGTAGCGGTGTGTGGGCGGCAATACAAGATATCCCTTTTTGCCGATGATGTCCTGTTTTTTGTTTCTGATCCTATGCGATCTCTTTCGGCAATTTTGGACGAACTGTCCAAGTATGGCGCCTTGTCAGGGTTTTGTATGAACCCTACGAAGTCAGAAGTCCTGAATCTCACGGTGGGGGGGGGGAGACCGTGGAGGCTCTTAGGAAGTCCTTCCCTTTCCGTTGGGCCAAAACTAGCATTCGGTACCTTGGGGTGCAGCTTACCGGCCAGAGCAGAGATCTGTTTCAGGAAAACTTTGTGCCTGCCCAGGGTAAAGTAATGCGGGAGCTTGAGAGGTGGGGGGCCTGTGAGGTCTCCTGGCTAGGTCGAATAGATTTGATTAAGATGATCTTAGTGCCGCGTCTCCTATATCTGTTTATGAATCTACCAATCGAGGTCCCAAGGTTGTATCTGCGGAAGCTACAGGATAAGCTGATGTTTTTTGCGTGGCAGGGTCGGCGACCGCGGGTGGCCCGGCATATCCTATATGCACCTCGACGTTTGGGGGGTATGGGGATGCCTCAGTTGAGTAGATATTATGAGGCGGCCCGGGTGCGGGCGGTCTTTGAATGGATATTGCGGGATGCAGCTGAGTGGGTGGCGTTGGAACAATCGGATTTAGGGGGGGGGAGACGCTTATCACATATTGTGTGGGTGAGAGACGCTGGCGCTGTGATAAAAGGAGGGAGAAACCCCTATGTAGCGCTCACCATGCGCTATTGGCTGAAATGGCGCTCCAGGTGGTACGGCAATCGTGGGTGTTCAAGGTTTATGCCCTTGTTGGACAATCCCGACTTTCCGCCGGGGCGGTGTGATCCTGCCTTTCAGCGGTGGGCACGTCAGGGGTTGAACCATGTGGGGCAGTTTAAGGATGGGGCGGATTGGGTGTCCTTTGAGGATTTATGCGTTGAATTCCCGGTGCTGGAGGGAGATAGGTATCAATACCTGCAAGCGCGTCACTTCTGCAACAGTCTGGGAGGTTGGGGGGGAGAGGGGCAAGGGGCTGTTGTGGATGGGTTGGTGGAGGGGGGGATGGTTAAGGGCATGATTTCCCGGTTGTACGGGCTAATGGACACCGGGGATAGGGGAGGTTGGGCCCATAAAGCTTGGGAGCGGGACTTACTTAAATGTTGGGATGAGGCCCACTGGGAAGCAGTTTACAAAGGGTTATTCAAGGGTATCCTATCTAGCTCTCTCTTGGAGCAGAACTATAAGGTGCTCTATAGATGGCACCTGACGCCCCAAAGCCTACAGAAATGGAGCGGGGGACAGGGGCTCTGTTGGAGAGATTGTGGGGAGTTGGGATCCGTTATGCACATCTGGTGGGAATGCCCTAAGATTCAGCCCACGTGGTGTATGGTTGCGAAGTGGATGGGAGAGGTTCTGGGCGAATGTATTGATTTAGGTCCCTGTATGGCCTTGCTGAATGTGGGAGGGGGGTCAAAGTGGGGTAGGGTGGTGTGCGGGGCAGTGCGACTCCTGATAGTGAGGAAGTGGAGGGCTATCTCCCCGCCTACCTTGGAGGAAGTACAAAAGAGAGTCATGCACCTTTCTTTAATGTACCGTCTTACCGCCCTTCGCCAGCAGCGGTTGGCGCGGTTTCAGGAAATCTGGGGCCCTTACCTTAGATGGGTTACTGATCCACCCCATTGAGTGCTCCCTGAGGTGTCTTAGGGGCAGAGGGGCTATCAGCCTGTGCCTTACTGCTTAGGAAATGCTGGGAGTCTAGTTACAGCTATTTTGACAAGATTTCCGATATGGTCCCTTGCCCCTAGCATTGATAGATGGATTATGTAGCTGCTGTGCAGTATGGTTCCTGGTCGATTCTTTACTCCATGACTATAAAAGTGTTATACTATGGGGTAGCCTGCCTCGGGGGGGGGGGGGGGAGGGAGGGGGGGGGTTCGGGGGGTGAGCGGGATGCAAAGGATTGTAGTTCATCTGTTAGCTCAGTATAAGAAATTCTGTATTACTGTTTGCTGTTCTCGCATTGTGGAATTCTCAATAAAAACTTTAATGGGAAAAAAAAAATCCCAATAACCAAGCTGGCCAATAGTGATATTAATGATAAACATAAAGCAACACTACTGACAAAGCGTATAAATTAAGATATCATGTTTGGAAGAGTCTATGCTCTGTCCCCCTACAAAGTGAATGATCCCACATTGAAATAGCACTGATCAGGGTTTCTGTCGTTTAGATTGGGCAGGTTTGTTATGGCGTGCACATGTGCAGCAACAGCAGAGTGGGCACGTAGGAAAGGGCAACTCTACTGATGCTGTAAATGGGATCAGGGGGCTGCAGGTGGCACATGTTGTGGTCCAGCTGGGGCACAGTGCAGACTAGGCATCTGCCTAGAGCGACCAAAGACCTTAATGCGTTCAGGAAAAAGCTAAAGACTCATCTATTCCAGTGCTATTACAATTTGATGTAAATCCCAGGGGAATACAAGATGTCACAATTTGCAACAGGAATTCTGTTAGGAAAAATGTACATATGTAAATTTCTGACTCCTCTCCTATGACCTTATTACTGTGTGCCGTGCTTTCCTTTCAAATCAATGTATTGATACTTCGAAATTCTGTCTTGATTTGGCAATTTTCAATCTGTAATCAAACAGCTACTGATCGCTGGAAGTTGCGGTATACAAATGTATTCTAAATAAAAAAATAAAATAAACATTGGAATGCCGAAACTGTAAAGCAGCAAGACAGCAACTGACGAGGGTCCAACATGGGCACGAGGGTGTCTCCCACAGTGTCACAGGGGATATTACCCAGCAGGTACCCCCAAGGGCACATAACATTGGCAGGCAGTGCCGGGGGAAAGCGCACATGTCCATGTAGGCACCCCTACCCGAGAACCCACACCATAGACAGCTGCCTACCGGCACACTGGATGGCATGGGACTGCACACCACCAGCACCACCGGCATAATGGCATGGCAGCATGGTGGTGGAGGGGGCAGTGGCATCTGCCCACAGCAGACCATGGCCTAGCCACATTTAGGTGGGTGCTGTGCACTGCAACAGACAGGGTCTGTCTGACGAACAGTCATGGTATCCCCAGGGAATGATCTGTCAGTGTGGTGCAGTGCACACAGCCAGTGTGTTCAGGAGCAGAAGGTCACAAGTTCAAGTCCCAGCTGTGGCTCCTGCCAACCCTGTCCCCATATTTTACCCAGTACTAAACCATGGTAATAAAGACGGAACCTTTATTGCAGATAAAATAAACATGCCTGAAACGCCTATATTTTAACCTACAGAGCACAGACACCATAAACATGTGCAATCCCTAGAGCAGAGTTTCCCAACTGCAGTCCTGGAGGACCAAACACCATTCAGGTTTCATGCTGATCCTAATAAATATGCCTGTGCTGCATTAGTATGCGCCACCCCCATTGTATGCAAATGTATCTCATGCATATTCATTAGGGACAACATGAAAACCTGTACGGTGTTTGGCCCACCAGGACCAGAGTTGGGAACCTCTGCCCTAGAGCAGCGGCCAACAGGGGCACAAACACCCACACCCACAGGCTCCACTATCCAACGCCTCATGGAGAGTCAGGCTGATGGGCCCTGCGTGGAGCAGCATCTCCCAATACTGGCACCTGCATACCTTAGCAATGCCGCCCTAAACTTGGGAACACGTTACACATATATCAAAAGGTTGCTATGATTAATGTCAGCTAACAAATCCTAAGTTAAACACAATTTGTTGATAGAGATTCATCATAGCAACCTTTCTGATATCTGTGGAGTGTGTTTCAGTTATTGATTCTGACAGTGTTTACCACCCTGGGGAGTGACCCTAACAGTAGTGAGTACCATAGCAATACCCGCACTGTGCCCAGGACTGGTGTGGCAGCCAGGGCTGCCACAAACCTCTATATTTGCACAATGCTGGCATAGGTGTGGGAGTGTATCTGTCTATCCAGTGTGTTGTGGCTGCCTACACCTTACTGAGCCCACATTGCTTGCACTGTTTCCAGTGTTAGCCTGCCAATGTGCATAATGAGGAGCAAGGTACTGTGGGTATGGCCCGGACAGGGTGGCATGGGCAGGATGCATTTGCACAGGGTATAGGGCAATGGCTGGGACATTGTAGTGCCCGACCACCACCTGCACGGACAGGGTGGCCACAGCATGTCATGCTGGGAGGTCACTCTCACCCTGACTGAGCAGTGACCATGGCATGGCTAGGTTCCCCCATAGTGCTACACAGTGTTTTTCTCAAGTGATATTTATGGGTTCTCTTTTCTGGGGCCCAATCACTGACATACCTGCGTGGTGTGCGTGCTGACATCCCAGTTTTGGGTGAACACGGTTCCTCCAGGAACATGCACTATGTACTAGCTAGCAGATTGTCTGCAGTTAGCATCTGTATGGCTGCACCACCTTGCAGGGTGCAGCAGGTGTACACTGACTGCCCTCTGCTGGTGAATGTCAGATCATAGTGGGGGGCAGCTGAGCTGACTGGGCCCACTACCTATCTGCTAGTGGCCCTGTCCCAAGTGCAGATCTTCAGCAGCTGTCTGTTTGCCACCAGGACTGGGGTTGCTGGTCCCACAGCCTGTCCTCATGCACCTCCACTGCCCCCCTTGCAAAGGGTGAGAGTGCGGGTCTGTTGGGGGCAGATCATGTCCCACACCCTGACCCAGAGAGGGTGGTTTGCTAAGTACATTGTTGCCATGTGAACCCTGACACACCCCTGCTCCCTAAACAGGTGACCATAGCAAGCACAGTGGATATGCACTAGGTTGTGTGCATCATGGTCCACAAGGGCCAGACATGACTGGCAATTACAAATGGACACAGATCTCCTAAAGGTGTCTGCAAAAAATACCTGTCACACACTGACACTGATTTATTTTATTTAAAGCTTTTCTATACCGCACTTTTTATCATCAGAGCGGTTTACAATCAACAAATATTAGTACAGGGCAAGTGCAAATTCTGCCCTATGCTTACATTAAACAGGAAAGGTAACATGGAAATATAACTACAACTGGGGTAACTATGTACATTTAAACCATAGACGGGTGCGGATAGGTTAGCTATGGAGACCTGCAGCACAGCCCACCTCAACCAACCCGGGTACTGTAGACCTGTTGCTGACCACTCCACCTCACCCTCAGGGTGAGCACAGAACACACACATTGGCATGGTCTGTGGGTACTCTGTGCCAGTAACACACATGATCATTCCCCCCTACCAAGCTGACTGGTGAGCAGATGTAGACTGCTGTTCTGCATGTGAATTGCTTTATGGGTACTGCTGGTTCTATCCTATCCTGGTAGCCACAGCAGACAGTTTTATGGTGACGTGCACTCTTTCTGTAGCCAGCCAGTGGTATGATAACTCCCATAGTGATGCAGCACAATAGTTAATGCAATGACTTCAGTAGCAGAGGTCATGGGTTCACTTCCTCTGTTTCCCTTTTTTATGGCTGTCTTGCACAACTACGTTTCATTTGTGTAACAGTCATATCTGTGCAGATCTGTGCTGCCGCCACATTATACCCTCATCACTGTTGCCATCCATCCTTCTGTCTGTCTGTGTGTGTGCCAGCTGTGTGGCGTCCTGCCCTAATGTGCAGGCTGCTACCCCACATCCTGCACTGGCACACTTTTCTGCATTGTGGCTCTTCATGCTAGCTTCTCCTGTGTCTGCTCTGCATGGCACTGCTCTCCTCTGTCCTCCTGTCATTGCACTTATCCTGCCACCTCTACCTCCTCTGGTGGACACGTATCCCCATCCTCTGCCACACACTGTCATTGATGCACTGTACATTACCATCACCCTGTACATCGGTACAGCTGCCCCCGATATGTTTGTCCACTTTACCTGCTGCCACATGGGCTGCACGCAGATTTGGCTGGTCCATGAGCTCCGTCATCTACTTCGTTTCATCACTTGTTCATTGCCTTTCCTTGGTGCTCTGTGCAGTGTTATGGTTACATCTGTGTTTGAACCATACATTTCATGCTTGTGACTTTGGGGCACCTTTGTGCCCCTGGGCACCATCTCCTGTGTCACCTTGCATCCCTGGGGCATTTTTCGCGGCACCTTAGGTTTGGCCAGCTTATGGGGTGCCTTATATGCTGCCTTGGAGGGTGCCAACCTTTCCTGCCGCCCTCTGGGGTACATTATGATCTGCCTTGGATGACGTGGTGCTTTATGATGTGCCTTATGGTGCGCCCTAAAAGGTGCATTAGGTTGCGGCACTGGGGTGAGGCTTTTTTGGCTGGCAATGCAAATTGTTGGGATGTGTCTGACTGTTACAAGCAGGAAAAGGGATTGCCTCACAGTCTTTTAACTGAGCCCACTGGGGGATCAAACTCATGCCCACTGGATCAGCAGTCAATGTATTAACCATTGTGCTACACCTCTGTTGCTGTGTTTATAGGTCAGCGCGCCTAATTAAGGCTAACGCGCGTTAATGTGCCACGGCTCCCTCTATCGCACGATAACGGACTTTATCATGCGATAACCTGAAATGCCACCTTAAGACCCGAACGCCCACTACCTTATATGGCATTCGTCACAGTAAGACTGCAACTAACGCCGGTTACATTAAGACGGTTTAGTAAACATACCCCTAAGGTTACATACTAAACATACCTATAAAAGAACAATGAAGCATTACTATATGATCACAAATAACGCCAACCAGACTTTCAATTCCTTTTAAAATTTCTTGAAAGAAACCTTTAACTTCAGATATAATGGCAAATCACTCCATAATGTAAGCGCAAGAGAGCTAATACTGACAATCTGGTACTCTCTAAGCTGCATTAAATGTTTTAATTTCTTCCAAAAAGTGCAATAATTGCTCTCTTGGCACAACTCTTCTGACTCATGAAGGGAAGAGTAAATCTTGGAGCAAATGTTGGAGAGAGATGTATGTCATTGAGTTGATGGAGGGCAGAGAAAAGAAGGAAATTGATAAATCAAAGGTTAATTTACTTGTCTAGATACTATCCATGTAGCATATATTAACTATGCTTTAAAATGAGCAACAAATAGGCAATGCTAAGAGCTCAAATGTTCAATGTGAATCTATAACATGGGAAATGTTTGCTTGTCTTGTCATGAATGAGAACGTGTGTGTGAACAGTTGGGCTTCTAATATTTTCAATATGAAGTAATCACATCACAAATCTGAGAACTTTTCACATATTCTAAACAATACTGTCAAAATAGTTTCAGAACAAGTTAGAAAATGGGTCATGTTGATGACATTTGGTTCCATATGATAGCATGTTCCTTTGTTTGTGATGTGTCTCATTTTGTGAGTGTGTGTGTCTTATGGCTTAAGAATCAATGTGGACAAGACCAAAATTATGACCACGGATGGATCACAGGCCATTGTTCACCTCGATGGAATTCAAATTGAGCAGGTCCAAGAATTCAAATATCTGGGATCGGTGGTACAGGAGACGAAGGTGGCATCCATCTCTGAAGTCTTCAACAGGATTGGCCAGGGAACAGTAGCATTAGCCTCACTCAAACGGTGCCTCTGGAAGAATGCCAATATCTCTACCAAGACCAAAATTCACTTCGTCCAAATGCTGATCCTGCCAATTCTCCTGTACGGATCGGAAACATGGACTCTGCTCAAACCTGACTTGAACAAACTTGAAGTCTTTCAAATGTGATGCCTGAGACAGATTTTAGGTGTCTCTCTTTGTGATTGCTATCGAAATGAGACAATTTGGACAAGGTGCGACCATCAATCCTCAGTCGAAGAACAAATCCAAAAACGTAGACTGCGCTAGTTTTACCACACTTGCAAAATGAACACCAGTCGACTACCATACAAACTCCTCTGGTGAGAGCAACCTGCCCACTGGAGGGTTCAATGAGCAGCAGCAAAGAAAATGTGGCTCAAACTCCAAGGAAGACCTAAGGAACTAACGACTGACCATCAATGAGGCCAGAAATGTTGCCATTGATCGCCAAGGTTGGAAGCATATTGTCAGCAACACACGGAATCCAGCGGCACCTACAGCAGCTGTGAGGACGGCCTTCCCTCCAAATGCCAGCTAGGGATTAAAGAAGTGTGTCTTCAAATGTGAGCACATCAACATTGATGTATGATGGACTCTCCCTCTCGGTGTGTGCATACATGGGGGATGAGTGTGCAAGTAGACTTGTGTCTAACAGCATAGTAGGAAGGAGCATTATCATACAGCGTACATATATCTTGTACAAGAGGGTTGTTGCCATACTGGTATGTTTGCTTTGTTTTTTTCCACCTGGCTCTTTCCTCCACTCCTCTGGGTTTTAAGCTCAACTGAAACCAGCCTCTGCTGGGATACGATGCCTAAAAGCCTTCTTTTGCAACTTTGCCTCCCTATTCTCTTCCCCCAACATTGCCAACTATAACAGAAATCCTGTTCAGCCAGACTACAAACTGCAGCTCCTTTGGGAACCTGGCTAATGTGAACCCTAGGTTTGGCCATTACATGTCCAGAGAGCAGAAGATTTGACTCTGGAATCAAACCTAAATCATCTGCAAGGCAGCACTGTCGCTGAGCCACAGAGGTAGTCTTGGTGTATTTTCTTTTATGTTTTTTACAAAGAAACTCACCTCTACATATTTGTGTTTCTTTATTTAGGCTTTTGACCTTGTCCTCTCATAGCACTGAAATGCAAGCACACATTTTTCTGTACTGTGGTATTTAATTACTTGCTCCAGGCTCTCACGTCCCATGATCTCATCTCCATACTGAGATAATCAGAGGGAGGATGGTGGGAAGGGTGCTATACGGGGAGGGGGGGGAAGGGCATCATGACTGGTTCAGTTCTCCTCATCACCCTGGAGCTGGGCTCTTTCTTGGGGGTGTGGGAAAAAGATAGCGGGAAGCTGAATAGTATAAAATTTCATTTTATGTGAGAGTTCATACAAGAATGTCGTTCTTTTCTTAGGTCTCTAATAAAAGAAAAATCAGTGCTGACGGGTGACAGGCTTAATTTGATGTGTCATTAACCAGATCTGAAATTGTATCTTGAGCTGTTCTCCACGAGCCGGTGTGTTCCTGCTCACTCTCGCGCTCTTTCTTCCTCCGTCTCTAGCTGGTGTGCCTCTGACTGTGTCACATAGAAACAAAGACTAAAATTTGTTTCTTTATCTATTTGAATTATTCAGACACCTCTACAGAAAGTTCCCAAAGTGATGTACAACAATAAAACAATATGCAATTTAGTTGAGTCACAAACACGTAATATAAATAAAATCAACATTAAAATAAAAATTATAATTAAATAAAACCTTCTGCCTACCAACCTGACCTCTAAAGTGGTACATAAGACCATGTAGGGTTTCCAGATTACTTCATGATGCAATGTTTGTGGCTTATGGTTTAATTATCACTTAATATTTGATTTATCTATTTAAACATTTTTGTATTTAAAATATAGTGCCTTTATGAGCCGATGCAGAAGACTAACACGCCCTTTGCTTGCAGATAATGCAACTTATACGCACAAGTTCCAGCATGCCAAATGCAGAAAAGAGACTGATGCGCGCATAAACAGCAAAGGAAAAATATGCGCACATAGTAACGCCAAGTGTATGTAAACAATATGCAATATAGTTAAATATCAAGAAACCAAGAACTCCTGAACAATAAAAATTTTTGTTATTAAGGACCTCAAAATAATTGAGCAAAGATCACTTCTAGCGAGAGAGCAAGGGAAAAAACTTCAGGTTTCAAAGCCAGACATGCTCGGAAATCATCATCAGTCTTTGAAAGAATAATTGCAAACTAAAACAGGTCGGCCCACATTTATTATATTGTTCAGGTACTCACAAAGTAATTCTTGTTTCTTTCTCTTTTAGCTTCTCTAATTTGTAATAAATAGTAGTACCTAACCTTATATCTAGTAGAATACTTAGGGGTATATTTACTAAACAGCGGTAGTGACGGCCACGGCTCCGATATCACACAGAAGCCACGACTGCTGTTTAGTAAACATATCCCTTAGTTAATATTACATCATACTACTTTTTTAAACTGCTGGTAAGACCAGAGAACCAAAACAAGACTCACTATAATTTATCAAAAAAATCATCCAACACAATATTGTGTTTTGATCTTATCTGCATTAGAGATGAAATGTTTTTGTTCAACAGTGACTCTTCAAAAATAGCAATTCTTCAAAAAAAATCCAATAACCCAACCTACTCCAGCCGGCTGTAAGTGGATTGTCCAGCAGAACGCCCAGCATTTGAGCTACACAAGAATATCAATAGTGGTATCAGAGGATCACATGATATGAGAAACTAATGAAAATAGATTACTACAGATGAGAGGGAAATTCAAAGCAATGTCATCCAATCAATTGCTTGATTGAGACCTGAAGGTTCCATTGAATGCAATTGGAAGATCCAATCATGTTCAAGTTCATTTAACTGCCTCTCATTGTCACCCACCTGCCAGGTAGGAGAAAGTTGGTCCAATATTAGCGTTATTAGAAAAGGTTCAGAGAAGAGCCACCAAAATGGTAAAGGGGATGGAAGAATACTCCTATGAAGAGAGGCTAAAAAGGTTAGGGCTCTTTAACCTGGAAAAGAGACGGCTGAGGGGAGATATGATAGGTCTATAAATTAATGAATGGAGTGGAACGGGTAAACGTAGATCGATTGTTTGTTATCAGAATATAGAAAGACTAGGGGACATACAATGAAGCTACAGCATAAACTATTTAAGACTAATAAAAGAAAATATTTTTTCACTCAACGTGTAATCAAACTCTGGAATTTGTTACCGGAGGATGTAGTAAAGGCTGTTAGTGTAGCTGGGTTTAAAAAAGGTTTGGACAAGTTCCTGGAGGAAAGGTCCATAAACCATTAAGAAGGGACCCAGGATATCAATGCTTGACCCAGTACAAGCATTGCGGAACCTGTGTCTTTTGGGGAAACTGCTAGGTACATATGACCTAGATTGGCCTCTGTTGGAAACAGGATACTGGGCTTGATGGACCTTGGTCTGACCCAGTATGGCATATCTTATGTTCTTATGTTCAATACATGCCAACAAAGATCTGCAATAGTCTGTCCAAATTGAAACTAGTGGGTCACCAACATGGCAGTTTCAACACTATTAGCTATTCTGTTCTTATGTTCATTAAGACATAAGCAAATCTTATGCTTAGTACAGGGAGGAGTAGCCTAGTGGTTGGGGCAAGGTACTTCAGGCCAGAAGGTCGGGGGTTCAAATCCCACTAGAGGACAGCAACCTTGGGCCGGAAGGACTGGGGTTTCTAGTCCCACAGATGCTCCTTGTGGTCTTGGGCAAGCCACTTAACCCTCCATTGCCCATGTTCCCTGTAAGTATTAGTGTATGTGTCTCATATCCCCGCGTGTTAAATGTATCCCCCAATTGTGTTGTGACCGCTTTGATTGAAGGATAAGGCGGTATACAAAACTGGCTAAATAAAAAAAAATAAATATATATGATTGTCTGCTCATGCCCATGTATCTATATTGGTTGTACTAAGCATAAGATCTGCTTACATCTTAATGAACATAAGAGCAGAAAAGCTAATAGTGTTGAAATTGCCATGTTTGGGTAACTGTGCCCATGGACATTGCTCTTGGTGTGGTTCTGCTTTGATAGGACCATCTCGGTCTCACAGTAATGGTATTACATACACTCATAAGAGCTGTACTCGCTGTGAATCAATGTGTGTTATATATGATTGTCTGCCCATGCCCTTGCATTTATATTGGTTGTACTAAGTATAAGATCTGCTTAAGCCTTAATGAACATAAGACCAGAATAGCTAATAGTGTTGAAACTGCCATATTGGTGACCCACTGGCTTCAGTTTGGGCACACTATTGCAGATCTTCATTTGATGTTTATTGGACCAACTTTCTCGTACCTGGAAGGGGGGTAACAATGAAAGACGGTTACATGAACATGAAATGCTTGGATCTTCTGATTGTAGTCAATGGAACCTTTAGGTCTCAATCAAGAAATTGATTGGATGACATTGCTTTGACCTCTCTCCCTCTCATCTGTAGTAATCTCTTCATTGGTTCCTCACAACATGTGATCCTCTAACACCACTATTGATGGTCTTGTGTAGCTCAAATGCTGGGTATTCTGCTGGACTATCGACCTATAGCCGGCTCGAGTAGATTGAGTTATTGGACCTTTTTGAAGAATTGCTATTTTTGAAGAGTCACTGTTGAACAAAAACATTTCATCCCTGATTCAGATAAGGTCAAAACACAATATTTTGGTTCTCTGGACTTACCATCAATATTTAAGTACAATGTAATATCAACTAAATATTCTACTAGATATTAGGTTAGGTACTACTATTTATTACAAATTATAAAAGCTAAAAGAGAAACAATTAATATTTGACTTTGAGTACCTGAACAATATAATAACTATGGGTTGACCTGTTTTAAGGTTTACAGTTATTCTAGTGAAGACTGATGATTATTTCTGAGCACGTCTGGCTTTGAAGCCTGAGGTTTTTTTTTCCTGGCTCTCTCACTAGAAGCAATTTTTGCTCAATTATTCTGAGGTCCTTTATAGCAAAAATGTTAATATTCAGGAGTTTTGTTTCTTGGCATGTATTAAAATAGCATGCTAATAGTCTGCTCTCGATGCAGAGAAACACGTAGAGGAGCAGGAGCGCCACTATCTCTACCCCTGGTCTGAGGTGGCTTAAACATCTTGTGCATGTAGGGAAAGACTGTCTCAGGGCATGTACTGATGAAGTCACCTTTGACGCGGGAATTTTCTGCGTGTATCTTTTCAGCATGTAAGCAAAAGCTTAGCATTCAAGAAATGTTTTTTTCCTTCTTACCCTTGTCTCTTTTTTGCACTCATTTATATTCATCTTTTATTTTTTTGTGTTTTCATAAAAAAATATTTGGGTGAAATAGCACTGATTATTATGGGGTGAGCGCCAAAAGAACTTGCACGTCCTGTGCGTATAATGTGAGCATTTGACATTTACATGGATGCACACACGGCTACTTGTGGCGTGTCTATTTCTACATGCGTTGCCTCCCCTCCTTTCAACTTTACACCGATGTTTTGCACACAGCTCATTTGCATACAACCCTTTGCTGCATACTGGTGCTGAAGTCTCATGCTATCAGCCTGCTAAGAAAACACACACACAGCTAATAGCTTTCTGCATTGGCCTGTTTAGTACTTGCAGAGCACTTTACAATGGATTAAAAACATACAATACAATAGAAAACAGCTCCATAAGAAGAGAGGAAACTTATTTATTCAACAGGTTTTATATACTGGTTTATCATGTCTGTCAAAGCAGTTTACATTGTAACTTAAACTTGGTAACGTACATTAAACAGGGACCTTGATAATTTGGAATTTTCTGAGGCAATGGAGGATTAAAGTAACTTGCTGAAGGCCACAAGGGTCCCAAGCCAGTGCTCTAACCATTAGGCTACTCCTCCACTCCAGTAGAAATGGAGACAAAGAAAATTAAAATAAAACAGTGCTAAACAGAATTCAAGCTGCTAGTTGCCCTGCTAAGAGCAATCCAGCTCCCCACTAAAGTGCCAAAAGCCTTTTGAAAATGGTAAGTTTTTAAGGAGTCCCTAAATTTCTTGTTAGAGGATTCTGTGCCAGTTGATCTTTTCTTCACAGCTGGACACAAGATCCACAGTGCTTCCATCTTCTCCCATGCACGCCCATCAGGACGGCTAAGTATATAACTTTATGCAGACAAGACATGGTATTTCCTTGCATCTGTTACACAGAAGCAGGTAGCATTGCTCTTTGAACCCCCTTTTCCACTGGGCTTGGAGTCTTGTGGGCTTGTTTTGTGTCAGGGAAGGACAAGTCCCAGTATGTAAAAGGATGGCAACTGAGAATGGAATTAAACTGTTGTCTAGATAATTTAGGTTTGCAGTAGTGTAATATAGAGGTTATGGGGGCATATTAAAGTTTAGCTGGTTAGAAGTTGCTAAACTGGTTAGTGATGCTGAATATACTCTTAACCAGTTTAAACACCCTGACGCTAACCACTTGGGTTGGAGCATTCAGGTGAAGGATTAGGGGTGGTGGCATAGTTCAGTGGGTTAGTGGCGATACTGAGCCTCTAATCGGTTAGCCTAAACTGGCTAAAATGAGGCAGAGAAAAGGCCGCACTAACTTTAGCCGGTTTAGCTATTTGGTCAGTGGCTGAATATCGCTTCCGACAGGATAGCTACGAGCAAACAGGATATGCAATGGGGCTGGCCAGATATGGCCCCGGCATTGAATATTCAGGCATATGTCCCCCTATTGTTATATAAATATACAATATAGCAAGCTTGCTTTTTGCCAATTTTTTTAGCACTATTGGACCTACACAGCACTGTACAATTATAGTACATAATCAGATACAGTAAGTGATTATTTTAGAAGCAATTTCCCATCTAAAAGCAGCATTTGCATGTGTAAATTTGCATACACGTGTAAATAGCATCGCAGAATAGGAACTTTTTAAACATGGGAGCTCTTTCTTGTGCCATAAAGTCAATACAGACTCCTGGTGACCCAGCTGCCTCTGGGTTTTCTTGGCAATGTATCACTGGAAGTAGATGGCCAGCCTTTTCTTCCAAGGCAATGGAGGGTAAAGTGACTTGCCCAAGGTCACAAGGTGTGCTAGAGGGAATCTAACCCTTGATCTTCTGGGTACTAGGCAGCTGCTCTAATCACTAGGCTATTCCACCATGCCTTGGAGGCTTATGTTTAAAAATCCTGGATGCATGGTAAAGGTGAGGCAAGCAGTGGTTTGGGCAGGTCTTCAATATAGATGTGGATTCCCCGTTTCACATCTCCGGGGAATTCTAGATGTCGGCATTTACGGGTGACCCAAGAGCAGCTGTCAATATCAAAGTTCTTCACCCCGCCTGACCTCAATCTCCCCCCAACTGCTCATGACCTCGTCCCACCCTTCTGATTCCCACCCACCACCACCACCACCACATCTGATCACCCTTTCAGCTTCCAAACCCTCTGTAAAAGCAACCTTCCCCCTTCATAACTCCCCCCTCCCTCCCAAAGACCCATCCCTAGTCCCCCTCCCTGGGTTTAATGGGGTCCCTGGTGCCTAGTGGGAGTAGGTTTAATGTCCACTCCTGTTCTTAATGCTCCCAGATTCATAATGATGCCAATGACTTGGCATTGATCTTGCAGCTTGTAGCAGTACCAGGAGATTACTACTAGGGTCACTGGCACCATTTTGAATACAGGCACACTAAGAGTAAGAGCAAGTGTGCCTCGCTCCTGCTCCCACTAGGTTCTAAGGATCCTCTATAAGCCTGGAGAGGGTATTGAGGGGCTGGGGGTGGGGATGAGGACACTGCTGGTGGGGGTTATGTGTGGGGTTGTCATTGGTGGGGGGAATCAAGGGGAGGCGTTGTGCCAAGGGGAAGTTTTTTTACAGATGATCAGATGCTTTGGGAGTAGTAGGGAGGACTGGATTTTGGGGGTTGGGGGAATGTAAAGGGATCTGATGTGGTGGGGGAGGAGATTGCGGTTAGGTCATTGGGAAGGAACCAGTGGTGCTGAAATGGGTGCACATACAAAGCAGAAGCAGTGATTTTAAGAAGCTGCTCCTAATGCATATGGGAGGGGAGTATTTTTATTCCCCACCCCAATGCAACTTCTTAAAATCGCTGCTCCTGCTGGATGTAGAGCCATACATTTGCAGTTCTATGTTTGGCAGAGCTTCTTATAAAGTACTATGGGATTTCTCTGCATAGTTTTTTACAATTATAACTTTTTAATTCCAGTATAGGTATACGTATATTACATTAAAAAATTCAACACTGATGTGTAACACATAGGAAAATATCCAGCATACAAAACAAACTAAATAAAATAAAGGTAAATCCTTCGTAAAGATCCAAGATGGTATCATCAATCACCTCAAATTATAATATGCTAAACGGCTCCATGCCAAACTTACCAAAACCTAAATTCCAAGGACAGCATGGAATCATCCTGCATATAATCGGACAAAAATTGCTCTGGTTCAAAGAAGGCAGCTATACTATTTGTCTCTAATTCACTAACTTGTTTTGTTCATGTTAAGTGTAAACTGAGCTCCAATAGCAATGGCTCTAGCTTTTCACCCCAGAAACCTCCTCCTTCAGGTTTGCCTTCCCCAAGTCATATCTGGGAAATTCTTATTTAGCAAAGACATTTCTTATTACGCTTAGCAAAAACATATTGTAAGCAACCAGTCCCGGTCAGAATCTAATAGAAAAAAGTTAACAATGGTGTGGAAAATTCCATATTCTTAGGATTCAAGCTAGCAGATATAGTCAGATTAGCATCCACTGAGTTTACCTGTTCAGATTCCTTAATTCCAGGTTTAAGTTGACCCAGTACATTCTGTGAGTAAGAACTGTCTTTGGAAGGCAAATAGTAGGCAGTCACTAACAGTGACAAAGATGCTTCTGGTCAGAGCTGGCGTTAAGAGGTGGCAAACGGGTCAATCGCCCTGGGCCCCCATGTTACAGAAGGCCCCAAATCTGATTCAAAGAGAAGGAAGCATAGCCTACAGGTGAATTTTGGGGCCCCCTCACCAGTTTCTGCCCTGGGCCCCTGCATGTCTCACACTGACCCTGCATCTGGTATTTCCAAAGCCGCCTCCTTATAGCTCAAAAACATGCCCTTTGGAGTAATTGCAGGGATTTCAGGAAAAATCAGGAATTCTTATGTTCCTATGTTTGAAAGACATCTCTGCATTCTTTAGTTTCTGTGTCAGAATCATCCTTAGTATATAACACAATGTGAGCCGTTGAATCAATGCCAACTCTCAGCAACCCCTTCTTGGCTTAGAACAAGAATTTTGGACAGAAACCGTAGACTCCAAAGAAGAAATCTTTTCTTTAGTTTTAACCATGGATTGCTCACATAGTTGGACCTACTCTTCAAACTTTACCACAACATTGTGTTACTATTCCAGTTTTGCAGTTTCCATTGGCAAGTCAAGAGAAGGCTTTCAACAATAAATCACTTTGTTGCAGGTCTAAAGCCCTCAAAGTACTGGACATTTTCGAGACCAAAGTTGCCTTATCTGAGTTTTTACACAAAGACACTGAATTTTTAATGGATGAGACTTTAAAGTTCTGTCTGCACAAATCTGAGCTGAATCTCTTCATGTTGATACCAATGAATCCAAAGGAGTCTGAATCCATCCAACACTCATTTAAAGCCTTAACAAACAAGTTACAATATTGAGATTGCATCTGCAGATCAGCAGCTTTGTTCAAAATCAGAATCCATAGAAATTGCCAAGTTCCTCCTGACACATTTGGCCCGGCTCATACCAGTGAATGACTTAACCAAAGGTGCCACCGTTGGGACAACCACAGAGCTCTCTTCCCTGGGATCCTCGGATGTCAAACGGAGCTCTAAGTATGAATCGGTACATGAGAGTTGGAGCCCAGGTGGAGTAGAGGCATTGCAGAAAGCTTCACTATTATACTCTGGTAAATGAAATTATTTCTGATTCCCATCTAGTACATCTGGAAGGCTGCACTGGGAGACACCACAGCAGAAGTAACTCCGGAGTGCTGGTTCACTCCTCCAGTGAATCCCTTTTCAGAAGAAAAGGTAAACTAGACGCCTGGTGTATTTGAAAAGGGAGAATACCATCAAAAGTGGAGACGGTGCTGAGCAGCGTCATGCAGTGGCAGCCATGCTGGATCCCCAGGAATTCCCCAAATCCTGACTTGGCGATGCAAATTCCCCTCTTTGCATCCTATATAAAATGTGCCTTCCTGTCTCTTCCCCAAAGAGTTTACACTAAGTGGGTACCTGAGGCAGTAACTTATCCAAGGTCAGATAGAGTATTAAAGGAAGAAGTAGGATTTGAAGCCTAACTTGTCCTGGTTTTCAGCACTCTATCACACCTCTAATGTATGCCAGTTTTAAATTAAAAAAAAAACAGGAAAGTCTTTAGGAATAATTGCATACTCTTGAATACCCAAGCTAAGAGGGTGCGTCTGTGAAAAGGTAACCTGTTTCATAAAGGTAACATAGTCGCCTATGTGCCTTTATAAAATAGGCTGGTACAAGAACATTAGAACATAAGATATGCCATACTGGGACAGACCAACGTCCATCAAGCCCAGTATCCAGTTTCCAACAGTGGCCAATCCAGGTCACAAGTATCTGGCAGGTACCCAAAATCCACAGCTTCCACAATGCTCATCCTGGGGTAAGCAGTGGATTTCCCGGGTCCTCTTTAATAATGGTTTATGGACTTTTCCTCCAGGAACTTGTGCAAACCTTTTTTTAAACCCAGCTACACTAAGAGCTTTTACTACATCCTCCAGTAATGAATTCCAGAGTTTGATTGCACGTCGAGTGAAAAAAATATATTTTCTCCTGTTAGTCTTAAATTTATTTATTTATTTATTTAGACAGTTTTGTATACCGCCTTATCCTTCAATCAAAGCGGTCACAGCACAATTGGGGGATACATTTAACATGCGGAGATATGAGACACATACACTAATACTTACAGGGAACATGGGCAATGGAGGGTTAAGTGGCTTGTCCAAGACCACAAGGAGCATCTCTGGGACTAGAAACCCCAGTCCTTCCGGCCCAAGGTTGCTGTCCTCTAGTGGGATTTGAACCTCCGACCTTCCGGCCTGAAGTACCTTGCCCCAACCACTAGGCTACTCCTCCTGGGTTACATTGTAGCTTCATTGCAGGTCCCCTAGTTTTTCTACTTTTTAAAGGAGTAAATAACCGATCTATGTTTACCTGTTCCACTCCATTCATTATTTTATAGACCTCTATCATATCTCCCCTCAGCAATCTTTTTTCCAAGTTGAAGACCCCTATCCTTTTAAGCCTTTCATCATGGAGATATCCTTCTATCCCCTTTACCATTTTGATGGCTCTCCTCCGTACCTTTTCTAATTCTGCTATATCCTTTTTTAAGATTCGGCGACCAGAATTGCATACAATATTCAAGGTGCAGTCGCACCATGGAACGATACAGAGGCATTATAATATCCTTGGTTTTATTCTCCACTCCAAGGACCCCCACTAGCTCATGCACAAGTACACCTTCTCTGACAATGTACAGTAAATGTGTGCATGTACCATATTCATGTACAATATGTAGTTTATAAAATTTGCATGTAGACACTGCAGCTCCACCCCTTTCCTCCCCAAACTACACCCCTGAGAACATTTCCATGCTGCTCGTGTAAGAAATACGCATGTTCTTGTTGAAACAGATGTGTACGTGTGTATACCCCAGTGCAATTTTGTAGAAACCTGTTTCTAACCGTAAAGCCTGCTTTGCATGCAGAAAAGGTGTAATGAAATTATCTTAGGGGCATGTTAAAGTGCACTAGGGCTTTGCAGGTGTTGCGCATTTAGAGTAGATAGCAACGTGCGGCATGTGCGAAAGTTAAGCGCTACCTGTTGGGGGCGTGTAGAGCATGGCCTCAGCAGATACCACAATAACGTTTATTTATTTAGTTCACATCTTTCCAGTGGTGGTTCAAGGCGAGCTACATTCAGGTGCCATAACGTCTGCCAGCAGCATCATGGATGTGTTCAGTGCCACCTGTTGACGTGATATTTAGTGCACCCGCACTCCCTGCAATATTGATGGCGAATGAGCGCCGTTAATGCCCGCGCTAACCACAATGTTCAGACACATCTTTGCTCTGCCCATTTCAGCCACTGCCACTTAGCTAAAGTGGATAAAGTTAGAAGAGCCTTTATTCTGTCCAACTTTAGCTGCTTTAAGACAACCGGGCAGCAGCTGTATGCCCCCAGAGCGCCCCAACGCTAAGCAGTTAACATCTGGGTGTCTGTCGGCATTAGAGAGGGATATTCAGCAGCATAAACTGTCTATATGTCGCTGAATATCCCGCTCAGTGCGACTAACTGCAGATCTGCTAACCATGTTCATCGCTTTGAATATACCCCTCATGCATAAATGGAAACCCTTCCACGACCGTACTCCCAGAGCACCTCAGCTCAGTACAGATAAAGTTAGACAGTCACAGGTTGTACGTGAATAAAACTTTACTTACATAAAGGATGTGCAATTTGATAAATGCTAGTTCCAGATATAAAGCTCCACTTTACTTGCAGAAATGGCTTTTAAAATTGTCCTCCACATGTAGGCGATCTGCTTTTTTGAAAAGTGGCCACAGAGTAGATAAAATAGTGTTATCTGTGAATATAAAGAAAAGGTTCCGCCAGGTCTTATTGAAAGTCTGACATTATTAAGGCTATAATAAAGGCTGCTCTGTGCTGGTCTCCTCACCCATCTTCGAAACTTAAGAGTGTTAACCAGAGCCTGATTTAAGATTATGGCACCCACAGAGAGGATTGGTGGGGAGGGGACCCCTCCAGAGACTCATCAGCAGGGAGTCCCAAATCCCAGTTTTGGGCACTTTCAGAATTTCATGCCCTAGTCAGGTGCCTGTGTTGCCTATCCCTAAATCCATTCCTGACCTTGGTTGCTGCATGCCGATTTCCTCAGCCCTTTAGAGCCTGATTCAGTTGACCACTCTGCACATTTGCTTCAGTTTCCTCTCATTGGCCCTCTACATTTTCGCATGACCCAAGCTCCCTCCTGCAGTTCTTCCACTTGTTACCCCCTTACCTATGTGCTCCTTGTCTGTCGCAAGCATGTTTACAGTCACTCAGTTCTGATTGCTTTACCTCTGCCAGTAGGTTATTCCATACAGACAAAACCGGGTAAAAAATCACCAGTGTAGAAGCACTAACTTTTTTTGTCGGGATAGCCAGCCAAGTAAAGAGGAAGGAAACCTCATACCGCCGTGGCAATTTCCCTTTTTAATAAATTATTATGATTTAAAAATCAGTATGCACTTAACTGAATTTTTAGCAATCCAGCTACCGAGCAATGTCTTGAACCTGAAGCAGGGGCTTGACTACTACGGCCCCGAAATGTGCCACGTCGTGCCTATTACATTGCTGACTGGAAGAGATGGATTGCTAAAAATTCAGTTAAGTGCATACTGATTTTTAAATCATAATAATTTATTAAAAAGGGAAATTGCCACGGCGGTATTAGGTTTCCTTCCTCTTTACTTGGCTGGCTATCCCGACAAAAAAAGTTAGTGCTTCTACACTGGTGATTTTTTACCCGGTTTTGTCTGTATAGTATTCTATTTTTTCCGGGTTAGGGTATCATTTATTTTGAGTAGGTTATTCCAGGCTTCTTGTACTTTGTCAGCAAAGAAGTATTTTCTCAACGTTTCCTTTGATTCCTTCTCCCTGAAACATCATAACATAACCCCTTGTCCTTGAATATTCTTTTCAATGGAAAATTTCACTTCTCATATTTCATTGGAGCCTGTGAAATTTGAATGTATATATCATTTCCCGCATGACCCTTCTTTCCCCCAGAAGTACAGTTTATGTTCAACCTGGCTTTGTAGGGTTTGTGATACAGGCCTTTATCCATTGTAATAGCCCTTTTCTGAACTGCTTGCATCCTCTCAAAGGCCTTGCAATGATACCAGCTCCAGAATTACACACAGTACTCAAGGCAGGAGCTCACTAGTGCCCTATTCAGAACCAAATTGTCTCCTTTTCCTGTAGAGGACACCTCAACCTAGGCAACCAAGCATCCTTACCTTTCCTCATTCCTTAATTACATTAACCTTCAGATCTTCTGAGACTAGTCCTAGTCCTCTTTCTTGTATGACCTTGTCCGGTTCTTGTCTTTCTAATATGTGGATAATGAAAACAAGTTGAAAAGTACAAGATTTAAGGATGTTCAACAGCGCGGTTCACTGACTGAGAGGGTATGTGGGTGGAGAATGAGAGCAATAAGGGGAATGTGTGAATGCAGCTAAGCGGTGTTTAGGAGTGGGGCTTGGATTTGAGTGCAGGGAGGCTGGAGGTGTGGGATTTGTCTCAGTGCCAGGGTGTGAGGTGTCTGAGTGTACATAGTGGGGTGTAGGGCATAACTCTGAATGCAGAAGGGTATGGGGATATGTCTGTAAGTACAGGGGTTGCTAGAAGAAGTATCTTTAATTAGTGTTAACCACTTTGATGGTTTTTGTCTTGTTTGCAGTATTAAACAGGTTGGATTGAGAGAGGATTTCAGCTATCTTCACCAGGGAGGGCATGAGAACCCCTATTGGCACTTAACTTCATTACTATGGGTAACCAGTGGAGGGTTATGAAACTTACTCCGTTCTCCGCTGCCACCAGTTCTTCTTTGGGTGGTGGGGCCTGGCTTCCCTGCCGCTCTTCGGCTTACTGCTTCTTTTCTGTCATTTTTGCTAATTTGATGCACATCTGTATGCAGGTACATATGACCTAGATTGGACACTGTTGGAAACAGAATACTGGGCTTGATGGACCTTGGTCTGACCCAGTATGGCATATCTTATGTTCTTATGTTCACATGCGCCCACAAACAGACAAATAGACTAGATGCACAGACAGACCAACAGATTGACCCTCAACAATCACAGTGGGTTTTCTGAGGGGGGGGGGTTTGGAGAAATATTCGTAAAAAGGTGCACCGCCAGGAGTCATACCCGGGATTTGAGGTGGGAGGCCCTTGATAATGAAGTGTGAACCTAAGCTCTTGGGGCCCTGTAAATATTTTATTCGTAATCCCCATTTTGTTCCTATTGTGTCAGACCGCTCTCCTGGATTCTTCTTATGTAAAGTTCCATAGAGTTCTTAAACTCGGATTTTTTTTCAATGTATTCATATTTCTCCTTTAATTTGATAGTATATTGATTGATTTTTTGCTATTTGTTTATATATGTTTATTTAGGTTATTGTTATAATTAGGACTTCAATTCCTAGATGTTTATAAATTGTAAACTTAGGTGTTTTTCCTGCTAATTAGGTGTTAATTGAGGGTGGAAAAATCAATGTTTAACAATGTTTTTGTGCCACAGATACTATTATTGGGTTCCTTTTCCAATGGGAGCAAACATGTGCCACGTAGGCATCATTAATGCAGAAAAGAGAACTAAAAGTGAATGAAGCATAAAAGACAAGCCAGAAGAGAGGTTTTAATTTAATTTTTATTTTTTTTGCATCTGGAGTGTTTTAGCAGTGTTTACAAGTTAAACCCTGAAATTAGAATTTTATAATATAGCACCTATGTGAAGTCTGAAAAAGCCTCTACTTTCTAAAAGCAACATAGGTGGTGGTTTGTCTAAAAAAAAAAGTTCCTTTTGGCTATCCCTTTAGAGGAGGAATGAAGGGGGATATCCCCCCTAGTCCCCCAATTTTTATTTCCCCTTCCAAATTAAAATGGGGGCACGAGAGAGTAAATTTACTTAAGAGCATCTGCATGTTCAAGTTTGCAAAATGGCCCAGATTCACATGTTTGTTGTGAAATGCCGGCATTTACACATGTAAACTGCTAGATTCTTCCCTATTTTTCCCACATGAAATGATTCCTTCCACTGTATGAAGATGTGCATTTTAGAAATGGCTGCACATCTGTTCCTAAAAATACCATCCGAACTGAGTACGTCCTGACCTTGACCTCTCAGTTCTGATCTCTCCACGTCCTATCTAAAATGTGCTTTTCTGCTCTTATGTTCATTAAGACGTAAGCAGATCTTATGCTTAGTACAACCAATATAAATACATGCGCATGAGCAGACAATCATTTTCATGTTTATTTACAATTAAAGTAGTATTTGATTTCAATGAAAGATGGGAGACGAGGATTGAGACAGGAAAATTTTGAAAAATTGGAAAAATGGTTTGTAATAAAGGATAAAGAGAGAATATCGGTCGCTGATTATAGTAAAGCCTTGAATAACCTAACACAAGTCAAGAGCTATAGACACTTGAGTTTAAAATGGGAGAGGGATCTTGGAATTAATCTTGAAGCGTTTGAATGGGAAAAAACCATTGGGCGAATCCCAAAAATAGTTATAGGAGCAAAATTACGTGATATGCAATTCAAAATAATACAGCGTGCTTATATCTCACCTTATAGAGCATGGAAGGCGGGTTTTGCTCAACACGGTGATTGTCTGTGCTGTGGAATGGAGCGGGCACATTTGGGGCATATGTTCTGGACATGTAAACGAGTAAGGAAATTTTGGAATGGGATTCAAAAATTTCTAATGAGCATATTAGGGCAGACATTGAAATTAACCTCGGGGTTTGCTGTTTTAGATGCTCCTTTTCAGAGACTTTTTTCATCAGGGAATAGATTATTAGTAAGAAAGTGTTGTCTGCTTGCAAAGCATTGTATTCTTCAGAAATGGAGAGAATCTAGAGGTCCAGAATATTGGGAATGGAGGAATGTTTTACATCATCTGGTATTATGGGAGGGAGAGGCTTCTAGAAAACATGTTCGTAGAAGAGCATGTTTTTTGATGACTTGGTCTCCATATCTTGAAAAGTTGTCGGCCAGGGCAAGAAATGATATTTTAACAGTGTAATTTGGTATAAACTTTATCTTAGTAATTTAAGTTGGCATAATTAGGACTAGAGTGCTAAAGAGAAGGGGGGGGTTGAAGGTAAGGGTGGGAGTGGGGGGGAGGGAGAGGTGGGAATTGGGGGGAGAAGGGAAGGAAGGTAGTGTGCCAAAGAGGGAGGGGGATAAAAAGTAATAGTTATTCCCTGTAGTGGGATATAATATTGTTGTCTATTATGCCTTAATATGTATGCTGCTTACAATGTTTCTATATGTAAGCTGCTTTTAATGATTTAATATGTTTAAAATTAATAAAAAAGATTTAAACATAAAAAAGCCTACCTATCATAACTGCTAAACTTTACACAAAAAAAATACTTCTAGTTTCCTAAGAGTCAAGGATGCTAAATCCTATGGCATGGAAATTTTCCCTTACAGCGGTTACATTTGTCCTGTCAAAGAATGGGTGGCCCTGGAGACAACATTAAGTCAAGATGTTTCTAGGTGATTCTATAGCAGGCTTAAATCTAAGTAGCCTGTTTTTGACTGCTTATAGGTGAATTTTCAGCTGCAAACTAGCTACCTAGATGTGGCTTAACGTTTTTCTCATTCTAGAGGGCCAAAATCAAGTCATTGAGCTGTGGCTGAGTGCCCAGACTTAATCTACCTCCATCACTTTTCTCCCATATTATGTCTACAGAAAAATGCCTTGATTTTTATTTATTTATTTATTTATTATATTCTCTTATATACCGCGCTATTCTGCATCAGGGCGGTTTACATTGAACAAACTGAAATTACATTGAACAGGGCATTATATTTATTTTATTTTATTTAACAAGTTTTCTATACCGCCTTTTCCTTCAATCAAAGCGGTCACAAGAAATACAAAGGTTATAGGCAAGGGAAACAAACACAGTATAAACATAACAGTACAATGGTAATATAGGAAAAATAACAAGGGTTAACAATAAGGCAAATTAGTTAAAATAATTAAAATAAATATAATATATTTAGTCAATTGTTGATCCATATTGTTCAATGAAAAGTGTAGTTTTCAATTGTTTACGAAAGTCTTTTAAATCATCCAGTGAGCGTAAATCAGGAGGGAGAGAGTTCCAAATTAAAGGGGCGGCCAAAGCAATTGCTCTTTGTGAGGTACATTTGCATGATTTAGAGTAGTTTTTTGGGGTGCTGAGGGTGTTAGAAGTGGATAACCTTCTTGGTCTTTTGTTGATATCATGGAGTAAGAGGGCATGAAGGCTGATTGCAGAACTGTTGTGTTTCATTTTGAATATATTTATGATTAATTTATACTTTATGCGAAGGATTATTGGGAGCCAGTGGAGTTCTTTAAGGATGGGGGTAATGTGTTCATAATTTGAGGATCCATTGATGATTCTAGCTGCTGTATTTTGTGCCATTTGAAGTGGCTTGAGAGCATGCTTAGGCAGTCCATTGTAAATAGGGTTGCAGAAATCCAGAATGGGAGTAATGAGTGCCTGACAGACTGTTCGAAAGTGATCATAAGAGATAAGAGGCTTAAGTCGTCTAATTATCTTCATTTTGTAATACGCGTTTTTAACAGTTTTCTTATATGAGAACGCAGGTTTAGCTTCTTATCGAGGGTTATTCCGAGGTATCTTACTTCGTCCTTAACTGGAATCTTTGTGTTGTTGCATGTAATGTAAGGTGGAGGGATAAAGCTGGTGTTTCTAGTTACAATAAGTGCTTCCGTTTTGTTCAGGTTTATTGCAAGGTTATTATTTGTTAGCCAATTTGAAATGCTGGTAATACAGTTTGAAATTTTGCTGTAATCTGGGCAGTTGATATCAATTGGAGTGTAAATCATGATATCATCCGCATAAATCGTAACTTGGAGATAACTATTTTACAGGGAACATGGGCTATGGAGGGTTAAGTGGCTTGCCCAAGACCACAAGGAGCACCTGTGGGACTAGAAACCCCAGTCCTTCCGGCCCAAGGTTGCTGTCCTCTAGTGGGATTTGAACCCCCGACCTTCCGGCCTGAAGTACCTTGCCCCAACCACTAGGCCACTCCTCCACTCCAAATGATGATGATGCCAGCCTCTAAAATTATAGTTTAGCATGCTGCTAGTATACAAAGGGAGTTAATTTGGAAGTCCTACTCATGCTTTGGACATCTGAAAATGGGCATAGAGATGTCTCCAGAGCCATTTTGGATGTCCCCAGCATGAGAACATCCAAGTCTGAACAGGGGCATGGTGGAGGTACAGCTGGGGCATTCACAGGAACCTGGACATCACCGTCTGATCTCAGAAACATCCTGAGTCGCGTCTGGTTAGACCTGCTCCAGGTACGAATAAGCATTGGGAAAGTGCTTGTTTTGGCTGAAAAACATCCAGAGGTTGTAGAGAAGATATTTGAAGTATCTATGTAACCAATGCTTGACCCTGGTGGTGGTTCTCATTTCAGCTCTATCTTGAACTGCCATGATTTTTCTATTGATATATTTGTTATTACTTAGATGGTGTCCAGCGTTGTTAAGCAGCAGGCCATTGCTGCTTTAATTAAGACCTAGATATTCAATGCCAGGGTTGTATCTGGCCACCAGCATGCAATATCTGACTGGATAGTGCTGTAGCTAACTGGGCAACAACGATATTCAGCCTTCATTCTGCCCTAACTTTAGCTGCTTTAGCATAACCAGACAGTAGCTGAATATCACCGCTGTTTGGTTGTCTTTGGCCCTGCCCCGGAGTACCCCAGTGCTAGGCGGTTAGTATTAGGACATCTAGCAGAGTTAGAGGGGGATATTTATTGGCGTAACCCAGCTATGTGCTGCTGAACATCCCAGTCAGCGTGTTTAACAAGGTTAGCAGGTCACTTTGAATACGTCCCCCTTAGACTCTGTCAGTCTTACGTGCCGTGTCGAAATATGGAAGTATGATCTGTGTCCTAGACTATATTTCTGCATTAGTGTGTTAAACCACGCATCTGTAGCCTTTAGAGCTATCGTCACCGTTACATGTCCTCAGCCAATTTCTTTCAATTTTTCAGTAACTCTCCTTCTGGCTTTTGTGCCAGGCGGTGCAGCTGCTTCTACTGGGCACCCATGAATGACCTTGCACTGGTACAAGAGATAGAAAAGACAGTCTGCGTTCCTTTGTTTATAGGAACTTATTTCTGGTGATTGATGCCTGAGAACCGTGGAAGTATGTTTGCAATTTTTCCCTCTCAAGCATTGATCAAATGGTGTTTGCAATATATATTCCTTCCTGTCAAACATTATGCTTGCTCTGGAGTCTGCAGAATGCTCCAGCTTGCAAGATACCCACTATGTGCAAACATTGTGCACACGGAAATGTACCTGACTGCCCACAGAAACAGCAGTTGCAGCCATCTCCAGAACAGTGAACATGTCCCCACTGCCTTCCACATAAGTGTTCCCTAATACTCTAAATTATTCATAAGTACAATAGAATAAGAGATTGTACACATTATTTACATACTAAGGTTCAAAGGGCCTTATTCAAAAAGGCTTTTCTGTCCCTTTCTGTGTCTATCGGTCAAAGCATGGTAAATCTGAGTCGGCATGTGGAAACTCGCCCAGATACATCTTTGGTGGAATTAAAGGCCTAGCTATGGAGTTTGAAGGTGAATGGGTTTTGGGGCTATCATTATAAAAACTTATTGTGGGCTGCATGTTGAAACATTCCCCAAAAGTAGACGACTGCCAAAATATTGATGTTGAGTCCACGGTACAGCAATCAACTTTTAAGCTAAGTGTAATCGAGGCTTAGATTTTTCAAGTCAGATATAATAGTGGTTTATCTGTCAAGTGGCCAATGTAAGAGACGTTTTCTAAGCCTGTTTACCTCATAGCAGGTTATGTGAAGAATGTTGTCCAGAAGAGTTGACTGAAATGAATATAAAGGCTTGTTTGTCTGACATTGGATGGCAAATGATGACACTGTGTGGCACGGTGTTTCTTAGCCATGTCGTGGCTGGTAAGTGCTGTGTGATGCCTTCAATAGCCCTTTTTAAAATTCATATTTGATTTTTGAGGAATTTGATAATGGAATAAGTGAGCTATTAGTGTTTCTTTCTTTAGCAATTGTTATCACCGATGTGGGATTGCGTTTAAATTTTTACTGTAGAAATGAGGGTTAGCATACAAAACAATATAGTAGTGATAGTTTTTTACTAGGTGACCTTAAAATCTCATATAGAGAACTGAAGCAAAGATGGGTCTTCATTCTGAGATGACCTCGTGAGAACAGTCAAGCAGAATATAAGTTCTCATTGTATACCTTTAAAATGCCTTCATAATGCAGAAAGGGTCATGCAATGTTTAGAAATAAGAAAGTTATTTAGTATAAAAGATTCAGGCAGCAAAAAAAACCCCGACAATTCCCTTTTAAAGCTCAAAGCACCATACAATTACTTTTGTCTACCTGAGGGGTGATTTTATAGCAGGGTGCCTACAAACATTTCCAAAAATATGCTTATTTTATGTCACTTTTTAAAATGCAACTTAGGATAGATCCCAGAACTATTCCTAGTAGTGCATAAATGTTGTTGCACAAATTTCCTTCTGCTCTGAGGCAGGTGCACACGTCCTTCACATCTCCACACTTGATCCCCCCAAACTCTGCCCCTGAAGATGCCTACAAGTAGGCACTATGGGGCCCTTTTACTAAAGTATGCTAAGCAGTTAATGCACATGTTCATGCATGGTAACTGCCTGCTCGGACCCTTGGCAATTTTTACCATGGGGTCATGACAGTTATTGCATGCTGATTCACCCCCTCATTGCCACTGACATCAGTACCGGGAAAAATGGTAGAAACCATCATAAAGAATAAAATTACTCAGCATGTAGATAGTCACGACCTAATGGGAGACAGCCAACATGGCTTTAGACAAGGAAGATCTTGTCTTACTAATCTGTTATGTTTTTTTGAAGGAGTGAATAAACAGGTGGACAAAGGTGAGTCGGTTGATATTGTGTATCTGGACTTTCAGAAAGCCTTTGACAAAGTCCCTCATGAGAGACTTTTGGCAAAACTAAAGAGTCATGGGATAGGAGGCAGTGTACTACTGTGGATCAGGAACTGGTTAAAAGATAGAAAGCAGAGGGTAGGGCTAAATGGCCAATTTTCCCAATGGAGAAAGGTGAATAGTGGTGTACCCCAGGGATCTGTGCTGGGTCCGCTGCTTTTTGACATATTCATAAATGACCTGGAAAGTGGAATAACAAGTGAGGTTATCAAATTTGCAGATGACACAAAACTATTTAAAGTTGTTAAAACCCAAGGAGGATTGTGGAAAATTGCAAGAGGATCTTGATAAATTGGAAGACTGGGCATCAAAATGGCAGATGAAATTTAATGTGGAGAAGTGCAAGGTTATGCACCTAGGGAAGAACAACCCAAACTATGGTTACACGATGCAAGGTTCCACATTAGGAACCACCACCCAGGAAAAAGATTTAGGCGTCATTGTGGATACCTTGTTAAAACCCTCGGCCCAGTGTGCAGCGGCGGCCAAGAGAGCAAATAGAATGCTAGGTATGATAAGGAAAGGAATGGAAAATAAAACAAAAGATATTATAATGCCTCTATATCGTTCCATGGTGAGACCGCACCTTGAATATTGTGTGCAATTCTGGTCGCCGTATCTTAAAAAGGATATAGCGATTTTAGAAAAGGTTCAGAGAAGAGCCACCAAAATGGTAAAGGGGATGGAAGGCTACTCCTATGAAGAAAGGCTAAAAAGGTTGGGGCTCTTTAGCCTGGAGAAGAGACAGCTGAGGGGAGATATGATAGAAGTCTATAAATTAATGAACGGAGTGGAACGGGTAAACGTAGATCGATTGTTTACCTTATCAGAATATGGAAAGACTAGGGGACATGCAATGAAGCTACAGGGTAAACTATTTAAGACTAATAAAAGAAAATATTTTTTCACTCAACGTGTAATCAAACTCTGGAATTTGTTACCGGAGGATGTAGTAAAGGCTGATAGTGTAGCTGGGTTTAAAAAAGGTTTGGACAAGTTCCTGGAGGAAAGGTCCATAAACCATTATTAAGAAGGGGCCCAGGATATCAATGCTTGAACCAGTACAAGCATTGTGGAACCTGTGTCCCTTGGGGAAACTGCTAGGTACATATGACCTAGATTGGCCACTGTTGGAAACAGAATGCTGGGCTTGATGGACCTTGGTCTGACCCAGTATGGCATATCTTATGTTAGGGTGTTAAATGGGTGGGGTAGGAGAGGAAAGTGGGCGTGGTGAGCACACTGACAGCATGCAATATGACCCCCTGCACTAACTGCAATATTCCCATTCATGCAGCTGCACCTAATGCCAGCTCAATAGGTGGACGGAAGGGCACCTGCAGTAATGCCGTGTTTTCTGCCATCATGTTTCTGTTGTGGTACTTGTTCACGTGTTAACCGTTGGGAACATGCTGGTCACACCTCCGACAGTTACAGTGGTGGCTTTGCACATAGCTAGTTAGTTTTTGCACTAAATGCACATTTGGGGCAAAACCCTTATGCACTTTAGAAAAAGGGCCCCTATGTTTCTGCATGCCTACTTTAGACACATGCATGTCCCAGGCAGTTCTGCAATAGCCACGTTCTGCATGCACAACATGCTTTCCACATGGAAAATGCTTTCTAAAATTACCCTAAAAGCATGTACTGTAGACACTTGTGATCCCTTTTATTTATACTTTCCAGATAAAATGCACCTATCACCCATCACCATCTCCAACCCAAATGTCTTCCCAATTCAGAGCTAATCTTGGCAGAATTCTCCAACTGTTTGAAGATCTGCTTTTACTTACTGGAAACTGTGATAGCTTCTCAGAGCCTCAAAATGCTCAAAACCCCAGTGGATGCATGGAGCAAAAACTGCTGGAAAGCCTAACAACCAACCTAGAGGGCCCCCTTACCCCCCCCCCCCCACCCCCCCATGACTTCCTTCCTTTTCAATACATGTGCATACACCTCGGTTTTCCTTACCCCTCTCCTTGTGGACACCAGATTCTTTTTATGAAAATGAAAAGCTCTTAGCTCGCTCTCTGCTTCCTAACTATGCATTCTGTTTTCCTGCATTATCAGGTGTCTCATAAAATTGTGTCAGTCACTGTTATTGTCTGCAGTGCAACATAAAATAGTAAGTGCATGCAGACCTCATCTCAGGGAAGACTGGAGACCGAAACAGACAGGGAAAATATGTCCGATTCAGAACTTTGTGTTCTTTTCTAAATCGTGGCATACGATCACCTCTCACAGGCCTACCCAAACCTGTCCTTGGGACCCCATGACCAGTTGAGTTTTCAGGATATTCGCAACGAATATAAGTGAGATAAATTTGTATGCAATTGGAGACTCAGGGGCTGATTCTACATAGATCACACAGAGGTACGTGCTTGAACTAGCTAAATCCTTATTCTGGACTTATGCATGTGAATGGGCACTTGTATGTCCATGCTTTGAACAGTCCTATTCTGAAAGCATATATGTACGTCCCATTGCATGTATGTGCAGCTGGGGCGTGTTCAGGGCAGAGCATAGAGGGGGCCTAAATCTACACATGTAAACTATATAACACACTGACTTATGCCTATTACTACACCGATCTAGGTCCCAAATACACATGCGATAATGCAATTTGCCTACACACTAGATTATAGAATTACACTCTCATTGTATGCAAATCTATCTCACACACATTCTTTACAAACAGAGCAATCTCCAGGAACAAGCAGGAATAAGTCCTCACATATGGGTACGTCGGTACCGACGGAGCCTGAGCGGGAAAGCTCCCCAGCTTCCCAGAAGGAAAGCTTTTGGGGCCTCCCACTGCGCATGCGCGCTGCCTTCCCGCCTTCCTGACCAACTCTCCTCAGTTCTTCTTTTTCCGCAGAGCCAGCAGGTCGTGTTCCTGTCACCGCTGAAGAAGTTGTTATTTTAATTTATTTCTTTGGCCGCGTGTCTGCCTTCCCCGATTCCAGACCGGTACCGCCGGTCTTTTTTTCCTTTATTCAAAAAAAAAAAAAAATCATCTTTTTTTCCCTCACTTGGTGTGTTAGTTCTGTGAGGCCTTTAGGCCTTCACTAATTCTCCCTCATGGAGAAACAAGCCTCTGGGTTTAAAAAATGCACCAAGTGCAGCGGTACTATTTCAGTCACAGACACCCATGAATGGTGTCTTAAATGTTTGGGGCCTGACCATTCCATTCCGGATTGCCCATCCTGTTCTTTGATGTCTAAACGTGGCTTACAGAACCGGGCAGCCAAGTTTTACATGCTGTTTTCTACAGATACTCCAGCATCGACATCTTCCAGGTCTTCCTCTCCTGATGGATCTCAGGTAACCAAACATTCCTCTGGCAGGTCCTCAAAGGGCAAATCTCCCTCTAAGTATCGAGATACCCCTGGGCTTGACCCTGAGGACCCTGCCCCAGCCAAACAACCCCGGCGGGAAGCTCCGGCTTCCAAAGCTCCTCCTATGGGGTTACAGGTTGACATCGATGGCACGGCCTCGACCGATCACCTGTTAGACTGTTCTGGGGTACCGGCTCAATCATCCGGTACCGACATCCAGACAGTCGTGGCGTCCATGGATCATACAGTTCAATCCATGCAGCAGGCCATTTTGGCTTTTATTAAGGCTGCGACGCCCTCGGTACCGCACCCTGCGGTACCGACTCCGGTTCCGGTACCACAACCGATACCGGTACCCATGCCTTCCACATCGACCAGGATACCGATTCCGGTTCCCGGTTCCGGGGTTTTTCCCGATACCGATCTGGTTCCGGATACCCCCGATGTCGATACCGGTCGATACGCTTATCGATCCCTGGAAGCAAACAGACGATACTTTGAGTCTTCTGATGATTCTGATTCATCAGATGACTCTGCTGAAGTATCCCTTACTCTACCTGAGGAGCCCTCTTCTCCAAAGAGGAGAATGTCTCCTCCAGAGGATTTATCCTTTCAAGACTTCATCATTGAAGTAGCTAAAGGTCTTTCTATTTCTGTATCCTCTGCAAAAGAACCTAGAGCAAAAAAGTTAGACATTTTAGGATACTCTAAGGTTCCCAAAGAGGCAGTCACCTTGCCCATACATGAAATTCTTCAAGATCACATGATGGACTTATGGGAGACTCCTCTCACCCTATCTCACATTCTCGTCTGGACACCATGTATCGTGTCCCCCCTTCTCCTGGGTTTCAAAAAATTCAGCTCCCGCACCACTCCATCGTGGTGCAGTCAGCTATGAAAAGGATCAAGAGTACTAAAAGACACTCTTCTACTCCCCCAGGAAGAGAATGTAGGACTCTTGAATGCTTTTGGAAGAAAAATCTTCCAAGCAAGTATGCTTATTGCCAGAATCAACTCATACAGCCTCTATATGGGCATGTTTCTGAAGGAAATTGCATTAAAAATACGCCATTTTCTCCCCTTTATCCCAGAGGATAGAAAGGAGGAGTTCCTTCTTTTGCTGAAGCATACCCAAGATATTTCAAAGTTCTCCAACAGAGCAGCCTTTGACTCCTTTGAGGGTGCTAGCAGAGCCTCAGGTATTGCCATAGCGGCTCACAGAATTGCTTGGCTCCAGAATTGCTTGGCCTCTAACCTTGAACCCTGGGTCCAGGATGGGTTGGGAAATTTGCCCTGTACAGGTGAGAATCTGTTTGGTAAGGAGTGGCAAATTAAAGTCACTCAAATGGATGCAGAAAATGCTGCTTTAGATAGACTTTCTAAGTCTACCTCTACCCCTGTCAAGAAGAAATCTTTCAAAAAGCCTTTCTACAAGAAGGCCAGATTTGCCACAAATACTGGCCAACAATCTTCTGCAGCTCGCTTTGCTCCTAAGCGTCAGCAGCCTAAACAGGCCAGGGCAAAACCTGCAGGGGCTGCTACAGCCCAACAGTCCCAACCCCCTCAGGGTTTTTGACTTAAAACTAGAGAACTTAACCTTTCTGGCTCTAAAACATCCAGAACCTCTCACCATTCCAGGAAGGTTAACTCATTTTGCTCCCAGATGGGAGCAAATCACATCAGAGCAATGGACCCTCTCTATCATCAGAGAGGGCTACAAACTACATTTCTCCAACCTTCCTCCCCATACCATGGTGAGAAGTTTCAATTCTCCCCCATCTCTCCTAGACCTGTTGGGTCAGGAGGTGACCACTCTTCTCGCCCAAAAGGCAATAGAAGAGGTTCCTCTTCCTCAACAAGGGTCAGGTTTTTACTCCCCTTATTTTCTCATTCCCAAGAAAACAGGGGGGTACAGACCCATTCTGGATCTCAGAGAATTGAACAAATTTCTATACAAGGAGAAATTCAAGATGCTTTCTCTAGGCACTCTCCTTCCATACCTACAGAGTCAGGACTGGCTTTGTTCTCTAGATCTCAAGGATGCGTACACACATATACTCATCCATCCATCCCACAGAAAATTCCTACGGTTTCTGTTCCAGGGAAAACATTTCCAATACAGAGTACTTCCCTTCGGTCTAGCCTCTGCTCCAAGGGTATTTACCAAATGCATGGCAATAGTAGCTGCATTTCTACGCGCCCTGGGAATTTTTGTCTTCCCATACCTGGACGACTGGCTCATCCGAGCTCCGTCTCAGTCTGAGGCTCAGACTTCCCTGGATCGCACCAGGCGAATTCTACAGTATCTGGGACTTGTGATCAATCTGGCAAAGTCCCAACTCACCCCTACTCAATCCCTAGAATTCATAGGGGCCTGGTTGGATACCACCACCACAAGGGCCTATCTACCTCAGGCCCGTTGCCAACGTCTAGTGCACTTAGCCTCTCAGACTCAGTCCAGAAGCCACTTGACTGCCAGAGAGATGCTACAACTATTAGGCCACATGGCCTCCACAGTGCATGTGGTGCCTTATGCTCGCCTACATATGAGAGCAGCTCAATGGACTTTATCCACCCAGTGGACTCAAGCATCAGGAGCTCTCTCAGACCAAATAGCAAACTCCAATCGTCTCTTTTGGTCTCTCCAATGGTGGATATCCACTCAAAATCTGTTGTTGGGGGCCCCCTTTTCAACCATTGTTGCCCCAAGCAACCCTCACAACAGATGCCTTTCAAACAGGTTGGGGGGCTCATCTCCAAGATCTCTCCACTCAGGGCACTTGGTCTCCACAGGAGACCACCCTTCATATCAACCACTTGGAACTTCGAGCAATCTTTCTAGCTCTCAAAGTTTTTCATACGCTCCTCAGCAACATGACAGTCCTTATTCACACGGACAATCAAGTAGCCATGTTTTACATAAACAAACAAGGAGGGACTGGCTCTCTGTCGCTTTGCAACGAAGCTCTAAGATTATGGGCCTTCGCCAGAGAGCATCAAATCCATCTCCTGGCAGTATATCTTCCAGGAATCCAAAACTCTTGGGCAGACAGACTCAGTCGAGTTCTGCTTCCACACGAATGGTCCCTGCACATGGATCAGGTACTCAGAATCTTCCAGAAATGGGGAACCCTGGACATAGACCTCTTTGCAAGTCCGTGGAATGCCAAACTTCCCCGGTTCTGTTCCAGAATTCCGTGTCAGGGAGTTCAGACCAAGGATGCCTTCCTCCTGCATTGGGGTCAGGGTTTCCTGTATGCCTTTCCACCCATTCCTTTGATTCCCAAGACTCTGTTCAAACTTCAAAGGGATCAAGGGTCCATGATCCTCATAGCTCCACGCTGGCCACGCCAAGTGTGGTACCCTCTACTTCTGCATCTCTTCCAAGCCCCCTCCCTGGACTTGGGAGCGGCTCCAGACCTTCTGTCTCAGGAGGAGGGGACTTTGTGGCACCCAAACCCCAAGTCCCTTCACCTCAGAGCTTGGTTACTGAAGGCCTAGACCTTCAACACTTCAATCTTTCGCAGCAAGTGAAGGATATCCTACATGCCTCTAGGAAACCTTCCACTAGGCGTTCTTACGCTTTTAAATGGAAAAGATTTTCCATTTGGTGTGCTCAAAAGGGTCTTAACCCTCTGGCACTCCCATTGAATTCTCTTTTGGAATATCTCCTGCATCTCTCCAATGCAGGACTCAAAACGAATTCAGTAAGAGTCCATTTGAGTGCTATTGCGGCATCACTTAAGCCCATCAATGGACAACCTGTTTCCTCTCATCCTCTTATTGCTAGATTCATGAGAGGCTTAACTTTAACTAAACCTCCCATTCGACCTCCTCCGGTGGCATGGGACTTAAATTGGTTCTTGGTCAGCTTATGAAGCCACCTTTTGAACCCTTAGCCACTACCTCCTTGAAATTTCTTTCCTGGAAGGTTATTTTCCTCATTGCAGTCACTTCAGCTCGCCGCATCAGTGAACTGCAGGCCTTAGTGGCTAATCCACCTTATACAAGGTTCCATCATGATAAGGTAGTCCTTAGGACAAATCCTCACTTTATGCCTAAAGTGGTCTCACCTTTTCATCTTAATCAAGAGGTATATTTACCTGTCTTTTTTCCAGCTCCTCATGCATCCAATGCAGAGAGGAACCTTCATACTCTAGACTGTAAAAGAGCTCTTGCCTTTTACCTCTACAGGACACAGCAACATCGAAAGTCTTCTCAGCTTTTTGTTGCTTTTGATCCTTCTCATTTAGGACTTCCAGTCTCCAAAAGAACACTCTTCAATTGGATTGCTCAGTGTATCTCTTTTGCTTACCAGAGTAAGAACCTTTCTCTGGAGGGCCATGTCACCGCTCACAACGTGAGGGCCATGGCCACCTCTATGGCTCATTTAAACTCTGTGTCCATTGACCAGATCTGTCGAGCAGCCACCTGGGCCTCGGTTCATACCTTTACAGCCCATTACTGTTTGGACAAGGACTCCCGCCGGGATGCCTTGTTTGGTCAGGCTGTCCTCAGACACCTGTTCCATTCTTGAACAACTCCAGCCCACCTTCCCTGAATGGATGCCTGAGATCCATAGGAAGATGAAGAACCTTTCAGGGTCTCATATACTTCAGGGGATCTCCCGGGCATCTTAGCTAGGGAGTCCCCATATGTGAGGACTTATTCCTGCTTGTTCCTGGAGATAGCACAGTTACTTACCTGTAACAGGTGATCTCTGGGAACAGCAGGAATTAGTCCTCACAACCCGCCAACCTCCCCTAGGAGTTGTATCTCTCTCTCTCTTCCTTTCCTCTCTCTATTGTCTCAGCTATAAACTCGAACTGAGGAGAGTTGGTCAGGAAGGCGGGAAGGCAGCGCGCATGCGCAGTGGGAGGCCCCAAAAGCTTTCCTTCTGGGAAGCTGGAGAGCTTTCCCGCTCAGGATCCATCGGTACCGACGTACCCATATGTGAGGACTAATTCCTGCTGTTCCCAGAGATCACCTGTTACAGGTAAGTAACTGTGCTGTAGATGCATGGAATAGTCTCCCAGTGGAGGAGGTAGAGATGAGGACAGTATCTGAATTCAAGAAAGCATGGGACAAGCACAGAAGATCTCTAAAGGATAGAAGGGACTATTGTAGTAGTTGATATGGAAGGGCAGACTAGATAGGCCATGGGGTCTTTTTCTGCTGTCATGTTTCTATGTTCCTAGTCAATCATGTTATAATAATGCACTGAAATTTGCAGAATGCCCAGGCAGAGAGTATCATGACTACAATAAAACAATCATATGAACATAAGTGCAGAACTAGAATGCATCACTTCATGCTCAGCATACAAAAAAAATCATATTTGTTTTGTCTCCTCAGTAAGGGCAATACACAAGCTCTCCACTGGCAGACACTGTGCACAAAACCTTGCAAAAAGACACTGGGAGCCTTAGCATACCATCACAAAAATAAAACTGACAGTACTCAAAACAGCAACAAACGTATCTATGAAAATTCAGCACTGCAAATATTACACCAGGACCTAAAACACCAATCCCCCACCTAATGCGAAAACAGAACAAACTGGCCGGCTATAGATCTCTACACGGAAACTACATGCTAGCAGAACACAGCACCTCTGTCACGCATGCAAAACCTCAACAGACCATCAGCAAATGCAAAACAAGAGACCACAGACTGGTAATAAAGATTAGAAGCAAATCACTCTTTGCATGTGCAGCAACATTAGAGAAACGGAACCAAAAATTCATTTCAGCTGGCACTGAGCACAATACAAAGACATCAGAGCCGCACATTTCCCAAAACTGACATGTATTCCAATTAGTAATTCAAAAAATCAAATACTTTTCTCTGTCTTTGTCTGGGCATTTTATTTTCTACATTCGCGTTTGTCTCAGTATCTCTTTTCTGCGATTTGTGTTTCCTAACTCTTTCCAAGGTCTGCTGCCCATTTACCATTCCTGCCTTTTCCATTCCTCTGACCTTTCTTTCAGCTTTTCCTTGGTTTTGTTCTTTTATAGTATATTGGATTAATATACCGCCTTTCTGTATGCGTCCCCCCACCCCCACATAGCCCAGCACCTTCCTGACCTCACTGGTGGTCCAGCTTCTCCCTTCATCTCCTTCCTCCAAGCAGATGCAGTCCAACCTCTCCCTGACCCTCTACCCCTTCCCCCAACAGTCCAGTGGCCCAGCATCTCCCATTCTCTCCCTCTTTCTTCTCCTTCCCTCCCTCCCTCACACCCACCTTTGCAGCCTCTGCTGTAATCTAGTATCTCCTTATCCCCTCTCTCATACCATGGTCCTGCATCTTTTATTTCCCCAGTGGTTCCCCTGTACCTAGACGCTGCAAGTACCACAGCAATCGGGCAGCCAGAGCTCATCTGCAGCACAGACAGCTACATCAGAGCGCGGGACCTTTCAGCCGTGGCCATGCTGCAGGTCTGCCATGTCCCTGTGTGCTCCAGAACAGGAAGTCTGCTCTAGAGAGAGCAGGAACACAACAGGTCTCCAGCGGGACTGGTAGGACGTGCAGGACCTTTCAGCCGCTTTCTGGTTTAGCTGACTGTACCGCTGATGAGCTCTGGTCTGCCTGAAGTGGCAGTGCCTTTGAGCTTTCTGTGTTCACTTGCAACAGGGAAGAGGTACACCAAGGCTTGAGAGCAGCACAATGAGTCAGAAGCATTAAGGCTGGGAAGGCTGAGGCGCCCTCTATAAGATGCTTGGGGAGATTATGATTGGCATCTGATTCCCCCCCACAGAATCTGACTGCTGGAAGGAGCAGTGTGGGATGGCTCTAAAGAGGAGGTGTCACAGTGATGTAATATATAACTCATGTTAATGAGGGGTTGGAGTCTCCTTTCTTCCCCCCACCCTACTGTGAGGCAGCCAGGACTCAGGGAGAAGTATCTGGACCTCACAGTGAGAGTCACAAGGCAACCAGCATTTATGTAATGGTGGTAGATCCAATGTTTCTAATCAAATGGTATTGCTTGAAATTTAAATATTTATTTTTCAAAAGTTCTTTTTCTTCCAAAGTTTGTGCCTTTCTGTAGGTTAACATGGCTATGTTAACTGAGCAATATACAGGGCATGTAGCTGCCTACTATAAAAACATTGCACCGATTAACCTTTCACAGCTATTAAAAACCTCCTACATCCATTAATCAGCCCACTATAGCCTCACATTACTGTGCAACTATGACTAACCATGTCCAGCCATTAAAGAATACTATGTTAGCATAAAATAAGCTACAACCTTCTGAAAGTAACGTCCCCAGCCCTAACAAATCTCATACAACACAATAACATCACATGAGCATGTCCTAAACTTCCATATAGAGCAATTAAATAAATACAAACCATAAATGCCAAAGATCTGGGTTTCCTATCATATTATAAACCATACATTTTTACTGTTGTCACCTTCTGATCACCCATCCATCTCTCCCACTGTTTCCACATTTCATCCCTCCTCCCCCACCCCCCCCTTTTCTCTTTGAGACTATCACTGGAATGCTTTTATAACTTAGATTTCTGGACTGGCTTTGAAAGTTAAAATATATTAAGTTAGTCTAATTAAAAGGTGCCGTCATATGTTCTATTTTTGTTTTATTTATTAACTATTAAAGTGGATTGACACGGTAACCACAGTACTGTATTCAAAACTCTGGAACAGCAAATCCTGGAAAACACAGTATTCCAAAACAGATATTATCATTTCCTCGACTGAAACATAGATATGACATGAACAGAGGGTGAAATGGAATTAAAACGCGTTTTTGTCACTAATTGCATAGGACCATGTAAAAATCTCCATAATTCTAAATATGGAGAGGTAACGCATTCATCAGCTGCATGTACGCAGCTGTCTCAGGTGATCAGGGAAAAAACATGTCTGGCAAACGAAAGCTATGTGCTGGTGTTTATTACTGTTTATGGTGGTTATTTTTGCCAGGCTGAATTAGACACTCACAGATTGATGTAAGAAAACTTTGAGTAAGGAAGTCTTTAGAGAATAAATTACTTTCCAGTCTGGACAGTAATTCCCGCTGCCTAACAGATGGGATCTGAGAACTGGTATTCTCAAGCCTCAAAGGAAGATGCCAGATTTGAAAGGGTTTTTTTTTCATGTTTGAGAAAGCAAAAAAACAACAAAATTCCACAAATTTTAAAGAGATTTTGGGAGTGAAATGTTTCCTACCCTGTGATTTGTTTTAAGTAGTTGGGTGGGATTGCTAAAGTTTTTTGTATGAGTGAGTAGGCAGGGGCGGCTCAAGGCAATCTGCTGCCTGAGGCGAGGGATGAGCTTCCCACCCCCCCCCCCCCCCCCGGTGGGGTTCTTTCTCAAAACTCCAGTCAGGGACTGAACCAAATCAAAAAGTCAATTAGATAATGTGGAGCAAATGCAAGATGTTCACACACCAAGGAACTAAAAGAGCGAGAACCACAGCAGTTTATAACTCCAAATTATAATTCATTTGTATGTTATAAACTGCATTATGGTGCTTGCTTTTTCTTTTTGAACATACATTTTGCATTCACAGAACCCCCTCCTCAACAAGGGGTGCAGAACAGAGGTAGGACATTCACCCACAGAACTCAATATATTAAAAAAAAAACTGATTATAGTCATCTCACCAACAACAAACATTGTCCAGTACCAGGCATATTAGGAACTAATATAAAACCCTACTAAAGTCACTAAGATCTGCAAGGCTAAATCTACCATACCATATCAGCATACACTTCCAAAACTCATACAATAAGGGGCCTACCAAGAAAAAAGCAGCACTATAAACACTGCAATGGGCCCCAAAACATCCATAAACCTATTTGAAATGCTGAACACGTCAAATTACAAAAGTACAGATCCTTACGTACAAACTCCATGTTAACAGAACACCTGGCCTTGGTCACACACTCAGAACACAGACCCTCACCAAGTACAGAATAAGTGGCCACAACCTAAAGCAAAAATAAAAATATGTAGACAAAAATTAAAATGAAACCCCAAGAAGCCAGACTCCGCATGTGGTGCCACACCAGATAAGAGATGCAGTTCCCCATACTATGTGAAATATAGATAGCACAAAGTCCAATCACTAAATTGAAAATAAAATTATTTTTTCTACCTTTGTTGTCTGATGATTTTTGATCATGCTGGTCCTGATCTGAGGTTTCTGTTTTCCTCTATCTTCTCTTAGCTCTTTCTCTATGGTCTATAGTCCATCTGCCATTTCTTGTTTCTCCTTTTGCTTTCTTCATTTTCTTCCATCAGCCTTTTTTCAGTCCCAGTAACTTTCCCTAGTATCAGCCCCCTTTACAGCCTCCCCTCCCAGTACCAATCCCCTTGCCTTCCCAGTACCACCACTGGTGTCTATTCTCTTCCAGTCCCCCTCCTTCCCCATCGTCCAGCCCCTTCTAGTTAAAATACCATCCCAGGTATCAGCGAACGTCCAGTCCCAGTGCCCCCTCCCATGTCAGTTCCCTTCCAGTCATCTTCTCCCCTGTCCATCCGCCTTCTAGTGCCATCCCTGGATGTCAGGTCCCTTCCAGCTCCCCCCCCCCCCATGTCTGTTCTGCTCCTTTCCAGCTCTCTCATGTCTGCTCCTTTCCAGCTGCCCCCCCATCTGCTCCCTTCCCAGCTCCCATCTGCTTCCTTCCAGCTCCCCCCATGTCTGCTCCCTTCCCTTCTCCCCCACCCCTCCTCACTGATTCATCCTTTAAAAACAAACAAAAGCAGCCGCAGGAACATTTCTCTGTTCCCGCGGTTCTGCTTTCAAACTGCTGGATCGTATCCATCTTCCTGGAGCCGGCAGAGGGGGGGGGGGGGCCCAAGGTCATTACTTCCACTGCTGCTGCTTCCTTCAGAATGAAAGCAGCCGCGGGAACAGAGAAATGTTCTCGCGGCTGCTTTTGCTTTGGAGGAAGCAGCAACAGCGGAAGCGATAACTTCGACCTCCCCTCCCCCCCCTCGCCAGATCCAGGAAGATGGACGCGACCCAGCAGTTTGAAAGCAGAGTCGCGGGAACAGAGAAATGTTCCCGTGGCTGCTTTCGTTTGTTTTTACAGGATGAATCTGGACAGCGTCGGCAGTTCTATCATAGGCAGTTTCTAGGGAGCAGCAAATCAGTGCCGCTCCCTAGAAACTGCCGCCTGTGAGTGGGTCTATGATGGGGAGAGCAGAGAGCCAGGGAGTCAAATACTTGAAATCCCATAACCAGTCCCTGTAATGCCAGAATTTGAATATATGTATTTTTTGCATGGCAGGCTGTAAGGGAAACATCCTAGCTCTCTGTCATATGAGCTCCAGAAGGGGTAAAGGTTTTATGATGGCACCGAGTTTTATGTGAATGTAACTCACCTTAGAATACTACAGAAAAGGCATGAGCTAAATGCAAATAAATAAATGAGTTAGTCCCAGATTTCTCACTGAAAGTAAATGAAGATTCAAACTTAGGTGAGAAAAAATAAAATTTAAGAACTTTGATTTCAATATGTTTGTTTCAGAGTGTTTGTTTTTATATTTACCTCACATTATTTTTAAAAATGTCACATTATTTTTAAAAATGGAGTCTTTAGACTTTTTATTTGTTCAGCTACAAGTTATAGAGGCCCTTTACCTAAAGGATGCTCTAGATGCATTGATAACAGGCACATCCATGGGCTTTAGTGCAACACCACAGCGTTAACAGCCAGGAGTATGGAAAGCAGGTTCCCGGCAGTGACCACAGTGGCTGCAGTCCTTGCGCCGCACAATAATAGTGTGGGTGCGCTCAACACCACTTATGGAGGTGACGGTGAGTACGCCCCTGCACTTGCCTGTTGTGCAGGTAGCACAGGTGCACTGCCTGCGCAGCACTAGCCCATCCACTCTCCATCCCCAACCCTCCTGCGTGCAACCCTAAAGTGCCATGGACAGTTTGCACCAAGATCCAGCGGCGCTGTCATGCTCCCGCTCTATCAATGCATTTCCAATGTGTACCTTAGCGTGTGCCAGATCCGCACTGACAGCTAGCGCCCCTTAGTAAAAGGGCCCCCTAGTGTTCAGTATGTTTCACATACGAAAACTGTGGTCAGGCATATCAAAGCTTGGTGTATGTGAAGGAAGCCCTTGTTCCATCGTCCAGCAGCTTTCTGACACCCCACTGAGGACCTAATGCATTGAAGTATTTTCAGTGCCCGCCCGAGTTAGCTCAATGTGTTGGTGCCTTAGGCAAACCTTAAGCCTTATGCCCCCTCTGCCTCTCAGAATCTGTTTAGCTTTGAATGCCCTGCTCTTTGCCAACCCCCCCCCCCCTGAAAATGCTGCCCTGGTGACCACCTAGTTTGCCTAATAGTTAGGCCAGCCCTGAGGTCTTTTCCTATAGACTCAGAGGGAGTAATTTTTACATAGATTTGTCATGCAAACATGCCTGTTTACATGCAAAAAAATCCTCTTATGAAAGTATCCCATGTGTAAAATTATACGTGATGATAAGATTTCTACTTTTATGTGACCCAGGTATAGACATAGTTTGGCAGAGTGAGGGAAGAGCCACAAAATACATCTGCAGGTAATAAAATACGCCTCTAAGCACCTGCTTCAGCAGTGTCAATTTATAACAGCTCCCATGCAGGCAGAAATAGACTTGGCTGCATTTTAGCCACAATTCTGGAAAACGTTTGATAGAGACGCATAAGGGCCGATATAATAAGCCATGCATTGAAGCCATGGGCTGGAGCTCAGCACAGTTTCCTAATAAGCACATAAAACATTGTTTTTACATCAGATGCGGTACACAAATTGTATGCAAATGTGTTGTGCAAAAACTATGCACAAACATGGCAGATCATGCCAATCCCTAAGGAAACGTGCATCTGGGTGTACATCAGCAGCAAAGGCAATATTTTGCACAGAGACCGTATAGGCACCTGGACATACATTATGCACATTAGATACATGTGGCTGTAATGCCAAACATATTATTGGTATGGTCTATAATTTTCTGCAGCCAAATACATGGCCCATCACTTCAGAGCCATGGTGCCTCCCCCCAGTGGCGTTCCAAGGATATCGGGTGCCCGGAGCAGACTCCCCCCTCCAGTCCCAGATGATGCCCCCACTCTGGATGACACCTCCCATGCTGATGCTCACCCCCGCTCCCTGCTAGGCCCTTAGAGGTGGCGCGTGTGTCAAGCATACCTTTGCTGGCTTGCTGCATTACCGGCTCTCTAGGCCCAGTTGCTGTTCCCTCGCAAGAACAGCTCCACCATGACATTTTGCCAGGAGGGACAGTGACCAGACCTGCAGAGGAGGCAGCATGGCAAGCTAGCAAAGGTATGCTTGCCGGGCATGCTTCCTCCGTGAGAGTCCTGAAGCGGCACCCCCTCCTGGCAGGCACTTGGGGTGGGCTAAAGCCACCACCCCACCCTTATATTCCACTGCCTCATCTCCCCGCCATGTTTCTTTTAGTTTGTCCACCCATCCCCTTCAATAAATCAATAAAAACATTTGTGGGTAATATATGCTAGCTCCAGAAAAGGAACTGGCATAAAACCCTCATTAATGTTAGCCCACTTTTCTGTTGCTAACTTTTTACTTCATCTCGGACCATGTGCTAAAGCCCCCAGTATTAGAAAATCAGGCATTAAGCATTTGAATTACGTGCACACCACCAAAACTATGGGATATAAATGAGCATTGCATTGATATCTACACAAATCTTTGGGCTCAGTTTTCTTGTGCGCTAAACTCCTTTGTGCAAAGGATGCCCTTAATAATGCAGAAAATTGTGCAGAACTGCGCTAAGCTGTACACTCGGAGGCACATTTCACAATGGGACGTCCAAGCGCAATCTGGGGCGTCAAAGCCAGAACAGCTGGAAAAGCAAAGCAGGTACATGCAAGTTCAGGCACGATTTCGGAAACGTGTATCAATCGTCTATATAGACTTCCCCAGGACAGCGTTTCAGAACCAAGATATCTAATAGCATAACGGTTAGAGCGGTGGCTTGCAAACAGTGGTCAGCATTCAAATCCCAGTGTCGGCCTTTTGTCGTCTAAGGCCAGTCACTTAATTCTCTACATTCTCTGGATGTTTTAAGGTGAAAACAAGCACTTTTCTGATGCCTATTCGTGCCTAGAGCAGGTATAAACATCGATGTGCCTGCAAACATCTCCAACATGTCTGAGATTAAATGTGGGTGTGTAAGTACATTGGCGCTCCCTGGACACGCCTTTGCCACATCCCTGCACCGGAGGTATCTTTAAACATCATTTGTGGAATGGCTATGGAGCCGTGTGCATGATTTTGATGTCCACGTGCACGTCTTCAGACGTCTAAATCACAACTAAACCTTTTAAAGTGACCCTCTAAGCCTCCTGCAGTTTAATACATGGTCTCAAAAAGGGTATAAAATTTTAATGAATCAACATGTGATATACTTCTGCACAAGCCTGGATAAGATGGAATAACTGGAGGGCACCCGGTATATACAATAGGGGTATACACAGGACATCTTTTTGTTAATTTATTTTGTATCATTTATTTATTTTGTTTTTTATTTCTTTCAGTTCTGGTTTCAGCAGCTAGCCTTCGCCACAGAAACTTAAACCTGGATATTCAGTGCCGGCCAGGATCAGGCCCTGATTAGTCTTCTCATTAGAGATTTGTCAAACCATTTTAAAATTAAGATACTGATGAAACAAACAATGCTTGGCAGTCTTCCTCTTCTCATCTTCAATAAAATCAGGATACTGAACATGTGTCAAGCTTGAAGTCTTTTTTTCCCCTCCAAAAGAGCTTGAAAATCAATGACTGCTTATACAGTTCACAGAAGAATAATTTTTATGATTAACTGACTTGCCCAGAAGAAATTTTTGTTAACATTATCTTCTAAATTTTTTATTCATCAGTTATTTTTTATATTTTAATTTTCTGGGCGTTTTTACATTTTTTTATATTTTTATTAGTGCAGTGGTTCTGGTCAGATTGAAGCCTAAAATCTGAACTATGCAGGGATTGTTTTGTCTTCTTTCCCTCGGAGTCTGTTAATGATACAAATTATCCTTTTGTGATTTGCAGCACTGTACCAAGTTCCAGTTATGCCCTGTGTGACTCACAAACTTGGTGCTTCCCTCAATTATGTTGCAATTAACGTGGGTGCACTCACCACCACTCAATGGACAGCGGTGAGTGCAGCCGTGATAATTGCAGCCAACAGCTTAGTGCAGGGGTAGAGCCGAACCTGCACTAACTGCAGGGGGATATGCTGGGCATGCTCCCAACCTTGCTCCTTTGCTAAAAAATGGGCCTCAAAGCATGCTAACTTGGTGCATTTTTGTAAACATGCCCCTTTACTAGTTGTGTGTTTAGCATGTTAGTGAAATAGCATTTTCAACTTCACATAAGTCTACTGGCTAATATTACTGTGTGAAAACAGCATTGGCTTTGTCAGGTTTACATTTAGAATTTTTCTGTAATTTAATTTTTGAGCCCTGTGCAGCCACACTGCTCGCACAGCCCTTGGTAGGGTGCTGGTGATTTGTAGAAGCAATCATTCTTTTTCAAATACTAATTTAATTTTTATCCCTTGCTTTTCTGGGGGGGGTTGTCCCTTATTTTTTGTTTCTTACCTCTTTCTTCCCTCCATTGATATATATACAGTACAAAGGAATATTGTATTGAACTGTAGATGCATTTATTTTCTTGTTTTTATTATATGAGTTTTATTATACCCCTGATGCAGATGTGATAGCCAAAACATGATTGTCTGGAGGGATTTTTAATGTACATTTCATATATTTGTATGGTCTACGGTAAATTCATTTCTAAGTCTTGTTTTCATTTAATACTCCGGCCTAGATGCCATTTCATCCTTTCCCTTTTGTCTATGACACACATACTTGTACATACGGATACACCCACACAATATCCATTTCCTGCATATAAAACATGCTTTGCACACAAAAATGCTTTATTAAATTATCCCCTAAACCAGGAATAGTGAAATAAAATATAAAAGCCGTATCTTGCAAAAGAATAAGCGGAAGAGACATTGTGTATTTGAAGTGTGGTGCTGCAGAAGATTGCTTGTGATTTCATGGTCAGCCCTGGATTAGTTAATATCTATTGATTCCCTTGAAACTGTGAAGCTAAAGCAGAGATTTTCTTTGGTTTCCATATTCCATTGTTTGCCCACATCACAATTTCAATCATATTTGTAAAATGGAAGGGAACAAGTCAAAAAGAAAAACAGGGCAGATCGATGGGATCAAGAAAGCTACTAATGTGTCTCGTGGCCAGTTTGGGAGGCTCTGGTGATGGGTTATCTTAGAAAGAACCCATCAGGGCCGACCCCAGAGTTGCTTCAAAGTGTTGAAGCCCTAGGCAAAACTTAAGTTTCACCTCCCCCCCAGCTATCAATCTATTGTTTAGCTTTTATTCCCCTTCTCTTTGTGTCCCCCCCCCCCCCCACCAGAAGCTGCCACCCTAGGCAACTGCCTATGTGCCTGATGGTTGGACCAGCCCTGGAACTAGTCCATTTCACTCCAGGAGCTGACACCAACTTGGTAGTTCTTAAGAACAATTATTGTGCGGCCAATTCACACATCCTGTTACCTTCTCTACCATCCCCTTGAAGGGTTAAAACATTTTCTGAGAAATGCTTGGGCCTACTACTCCCACTAGCATAGGTCTGTCAGGTTTCACTAGTTTTTGTTTGTTCTTCCAGAACTCACAGAGGTTTCTGCCACACCTCCCCCTCCCCCCGCACCGCGCTAAGACGCCCCCACCCCACTGCCGCTGATTCTGTTTGGGGAGAGATGGGCGGAAGAGGCAGTGTTTAAAATGGCAGCATTGTGCCCCCACTTTGTTGCCTGCAGCTGGCCATGTGCTTCGGCACACATGGCCTGACGCTTCTGACCCTCCTCCGACAATAAGTTGCATCGGAGAAGGATCAGAAGCAGCAGGTCATGTATGCTGAAGCATATAGCCAGCCGCAGGCAACAAAGCAGAGCCACAAAGCAGCCCACCTGAGCTGACCACCCTAGGCAGCCGCCTAGCTCACCTAGTGGACAGGACGGCCCTGTGTTCTTCCCATCTTTCTCTTGCCTTTTCTCATTCATGTCTTTTGATTCTCTTGCCCCAGTCCTCACCATCTGTGTACAGTTCTTTACAGATTATATCTCAAAGGTCAATACAAGAAGTTCAGCAAATGACACTTTTTTTTCCGCATGACCCTGCTTTTTATCCCCACTTCACGTCCCTATTAACTTATGCAAATCAGGCCCCACCAGGGCCAGCGCAACCAGTAGGCAAACTAGGCAGCTACCTAGAGTGCCAATAGCCCAGGGATGGTTGGTTGCTGCTGCTGCTACTGCTCCTCTTCAGTACCTGGAGTGGTGTCAATGGCCTCAAACAGCCCCTCTGATGCCCAATCCCAACTTCCTGTATGCGTGGGGGCAGCAGCAGCTTCTTCCCCCATACAAAAGGAAGTTGGCTTCAAGCATTGGAGGGGGTGGAAGCCAAAAAGCCCCAGAGCACCAAAGTTTTATTTAAAGTAGGCACCTTGGGGCTGTTTGAAGCCATTGCTGCCACTGCCGGTTCTGGGAACTGGAGAGAGGGAGGGGGCGTAAGGGATGATGTTTTCCTAGGGCACCTCATCTCTTTGCATTGGCCCTGGGCCCCACAGTCAGTTGCTGCACATGGCCCCGTATCTAGGATTGCCAACTGGCTCCATATGTGCCCGACCAGCTTGATCCAGTCCTGAGTTTACCCCATTGCATGCAGGGACATTTAGTTCTGATTTCTCCATTGCATCCCATAGGACATGGCAAACTACAAGTCCCTGTATGCAGTGGGGTAAACCCAGGACTGAGTCATGCCTGTCGGGCTCATGTGGAGTCAGGTGGCAACCCTACTCGTATCCCTCTGCATCTCCCTCAGGCCGCCCCTGCATACAGGTGAAGGAGGGAACCTGTACTCGGATGCCATTTGTGATTTAAACTTCTTTAACATGAAGCCTCGCCCTAATTGCCAGGCACAGTTACTCTTCGGACCTAGCAGTTTTGATGAACACAGCCTAATTATCGCGTATTTTTCTTTAATTGAGCCCTAGAGATGCTGCAATATGGGTTTCATTAGGTTTTAGTTTGCTGTCACATGACTGTTGTGGCAAGGTTATAAGTGCAGAATCATATGGTTTAAGTTTATTAGACCCAATTAGAAAAACACAGAAACATAAAACAATCCGGCATTGTATTTATATAGTGCTCGCTCTAGCGCTGACTGTGCTTCCAAAGCCTGTGTCACTGCTGATCTGTGAAGAATTGTTCTTAAGAGTCCAAGCCATTTGCATAAAGTTAAGCAATGAAGTGATTTGCTTGGATGAAAATGCAGCTCGGAAATGTGAAAAGCATATGAACGTTTCATCCTTTCCGGCCATTCCTGGAGTTTTCCTGAAATGTTGCTGGAGATTTCTGGGTTTTGCCAGAGACTCAAATGCATTAGATAAGAGATCAGCTGCTGGAGATTCCAAGGATACCCAGAATGAGAGAAATGTTAAACCTATTTTGTAAAGACAAGAATGTGCCTACTTGTCTTTATAAAATACTATGGTATGAGGCATAACGGTTGCCTACATTTCAGGTACAAACATTTCCACCAGCTTTGGAGCTAACGTAAATGCCCACATCTATATTTTTCAAGTATGCACGTAAATTACAGTATTTTACAATCTATATACATACTTGTGAGCTCTCTGTGCTTTTTCCAAAACCTGGCCCATGTACTTGTCTACTGGCAAAGTACACACCATCTTTGACCATACATATTTTACGCTGGTTCGTATTTTATAACGGGCCACACACGTGTTAATGACTAACATACCATCAAAATAGGTACATGCTTTACCACTTAATGTATGCACCCTCTTATAAAATTGCCCCCAATATGTAGAACACAGCGGCTGAAGAGTCCCATGAAAGGACTGGAAAATGGAAACTTGGGCAGATGAATTTAATGGCATCAGGAGTGGAGGAGTGGCCTAGTGGTTGGGGCAAGGTTCTTCAGGCCAGAAGGTTGAGGGTTCAAATCCCACTAGAGGACAGCAACCTTGGGCCAGAAGGACTGGGGTTTCTAGTCCCACAGGTGCTCCTTGTGGTCTTGGGCAAGCCATAGCCCATGTTCCCTGTAAAATGGTTATCTCAAAGTTATAATGCCCTGTTCAATGTAATTTCCATTTGTTCAATGTAAACCACACTGATGCAGAATAGCATAGTATATAAGAGAATGTAAATAAATCAGAGAAGCATCTCCAGGTTTAAAGAAAGACCCTGGAAAACACCCATTATGCCATCTTGCCACTGAATTTTCAAATGAAAATAAAACTGCCTCCATGTGGTGTTCATTTGATGGTCTATGGAAATGAGTAGTTGCCTCAGTTTGTCTCCTGGATAGGTGTCCATGTCACCAAAACTGTCTTGGTTACACCAAAAAGAAAGTCAGCTTTTTGCTTGACCAATGATTTCTAGTCTGGGACTAAATATCGTTTATATAGGACTTAATTTTTTTCATGGGGATGGGCTAACTCTCACAGACTTTCATAGAAAGATAAAACTCAATTTTTCTAATATGTAGGGCAGGCCTTAATAAATTCTCATTGAATCTAGGAGCCAACGGCTGAAATCTCTCTAATTTTTCTTCACCCCTCTCAATACTGTCCTCAATGAAGTTTGAGTGGGAGGAGGGAATTCCCTCTGAGATCAACAGCAGCTCTTTTAGAAACTGATTTAGTAAGGCTTTCTCCATTTTGTGCCTGTGACAAAGTTTAGTGAATCAGTCCTTTACGGTGCCTCTCTACATATCACTGGCAAAAGCCAGCAGTGTCCCTTCCCCAAGCAAGCTGATAGGCGTAGCAAAGAAGCAATTGCCTCTTGACTTCACATACCACCATGGTCTAGGTCCTAACCAGTCTCTGCCTCTCATACTCCCCCCCCAAGCCTTCACCCAGTCTCTCTTTCATACCCTCCTTGCCAGTCTTCACCCAATGTCTTTCATACCTCACCAGCCACCCCTACAGCCTTCATGAGGTCTTTCTCTTTCTAAAGCTTTGGAGACTGCCTCTATTCCCCTTGCACTGTTTGTAGCTGCTGAAGAAAGTGCATTTGCTCCTCCTTTTTGCCCATAAAACAGGGGGTTGATAGTCAAAAGGGTTTAGCTGGTTAGTTGAACCTGATAACCAAGTCTCAAGAGTGCAACATCTGGACCTCCCCAGGAAAGGAACTTAATTGGGGTTCAGGAAGATCGGAGGTTATAAGTGACGAAAGAGATTTTAGTCCAATACTCTTTGTGTTTTCCTGAAGATTTGCCTTAAGTGTGTGAATATGTGGATCTCAGAGCAGTCAGAAAGGATTTTCAGAATGGTGAAGCTGCTGTCTAACAGAGGTAGCAATAGGGCCTCATTTTCAGTTTTCTTCTGAAGAACATTCAAATGGTCCCTTAAAGGGAGAGTTCTGCATTTGGTTGTATAGGTATCAATAGGAGGAAAAAAACAGGGCCGGCCCTAGAGTTGTTTATGTTTATGCCATAGAGTTGGTCTAAAGTGTTGGGGCCCTAGGCGAACCTCAAGCTTTACGCCCCTCTGGCTGTCAAAATCTATTATTTAGCTTTAAATGGCCTGCTTTTGCTGCCCTCCAGAGGTTACTGCTCTAGGTGACCGCCTAGTTGGCCTAATGGTTGGGTCAGCCCTGGGAAAAACTATGTGTAGGGTGGTTCTCAAAAGGGTAACTTTGCTAGGGAATGGTTGAAGAAACACCCCTAGTCTTATCATAAATTATCTTCTTCCCTTAATGCCCTTCTCATGTCCTTCATTCTCTCAAGCTCTCCTAACTTGCCATTCCCCTTCCTTTTCAAATCCATTTAGAGGTGTCTCTTCACTCTGCTTTCTGTTATTGAGGTCCCTCTCTATGAAATGCACCAAGTTTAAGTAAGCCTTGAGGCCTTTCCAGCTAACCTTTGACCACCTCAGGTAACAAATCTTTGTCTCCTTTCTTTGCCTATTCCCTCTCTCTCCATTTTTGTCTTTTATTTTATGTTTTTATGATTTAAACCACCTTAATGGTCTTTATTGGTTCAAAGGGCAGAATAGCAAATTCAGTAAATACATTGTCTGTAATTTTTCCATTATATTGACTGAAATGTAGTTTGTTAATAATTCATCTGCATCAAGTACCCCAATCAATAGTTTAATTTTAAAACAATTCTGTTTGAAGTGATTGTGTGTTTCATTTGTATTTACTGAGAACTGCCAGAAGATATCCCATAAGCCAAAGAGCCCTAAAAGACTATCTTTGTCCCCCTGCTAGGAAAGGACCCAAGAGCATGAGAAGCCACATCTTGGAGCATTTTGCTTCTGATAAAGTTTCTAGCATTTGGGTCTACTAAGGAAGCTCCTAGGAGAACTGTTGGAACAGCCACTGAGAAACCCCATCTCCTAAGTTTCTCCCTTCATCCCTCCCCACCTCAGTCGCGCTCTGTCTCCTCACACCTTTTTAGGAATCTTCATGCTGTTGATCAATTGGCTCGTTCCACTATCATCACATCACCTTTCTTCCACCTTGTCTTCTAAATCTGTTGATGAGGCTATAGTTTCCTATAATACTGCCCTCTCCTCTGCTCTAGATACTCTTGCTCCACCCATCCCACGTTCTGTGAGATGCACTTCACCCCAGCCCTAGTTGTCATCAACTTGCCACAATCTCCAATCCTGTGCCCGCTCAGCTGAGCACATTTGGCTTAAATCCCGCTCCCTTTCTGACTTCCTTCACTTCAAATTCATGCTCACCTCCTTCCAGTCTGTCTTAGCTCTTGCTATGCAAAACTATTATATCCAACTGACTAATTCTCTTGCCACAACCCTGCTGTCTTTTCTCTACACTCCTCTCTCCTCAAGGTGCCTCCCTCTCCGATCCCCTTTCTCTCTCTGCCGAAACTCTAGCTGACTTTTTCTATAACAATATCCACGAGATTTCTCTCCAGTTCCCCCACAGAACAACTTCATTACCTTCTCTCCCTCCTCAATACCGTTTCCCATCAATCTCTATTACCCTTTCTTCCTTTCCTATGATTTCTGAAGATGAAACATCTCATCTTCTTTCTTCTTCCAAACTTACTACCTGCTCTTCTGATCCTATCTCCACCCATCTCCTTTACTCCATTTTCTCTGCTATCATCCCTTCCATCTCGCATATTCTCAACCTATTTCCACTGCGACTGTCCCTGCAGCCTTCAAGCATGTTGTGGTCACACCCCTACTCAAGAAACCACCTTTTGATCTTAGCTCTCCTTCAAATTATCGTCCCATCTCCCTTATTCCTTTCATTTCCAAACTTCCTGAGCACGCAGTCCTCCTACTGTTTTGAATTTCTTTCCTCTCAAGCCCTTCTGAATCCTTTTTAGTCTAGCTTTTGCCCCTTACATTCTAGTGAAATGGCACTTGCCAAAGTCTCCAGTGATTTTGTTCCTGGCCAAATCTAAGGGGTTCTACTCCATCCTTATCTTGACCTCTCAGCTGCTCACCACCTTCTCCTTGATACATTATCACTTGGTTTTACAGGCTCAATCCTGTCCTGGTTCTCTTATCTCTCCTATCGCTCTTTCAGTGTTTGCTCTAGTGGTTCCTCCTCTACTCCTATCCCATTCTCAGTAAGTGTTCTCCAAGAATCTGTTCTGGGCCCTCTACCTTTCTCTCTACACCCACTCCCTTGGTGCTCTCATCTCCTCCCATGGATTTCAGAACCATTTTTATGTTGATGATTCTGGGATCTATTTTTCTATACCTGATAGCTCTCAGACACTGCAGGCCTGTATCTGCCTGTCTCTCTGACATCGCCAACTGGATGTCTCACCGCCAGTTGAAACTTAACATGAACAAAACTGAACTTCTTATCTTTCCACCTAAAACTTCCTCTCCCCTTCCTCCTTTATCTCTGTTGATAATACTCTTCTATTTCCTGTTTCCTCAGCCCGTAACCTTGGTGTCATTTTTGACTCCTCCCCTTCCTTCTGCTCACACATCCAACAGATTGCCAAAACCTGTTTCTTTCTCTATAACATTAATAAAATGTGCCCCTTCCTTTCTAAACACACTACTAAAACACTTGTCCACTCTTTAATTACTTTCCGTCTCAACTATTGCAACCTCCCTCTGAATTATCTCTCTCCTCTTTAATCTATTCAAAACTCTGCTGCATGACTAATCTTTCACCAGCCTCTATTTACTCATGACCCATCTTTTCAAGTCACTTCATTGGCTTCCTTTCCGTTTCCATATCCAATTCAAACTCCTTCTTATGACCTTTAAATGCATTTATTCTACTGCATCTTACTATCTCTCCTCTCTCCTCTCCTCACACACCTCCTTGTGAACTCTGCTCTTCTACTGGCTTGCTCCTCTCTTTGCCCTTTTCTTCCTCTTCTAACTCCAGACTTCGGTCCTTTCATCTTGCTGCTCTTTATGCCTCGAACAAACTTCCTGAGTCTGTGCGTCAGGCTTCATCTCTGCCCCTTTTCAAATCTAGGCTAAAGGCTCACCTCTTTGAGACTGCTTTTGGATCCTGATCGCTTGTTCCTTGTGTCTCCTTACCCTTCCCTATTCTATCCTTACTCCTAACTTTTATCTTGTCTTGATTAGATTGTAAGCTCTATCTGTTTGTACAGTGCAGCCTTGTAGCGCTTTATAAATTTTTAATAGTAGTAGTAGTAAGGAAGTTTCCATCACCCTCATCTCTAATAACTGAGTAAGTCAGTGTTCTACTGAGATTGTTTTATTGAAAGACCAGAAGAGGAGAGAAAGAAAGTTGGAAAATTCAGCCTTTGGAGACAGCGTAGGAAGGAGGATGGTGCCACTGTTTTGTTTTTTGCTATGAAGCAATAACTACATGTGTACCTGTGAATTGGGACTATGTGAAACTTTGGGGGGCAGGCGGCTTTCTAAGAATAAAGGACTTTGTCTGGAACCACCAATCCTTATGCATTGGCCTGATCTGTTTGCCTGGAGTGGTTTGATATGGTTCATAGAGGGGGTCCTAGAGAGCAAGTAAATACTGTTTCTATTCTCAGAGGGGCTAGTCAACCCAAACTAGGGATTTACCTTGAAAGGTCCATGTTTGACAAAATCACTTAAGACCTAGTAACCCACACAAGGATTGGAACCTGCCTAGCCCACAAGAGGTTACATAATGAACTAGAGTGATGGATGCATGGAAAAGCCTCTCAACGGAGGTAGTAGGTGCAAAAGTAGTATTGTAATTCAAAAAGTCATGAACAGTAACTGAGGATCCTTGCCAGTTGGAAAACTAGAGTATAGCCAGAAAACCCCTAGATCTTATAGCAGGCTGAGAAACTGAACAGATAACTTTGTCTAGGTGGTCTTAGAAGTTATCCATTTCTACGAAACAGAGGAAAGAGGAAACCAAGAAAGAAAGGGGAAAAATGAAGGAAAGAAACAAAAAACCTAAGATGAAAGTAAAAAGAGAGAACAAGGAACACAAAAGAATTAGAGAGGTAGATTCCAGCTGTCTGTGGGGACTGTGCAATACCTTACAAGAAAAGAAAATTCTCATCTAGTCATTTATCCTGCTTTATACGCACTAATCTATCACTTACGGGGCAAATACTTCAGAGCTCCCTTTCCCAGCTCCTTACTGTGATCATTATCGTATTCTCCCTCCCTCCCTCCTTTTTGGGGCTCCCTCTTCCTTTATCCTAATCACTAGGCTGGTGCCAGGGCCCCCTTCCTTCGCCTGCCAAAGGATCTGGTAGGAGCCAGCCATTGGAGCGTCTCGCTTGGCGTTCTCCATTCCTTCCAGTCTCCCTCCTGTCTCTTCCAGTCCAAGGCTCTGTCCATGAAGAAAAACAGATCCCCAATCCCAACCCTGGGCCCTGTTTTTCCAGTGTTAACTGCTGTCACACTGACACATGACCTCCACATTTCCTAAATGGCTAGGAAAAAAAATGTGGCAACAGTCTGTATGAAAAAGACCATTAAAGTATCGCTCTGTGCTATTGCCTCTCCCCCATGGCTCTGAGGGTCGCTGTGTAAGCTGAACTAAGTTGTATTGTTTATGTCTCAGCAATGCTGTGCAAATCTTCCTAAACCAATAACCTCCTAATGGATATAACATTTAGGTGTTTCAGATGAAAGGGCGTAAGCCCAAGTCACGCTGCACTGCTTAGCATTGTGAAATCTGCCATAGTGCACATTTAGATTGGCAGGGTTACTAGGAGAATTTGTACTACTGAAAAAATTGGCAGTATTCTTGACTTTTTTTTTAGAAAATATTATGGTTTTGGATTAGGAGCAACTGCTTTTGGAGTAAAGTTTCTATTTTATTCTCATGAGAACCAGAAGGAGAGACACTGGAGTTTTTATTGCTGGAAAGGAAGATGCTTTCTATCCCCGTATATAAGCGTTGGTGCTGGAAGGAAATATTATTTGCTTCAAATGAAAATCTAGTTGACTGCAGTGTGTTTCCATATCTCGCTTTCTTACTGTGAGTGTAAATTCCCTCGGATTTCATTGAACGTTTTTGGACAACGATGATTAGAATTTCGAAAGATTAAGGGCCCGATAGCCAGCGATGGCAGTAAGTGCAAGTAGAGTGTCTAGCCGTTGCCGCTGAACAGTTAACCCAGATACTCAAGGCTGGGACCATCTCCAGCCAACGGCATTGAATATCCAGGTTTGCCGCAGAGCGCAGAAGCTAACCAGGAAACGGCGATATTCAGCTGCTGCCTGGTTAGCATTGGCGGCAAAAGTTAGGACAGCTTTTGCTGTGCCTAACTTTTGCCACTGAGGGATAACCTGGGCAGCGGCTGAATATCACTGCTGACCAGTTATCCCCAGGTACCGGAACCCCCTCGACATGCCCCAATGCTAAGCTGTCGGCATCGGAGCATATAGTGGAATTACTTGTCGATATTCAGCGGCGCTAACCGTGTTAATGCCACCAAATATCCTGCTTTGGGGCATTTATACAGTTTACAGCTCTGTAAACCGTGTAAATGCCTTGCAATATTGGGCCCTATGTTCATAGGCATTGCCGATTTTTGTATCTTTTCAACCTCATAGTATCTTTTTTTTTTCAGGAAGTTCAATCTTCCTGCTTTGACAATAGTCATTGCATCATCGTCATCGTCATTGGGGTCAAGTGGGAGGGCTTAAACTCTATCCCCCATATCGTACAAGATCTTAGTCTCAGTCAAGAGGTCCCCAAATCTTGGCTTAGCCTCAGCATGTAGATTCCAGCAAAAAGAGGCCACAAGAGGTGCTGCAGTTTCTTTTCCGAGTGGCAATTTGTTGAGCCAGGGTCTTTCCATCAAGGTCCATTTTTGTCCCTATTTAATGGAGTATGGCAGGAGCTCTCAACCCGGTCCTCAGGACACACTAGCCAGTCGGTGTTTCAAGATAACCACAACGAATATGCATGAGAGAGATTTGCATGACTTCCTCCATTGTATGCAAATCTCTCTCATGCATAAATATTGTGGTTATCCTGAAAACCTGAATGGTTAGGAGTGCCCGGGGAACCGGGTTGAGAACCCCTGTGGTATGGAACTTTAGTAGTTTGTATCACTCCTAGGCAACACTGGATGTGATGGTTTTATATTGGACAAACATGAAAAAATAATCCAGTGATATTGTAGGTGAGATTCAAGGCCAGCTCACCATAAGTCAAGACTAGGCGGTCACCTAGGGCAGCAAAAAGCAGCAGCAGTCAAAGCAAGTTAAAATTTTGAAAGTAGACCGTCCAGTTATGCATTTTTACAGGACTGTTGCGGGAGGGATGGTGTTGGGATGATTATGACTGTTAAGTTTTAATTATGAAAATCTCAGGGGGGGGGGAGCAATAAGGCTGAAGGTTTCCTAGGGCACCATTCCTCGAGGAGCTTCATTTTAAGCAAGGTAATTCTGTGACTTTTTGTTACAAGTTCTCTGCCTGGGGACTATTTTTATTAGATGACATTATTTTGCTGCTTAAAATTACTGGTTTAGGTGTGGAGTGATCGTTTAAGCTGTTCAGTAACTAGAGTGATTTAACTCTTAATGTTTTTTCCTTTTCTTATTTCCTAATTTTGTATCTCCCCAATATAGAGGGCTAGATGTAAGTGTTGTTAGTTTGTATGCATTTCCCCTTATGCTCTGTACTGCAATTGTTTTTCTTTTTAATACTATAACACCACTTAAGTTGCTTGTACTTTGCTTTTGTAAGTTGATTGAAAATTATTAAATAAAAAAAAAAAAAAAAAAATTACTGGTTTATTTTTTGTAGCTGTTTGCAGAAGGGTGTTTTTTTCTGTCCTAGGTAAGGGTTTTTGTTTTGCAGCTGGGCTTTTTCCCCTTTCCTCTAGCCTGCAAATTCAAAAAGGAGAGAAAATAGCTAATATTCTTTGAAGCTACTACACTGCAGAAGGTTGAGTGCTCTTAACTTGCCTAAGAGTCAGTTTGCTGAGTGTTGTACAGAAGTCCACACTATATTACAAGCACTACCATTCCTGGAGGGGTTTTATTTCAAGCAAGTTACCAAAGTAAACATGGCTGGGAAACATTGTGGTGCCAAAGCTGTCGCTCCTGTTACCATTTCTACATCCTTCTGGCTGGACAGCCAGATCCAGGGCATAGAACCAGTTCAGCATGCAGGAGATCTGCAGGTTAAGTCCTTCAGGAAACAAATTGAGAACTGAGAGAGAAGATGATGAAGCTAAGAGTCATCTGTGATGAAAAGTACATTGATGAAATGCTTCTAGAGACATCTAAGATCTCCAGCAGAAGGGACGATGACACTGTACAAAAAGATGGCAGTTGGACACAGATCACCAGAGCTTGCAGACTCACCTGCCCTAGAACTGAGAAACCAGAATGTAGTCCTGGAAGTGGAAGAGGTGACAACATCCCAGGAACAGGAGGCCTTAAAGCTCAAAAACCCCAAAGCAGTAGGATCAGCAACCACTAGGAAGCAAAGAATAGTAGTGGTTGACGACTTCCTTCTGAGGAGTACAGAGGCATCCATCTGCCATTTAGACATTGATGTCCTGGAAGGTACTGTATGCTGTCTGATGCCAAGAGAGTTTACCAAGACTGCTCAAGCTTAGTATTATCTGACGCTATCATCCATGTTGGCGCAAATGATACTGCTAAGTTCCCACCTGAGCATATCAAAAGTGACAGCGGCTCTGGAGAGAAGGTAACGCAGTTAAGTGTGCAGGTAATGTTCTCAATCCTTGCTGTAGAGGTTGAGGGCCAAGGCCAAGGCCAAGAGGCTCATATCCTGGAGATGAATGCCTGACTGCATGGATGGGGTCATCAAGAGCATTTAGTCTTCCTGAACCATGACAAAATTTTCTAAGTGCTGCTAAGCAGAGAAGATGTCCACCTTTCCAAGAAGGGAAAACGTGTCTTTTGCTAATCTACTGAGCTTTAAACTAGGATCATCGGGGATGGATAAAAATAGCCCCCAGCTAAGCAAAAAATCCTCAGGTAAGTAAAATATTTCAGAAATGTATAGACCCGGTGACCCGGTGAAAAGCGGGATATAAATACAGCTAAATAAATAAATAAATAAAAGAAAGGCAACATCTAGAGAGATGCTGATATTTCTTCATCTCCATTCCTCCCACCGTGCCCTCTGCTCCCTTCACACTAATCGGTTGCACATTCCCTCTGCTTCACAGGCTCACCTTGAATCCACCCACAACGCTGTGTTCTTTCTTGGTCCTGCCCTCCCTTCCAATCTCCGTCTGGACTGAAGACTCATCTCTTCCAGCTCGCCTTCAACCTTCCCTCACCCACTGCATTAGCTCCTCTTCCTCCCATCCCTCCTCCATGCTCTCTTCTCTTTCTCTCTCCTCTCCCTCTATGTGACTGAATTCCTCTGTCCTATCCAACCTTTGTCGTTCCTCTCATCCTCTTGGATTTTAGCAGCTAATTTTTATTTCATTGTAAACCGCCCTATTACCTATGTAAAGGTGCGGTATATTAAATGCTCCAATAAAGAAAAAGATAATGCCCATAGCGTGTGAAATAAAGTTCCAGATTTAGAAGCTGTAATGGAAGAGGCTGACTTGGATATTGTGGCAGTCACAGAGACATGGTGCACAGAAAATGATGAATGGGATGTAGTTATACCAGGTTATAATCTAGTCAGAAAAGACAGGGTAGGAAGAAAAGGGAGAAGGAATGGGGCTATATGTAAAAAAATAATATTAAAGACCCAGAACTGCAGGGCTTATGAGGGGAGGAGGATGGACTATGGGTTAGTCTGGAAAGAGGGAGTGGAAAATCTATTTATGTTTGTGTGATATACAGACCTTCTTCACAGGCAGAAGGAACAGATAAAGATTTAATTGAAGACATTTACAATATTGCTATGAAAAGGAAAGTGCTATTGATAGGAGATTTCAATTTGCTAGATGTTTGGGATATCCCTGCTGTGATATCATCTAGAAGTAGAAAAATCCTGGATTCTCTACTGAGAAAACTGTTCCAGCAACTGGTAATGGAACCCACATGGGGGGGGGGGTGATATTGGACTTACTGCTTACAAATGGGGAGAATGGTTCTGATATAGTGGGTGATCATCTGGTGTGCTGTGATCACTGGTGGAGATGGTCATTCAAAAGCGAGGCTCCTAGGCTTCAGGAAATCTAACTTTGCAGAGATGGAGGAATACTTCCAAGGAGTTGTTAGTTGGATGGGAACATCTGGAGGAAATAGAACAAGAGCAAGTAAATTGAAAGAAATTTTAAGGGCAATGAACTTTTTTGTTAGGAAAGTAAATAAAATTCCCACTACATAACATTCGTATAGCGCTTGAAGGCATATGCAGCACTGTATATAGATGTAAGAGACAGTCCCTGCTCAAAAGATCTTACAATCTTTTCAAGAAAGAAATAGACAAACACAACAAAGAGGAGACTAGGATAGAACTAAGGGGAAATGGTTATAACATACAAGAATAGTAAACAGGAGAATAAGGGAGTCAGGATCCAAAAACAACCTCAAGAAGGAGTGTAGCGAAAGATAAGAGGAGAAGTAAAGAGAGAGGCCACTATGGTTTTCAAAGTAATTAGTTAAACAGGTAAGGAAAAAGAGGATAGCCTTTATAAACTATAAAGAGATCGCAGAAAGAGGAAGACAAACAGCAATATCTGGAGAAGCTAAGGGAAGCTGGTAAAGTAGTCAGGAAAGCAAAGTTGCAAATGGAAGAAAAAATGGCCAATACAGTAAAACATAGGGACAAGATTTTTTAGGTAAATTGGTGTCAGGAAATGTGGCATGTCAGACTCAAGGGTGAAGAGAAGCAATATGTAAAGACTGATGAGGATAAAACTGAATTGATAGCCAATATTTCGGTTCTGTGTTCACAGGTGAAAGGCCAGGAATGGGACCTTAGAAAACAAACATAAATAGGAATGAAAGTGAGGTAGAACTCAGACTATTTTCAGAAGACTGTGTTTGTGAGGAGCTATCAACTAAAAGTGGCCAAAGCAATGGGGTGGGATGAGATTCATCCGAGGGTAGTAAAAGAAAATAGGGAAGTACTGGCGGCTCTGTTGGTTGACTTTTTCCAATGCTTCCTTAGTCAGGAGTGATCCTGGAGGAATGGAAATGGGCTAATGCGGTTCTTCTACACAAAAGCGGAAGTAAGGAAGAGGTTGATAACTACAGATGGTTAGTTTGACCTCTGTGGTGAGTAAATGAATGAAAACGCTGCTAGAGGTATGGCTTCTATAATCCAAGGGATTACAGGATTCAAGACAGCCAAAGTTTTACTAGAAGGAGGTCTTGTTAGACAAATCTGATTAATTTCTTTGACTGGCTGACCAAAGAATTGGAGCTGGGGAGGAGGCTACATGTGGAATATGTAGATTTCAGCAAGGCCTTTCACACTGTTTCACATTAACGACTTATAAATAAACTAGGGGCCCTTAGGTTGGACCCTAAAGTGAATGAATGGGAAGTGACAGAGGGTTGTAGTAAATTGAGTTCACTGTGAACATAGGGGCATTATCAGTTGCATGCCTCAGGGATCGGTCCTTGGTCCTGTCCTTTTTAACATTTTTGTAAACAATATCGTAGGAGTAAATTGAAAACATTCTCCATACCACATCCACTAACTAACCAGTATCCCAGTACTAGTGATTCTGAAAGTAGTCATATTTCTCTTCCAAAAGTATATTCTCTTGTGTTGGAATAAAAAGAAGCATATTAGTGGGGAGGGGGGGGTGCCTCCTGTATGAGGGTTAAATGGATGGGTTGCCCATTTTTATGGGCCTGCTCAAATCCAACCAAAGTAGCTTTAGTTGCATTTCTGCTATAATCTGTTTCCAACCCTCCACTTTTATGATGGCATTTTTCAGCTTTCTATGCAAGTAAAAAAAAAAAAGATTTTTGAAAATTACGCATGCTATTTGATAGGAAAAATGAGGTAGGGTTTGGTCAACTGAAAAAGTGTGGGTGATCATTTCTTTTTGAAAACACCACACACTTTTTCCAGCGTGCACATGGCATCTGCCATAAAGACTAATTTTAAGCCACATGTTGTGAGGCTGTTTTATGCAAATAAACATTATCTCTCTCTAATGCACGTAATATTTTTAGTAAAAGGATTTTCTATGGTATGATATATATTATAATATGGAGAACTTGTTTATATAGACCAGGAAGTTTGCAGCATTTGGCAAATTTCCTTTACCAACTTAGTATGTAAATAGTATAAATTATTTGTTCTCCAACTTCAAACAACTTCAAACTCAGCACCATTTGCCGAATCCACCCAAATCACTACTGTCTAAAACCACACAAACACATGATCAGCCTACAAATTGTATATATTGTATATTTTATGGTTGTACATAGTTACCCTGTTAGCCAAGTTGATTATCCTGTTCATATGTAAACACAAAGTACTATTGGAAATGTGTATGTTCACTGTTTATTGTAAACCGCGCTGATGCTGAATAGCGCGGTATAAAAGAGACTTTAAATAAATAAATAAATAAATAAACATGCCACTTCAGATGTATGGCAGGAGATTACAGTGTTTGTTAAAGCCTTGACCTTCAATCATTCAGCCAGCTTGGGGCTTTTCCCTTCTAAAATAGAGACCAGTGCATCAGTTTGATGGGAAGGCTGTCCCAGGTGACTAGGCCCAGATCCTTTCCTTTATGGCTTGGTTCTGCATTCCTGGTGAAAATGGTTTATATATTGGGTCCTGCAGCTCTCCTAAATCAGCTGGTAGCAAAAGAAAGCACTGTCATCAACTGCCCAGAGGAGGACATATGAGCTCGGAGGCAGCTTGGTGATGTCCTTAACATGGCTACTGAACAGTTGCTTCCCATGAACCAAGGAGCTACTACTGAGCTAAGCATTGCGGGATGATGGGCGTCAGGTATCCAGAGGTAATTCTTATCTGACTTATATGGTCCAATGACTGGTTTAGGTCAATTAAGACTCCATTTAGGAGAATCACCATGCTGCAAGCTGACACTACAACAATGTCACCAGTAACAGCAGAGAGCTAAAGTCTAGATATTAAGAGTGATGCCACCTTGTATAAGGATAATGTAGGTATAGCTCGAGTGTTCTGTTCTTTCTTCCAGAAATTATATGCCCGGAGGGAGGGAGCGCCGGTTGCCATGCAGCAGTACTTGCAAGAGCTGTCATTGCCGAAGGTATCGGCAGAACAGAGGGCTTGCCTTGACGCTCTGGTGACGGTGGATGAAGTCCATAGAGTTATTCAGAGAGCTGGCTGTTGTAAGGCTCCCATCCCGGATGGGTTTGGGGCCGAGTTTTATAAACTATTGGGTGCTTTCGCGCCTCCAACTTTAGTGGCTATATATCATAGGCGGGTGGCTCAGGGGAAATTTAATTGGGGCGCCAACCATGCGCATATTACCTTAACTCCTAAACCGGGAAAAGACCCTACTCAGGCAGCTTCTTATAGGCCAATTTCATTATTGAATTTTGATCTGAAAATCTTTGCGAAGGTATTGGCCGATCGGCTGGCTCTGGTGTTGGGGGATTTGATTCATGAGTCGCAGGTCGGGTTTGTTAAAGGGCGCTATGCCGTGCGGAATTTACGACGACTTTTGGCATCTTTAGAATGGGTCCGGGACCGCGACCTCCAGTCTCTGGTAATTAGCTTCGACGCTGAAAAGGCATTCGACCAGGTCCAGTGGGAGTATTTGCAGTTTCTTTTGCCCTATTATGGGCTGGGGACCCCCTTTTGTCAGATGGTGGAGTTGCTTTATACGGACCCCACGGTGGGGTTCCTCTGTAATGGGGTGCTTTCGGATACGTTTCGATTGGAGCGAGGTACGCGTCAGGGTTGCCCGCTTTCCCCTTTACATTTTGATACGGAAGATTGAGGACTCCCCTGGTATAGGTGGTGTACGTATTGGTTCCTATGGCTTTAAGGTGGCTGCATTTGCAGACGATATACTCGTTCATCTTTTTTCTCCCCAACAGTCTCTTCCGAGGTTACTTGAGGAGCTTTCGCTCTATGGCCAGTTCGTGGGGCTGCGTATTAATATGGATAAATCGGAAGCCTTGGATGTGGGGGGCACGCTACGGGGGAGCTGGTTTGGGAGTTTCCCGCTCCGCTGGGCTGATGACTTTATTGTCTACTTGGGTATTTTGTTAACAAGGAAGCCAACATTGCTGTATAACACTAATTTTGAACGTATTTTTTCTAAGGTACGAGCGCAGTTGCGGCCGTGGGCCCCTCTTCCTCTGTCTTTGCTCGGTAGAGTGGCTGCCTTGGGGATGGTGATTTTTCCACACGTGCTCTATTGGATGCAAACACTTCCTGTGTGGCTTTTGAAGCGCAATTTGGTGGTTTGGAGAAGGAGATTCGGGGTTTTCTCTGGAAAGGTCTCAGGGCCCGTATACCGATGGCGAGGCTGCGTGGGGGATGGCGCTCTGGTGGAGTGGGGGTGCCCGATCTTTGGAAATATGCACTGGCGTGTCAAGCACGACATTTGAGTGATTGGCTGGGGGACACTGAGATTTATACCCTGCGAGGGCTTGAAGCAGCCTTTGTGGCGCCCCACTCTTTGGAAGCGGTTTGGCATTTGCCGCGGACTGCCTTGCCGCCTCGTCTGATGAGCAGCGTTTTGCTGCAGGCAACTCGGCGCACATGGCAACAGTTAAACAAGTGCTGGGGTAGTGATGCTGCGATGTCCTGCTGGCTGCCCATACAAGGCAATGCCTGCTTTTTGCCAGGCTCTGACTCGGCCCCCTTTCGTCAGTGGTTGGGAGTAGGTCTGCGACGTTTGGGGCATGTGGTAGACCCGGATGGTTGCTGTAAGGCCCTGGGGGTGATTTGTGGGGAGTATGGGTTGCCTGTGGGAACCTCTGCGTTTGCGTATGTTCAGCTTTCTCATTATATCGGCTCCTTGCCGAGGCGTGAGCTCACGGTGGAACGCTCGGAGCGTATTCTGGAGTTCTTTGCGTTGGGGGCAGAGTCCCCACCGACGATAGCTGATTTGAAGAAACGTTTGGATCGGCTGGATGCGCCCCCGGATTACTCGGTGCTGGAAAGCCTTTGGGCACGAGAGTTGGGTTGGGACATTGCTCCGGGTTCCGTTCGGGCTGCTTTGGGCAGGATTGCGCAACTCGTGGATGGGGCTCATTGGCGAGAGATGCAGTTTAAATGTATCCTTCGTGCCCATTTCTCCCCGAGGCAGGCGTTTCGAAGTCATCTTGCCCTTCATGGAGGGTGCCCTAAATGTTCGTGTGCATTGGCAGATCTGGGTCATATGTGGTGGGGTTGCCCTTCTATTCACCGGTATTGGCGGTATATTGAGACCTATCTGAGTGGTCTATTGGGCCAGCGGATTTGCTGGTCAGGGACTCTGGTCGTGCTGGATCAGTTGGGACCACTCCACCCGAGGGGCAGATGGGACAGGGTGTTGGTGCGCAAGGCCTGTCTGGTGGGTAAGGGCCCTATTCTTAGTCGTTGGAGAGAGCCTGTGGCCCCTACTTTCTGTGAGTGGCGACATAGCCTACATCAACTTATGCTTCTGGAACGGAGAACGGCGTTAAGACATCCTCGGGCCTGGGCTACCTTTTTGTTGATTTGGATGCCTTATATTCAGCGATTGGGCCCTAAGGCTCGCAGTGAAGTGCTTAAAATTGGATAACGGTGGTCTGGGAAGCTGGCGGCCGCTGATATGCGCTCTGTACTGCTGCACTCCCTGTGATGGGGGGGTTGGGGGTGGGGATGGGAGGGGGGCTCTTAGGGGATACTGGCTGTTAGGAATGTCTTTATGCTTGTTCTTGCCGTGTTCCCAGGGCGGTGGACAAGACACAGCCCCGCCCGGGACCTGTTTTGTATTTGAAAACCAAAAACTGTAAACATTGGTTTGTCATTTGTTGTTTGTATCCTGCAATACTTAATAAATAGAGCTTTGAAAAAAAAAAAGAGTGATGCCACCAAGTAAAGCACCTAACCTTAAATAAGGAATGATGTCTAGACATGGAAAGAATGATTAGATAGATGGATAGATAATTCTCTCTGCAGTCGTTCATCTGTTGCTCAGACAGTGGATGGAATGATACAGCAATAAACAATTTCATGTATAACAGGACTTTTTGCAATTACTGAGTTTCCAGCTCTTGTTTTACGGCATTCTGGAAGCTACAGTTCAAAATTTCTTACCAACGAGCAACTCAATCACAATTACTGGAATGTTCAGAATGGGAATTAAAAAATGCAATCGGAGTGAAAATATCCAAGTGTTGAATTGTCCCACAACACACAGAACCATCTGGTCAACAGAATGATAGATCTTGCTACAAGACTTGTAATTGTTGATATGGGAGATGGTCATGAATCCCTGGCAAATAACCAGCCTGCTGTCAAGGCGACACATCGTTAATCTTGCTTCATGACTCTGTATTTTATTTGATATCTCATTTGATGATGAGGGCCATAGCAGAAGACATTAGCAAATGATTTCCCTCTACTCGGATAGTGGAGAAGAAACATCTTCATAGCATATGCCTGTTTCTGTGCAGTCAGCCCTTCGGATAACCAAAGATACTCTGATACGAAATGAGGAGCTAAAGTTCAAAGGTTAAATCTGGCAGAATTCTTCTTCCCAAAAGTGCATCTCACTCTTCACAGCTCGTGATCTGATGGAGCGTAGCTTTCAAACAGCAAACTACTCGCAATGATGTCAACATGCGAAAGGAGGGGAAAATGTGCCGAAGCTGCTTTGTGTGCAGAGATGAGAACCAGCATGTGTTATTTAGAATAACACCCAGAATTTGCTATTTTAGTACACAAAGCTGTCTTTATCGTTTTCCTTCACAGAGTAACATTTCATGCTTAGTTATTTGTGTACAAAATAATTAATCTACTAGTTTACAAGCTGCTGCAATACAAAATCATGCAAAGCAGCTCATTAACTGTTAGCACAGGTAAACTATGCCTGAAATTTCCTTCATGGCTTCGATTTTGAAAAAAAAAAAAATGAAAGAAAAGAACTACACCTCAATGAGATTTGTTTTTTGGGGCTTTTTTGCAAAACTTTATCCTAGGAAAACTTCACATGCTGCTTTTCTATCTAGCTCATTTGCATGAGAGAAAGCTCACAGAATCCCTAAATAGTACAGTATGAGTTAAATGGCGCATTGCACTACATGTGCCTCATAGTATATGAAGTTAGTTCATTGTTTGGCCTTTACTTCTAGGTATCTAAGGGGCCCTTTTACTAAAGTGCACTAAGCATTTAACATGCATTTTTGCTTGTGGTACTTGTGCACAAGGGCCTGTGGTAACTTTATTGCGGGGGCACGACAGTTACTGTGCGCTGATTCACACGCTAACTGCTAATCACGCATTGGTATGGTGAATGGGCACGTTGGGGCACATTGCAGTTAGCACGGGCGACATATTGCATGCTGTCAATGATGCAATTAGTGTGGGTGCAACTAATGCCACCTCTATAAGTGGAGTTAGGTGCGCTCATGGTAACGCACCATGCGTTAGGATATGCCGCCGAATGTTAACTGCTGGGGAACATGCTGGCTCCACCTCTGACAGTTATCGCGAAGGCTTTGCACTTAACGCACATTAGTTTTAATACTAAGCGTGCATTCAATGCAAAAACCTAGCACACTTTAGTAAAAGTGACCCTAAGTGAACTAACATGGCAGCCACAGTAGTTTATTAAATCTACTGATGTTTTTCATAACATCTCAGTACTCTAAAAACATAAAAATGACTGAGCAATGTCTGCTATGCAGATATCTAGTACTTGTATTGCTTCTGGACAAAATTAGTCCATATGGGTTCATAGGCAGTGGAATTGGATGGGCCACAGGAGACATGGCCCCATCGATATTTTGCTTAATGTGGCATCAGCAACTAGAGAACATGGGGGCAGCATTAGAGATTGGTTGGTTTGGCCTCTCCAACTAAAACGGTGTTCCATTGTCTCTGATAAGATTACCATATTAATACCAATTTCAAATAACCCATAGACATTCAAAAAATTTTTGTTGGATCATTTTTATCTTCAGCACACATAGCTTTAAATTTAATAAACCCTGTGAGGTAAGCTGCCAGCTGTTAGTTTATTTCATTGGATATAACAGCTGGCAGCTTATCTCACAGGGTTTTTTACATTTAAAGCTGTGTGTGCTGAAGATATTTATGAGGTTTTGGGAACAAGTATCAAAATTATAGTCTATGGGAGAAGATTTTTAAATCCATCTATTAAAGTAAAATGGACCAAAGTGTAATCGACTTGCCATCTTACTGGGCAGACTAGATGGACCATACTGGTCTTTATCTGCCGTCATTTACTATGTTACTATAAAAATGTGATTGAGGAGAAACTATCTGAGCACTTATCTGCTTCACCCTCTCTCCCACAGCCATGACGTCACTCTTGATACACGCGGAGGCAGGGGCGGCTCAAGGCAATCTGCTGCCTGAGCCGAGGGATGAGATGGTGCCCCCCTCCCCCATGGTGTGTGTGTGGGGGGGGGGGGGTGCTTTCTCAAAACTCCAATCAGGGACTAAACCAAACCAAAAAATCAATTTGATAATATGGAGGAAATGCAAGATCTGAGCACACCAAGGAACTAAAAGAATGAGTGAGAACCACAGCACACTTTATAAAACCAAATTATAACTCATTATTATTTTGTTAACTGTGTTATGGTTCTTGCTTTTTCTTTTTGAACATATATTTTGCAACCACAGAACCCCCTCCCTCAAACAGTAGGTGCAGAGCAGAGCTAGGACATTCACCCACAGAACTCAGTATCTTTAAAAAAAAATCTGATTCTGGTCATCTCACTAACAAATATTCTCCAGTACCAAGCATATTGGGAACTAATATAAAACTCTACAAAAGTCACCAAATATCTACAAGGCCAAATATACCATAAGATTATCAGCATAAATGTCTAAAACTCATACAGGGTGCCTACCCAGAAAAAAGCAGCACTATAAATACTGCAGCAGGCCCTAGAACATCTAACACCTATTTGAAAAGCTGAACAAGACAAATTACTACATAGAAACATAGAAAAATGACGACAGAAAAAGACCACATGGTCTATATAGTCTGTCCTTCCATATCAACAACTACAACAGTCCCCTTTTTTCCTTAGAGATCCTCTGTGTTTGTCCCATGCTTTTTTGAATTCAGATACTGTCCTCATCTCTACCACCTCCACTGGAAGACTATTCCATGGATCCACCACTCTTTCCATAAAGAAATATTTCCGCATATCACTCCTGAATCTATCCCCTTTCACCCTCATCCCATGTCCCCTCGTAGTAGAGCTTGCTGTCAATCGAAAGAGGCTCTTCCCCTGTGCATTTATGCCATGGAGGTATTTAAACATCTCAATCATATCACCTCTATCCCGCCTTTCCTCTAAGGTGTACATATTAAGATCCTTAAGTCTGTCCTCATATGCTTTATAATGAAGACCACTAACCATTTTGGTAGTCACCCTCTGCACTGACTCCATCCTGTTTTATATCCTTTTGAAAGTGCGGTCTCCAGAATTGCACACAATACTCCAAATAAGGTCGCACCAAAGACTTATAGAGAGGCACTATCACCTCCTTTTTTTGCTAGCCATTCCTCTCCATATGCACCCAAGCATCCTTCTAGCTTTTGCTGTCGCCTTTTCTACCTGTTTAGCTACTTTAAGATCATCTGACACAACCACGCCTAGGTCCTGCTCTTCTTTAAAGGACAAAAGTACTTCACCCCCTACACCAGCAGTTCTCAACCTGTGGGTCGCGACCCCCACGGGGGTCGCCACAGGATTTAGCGGGGGTCGCCTCGCCTCACCACACTCCGCCATTAAAAAAAAAAAAAGCACCCAAGTTGCTGCCGCTGCCGAGTCTGCTTCTCGGCAGCGGCAAACTCACCGCCTCCCAGTCCCTTCTAATACAGCCGTGGCTCCCTGCCTCTTAGGGAACCACGGCTGTGCCAGTAAAACCGTTGCGGAGCCTTCCTGTCTCTTGACGGGCTCCGTGCAGCATTGTCCCGCCTCTATTCTGTGAGCCATGAACGCCTCCTAGAACGTCTCAAAGGGAAGGGAATTACCGATAAAGCACTCGAGTGGTGTAAATCCTACCTTTCGGACAGATGGCAACAGGTACGATCCAACGATACTTCATCAGATCAGTTTCATCAAAAACAAGGTGTCCCTCAAGGCTCCTCCCTCTCCGCCCTTATGTTCAATATATACATGCAGCCTATATGCAACCTGATACGATCCTTTAGAGTCAACTGCATGATATACGCGGATGATGTACTATTATATTTTCCTTTTACAACAGAGAACCCCGACCTCACTCCTTTAACAAACTGCATAAATGAAGTATCCAACTGGCTACAATCTCAAAATCTAAGGATCCAACACAAAAAAACAGAGGTGTTATTCATTACACGGAACCGAAATTTCACTGCTCCGTCCTTTTTGAAAGTAAAGGATGCTAACCTCCAGACCAAGACCACCATCAGATACCTTGGTGTCACTTTAGACCAGAACTTGGATATGAAAGCACACATAGGAAATATTGTAAGAGCAGTATACCACAAAATACGTTCCCTTAGACATCTACGATCCTTGCTAGAGCCAGACGATTTTAGAACCATCTATCAGGCGCTAATCATACCTCATTTTGATTATGCGAACTCAATTTTACAAGGTCTCCCTCAAGCCACCTTACACCCACTTCAAATGGCAATGAATGCTGCAGCAAGAGTCCTTCATGGAGCATCCCGGAAAGACCATATTTCACCTATTCTAAAACATCTTCATTGGCTCCCGATACGAAATAGACTCACTTTCAAAACTTTACTAATTACATTCAAAGCCATCAAAGAGCTCTCATCTGCATCATTATCAGATATGATCCAAACAACACCCCTCAATAGGGATAGAAGGTCAGTATCACTCAATTCTCTGTTAGTCCCTAAATCAATAACACAATACACCAAAACTACTACTGACAGGGCTTTCTTTTTCTGTGCACCAAGGTGTTGGAACAGCCTTCCTCAAAACATCCGATCAATACCAGACCTTTTGCAGTTTCGAAAAGCTTTGAAACACTACCTCTTCCTCTTGTCTTATCCATTAAACAATCCAGATAACACAACCTACCCACAGACCTTCCAAACATACAAATTCAATACAGACACCCCACAGACCTCCCATACACAATACTGAAGCCAGGATGAGATCATGTCTGTTATATTAATTAATTACCCTGTTATCCGAGTTGTATTTCCTGTTTTTTCTGTAAACACAAAGTACCGTTGAATTGTGTAACTCCTTGTTTATTGTAAACTGCGCTGATGCTGAATAGTGCGGTATATAAGAGACTATAAATAAAATAAATAAAGGAAGTTGTTTACCACTTCCTTTGGAGGCGGGACAATGCTGCACGGAGCCCATCGAGAGACAGGAAGGCTCCGCAACGGTTTTACAGGTATAGCCACGGTTCCCTAAGAGACAGGGAGCCACGGCTGTAGAAGAACAGCAGGGCAGCAGCAGGCAGACAGGGAGAGGGGAGGAGGGGGCAGGGAACCTGCAACGGGGCTGACATGGAGGAATGGATGAATGGAGGGAGGGAGGGGTCTGACATGGACAGGGGGGCTGACATGGAGAGAGGGGGGCTGACATGAATGGAGGGAGGGCTGGCATGGAGGGAGGGAGGGGGCTGACATGGACAGAGGGGGCTGACATGGATGGAGGAAAGGAGGGAGGGGAGGGCTGACATTGGATGGATGGATGGAGGGATGGAGGGAGGGGGGCTGACATGGAGAGAGGGAAGAGACAGGGGGACATACTGTACAGACGGGCAATAAATGCTGGACAGAGGGGAGAGACAGTGCAGGTTAGGATTATAATGGGCAGATGGGGTGGGCTAGGACTGGTAATGGGTTGATTAGGGAAGGCTAGGACTGGGAATGGACTGATCAAGGGGGGGTTGGGACTGGTAATGTGCTGAGAGGGGGGTAGGACTGGTAATGGACTGATGGGGGGCTAGCACTGGAAATGAGCTGATCGGGGAGGTTAGGACTGGAAATGGGCTGATCGGGGGGGGCTGTGACTGGAAATGAGCTGATTAGTGGAGGCTAGGATGGAAATGGGCTGATGGGGGGGTAGGACTGGTATTGGGCTGATTAGGGGAGGCTAGCATTGTTAATGGGGTTGAGGGGGGACTAGCACTGGAAGCGAGCTGATTGGGGGTCTTCGACTGGAAATGGGCTGATTGTGAGGAGGGGAGGATAGAGCTGCTGGCCCTGGAAGAAAACTGGGGGGCTAAGGCTACAAATGGGCTGACACGAGGGGACGGGAGAATGGAACTGGAACAGAGTGGATCTGAGAGGGGCTGCCATGGTATTTGTACTAGAAGGGACTGGTCAGTGGGGAAGGAGGGGGACTGGAAGGGAATGGACGCCAGTGGCAGTCATGGGAATGCAAGTTGACATTGGAAGGTACTGAGAGTGAGGACTGGAAAGGGGCCGATACTGGGGATGGTTACTGGGACTGGAAATAGGTTGATGGAAAGAAGTGAAGAAAACAAAAGAAGAGATAAGAAATGGCAGATGGACCATAGACCACAGAAAGAGAGCTAAGAGAAGACAGGAAAGCAGAAGACTCAGATCGGGACCAGCATGATCAGAGAATAAATTGGTCAGACAACAAAGGTAGAAAAAATAATTTTATTTCATATTAGTGATTTGACTACAAAATCATCATAATTTTGAAATCAAATATTGTTACTTTTTATTGTGATTAATTGTGGTTTAAATAAGTAAATTTTATAAATAAAAACATATTGCAAAGGCCTATAATATATTAATAATTCAACAAATGATTACAGCGACAATGCATTAACGGTAAAGGAAGAGAAACGCATTTGATTTTATCATTGGGGGTCACCACAAGTTGACCAATGGTAAAAGGGGTCACGGTACAAAAAAGGTTGAGAACCACTGCCCTATACTATATTGCTCTCCTGGATTGCTGCAGCTCAGATGCATGACCTTACATTTTTTAACATTAAATCCCAGCTGCCAAATTCTAGACCATTCTTCAAGCTGAGCTAGATCTCTCCTCATGTTATCTACACCTTCCTGGGTGTCTACTCTATTGCAGATTTTGGTATCATCTGCAAAGAGACAAACCTTACCCAACAGCCCTTCCGCTATATCACTAAAAAGATGTTAAACAGAATCGGACCAAGGACAGATCCCTGGGGCACACCACTGGTAACTTCCATCTCCTCAGAGTTAGCTCCATTTACCTGTACCCTTTGTCGCCTCCCACTCAACTAATTTCTAACCCAATCAGTAACTTTAGGGTCCATCCCTAGGGTGCTCAGTTTGTTTATAAGTCGTCTGTGAGGAACGGTGTCAAAGGCTTTACTGAAATCTAAATACACCACATCAAGGGCTCTCCCTTGGTCCAACTCCCTAGTCACCCAGTCAAAGAAATCAAACAGATTTGTCTGACAAAACCTGCCTCTGGTGAATCCATGCTACCTCGGATCCTGTAATACGCTGGACTCCAGAATCCTCACTATTTTACAGATCCTTGCATACAAATTTCATGTTAACAGAACACACAGCCTTGGTCACACACTCAGAAGTGAGACTCTCACCAAGTGCAGAATAAGTGATCACAACCTAAAGTAAAAATAAAATATTTAGACAAAAATTAAACTGAAACCCCAAGAAGCTAGACTCTGCATGCATTGCAACACCAGATAGGAGATGCAGTTCCCTATACTGTGTAAACTATAAAGATAGCACAAAGTCCAATCACTGAATTTAAAATAAAATTAATTTTTTCTACCTTTGTCTGACCATTTTATTCTCTGGTCATGCTGGTCCTGATCAGAGGCATCTTCTTACGTGTCTTCTCTTAGCACTCTATCTGCCATTTCTTGTCTCTTCTTTTCTTCACTTCCTTCCATCAGCCTATTTCCAGTCAAGGTAACCCTCCGCACATGTCAGCTCCCTTCCAGTCCCAGTGTCCCCTCCCTGCCAGCCTCCTCCCCATTACCCAGCCACCTTCCAGTCCCATCCTCAAATGTTAGCTCCCTCCAGTCCCACCCCCAGGTGTCAGCTCCCTTCCAGTCCCCCTCCAGTACCATTCCCAGGTGTCAGCTCCCTTCCATCCCCCTCTTTACCCCCATGTCAGTTCCCTTCCAGCCCCCACCTTCCCCCATGTCAGTTCCCTTCCAGCCATCTTTTCCCCTCTCTCAGTTCCCTTCCAGCCATCTCTCAGCTCCCTTTCAGCCCTCTCTTTCCCCCGTCAGCTCCCTTCCAGCCTCTTTCTCCATCTGTCAGGTCCCTTCCAGCCATCTCTTTCCCCTGTGTCAGCTCCCTTCCATCCTTCTCTTTCCCCCTCTGTCAGCTCCCTTCCAGTCTCTCTTTCCCCCTCTGTCAGCTCCGTTCTGCTCCCCCTTCTTCCCCCCATATCAGCCCCGTTCAGCTCCGTCTCCTTCCCGCCGTGTAGCTCGTTCTGCTCCCCCTCCTTCCCCCCATGTAGCTCATTCTGCTCTCTCTCCTTCCCCTCCTGTAGCTCGTTCCGCTCCCTCTCTTGTCATCCATGTCATCTCCGTTCTGCTCTTTCCCCTTCCTCTGTGGCTGCAATAGCAGTAATTTAAAATGAAAGGAAACTGGTGCGGAGCCTCCTGTCCCTATGGAACCCCTGCTGCCACGTCCCGCCTCAAAAGGAAGTGACCCTAGAACGGGATGCGGCAGTAGGGGTTCCATAGGGCTGGGAGGCTCTGCACTGGTTTCCTTTCATTTTAAATTACTGCTATCACAGTCACAGTAGCTTGTCTACATTTTTGTTTGTTTTAAAACTGAAGGCGGAATGAGGCAACTGTTTTGGGGGCATTTTTGCCACCCCCAAAATTTGTCGCCTGAGGCTACTGCCTCACTCTGCCTCATTATAGATTCGCCCCTGCTCGGAGGGATACCTAGCAGTATCATTTGTGCCAACATGGATGAGCAACATTGAATAACAGTCAGTAGGCGTGATGAATCTCAGTAAATTCTCTGTAATATTTCGGATTTTGGCACCAAGCAGGCACCGGATTTCCTGGGACATCAACTATGGTCAGCAGATGTATAATAATGCCTAAGGAGGAGACTGGGATCCCTTCATTCGTAAGAAGTATAGCATTAGTTGGTCCTACTTCATGCCTCAGAGGCCCATCTGTACCACTGAAATTCCTGCACTGGATAGTCCCAAGTGTTTGTCCTGAGGTCTAACCAGTGCTCTTCTTTGTGCCCAATGAATATATAAAGGGCTACATATACAAACCTTGTGAGCACTTCAGGCACCTAAAAGTTGACACCATCGTTATACAAATAAACAATGTCATAACTTAGTGGCCTGATACCTGGGTGTGGGAGAGGCTTCACTTTGGGTAGTGGCCTGACATATAATCTGAACCTATCAGAGTTCCCCCTATCAACTGACATGATATGATCCTGTCAACTGGCTCTAGATGTGCCCGACAGGCTTGATCCAGTCCTAGGTTTACCCCATTGCATGCAGGGACTTTTATTCTTACCATAAGAAAAGTAAGACTACAATTTCCTGCATGCAATGGGGTAAAATTCAGGCCTGAATTAAGCCTGTCGGGCACATCTGGAACTAGTTGGCAATCCTAATCCTGTGTGAGCTGAGCCACTGCCATGGAGGCTGCACCTTTCCTAAGTGAATGTGTATCATACAAACTCTCATTAAGGCCTAATGTAGAAAGGACTAATTTCATCACTCTTGTAAACTGGAATCGCGATTGTGGTGTGCAATTACTGAGAACTAGCAGAGGGAGGGCACCCTGGGGCCTGCGAGTGATGTAGTTTCTAAAATTTTGGACTGGGCAGGTATATATCCCCTCTTATCCATAACAGTGTTATCCTTGACCCCTTTATGTTTGGGTCCATTTTTGATCTACAGAGGAGAATTACCAAGCTATCATGAGAGATCCTCTAGGCTGAGGCCAGATGAACTATCTTGACATCTTGAACTGATACAAGTTCTCAAACCCTCGTGGCCCAGAGAAAAGCTATAATAATGTATATAAGTGCATTAAAAACAAATCATGTCCATGATACCTAGCAACAGTTTTAAACACTTGTGTGATATAGGGTGCCTTTTGACATGTACACGCACTGTCTGAGATTCCCAGTCTTTCATTATTTTACTTACTACAAAACTGCTCACCAGGCTTGTTCTCTCCATAGCTTTTGCAACAGACTCAATGCCTGCTAGATGCATTAACATTGTAGTTCTATGTAAGCCCTGGGTCTTGCACTTCATAAAGACCTGGAGCTGTACCACAGATCTTTGGTGATTGACTCTTCCTCACAGAAGCCCTCGAAGTTCTTCAGGGTTCTAAGATAACACTGGTGTTCACTGACAGGGAACCCATAATCCTCAGCAGGCTAAAGTTTCAGACTACTCATGGGACAGGAGTCTTGTCTCTGTCAGCACTTGGAGCAATGGATCTTAAAATGGACAGCTTAAAATGAGAGAGAGAATCAACTACCACAATGCAAGAGCCCGGCACATGGGCAGTCCTGATGGTTATTTTATGGATCAGACAGCACAGCACAATTTCTCATAGGAGTGTCATGACGCCTTGCCTTCTAATGGTCATTCTGTTTATAGTTTGTACCATTGACATATTGTCCGATCTGAAAACTATGAATATGTTGGTTAACTGAGACACCCATATGAATAAAGTGATCATAATAGGGAAAAGTTCTAGAAAAGTAATATCTTTAGTTACCCCAAGCAGTGGCATGAGTCAGGCCAAATCGCAGTGCATCAAGCTCCACTGAAATAAATGCTAAATCCCTCTCTGCCTGATGCATCAGTTAAGAGCTCAAACTCCTCACTGGTGACAGATGGGTCACTCTAATGCGATGGTGACACTTCTTGACACTGGCAGTTGCCAAAGCCAAGTGACTCAGGAGTACCCGCCCCATTGGTATGTGGTTCTAGAGGCACAGCAGAGCAGACCCAACTTTCTTTGTGTTCTTCATCTCTTCTATGCAGGGACGTTCCCAAAGTTGGTTCAAGGTGTTGGTGCCCCAGGCAAACCTTAAGCCTTATCTCTCCCCTTCCCCCCGCTGTCAGAATCAATTGTTTAGCTATGAATGCCCTGCTTCTTGCTGCACCCCCCCCTCCCTCCCCGAAGATGTTATCCTAGGCAACCATCTAGTTTGCCTAATAGTTGAACCAGACCTGCTGCTATGGCATTCCTAAGTTTTTCTAACTTTTCCTGGGGCAACCTGTATACCCTTGATTGCACATCTAGTTCAATACAGAAGAATATCAGGCTGCCAAAAGGCCCACAATTTTCCCTGGAAGTCACTTTGATGAGAGAATCTAGAACCGTTTTGCATGCTTTAGTCCCCTGTCCTAAGAACAGGAAGTCATCCAGATAATGATTGACTATATCTATTCCAGAAATTTGCTCCACTACCCAATGGATGAAGGAGCTGAAAAGCTCAAGGTAGATACATGAGACAGAACATCCCACTGGGGTACATTGATCAAAATAGAATTTTTCATCGAAGAAGAAATCCAGTAAACAAAATGACTCGGGATACACACGCAACAACCTAAACACCGATTTTCTGTCTGCTTTCATCAGTCAGGTTTGGGGGTCCAGCTTCAAGATTAGCTAAATAAACTGATCAATAGGAGAGTACTGTACAGTGCATAGTCAGGGGTGGTGCTAGATATGTAGGGGCTCAGGACAGAAACAAGTCAAGGGGCCTCAAAGCCCACATGCATACTAGGTCTCCGTCAGCTTGAGGTAGACTTGGGGCTCCCTGTGGCTTGGGGGCACAGGGCAACTGTCCTGTTTGCTACCCCCTAATGCTGGTCCTGCATATAGTTATGGGACAATGAAGTTATTTACTGAGCTGCCTTCTGAGTATGAAAGATTATATATGAGACAGAACTTACCATGCCCTTCTTTTGGGACAATGCCTAAAGGTGCAATAATCATTTTGGGAAGCAGATGTTCTAGGAAGGAGCCTGCACTTGGCCTAGCTGAAGCTCTTTATCTTGTCTTTTGCCACTCTAAAATGCAGGCTAATGGAGGACGAGTTGCAAGTTTGGAGGGAGGTATGTACCAAAGGGCCACTGCACAGTATGTGAAAACCTAGGGAAAATACATATTTTATACTTGTAGTCTGGGTTTGGTGAGTTATATTGAGCCATGGCAGCATATATCTAAGGGTGAGGGGGCTAACTCCCTTAGCATTGTGACACATCTGTAGCCCAACTTGGATCTGCATTATGTGGCTTGATGGGAAGTCCCACAAGTGGAAAAAGCATATCTGAATTTACAGGGGTTCCAGAAGCACTACCCACTATTGTGTTGTCGGCAATATCTTCTCCCAGAATTGTGGCCTATTTCGAGGGGCATAGGAGTGAAGGGAATGCTGCGATTGATCAGGCTTATATGGTGTTTGCGAGGAAATTTTGTCATGCCATAAGTCGACAAATCTATGCCTTCATGTGATGGCAGAATCTTCAGCCATGCTTTTCCTGAATTTAATATCAAAGTTCAGCCAGGCCCATCTACCACATTATCGTGTCAAGATAACTAATTAAATAGAGGACCATCTCCAGTTCTTTCTCAACAGCACTCACAAATATATGGAATGTTAAAATCCAATTATTGATAGACTTGAATATTTTGTTAATTTCTATTGTAATTACCCAAATTATTCTTATCTTTAGAGTCATCCCTATCACTGTCTTGATCTCTTGTAAGCAAGGAAAATGTCAAACTCCTGCTGACATACTTTTTTTTCACGTGTCAATACCCCTTTTTCTAGCAAATTGACTCAGCAAAGGACGTCCTTGCCAGAGCCTAAAGTGATCCAGTCCTTCCTTGGGCTGGAAGGACTGGGATTTCTAGTCCCACAGGTGCTCCTTGTGACCTTGGGTAAGCCACTTAACTCTCCGTTGCCTCAGGTACAAAAATCAGATTGTGAGCCTTTCGGGGACAAGGGAAAAAATATATATACAGTACCTGAATGAACACTACTTTGACTGGTAGAAAAGCAGTATATAAGCCTAGTTAAATAAATAAAGTGGAGGCGTTGACTGATGATATCAGTGGGGTGGCATCTACATTGCTTGTTCCTGACTCCTTCGCTGCAGAGCTCTTTTTTGTGTCCTTTTCTTTTTAAAGGTTTTTAGGGCATTGTAGATCATGCTGGCCAAGCCAGTTCTCCATTGCTGTTGTTGGTGACAGAGCTCTCAGATGTAAAGGGAACTGTTCCCTGCAATCCACTGTTGATTGACTTACAGGAGTTTGGTGCAACCACATTACTTGGTACATTTTCTGGCTGAGTGCATTGTGGTTCAACCACCAATGGCAGTTCTGTGAGAGATGTAGCCTTAAGGTGCTGCCCGACTGCACTCAAACCGTGCTGTCCAACTTGTTGCTGAAGCTCCCTGAAGAGCATCTTCAATTCATCCTTTGTATCTTATTGTCTGACCCTGCCAAGTGTCTCATTATGGAGTTGACTCAGAAGTTGTGCTAATGGCTTTTCTCTTTGCAACTGTCTTGGTCTTCTGAGCGGGGCTGTTTTTCTTGGGCATGTTCCTGATAAACAGCTACTAGCCATGGAAATGAATGAGAAAAGAATTAGTTATTTGGGAAGTAAACAAGTTAAGTCCCCCTCGGCAGGATTTTGAATGAGTATCATTTTAAATACTTCAGTAACCTTCCAATAATTTTTTTATACTCGAAGTATACATTTATAATTATTATGGGTTTTTTTTTTATGAATCAACAAACATGGTTGCCTGAATAAATTTTTCTTCCATATATATTTTGATAATTCTAAAAGGCTGTCATACCAGTCCAAATGACAGGGCAGATAGCGTGCAAAACCATTTTGGGACTGACACTATAACGTGACAGCAAAAGGGAAATCTGTCATTTGCAGTATGTTCTGTTGCAATGACATTACCCACAATATGGCTGACACCTCCATGCTGGTTAGACAGGAGGTATCCCTGCAATTTGCCCAATGACTCCCTAAGATGGCCACCACAATGGATCCAAACCCAACATGGTCTCTAGCCATACAGTATAGGCTAGGGTTGCCTCCATGATTCACCTAATGCCACAGATTAAGCAAAGACCTGATCTGCCCAATAAGTACTCCACAAAAATATACCTCGTGTTAGGAAGCACATAACTAAAACTCAAGCTTCACTCAATTCGTTTTTTGTATAAACTAAGCCCGGCAAGGCTCACTGCAAATAAGTCATCCACCATATCTGCTTATTCACCAACCCAGATGCCTCCCCCATCCTCTCTCTTGGTTGCAGCTTAAATTTAATTTTTCACTGGCATCACTGCAGACAACTCTCATAGCGGCACCCAGCATCCCACTGACTCATCTTCTCCATGAGGGGATTGAGCGCCAGCAATAGCTGACTGGAGCAGGATCCTGCAGGCTAATGGAGGCCACCACCATAATGCGGACCCAGAGCCAACTTTACAGCCACATCTCCCCCGCAGCCTCTTCACGATTGTGGCTCTTCTTTGTATCCTTGCCAGCTGGACCCAAATGGACTACCGTACTGTTGCTGTGCACGCTGCACTCTCTGACGCTGCACCTACCAAAAGGGGCTGCAGACAATGTCACGACCTTGGCACAGCATCTCTTTCCTAGCAAGTCCACAATCCCAGCAGGTCAGAAAAGCTGAAAGCAGACAGTCACAACTTCCAGGTGAGCCAAGCCAGAGGCTAAATAGCCGAGCTTCCGCCCACCTGATGCCCTTATAGCTCACTGTTCCCTAACCTGTGCCCTCCAAAAGCTCCATCCCCTCCGTAAAGATTCAAGCGCAAACCCGCCCCCACCGATGCTTCCCGCTGCCAGATTGGATGGATTTGAATCCTTTGCATGTTTCCTAATCCCTGCCTCTCTCCCTTCCAGCCGCCCCTCTTTTAAATCTAATTCCCTGCCCCTGCCCTGCACTAACCTGGGCCAGAGCCTCTGCTTGTTTGTGCCCATCAGCCCTATATGGAGCCACTGGGGGCTTTATTCTCAGATTCAGACAGGGAAAGCCGTCATCTCATGGAACGTAAGTGGGGCATTACTAAACATTGAGATGCTAGAGAAATACACTCATTATTTACTGTGGGGGGGGGGTTTAGACTCTACCCGGGCATCTTCAAAGTTAAAAAGCTCTAAAGTGCAATAATAAATGGTACGAAATTAAATGGAAAAAAAGACCCCTTGTTGGCTAGGGAGGAACACAGCTTCCTAACAGAATGGACTGGCTTATGAAAGCCCTTATGAGAGAGGAACACAAACATTGATCCTTGGTGTGTTCAAAAAAGTGTTTAGCTCTTCAAAACAAACACGTGTAAAGAGTTTTGTTTTGCTTTAATTTGTTATTGGCCTTTGTTTTGTCTTTCAGTTCTGTAAGAATCTAAAAAACCAATTTGTTTCTTTGTTGGTAACAATGCTTCAATATTTTTGGTTTACCAGAACATTACCTCTGCTATAAAATAAATCCCAGTAGAGCATACAATGGAGTTCTTTATAATGAGAGCTCATGAAAGAAACTTCTTTAAGAGTTGGCTAACTAAGTGCCCTCCAGTGTCTTTAAATACTGCTGTCAATGGCTACTGGCCATTAAAGGGAGTTAGACTTTGAATTATTGCAGTTTTGACTCTTTCCTGCCCAGCAAAGTGCAAAGTTGGTAGCAGGCAATAAACATAGCCTCTTCCCAGCTAGGACTCCAACCCTCCCCCCCCCCCCCCTCGAACTGAGCTGACAGAAAGCAGCTGTGCTATTGAGAGGCTGCTTGGGAATTTGGGCGATCTGAAGAAGGGGTTGATAGAGAAAAGCAAGGAATGGGCCCACAGTCCGGTTCATTTTCTGGAAGAGAATATTGTCGTATTTATTTATTTACATTTCCAGGCCACTTCTCAGATCAAAACTAAACACACTCTCATGGAATCCCACTTTTGGGGGTCAAATGCACTAAACACTTTCCCAAGAGACGCAAATACAAAATGCCCTTTAGTACATCAGGCCTCAAGACCAGGTTTTATTGTGGATCTTTCCTGAAAGGTCCAGGCAACCCAGGCAAACTATATAACCGAACCATGGCTAATATATTTTTGTTATGACTGATCATGGTAATTAATCATAGATAATTGTAGTAAATCAATTTTCAAGATCCTCGGTTGGGTATCATTCAGTCTTAAATGTCCCTATGGAATCATCTGACAATAATGGAGAATTCCAGTCTGAAAGGTAATTAATATCCTTTACTAGAAATGTTTATGTTTTGTGACATATTGTGAAACAGATATCCCAGATAGAGAATATTTATTATTTAGTTCCATTTAATTTCAATTTGTTGTTTAGTTGACTATGCCAGTTTATTTTCAACATTTGATTTTCTAAAATAATGTTTTATTTATTGACTATGAGTTCTGGTAAGTATGCTGAAATCCTTTAGAGTACAGAGACTGAATAAGAGCTCATAGTTAATAAAGGTATGCCGCTCAAAAACATTAGTTTCAACAATTCATTTAATCTGAATGTTTTGTTCGGTTTCTTTTTTGTTTTGTTTTGTTTTTTTAAAGTGCACTATTGTCAAATAATAAGCACTATTAACAAAATGAGAAGAAATGAAAAAAAAAATCCAAATTTTTAAGTCCTTTTATTGGTTCATTTTTAAACAAAACAAGGTTATTTTCATTACAACTTTTATTTTGTTTCAAAATGAATGCACATCCCTAATAGTCAATATTGGAAATACCTGTTTGAAAATCAGTCAGACTTTTTTTAGCCTAGTTTCTGAAAGGAAGAAAGCTTATGAGATCGCCATATGTATGTGTGTGTGTGTGTGTAACCCAGTCATTTTTGTCTTTAAGGTCCTGTTTGCTAAAGTGCACTTAATGCATGCTAAGGTGCCGATCTTAAGAGGCAAAAATTAGTCTGGAGGTGAAACAGACCCATGCTAATCTGTCATGTACCCCTGTAGTTACTGCAGTGAGAAGTACCTCACCATGCTAAAACTGCAACCTCAATTAATGCCACACCATGAGGGGGCAGTAAATACACCCATGCTAACTGCAACAGTGGGAGTTCTTGTGTGCTATTTATCCCTGTGCTAACCGCAATGTGCAGTCAATACTCACTCTCCTCTCCTAACTTGCCCATCGCCCTCCTCGTCACTAACAGTCTCATTCCATCCCAGACGTACACCCCCTCTGTGCATCCAGTTTGAACCGGGCTTACAGAGGGGATTGCGATTCTGATCCCGCATGGCATGTCTAGCCCTGCGGAACCAGAATTGAAAACAACCCTGTACGTGCAGGCCAGGACTGCGATTCAGCCCAGCCTGCACGTTCAGGGAAAGCCTGACTAACTCAGTCAGGGCTTTACAATGGATCCGCAGCACCATGGCGTCCAGTTGCCATGGCACCGTGACTCCATTGTAAAGCTATGATCCCGGCCGCCGGCTCAACAAAGGCTTTCCCCACAGCCTGAACCCGGATCTGGCCTCCTAAAGCCAGGGTCGGGCTGTGGGGAATATCCTCAGGGTCCCCCCTGCCCCATCCGCACCCTGGGCCTGCAAAAAAAAAAGGTCTAGGGAAGTTATTCCACCTCGGAGGTGGAATAACTTCCCCCGCACAAGTTGCCTGCCCCGGACATACATTAGAATCAGCCCTGTACGTTGAAGGCCGGCGACCGCCCACTGCCGCCCTAACTCCACCCCTGATCCCCCCTTCCCTGCCCCATCTAACCTCCCTGTAGAACTGGCGGGGAGGCTAGACGCCAGTGGGGAGGGCACAGATAGTGGGGATAGACGTCCCATTGGGACATCCATCCCCACTATTCGTGGGACAGAATTGGGCCCTAAGCAGTTTAGAATGGGATTTTTCAGCACTGGCTGCTCTAGCACACAGTCCTGTGCTAGCTGTTTAATGCGCACTTTAGCACACGGTAAATATTAGTGCACTTTAGCAAACATGTCCCTTAGGGGTCTGTTTACTAAAATACAGTAGGCTTTTGCAGGTAACACTGAGCATTAGTTGCAGAAGCCTCATGGTAGCAGCCAAAGTGCCGCAGTAGGTGCAGGGGGCATTCCAGCATTTTCCCTGCACAAACCATGGAGAAAACGCTAGGATCGTGGGGTGGCAACTTCACAGATGCAGCTAATGCCACCCATTATAGGAAGTGATAGCTGAATCAACAAGGCTGGCAAAAACGTGCAGCTACTGCACGATGTCGACGCCCATGGTAGCTGCACCAAACTGGAATTCCCACTCTCCACTCACATCCCACTCATTGGGAAAGCCACCATGCAAAATGCAATGACATGTCTGCTCAGCTTGGTTACCACAGGGATTCAAAGCACACATTTGCCATCAATATTGCAGTTAGCGTTGATGTACCTAACGCCATCTCAATGGGTGGCATTAAGGGCATTCACATTAAGCCCGATTGTCACTGGGGTGTGTTAGGGTCCAAACCACTGGGGTATCTGCTGGGACCATGCTGTACATGCCCCAACAGGTAGCACATTATTGTTGTATGTACCACGCTTTGATGTCTACTCTCAACATGCAATACCTGCACAACCTTAAAACAGTTTAGTAAACATGCCCCTAAGGGACTAGCCTTCATATGTGGCTGGTTAGCACCAGCTCTTACATCATCACTCGAATCTTTAGGTCCCCTCGACAAGTACATACAGTATACAAAGGAATGACCTGAGCAACCTCCACTATGGACGTTGTCCTGACAGAATGCTTCCCAAAAGATGAACGATCAGATAATTTTCCTGATCCTGCCACTTTGGAAAATTGTTTGTTCTCATCCTGTTGAAACCGCTTCAAAGTAGCCTTGGTCTAGACTGTGCCAAGATAAATTACAATCCTAAAGATGTGATAGAAACCATAGGGGAGGGTCATTTGCACTAATGTAATTAAAGCAAGACACATTAAATGGGACTAAGCATGTGTTATATATACATGTATATACCGTCTCTTTTTACATGCTGCTTATACATTTGAACATGTATATTTTATATTTTTACTATAAAGGCCACTCCTGTGATACTCTTTATCCAAATCAGTTTCACCTGTGTCTCCAGTGTGCCATGGAAATTTACAATAAACAGCTCCAGTTATAGAGTATACATACAGCATTATCATTGGGAGAACGAAATAAAAACAGATTTGTTCCAAAGAAATCGCCAACAAAGTCAAATGGAAACTATGTTGAGCCTAAGAACGAAGATAATTAATATTTTGTGATCATGTTTTCCTTAATATGCCCCTGAGGATACCAGTGTAATTTAGAAAAGAGAGAGAGAGGGAACTAAAAATATATTTAGAGCTGTTCAAGCTATGCCTGAAATTTAACTCGGTGCCGCTCTGTCCATCCCAACGTGGATATGATGTAAACATGTGGCCTTTGTAACTGTCTAGCTATCTAATTTTAGGATTTAATAAAGAAAATGTAATTTGCACCAAAAGGAGGCCATTCTCTCCTGTCTTGGAAATATCGTCTGAGGCCTCCCTCATGTTATTGATAAGAATATAGATGTTTGGATCACTTACTATAGTCAGAGATTTATTAAATCTATTAGGTATATTCCCCACTATATCAAAAGCTCCTGGTCTATTACTCCAGTTCTTACTATCGTAATAGCTAACATGTCCATTGAGCTTCTTTGGCTATGTTAGTCAGCAATAGAGCCCACTGGGGTTGTTCCTTGCATACTAGGAATTTATTTGGCCTCTTACTGTTTCTTGGCAGTGATAAGTCATAACGAATCCACCTATTTCTTGGCTCACCTGCAATCAGTAGCTGCAGAACAACACTATCTGCTCTAAAGCCCTGTTGAATAATCGTACCAGATCAATTAGTATGCCCTCTCTCAAAATAAATCTCATAGAATTTTGACGTAGTCCTTCCTGTTACGATGACATCCTCAAACAGCCATCTAACCGTTTGTAAAATATTAAAACAATTCTCAAGCAACAGATAAATACCTCCTATACCTGAATGTAACATGTCCTGAGCATCTTCCGTAAAGCCTTGAGTTAAATCCAAACAAATAAATAAATAATGTTGATGTAGGCGCATCAATCTTTTTATACTGGCTACACGCTGTATCCTTCTCCTCTTCTTATGTCGTAAACTGCACGTAGAAATCAGAGACCATCCCAGGCTCACTATTGGCAATCACATCGGAAATTTGTATAGAGAGTGCATATAAACAATTTAAGGAACAGGTAACCTTGCTTTTCCAGTGTGCACATGTGAACTACCTGTGAATTTTATGTTATGGATAACTGTGAATACAGTACCATCTGGGATGTCTTTATTTATTTAACAGGATTTTTTATACCGCTTTATCTTAGCTTTATGTTTTACTGATGCCTATTGTGTTCTGTTTAACCCCTATACAAATTGTCCAATGGTATGATAGTACTGTCCTATGTATTTTGCCCTTAATGTGTGATGGGCTATCCTTTTTATTTTATTTTATCCTTTAATCTTTTTGTGTTATGTTTTAATTTCTTATCATGTGGGTGTCTTTTTGTATAACTGGAATTATTGGTCTGTAAACTCCAAGAAGTCAGTTTTAACTGTTACCCAATATGGTATATCATATCTTCAAATATATTAATTAATTAACTAGCTTTAATTTTTTATTTTATTACAATCAAGTGTGATTAGCCCAACATTTTTGTCAAGATTTTTGATTGTTTTTTATAGGCCTTACATAGGGCTACCCAGTAGCGTGGGATTTGGGTCCTGCCGCAAAAATCCTATGCTATCTTGGTAACATGTCTGGGTACAAACTGGGTGGGATTCGGGGTTTCCCACTGCAGTGCTGCTAGCGCAGGAGTTTGAAGCCAATGTTACCTGCGCTCGGTGGGTAGTGTTAGTTGTTCCCATAACAGGTTTGCCGCAGCAACACATGGTAACTACAGGCGGGTGGCTATACCAATCCCCCTGCAGTTATTACTAAGCCCCGCACTAGTAAAGCAACCCAAACCCATGTTACCAGCACAGTACAGATGCCCCGTGTTTGTTAATTGCCCTTAGTCTGCAGAAATTGGTTTCATTATTGTATTAAACTGATCCCCCTTTCTTCTAGTATATCGTTATATATATAATATATTCTACCTTGTTAAAGAGGCTGTCCTATAGATCTTCTATTCAAATTTACAATCATTTAAGTGCTCAATGACTAAATGTTGATTAACTCTACCATTTCTTGAATTTAGTGACTTAACCCAGTACTGAAACCGTTCTTCAAAAATGAATGTCCCCCTCTCACGGAACAATAAATACGCATTCCTTCGCCACATAAATTTAAGCCCAAGAGCTTTGAAGTATAGAATTAAGCCAATTGTTTTTGTTTGTAACTTTTGCTTATCACCTTACTGCCCCCCTCCCTGTCTCCACATGAGCTGTAGCCTCAATCCTCTCCAGTCCTTCTGTCCTCACAGGCCCTGCTGCCAGGGCCAGCTCTGCTGCCAAAGCCCCACAGATAAGGATGATGGATGGGAAGAGGCCTGGCTCCACCAGGGCCTACTAGCTTCCTGGGAGCATGAGAGTCTAGCCAGCCCAAAGCCCCAAAGGAATGCTGCAAAGAGCAGAGGAATGAGAAACAAAAGAGAGACGTATATATGAAAAGATGCAACGGCTATGCCATTTCTCAGATGATTGCCAGTTAATATCCTCGTTCATCTCTGCTGCCGATTCTCTTCTCTTTCACAGAAAATCCATCCAAGTTTCTTGAGCTTAAGATTTTGACATTGTGCTCTTCTTATGACTAAATCTTTTGTATTGTGTTAGTCCATTGAACAGGTAGTAACTACAGCTTTAGTTGACCCTTATTTCTATATAGTCAAGTGAACTAGTTGGCAACCAGAGTAGCAGGGCCAACCCAAGGGTTTCTGCCATTTCCGGCACAAACCCTGGCTGTGCAGCCCTCCCCTCACGCTGAGCTGTGCCGCTGCCCCCCACTGCCGCCGATTCCAGACAGGGGGGGAGGCGGCTCTGCTCGGCAGCAATGGCCCACGGCAGCCCTGTGCTTCAACACACATGAGCAGCTGCTTCTGACCTCCCTCCAACACAACTTCCTGTTGGAGGGGGGTCAGACGTGACAGACCATGTATGCCATGTCAGCAGTTTATTTTCTATATTCATATATTGATTTAAAGTTTATTCCTCTTAATAAAGTAAAATGGACTATATGGGGGTGGTCATGCCTATATGGGATGATCGCTCTTAGTCTGCGAAAAAATATATTTTCAATGAGATTTTAGTCAAGGATCAGATTTAACAATCCAACAAGAAAAGTGTAGAAAGCCCACAATTTGTTTTGTTGACACACTTTTGAATGCACATCCTTTGCCCAAATATGTGCAATATCAAGAAGGTAACAAATTTCACAGAAAATGTTGTTGTGAAAGCCAAAACATATACGACAAGGTGAAAAATGTGTACTGTAAGCATTGCACAAGCTACTACTACTTATTACCAGCATAGCGTGGGTGTTTTAGTGCAGATGCCGAAACCATGCACTAGCCCTTTACTACCCGGGTAGCATCAAAGTGATTCTTTCATTATTGGTGTAGCTTTTTTTCATAGTTTTAAACAGCACCACAAAACAGTGGCTTCAAATAAGCTGAATCTTCAGATTGCTAAATAGTGAGTTTGTTCTATTGTACTAAAGAACAAGATATAACAGGAATCTGAAACCAATCTTTAATGTTTGGCTTTTCATATTGCTAGGGCTTGAAACAAGAAGCAAGTAGCTTTGCCACAGGAAACATCTGTGAGAAGGACAACTGAACAGAGAGAACCCCTCACGCAATACTTGAACCCCAATAGAGAACAGTGCCTTCTGGTGGCTTTCCAATGGATTGCATCTTCAATACAGTCATAAATCTCAGCAGAGATGTCTGTGATTCTTTTAACAACTCCACTCCTACACATAAGCTGAGGAGCGGGTCAGTCATTGATCTTGACAAAGAAATCTATTTCATCTTAGAAACAAAAACTCCAATACTGTAATTGGCACCACGCCTGCACTCATTTGCCTATTTCTCCCTATACTCAAAGACACACCCCACACCCCCAGGCAGTCACACAGTCAAACTCCACATCCACATCCCCCTCACCCTCACACAACCCACACAGCCCCCTCACATCTCACCAGCCACTATCCATGCAGACCCCACCCGCTGTGTCACTCAATGAAACATGCCTTGATATGTAGAAGTAGTAGGGCGGGGACTGGATTGAACGGGGTGTTCCCAGCGCAGCGTGGTTACCACAGACATTCGTCACCCATGCTAGCTGGGTTTCAAATGGGTGGTGGTAATTGCACCTGCAGCCCATTCACCACATTAAAGCAATGCTTGTCTGTGCTAACTACAGAGAGATGAATGTGCATGCCCTCTTGCGGTTAGCTAGAAGCCCTTGGGAGCAATGCTGGTGTGGTGCTTAGGAAATATGCATCTTCGTGAATAGAATTCTATGGAAGTATGAAGTGCAATATTCAAAGACATTTTTCTACATAGCAGCTGACTATCACTGCTGTCCATATAGCCAGAAGCAGGCAGAGTATGTTCATACAGTCAGTGCTGCTGACTATATATCTAAAGGTGCTGAACGCATGTGTTTTTTCAAAAATCTGCAGCCATCATTTTCAAGAAACGCTCACCATGCTGACTGAATACTGACTATTGCCAATACGTTTAGCCCATGGCAATTTATGTGACTGCTTTGTATTATTATAGTGAATGCACATTGGCTGGCTGGAGTAACATTGGAAAGAACTGCTCTGCTTAAAATCCCCACCGGCATCCAAGAGCCATCTTGGTAAAACTTAATGCAAGCAGAAGATTGTCTGTCTGAGGCTGATCTTCATTAAGACCTGACACAGGTATTTATGTTGAAAATGTGGCTCGTCTTGCTCCTCGTTCATGCTTGGAGAATCATTGAATTTTGCACAGAAATGTTAATTTTATGGGTTGAAATCGGCTTTCATGCTTAGAGGCACGTTTACTAAAGGGCGCTATGGTGTTGCACCTAACACAGCAAAAGCGCTGAAATGATTAGGCATGTTGTCTTTTAGGGGTGCGGAAGGCAGCTCCCTGCCAGTTAACATGAAGCCCTGTCCCATGGTGTGCGTGGTGTTAACGTGGGGTGCGCCTACTGCCTCCTATTAAGGTGGTCTTGGGTGATTCTGCGCTAATGCAGTGTGAACTCAGCGCTAACTTCGCCGAGCACACCATGCCCACTCCCTGCCCCAAGCCCACCCACTGGCACCCTTACTGTGTGTTGGATAGTTAGCACAGAAGTCATCATGTTAGCTGGCAACACGTCCCAACACGCATTCAGCATGCGCCAGAACGTGCGTTGTCGGCTACTGTTCATTAGTAAAAGTGCCCCTTAGTTTCTTTTGCACATTGATTTTTTTTGCATATGCGAAGGTCAATTTTAAAAGCCATTTCTGCATGAACAAGAGCACTTTATGCATGGAAATAAACATTCATAAAACTGCACATCCGATATGCATGTGAAGTTACACGTATATAACCTGTACGCATATAACTTGATCTGGGCTAAGTGGAGGCATTCCCCAGGGCAGGGCTGAAGAGGGATTTGCATTTATGTGCATATTTTATAAAATCCATGTGTATGCATGTAGATATTAACCTGGGAAATTTGTGCTTGGTCAAGAACAGGTGTAAATGTAAGTGAATACATTCCTTAGGGTAATTTTCAAAATGGAAATATGTGCATAATTTTGTTTTGAAACTTTTTTGGTACCCACACAGGGAAAGTTGTATACATACTATGTACACGTGCACTCAGTTATAAAATTACCCCACATCATTGTAACTAAAAATATGAGATTTATAATTATAACTACAGTACGCTATAAGGAATGCCAAATTAAAACTCATGACAATGTATATGAAAATCCCTTTCATCGTTCTGTTCGGGTTCACTTTGTGAATGGGGTTCAACCTCTATCTTTATTTTTAAGCATTGTGCACTACCATGCAAAGAACCTGAATTTTATTCCCAGGCCAAGTCTCCGTTCCCTTAGCTGGCCAAGGCTGATGTTGCTGTAGGGACAGGACCAGCACAAGGAGAAGAGGCGCTCTAGACAACTGCCTCGTTTGCCTAATGGTAGCACCGGCCCTGTGTAGGGACTGTCTGCATAATCCCTGAGGGAAAGGAGCCCCAGCCATCCTGCAACAGTGACATGCATTGGGCAGCCTCAGGGTCCACGTTTTCACATCCTAGTGAGAACAATGCTTTATGGTCCCTGGCTGAGAGGCAATATAAAGATATAAGGGAAAAAATCAATGTTGCGAATGAAAGCTCAGGGCAGCAGAGATCCAATAGATCTAGAGGTTTGCAAGCTTTTGGCTTATTTTTTGTCAGTTCTGTCCAGTCCTTAAATTTGGCCTTGAGTTCATGACACAGAATATAAGAATTTTCTCTCAGTATTAACCATCTAATAAATGGAGCATAGTATACATTTAAATACCCAGTATAGCCACCTAGTTGTCTGACGTGTTGCAGATTCGTCTGTGCCTGCTATTACAAGGTCACACCTTTCAAGGGCGCCCACTTTTTTGGACACCTAACCAGATTAGGCCCTTAATTTCTCTGTTTTCCACGGCCAACAGATAGATCTAAATTTCCTGAAACCTAACTCTTCACCAGTGGCTGGTCATATCCCACACAATTAGGAAAGAAAACTGATAGGATGTGGGTAGGCATTAATTAGAGACACCACTCATGAAGTTTTCCACACCAATAGGCTTACACATCTTATCGTATTTATTCTAGTTCCTGAAATGCAAATATTGAGTTGCTTTTTAAGCAGCAGTGCTCACCAGAATACTGAAATGCATTAACTCACCAACTTTTTATACACTCGTCTCTTTTGTTTGTTTTATTCATGTAGTAAGTCTCATATTTCTCTCTCTTGAAATAGTTTTTTTTTTTTAAATTTTATGTTATCATAATCACACCCCTCTTTTCAAAACACTCCAGGGTCCATTTCTCAAAGACTAATCATGGCACTGTTTTTATTTATGCAATTTACCGATTGAGATTAGCGTAGGGTTTGCTATAAATCACTTAATTACTGTATTTTACTCTAGCCAAGAGATCAGGGCAAGCAGTTTCAAGAACGTACATTTTAAAAATATAAGAAATGTAAAGCACATGGGGCATGTTTACTAAAGGGCACCGTTAGTGCATGTTTGAGCTCTAAAACTAGCATGCAGGTCTGTGCTAATGTTTGGGGGCACGTATGCCTGTCCCCTGCCATTAGCATGTTAATGCACAACCCAACCAGCACGTGGGTGCACTTACCCCCCCCCCCCAACTCTTGAGATGGCATTCAGTGCACCTGCATTAATGACAGCATCTGCAGTTAGCGTGTGCCTATAAAGCCCATGCCAACCACAGTACGCCATCAATACCCCACTACACCCCTAAACCCCCTCCCCCCCCCATTCCCCACCAAATCGAGCACTAACCAGTTATGATGGGATTTTAACCAAGGGTCCAGTGCTACAGTTTGAACAGCATGCTAAATGCACAGCAAACCCCATGCAAATGATTAGCACGGTTTCGTAAATATGCCTCTAAATATCGTATAAGACGCATCTCTTCCTTGAACACTTCAGTAGTAAAATTGAACCCATCCTTATTCTGCTTCATGAACTCTTCCTTCCTCTGTACAGCAACAGTTGCTAAAGTCTTTTGAAGTGTTATCATCGATATAATCATATTATTCTCTGCCCACAGGAAATCGGATCCCCGTGCACAGAACAGAAGGGGGAGGCCACAATTGTGGCCTCATGCTGGTTGTCTGGCCATGGGCCTAGGGGTGGAGTTAGGGGTCGCCCAACCCCCAGAGAAATAGGCATTCCGCTGCCCCTGCTCTGTGATCCAATGACAAATCCCAATGTCAGAATACAATAGAAAATCAAAGAAAAATTCTGACTTGTAATAGTAAATTTCTCTTTTTCTTTTATCTTTTTTTGGAGCTGCCCCAATAAAGTGGGCAGAATGGAATCCGTCCCCCCGCTGTGGCGTCTCCTTTTTAATACAATTATAAGTGAGTGAACAATTAAACACTTAACTTTTTCGTCGAGCTTTCAAACCGCCAAAGAATTCAGAGTAACTATGGTGTCATGTTTCGGGTCTCAACTCGCCGACCCTGCATCAGGTTAATGAAATCCGGTAGTCATGGAAGCTTCAATAAATCCAAAGAGAAAAGCCGTCTTAAGTATACAGAATCGGCGTTTGACGTTGATACTGATGAAACCAACACTCGAAACCAATCAAAATGGTTCAAAGTCAGAAAACAGCCTATCAGAAAGGGGAATACCCTACTGTCAAGGGAACCTCCAAATCTGATTGGCTGAATACTTATGTCCATAGTTTTAATAGGACACAAATAGTGACAATCGTATAATCGTGTGCCATTCGATCTGAGCATTTAAACCTGCTGGGTGAAAGTATTCAATAGGAAAATCCATCTTTGTTCCAATTTTTGTAAACTGAGAGTGTGGTTACCTCCTCTTGGATCTGCTGGAACAAAGTCCAATATATGCCAACACAATTGCTCAAAGTTGTGTCCATATTGAAGGCAGTGTTAAATCATTGGTGCCATGAGAGTTTTTGTATGAAGGCGGGATGCATGCTCGCCTAAGCGAACTTTCATGGGTCTGATAGTGCGTCCTATATAATACAGGGAACACGGACATGTTATTAAATAAACCACATGAGTAGATTGACATGTTGTGTTCCATTTGGATCTGTACATGTGAGAAGTGTGTATCTCTAACCATTCGGTACCTGTTATGGAAGCCATACAAAATCAGCTAGCCCCACATTGGAAATGACCATGATTTTCCTGGGATGATTCAGGACGATCCACTTTGTCGGGGCAGCTCCAACAAAAAAGAAAAAGAGAAATTTACTATTATAAGTCAGAGTTTTTCTTTGATTTTCTGTGATCCAATGAGGCTAACTTTTCTCAGAGTCCATTCTTTAGCAGTTCTTGGGAATCTCCATGGGTTCTGGTAGGAAAAGGAACCCTTATAAACAATTGATTTCTTTTCTCAAATCTGGAATCCTTTACTTCCTCATGTTTATCTATATCTTTGTGTTTCTTTTCTTAGGATTTATTAGTCACCTTTATGAACAGATTCACCCAAGGCGGTGTGCAACAAAAAAAGTACAATGATAAAATGACCACCATGTCAGCATAATAGACAATTAGAACAATGAGGTAGGCAATGAGGTAGGCAATAACAAATGCCAATATGATACAATGTCAGTAATGTACTGTACATTTTAAGACCACATAGTAGAACATTCAAATAACATAAACATGATACAACGTCAGCAGAATACAAATGATACATCTTAATAAGCAGCCCAATAGAACACTCAACTAACATAATACTCACCCTGTCAGCACAGTATAAATGATGCACCAATAAAAGACAATACAGTAGCACATTCATATGACATAAATAAGCTACTCACAATGTTGGCACCATACAATGAAACATCCCAATAAGCAAAAGAGAGAGGACAGGTATAGCTAGGACATACAGACAGACAAAATGGGCAAAAATAAAGGCATAGGGACAAACAAAAATGGGTAATTAGACTGAGTGTAAATCATGGGGAGGATATTCAAAGCGAATAACACGGTTAGCAGACCTGCCAACCACTTTAATTACCATCACTGGGATATTCAGCTGAGTGCCGCCAGGGGTGGAATGAAGGCGGCACCTGGCTATAACCAGGCAGTGGTGATATTCAGCCCATTTACGGCTAAGCGGTGAAAGGTAGGCACCTGAAAAGATGGCCTAACCTTTGCCGTAGAAGCTAGCTGCGCAGCGGCAGTCAGCTTCTGTGCTATCCAACCAAACTGGATATTTAAAGTCAGTGACTGAATATGATGCCAGCATTGAATATCTAGGCCTTTAGTTCAGAGATGACGGTTAGCCATTTTAGCAGTGCTAGCCATCACCGCTGAATATCAGCTCCTATATATACAGAAGAATAAGGTATGCTGATCTGGTCTCAGTTTCAGGGTGTGCAGCAAGCAAGTCCTGAAGCACTCTGAGCGAATGGAAAGTCAGTCATCATAACTATTAAAGCTTGGGAAAGAGCCAGGCTTCTACATGTTTCTTGAAGTAGAGATAGTCTGGAGTTAGACATAGTCCTTCTGGGAGTGAGTTAGAGTGTGGGGGCTATTCCTGAGAAAACTCGTTGGCGGGTGTCACAACGTCTGATCACATTTGGCAAGGGTACAATTAGGAATACTCCTTGAGACGACCTTAAAAGCTAACTTATTCTTTAGGTACTTTGGATCATTTTGTCTGAGAGCCTTGAAAATCAGAGAAACAGTTTTAAATTTGGCCCTATAGGCTATTGGTAGCCAGTGTAGCTTTTGCAAGAAAGGTGTGATATGGTCTTGTAGCTTGCAACCCTCTGTCAGTCGTACTGCAGCTTTTTGAATTACCGTATTTTCATGCATATAACATGCTTTTTTACATTTGATCTGCCCCCTCCCCCCCCCCCCATGCGTTATATGCATGAGCGCATTATATACATAATTATGAACACAACTCAAAAAGAAACTCGGAGTCGTTTTTAATTTCTTAATAACTTCTTTATTTCTGAACTGCTGAATTTCAATGAGACTACATGCGGGTAAATGAGACTAAATTAGACTATGCCAATTCCAGCTCACTCATCATCTGACTCCTCAAACCCTTCAAAGTCTGATCCCTCCTCAATGTCATCATTGAAGTAACTAAGAATCAACTGCAGGTGCTCTTCTGTGATTTCTGAAATGATGTCGTCGTCACTGCTATCGGCATTTTCACCTTCATCTTCGTGATCCAAATGTGTCTTATTCTGCTGGTAGACAATCCCAGCCTTTCTGAAGCCATTGCAGATGGTTTGTGGCATTATTTTACCACAAGCAAAAGACACCCACTTGCAGACTTCTGGAAACCACGCTTGCTTCAGTCTTCCTGATGGTGTGAATTTGTGAATTCCAGACTTCATCCATTCATCCCACTCTCTTTTCATGAACCTCTTTAATGGGTGGCTAACTGCTATATCTATCAGCTGTAGCTTGCAGGTAAGACTGCCAGATATATTAGCTATGTGGGCACCAACAGAGTTGATAAATTTTTGAATTTGTTTTCTTTGTGGGCAGACATGGCATCAAAAATGAGTAAGGACTTCTTGGAGAAGAATCCCTCCTGCCTGGCCCTATAACATTTATCAACATTTCTAAGGTCACTGTCCATCCATCCCTTCCTATTGCAATGGACAACCACACAGGTGGGCAGTTTTTCATGGGACATGGTAACTCTATTGAAAACTACCATCGGCTTTAATTTCACCCCACTCGCAGTGCATCCAAGGACTACAGTGAAGCAGGCCCTCTCATGCCCAGTGGTTGGAATGGCTACAGTTTTCATATGTGAAGCAGCTACAGTCCTGGTGGTAGGGATGTCGAAAGACATTGGAACCTTGTCCATATTTATAACGTCCATTGTAGAGATACCATGTTCAGAGATTTCTTTGGAGACAAATTCACGGAAGTTGTTCATCTTTTGCTCCCAGTCGTCCGGACGTCTCTGGCCAACAGTAGTTCTCATTCTCACTGAAAGTCCATTTCTTTTCATAAATCTAGAAATTCAGGTGAAATCCACTTTGAAATCAGTGATTCCTCTTTCATTTTGCCAGAAGCTGGGCTTTGATCTGAATTGCGACAGTAGAGAGAGCTTGATTTTGTTCCCTCTGAGACATCACAATCTCTCAAGTCATTCTCCAACTTAGGCCTTTTTGCTTTGCGCCCATGACGTGCACATTTTTGGGGATTCTATTCTTAAGCTCCTTTTTCTCTTTTTTCCATTCGCAGATGTATGTCTCTCCAACCTCAAACTCTCTCGCTTCCACTCTGTTGCTGTTTCTTCCACTCTCACAACGACTTTTAGTTTGAAGTTGGTGGTGTAGGACTTGTTTCATTCCCAGCATGGTCAACAGCAGAAAGGGAATGCACAAGTGCATTATACGCATGAGCACTTTATGCAAAGATTCTAGAACAGAAAGGTGTCACTTCCATGCATTGTGAGGTAGATTCTGAGCGGCTTTTAGAGGGGCTGAATGTCTAATCTGGACGTCCAGCCCCGCTAAACACCAGGTTTGTGATTCCCAACACAGAGGTCCTGCACATACATCACAGATGTGTGGGGAGCTCTGTTCCTGGGCAGGAGGCAGTGGGCCAGGGGAGGAGCGAGGGCAGGAACCTGACCCCAGATGTACAGGGCTGATTCTGGGGTTGGCCATTTGGACGAGAGACTTATTCCACCTTGGAGGTGGAATAAGTCCCCTGGATGGTGACAAAAGTGAATCCCGTGGCCGGACAACAAGGTAAGGAATATGCAGGGTTTACCCCACAGCCCAACCCTGGCCACAGCAGGCTCGATCGGGAGTCGGGCAGCGGGGAACAAGACACAGCTGGGTCTGCCGGAGATCACTGCTCCTGCATGGAGCCGAGGTTCCATGGCACCAAGATGCCATTGCCCCCGGCTCCATGCAGGAGTCTGGCTGGGCTAGCTGGGGACATTTTTGGATGTCTGGTGGGTCAGAATCAGAGCACAGTCGAGCCAGCCAAGCCCTCTGCACCAGGTTCTGATCCAAGAATCGGGTGCAGATCCGGGCCACCCAGATTTTGGACGTCCAGATGGCACAGACGTGCCCCAATCAGAATGGGCCTTCACACATGTGTGCACATTATATATGGGCATGTTATTTGTGTGAAAATATGGTAATTGGAGTTGGTGTAAACTCTTTGTGGTCTGAGCAGTATATAGAGCTTTACAGTAGTCTAGCCTTGACGCTATCACAGCAAGAAACACTGTGATTAGATTGTGATTATTTGAGTAGATTACTACCTTTTGTTAAAACACATCAAAGCAGCGTACGCAGTATTAAAAATGTATAAAAGAAGTATGGTTAACAAAAGGATGGGAAGTGGGAAAATAAATGAAAAACAATTTGACTGTGGGTCTTAGGTCTGACCCTGGAATGGTGAAGATTGCAACTTTTCATCGGTTCCTGTGTGTAATCGTGTTGAGTCTTTGGGGGGGTCATTCGGCTCCTGTCAGGTAGAGGTACATGGAACGGGTGATGACATGTGGGCCCTGTACTCATTATCTCAATATTTGATAACTTAAGAGAGTGTAAGGTAATGTGTGGAGAGATAGCTAGGCAGGATTGCCCAAGTCTCATGTATTGCCCAAGTCTCATGTAGCTGGTATCACTTAAAAAAATGTTCTGAGGGAGCCTTGAAGCTGTTGAGCGAGCTGGAATTATACAACCTGCATCACAGCTATGGCTGAGATATTTTAAATATTTAACTATCAGTTGCAGTGAGATTGAGAAAATCACTCTTACCACACAGAGAAATGATAGACCTGTTATGTTAAGTATTGTAGGCAAGATAAGTCAGAGACATCATTTGCATATTTTGTTGTGCAATAGCCAATAGCAACAGAGCAGCTCTTCCATTGCCCGATAAGCACATCTTGATAAACTGCCTATAGCTACTACATCCTATGAATTCCAGAAGGGATCTATCTTTGGCATGATGCAAGTACTACGGCAAGCCTTAGTGGTAAAGTTGAGTGAGGTCATACTCTACATACCCCAGCTAGGAGCAAAGTTCATTACTGTCATGGTATGTACAAAACTAAACAACAAACAAAAAATACCCTTAGAAAAAGAGATAAAGTCAATTATTTTTTAACAAAAAAGTCTCTAAAACAATTCAATAATACTAAAAGGCAAATGTAACCTCAGGATGGCTTAAACCCTACATATAGTGAAATTAATCACTATAGGGAATAGCTCACATCACAGGTCACAGGCCTTCTTTAATTTTTTTAACTTTTTATTTCAAATTATCTTATTATATCCAAAAAAAGTACTTTTTAGGATTCTCAATAGTCTAAAAGACTTCTACAAACTAACTTATTTTTAGAAAAAAGAAGAAAAAGTGACTATGGTGCAAAACAGATAGCCACGAAAATACACCTTCTTTTCCTGTAAAAGATAGAAAGAAATCTTTTCAAACAGATGGTAAACTATATGCCCAAAAGGTCTATGGTTACTTATCTTAGAGTTTCCGTGGTCCAGCACGTGATCAAAGCGAAAACAGCCTAATAGCTTCCATTTTGTTTTCGTTGTCTACAGCAGCTGCTAAGACGCCCATAAATGCCCGCTGTTGAAGCAAGCCGAATATCCCAACAAAAGCTTTTGTTTCGCCAAATAATAGCTTCTTCAGGAGTTCTTAGTTGTTATCTTAAATACTGAATCCGAAGATTCTTCCTTCGTCATCAAAAGACGGTGTCTGACGTCAACTATTTTTAAAGGGATCCTCAACCAATAGGGAAGCACACCAAAGACGATGCTATTCTCAGCGTCTCACCTAACACATGACCAAGATACTGTAGTCATTAAAAACTAAAACTGATAGGAACTTCAAAGTTTATCTAGCAGAACATCACACAAACAAAGCCCACTCGATTTTATAATTAAGTCCGTAAGGGTCCAGGGTATTTAAATCATAGATCCATTTTTGCTCCCTTTGCAACAGCAATCGGCCTCGGTCTCCTCTTCTTATATTATAGGGAATGTGTTCTAAAACTGTACAACATAATTCTTCAAAGGAATGATTGAAAGATAGACAATGCTGGACTAATGGTGTATCAATCCTTGCTTTACTGATGCTATATTTATGTTCTGCCAGCCGTGTTCTTAAAGAGCATGTGGTTTTACCTATATATAGTATGGAGCAAGGACACCACAACACAAAAGAAGTATTGCAAGTAGTATTATATTTAAGTCAATGACTTTTATTTTCATATTTAGGACAGATCATATCTTCCATAATGCTATGAAAGGAACAATGATGACATTTCACTTGTCCCTGAACTACAGCAAGAGCAGTCTGGCGAGGGACTGCTGAACATAGCCAATCCCTTACGTTTTTGCCCCTACTGTATGCCACCTGTAATGAATTACCAGAAAGCGGTGAGTCATAAGGAGATTCCATCTTTTTCATATTGAGGTTGCAATACGATCTGAAAGACCAGAGTGCTGTAATACACATGTTATAGATGATGTTGCTGGCGACATTGTCGAGTCCGACCCAATATGCTGTTGATTCAAAAGCCATTCTCGAAGGTTGTATTTCGCCCTTTTGTAGGCTTTTCTTAAAACTGAATTTGGATAGCCTCATTCTTGAAATTTAAATATCATCTTCTTTGTCTGTAAATCGAACTCTTGTGTAAAAGAGCAAATACGGCAGCATCGTAACAACTGTGAATACGGCAAACTACATTTCAAATGTTTCGGATGAAAACTAGAGAAATGCAGTAGGGTATTTCTATCCATAGGCTTAGTATACACAGTGGTAAAAAACCCTTCTGCACATTGAATAATCTTAACGTCTAAAAAATGTATTGAATGTCCTTGAATACTGATCTCAAATTTGATATCTCTATTGCATTTATTTAAATAATTGCAAAATTCATTCAGAAGATCACAGGATCCACGCCACAAAACTAACCCATTTGGAGACATTGCTCCAAAACTATCACCATACTGCTCATAACAATGAAACTAATAAGAACGCAGCGTCTCATATTCAAAAAGGCTGCTAGCCACACATCATGGCGAGCAGCAGCGGTGCTTAAATCTGCAGGATATTCAGCAGAACTATCTGGATAGGAGCTACTGCTGAATACCCGGGCTGACCAGATAAGTGTTGGTATCTAACTGGACAGCGCCGATGTCCATGGACCACCTCTGCCCTAACTGAATAGTGCGAGGGCAGCCTGTGGAGATATTCAGAGGCACTATCTGGATGTTTCTTCATTGCCTCTTTCTTCATCGTATTGCCAGTCATTTACGCTCATCTTGTTCCTTACACATCTGGCACACCTTTGAAATCAAAGGTTTGCATCTTCCATTACGACTACACCCCTATAGTTTTAGAAAGCTCCTTCCCCAGGTCCACTCCTCAGCACCCTCATCCGGGCGGCTTCCTGTTGACCATCTGGCTAAGGGTTTTGACTATCAGTCCAGTAGATTACAGTTACTTATACTACCTCAACATAAATTGTGTTAGGACAACTGGAATGGGCAAGGCAAGGGATTTTCTGTACGTCGATTATTGTACATAGGGAAGCGTACATGATAGAGAACCATACTGATAGCTAGCTGCCAAAACTACTCATAAATTAGTTTCACAAAATTGATTTACAGCTCTTTCAACCAAACTATCAGGCTGATTCAGAAAACTAGAGTAGCCTTTGAACACAGATAATGTCAAATTTAAGCATGCTTGCTGGAGAGCATGCCAAACGAGCACCGACTTCTGCACGCATGCATTTGGCTTGCTCTTCCAGTTTAACGCTGCCATTTGCTCACAGTTTAACGAATGGCTAATATGTGATTAATTTGCATATGAGACCCTTTCTGCATGCCGGCGTTAAAGTCGTGCGCTATCAGTGAGTTGCAAATCGGCATTAAACGTTGATATCGTGTGACTTTAGCATCGGCTTTCTGTTCATGAGATAAGCTCCTGCAGCTGAGGAGGTATCTTGATTACATGAAAGATACTAAGATTTAGTAAAGAGGGTAGACCCAGGGCTTTTTTTGACGGGATTCTCAGCGGCATTGGCACCTTTTTCATTGCTTGCTACAATTGACCTATGGTCCTCGTGTATTAATGAAAGAACCCTTTATATGAGTACCGGCACCCTTTCTAGTTGGGAAAAAACACACTAGGTAGACCTATGTGTTTGATTCAGCAGCATCATCTAAATCAGCTCTCAGACGAGGTCTGGTTATTCATCAGGCGTATTTGCACACACATGATCTAAGACCGTGCATTGGTTGTCTGACCTGTCTGGGGCTTTTCAGGACCAGAAATGAGAATCTCTTATCTAGTTTGCCCAAAGTATTGCCTATTTCTTCAATGTATTTGTCAGTCATTTGCTCTCCTCTTATCTATCCTAATGTACTATATTTTGCTTCTTACATTTTTGGCACATCATTCGTTTATATCTTCCATTATGGCCACACCTCTATATTTTTAAAAATCTCCTTCCCCAGGTCCACTCCTCAGCTGTTCTGCTATAATTACCCTTTCAGTGGTGAGAATGGTTTAGTAGGACGAAGCTTTAAACAGATAGGGGGCCAATATTCAGTGATGGAGGTTCGTGCTTTTAAAGCGTCTGACCACCGCTGCTTTAATTAAAACTGTATATTCAGCACGTCTGTGTTTCTTCTTATATGGATTCCCCCTTGCTTCCTAGTTGTGGGCCTTGGGAAGATTTGCAAAATTGTTTCTTTTTTGATTCATCTTCTTTGTGTTGTATTTCTGTATCAAACTTCCTTTCTTAGTTTGCTATGAATAATTGTATTATTAGAAATGGCAATGAAACCTTTTTTTTAAAAAAACAGATATTCAACATCAGAGCTTATCTGGTATTCTACTACTAATAATAATCATTTATATAGCGCTATAAGGCGTACACACCGCTGAACAGACACATATATAAGACAGTCCCTGCTCGTCAGAGCTACAGTCTTATCAAGATAGACAAAACAACAGATAAGAGTAAAGGTACAAATAGGAAAAGATAAGGAGACACAAGGAATCAGGATCCAAAAGCAGCCTCAAGGAGGTGAGCCTTTAGCATGGATTTGAAAAGGGGCCGAGATGAAGCCTGATGTACAGACTCAGGAAGTTTGTTCCAGGCATAAGGAACAGCAAGGTGAAAGGACCGAAGTCTGGAATTGGCAGTAGAAGAAATGGGTACAGAGAGAAGCAAGCCAGTAGAAGAGCGGAGTTCACGAGGAGTGGTTTAGGGAGAGAGGAGAGAGGAAAGGTAGCGAGGGGCAGCAGAGTGAATGCGTTTATAGGTCAGAAGGAGAAGTTTGAATTGGATACAGAAACGGAAGGAGAGCCAATGAAGTGACTTGAGAAGAGGGATTATATGAATTTATCGGGCTGGCGGAAGATTAGCCTCGCAGCTAAGTTCTGAACAGATTGAAGGGGAGAGAGGTGACTCGGAGGGAGACCAGCAAGGAGGAGGTTGCAATAGTCGGAATGGGAGGAGACTTAAGAGTGGATAAGTGTTTTAGTAGTGTGTTCAGAAATGAAAGGGCAAATTTTGTTAATGTTATAGAGAGAGGAAGGAGTCAGTGCTGAATATCTGGTTTTGTTGGACAGAGCAATTGCTATCTGGTCAGCTGCGATATTCAGCCAGTAACCGGATAGCAAAAACAGCATAAAGTTAGGTCATCCACTGACCTGTCCTATGCAGTCAACAGCTGAATATTGCTGATAATCGGATAGTTGTTGGGACCATTGCCACTCTACCCTCAGATTGCACTGGTTAACCTAACATCTTTTCTATGGTCTGTGGCGATAATCAGCGTTACTATCCGGATAGTGCCATTGGATATCAGGATTGCTGCGATTTAGCCAGTTTGCGGGTCCTGCTCACCGGCTTAATCCTTTTGAATATCCCTTCTGTATGTTCTAGGGATGTGTAGGGCATGTTTACTAAGCCCCACACTAGCAACACATTTTTTGGCCACATTATAGTGTGGGGAAATATGCTAGATGCAAGGGGGCAGGAACAGCCATCTCCCTGCATTTAGCGCAGCTTGCTAGGGTAGTGCCACCACGAGGAGCAACTACAGCCATCCATTATGCTAGTGCTAGTTGCTCCCCATCTGCACTAGCAGCGTCATAACAGGAACGCCCATATCCTGATGGAAGAAGCTCCCCTTGGGCCCACTGGGGGCATATAGGCTCAAAAGGAAGAGTTCTTGCTGCTCAATATGCCCCACCACCCAAACAACTTGGCCCTGGGAACCACCCCTTGATTTAGCCATTATAAAAGGAGTTCACTTATTCACCAATATGGCCACCCCTCGTTTCTTAGAGTTATAGAAGGAGAAAAAAACTTATTCCCACTGCCCCCTACATAGCTTTTCCATCTCTAATGAGGTTAAACGCACCTCCTGTAAAACAGCAATATCAACACGCTCCTTCTGCAGGTAAGCAAGAACCCGCTTCCGCTTAACAGGGTGGTTCAGCCCCCAACATTTAAAGTAGCTACCTTAAGAGACATAGTAAGGCAAAATGTACAGCAGGAACAGAATAATCCGAATACAAAAACATACAAAATAATGATCTGTGAGTACCCATACCAGCCATACTACCCCCTCTTCTCCCTCCCACCATGCCCCCCAAACCACCAACACCAATCACTTTTACACCCAATCACTCCCACCACACTGCAGCTCTCACACACCTCTCCCTTCCCCCCACTGTCCGTGCTACCTCCCCAACCCATCCATACCCTAGTCTTTCCATCCCCACACTCTCCCACCCCCTCCCCCCAAACAAACCAACATACAAAAATGAGTGTCTAAGCTAGATATTCAGCTGTCCTGCCCCAAATCCGCCCACCCCACTGAACGCACATTATTAAAAGTACAACAGGATATTTAAATCCTACTCTATGTATACTGATGAAAATCACAAATAGAACGTCTAGGTGATTTTTACAAATTGACTCCATAGAGTAAGTGCGTACATTTATACCTGTCTCAGAGGGTTTGTTTTTGCGCACACTCTGGGTGCTTATTATGAAAAGGCCACATGCAGTGCAGGAGCCACCTTAGGATTAAGGCAGCAGGCTAGAAGCAGGGTTTGAATCCCACAGCTGCTCCTTGTGATCTTGAGCAAGTCACTTAACTCTCTGTTGCCTTGGGTACAAACTTACGGGCCGATGCAGAAAGACTGACACGCCCTTTGCGTGCAGATAACGCAGCTTATACGCACAAATTCCACCACCCAAATGCAGAACAGAGATTGATGTGCACATAAACAGCAAAGGAAATGTATGCACACACAGTAACGCCAAGCATATGCAAATAGTATGCAAATGAGCATCATTATTAAAATGACATGCTAATAAGGTCTGCGCCTGATGTGGAGAACCGCGTAGAGGATTACATAACCACCAGCACCACCAATATCTCTACACTAGGTCTGAGGTGGTTTAAACATCTTGTGTGTGTAGGGAAAGACCGTTTCTTGGTATGTACCAACGAAGTTACTTTCAATGTGAAAATTCTCTGCGTGTATCTTTTCAGCGTATAAGCAAAAGTTTGGAGGTCAAGAAAAAATGTTTTTGCTTCTTATCCTTGTGTATTTTTTGCACTCATTTATCTTTTATTTGAGGTCTCTGTTGTGATTTCATAAAAAATGTTTTTGGGTGAAAAATTATTGATTATTATGTGGTGAGCGCCAAAAGAACCTGCACGTCTGTGCATATAATATGAGCATTTGACATTTACGTGCATGCGTATACACTAGCCACTTATAGTGCATCTGTTTGCGCATGCTTCGGCTGCCCTCCTTTCAACTTTACATTGAGGTTTTGTGCACAGCTCATTTGCATACACGCCCTTTCAGCATACCGGCACTGAAGTCTCGTGCTGTCGACGCACTCTGAAAAAGCATACACAGCTAATTGTGCATGACTTCAGAGACAGCTTTCTGCACCGGCTGGTAAGACTGTAAGTCCTCTAGAGATAGGAAAATACCTACTGTATCTGAATGTAATTCACCAAGAACATACGATATGCCATACTGGGTCAGACCAAAGGTCATTCAAGCCCAGAATCCTGTTTCAAACCATGGTCAGTCCAAATAATGGTCAATCCTGTAACATTCTCATAAGGTAGACAGATTCTGTGCTGCTTCTCCCAGGGGTATGCAGTGGATTTCCCTGGTCCACTTTAATAATTATAGTTTGTGGACTTTTCCTCCAGGAACTTCTCCAAACCTCTTTTAAATCCAGCTACACTAACGGCTTTTACTACATCCCCCAGCAACGAATGTCAATCTATATTTACCCATTTCACTCCACTCATTCTATTGACCTCTGTACAGCTCTCCTCAGCTGTTTCTTTTCCAAGCTGAAGAGCACTAACCTTTTAAGCCTTTCCTTGGAGTATTTTTCCACCCTCTTTATCATTTTGGTAGCTCTTCTCTACACCTTTTCCAATTCTGCTACATCTTTTTTAAGATATGGCGACAAGCATTGCACACAATATTCAAGGTGCGGTCACACCAATGAGTGATACAGAGGCATTATAATATTCTTGATTTTATTCTCCATTGCTTTCCTTGCAATTCTAGCATTCTATTTGCTTTCTTGGCTGCTGCCACACAGTGAGCAGAGTATTTCAATTTATTATCCATAATTCATTTTCTGAGTGGTGATTCCAATGTGCAACTTTGCATTGTGTAACTGTAGTTTGGGTTGTTCTTCTCTAAGAGCATAATTTTTCACTTGTCCACATTAAATTTAATTTGCCATTTGGACATCCAGTCTTCCAATTTCTCAAGGTCCTCTTGCAGTTTTCACTTTCCTATTGTGATTTAACAAATTTGAATAATGTTGTGTTATCTGCAAATTTGATCACCTCACTCATTGCTCCAAGTGTGACATTGAGAACAGAAGTGATAGTAAGGACCAAGTGATGATTATTCTGTACTATGTGTGGCGAAAAAGAAGATCCTCAAGTACTAAAAAATACAATCAAAGGCCAATAAATTTGGTAGAAAGATATCATAGAAAACCCCAATTCTAATGGGCTTCACTGGCCTCATTAGAATTTCCAAGCATACCAGTATATATATATTCCTATACCACCTTCTAAACTCCAGAAGGAAGCTCCCTTGGACATGATGCATTGAGATGAACATCAGCAGTAAACCTGAATGATTAAGAACATGTCCAGCATACACTGGTCTATAAGTCAAAGGGAGTTGCTAAAAACTCCTATGTGCTCATCAGCAAGAGACTCCATCTTTACTATTACCCTTGGATTTATTTTGGAAATATTTACTATTTTCTACTGTAAACCACTTTGCTATATGGTATGAAAGGCAGTTTAGAAAGTTTTAATAAATTTAGCATACCATGTGTTGACTTTGTATTTTAATGTTTTTGTTTTTATAGGAATGTGGTTTACAAAATTAAATTGAATAGATATACGACATAAGAGTGATACAAACCAACCAGTGGCGGAAGTTCAAATTTATAGACCCCCCCAGCAACAATTTTGAAAGGGCCCTAGAGTGGAGGAAGTTCACTTCAGAAGATACAGGAACAGCTGTAAGTGGGACAGAATTTATACCACTGGAACCAGCCTACTGTAACTAAATGTAACCTTCCTCGAGGTACTACTAGAAAGGCAGGAGGCAAATATAAGTAAATAATAAATAGGTAAATAAATGCAAAACAGAGCCTGCAATCCCTCTTCCCCAAGACTGGGGGCAGTGCCCAACCAAGGATTGTATGAGTGGTGTGGCTGCACAGGGCGCACGCATAGAAGGGGGCACTAATATCATCTCTGGGCTTCCTGCAAGCTCACAAAGAGTGAGTTACTGCATGCAGTTCAGGCAGAGGGGGGGTGCCAGATTTGTTGGTCGCACAGGGCGCGTTTCTAGCTTGGTATGTCCTGATTGGAGATACTTTTGTAAAGGCTTTGAGGTATGTATATGCCCATATACGTGTGTAAAATGCCTTTTACAAAATTACTCCCCACATTCGAGTACATGCTATGTATGACAAGCAGGCGTGAACTTGTATCGAACCTAGGAGTAGGCATGTTCAGGGCATACGTTTGAGCACAGCACGGGTGGAGCCACAAAGTACACATGCAAGTCATAAAATACACGTCTATGGTACATTCCCATAGCATGCATTTAGAGTATACCAGCGCCCTAGCTGATGCAAATACACGTCTATGGTACATTCCCATAGCATGCATTTAGAGTATACCAGCGCCCTAGTTGATGCAAATACACGTCTATGGTACATTCCCATAGCATGCATTTAGAGTATACCAGCGCCCTAGCTGATGCAAATACACGTCTATGGTACATTCCCATAGCATGCATTTAGAGTATACCAGCGCCCTAGCTGATGCAAATACACGTCTATGGTACATTCCCATAGCATGCATTTAGAGTATACCAGCGCCCTAGCTGATGCAAATACACGTCTATGGTACATTCCCATAGCATGCATTTAGAGTATACCAGCGCCCTAGCTGATGCAAATACACGTCTATGGTACATTCCCATAGCATGCATTTAGAGTATACCAGCGCCCTAGCTGATGCAAATACACGTCTATGGTACATTCCCATAGCATGCATTTAGAGTATACCAGCGCCCTAGCTGATGCAAATACACGTCTATGGTACATTCCCATAGCATGCATTTAGAGTATACCAGCGCCCTAGCTGATGTAAATACACGTCTATGGTACATTCCCATAGCATGCATTTAGAGTATAGCAGCACCCTAGCTGATGCAAATGGATGAAGATGCATTTTAGCCAGAATTTTGATTGCTTTTCTGTTGGAATCTTATAACCAGGGCCGTACCAAGGGTTGTGCAAGCAGTGCGGCTGCACAAGGCACAGGCAAGGAAGGGGACCTGATGTCGCTTCCTTGAAGCCCTATAGTAGTGAGTGTCTGCATGCATCTGAGTGGGGTAGGAGAGCAGCAGGTGTGCAAGCTGCACAGGGTGCATTTCTAGCCGGGTGCGGTCCTGCTTATAACACAGGCTTTTATGTGTTCATAAAATCAGCTTAAAATACCCACCTTCTTGGCCTCCCAGCTTGTTATAAAATTACCTTTTGACATACATTAATGAAAAGAGAGAACACTGCTATTCACTACCAGAATTCCTCAACAAAATTATTAACTTATGATGTTAACATTTGAGTAGACTTTGTTCTTTTGACAATGCAATAGAAAAATCATTACCTCTGCTTTGTTATAATGCTTTGGATGTCTGACAACTAATTGCCAAAAAAGGCAATAAACTCGATTTCTTCAGTGGTTAAAGGTCTTTCTGTCAGTCCATAAATTCTGCAGGGGGATTTGTTTATTCTATTTACTGTAGTTACCTAACCTCTGGGCCTTGGTATAAATCTGAGAGGGGTGCTGATTTATCCAGAAATCTGCCTGACGTTTGCTGAGTGCATGTAACGTCCCCCCCCCCCCCCCCACATGAAGCGGTTAGGAAGCTTGCTGATTCATCTGCCGAGGGAAAGAGATAAAAGCAAGGAGAGATACTATAGATCTGTCATGCTGCTCTAGGGCCGCTTACTGCAATAACTGGGGGTTATCAGGTGAGTCCATAGTTAATGGATAAGGGCAGAACCTTGGCTTGATGTCACATGTTTTCAGTTAACCCCTGAATATAAGGGAGAAGAAGCCACAGACCAGCAGAGGAGAAATTCTGCTTCCTTTGTTCGGGGTCATTGTGTTGTATTATTATAATCTTTCACATAAAAACAGTGATCAAAATTCTGTTAGAATGGCACTGTAGATCACATGTAAGAGACTCCTTTTTAAAATGTATATCTAACCATTTTAAATTAGGAGAATCAGGAAAGTAACCCTGCTAGGCCATGGAGGGTCATTGGATATTGTGATGAAGGTCATTGATCTGTCTCAGGTCACGATTAGATGGCACTGAACTAGCAAAGTACTCTTGGGCCTCGTGTCTGCCTCATGAGGCCTAGTCCCAAATCTGATGTGCCCGGATTTGTTCTAATATAAATGTAGGCAGATGAAATCTCGCTTCACCATCTCAGTATCTGTACTAGAGATAATATCTTTTAAGATTCAATTACTGGGGTCAACAATACATCAATCCACTATAATAACTGAGCCCAAGCAACCTTCTGTTTTTTAAAATTATTGTGTTGGACCATACTATCTGTAAAGCAATAAAGGTGCACAATTAATTTTTAAAACCTTTTTTACCTATTATGAATAATTATTTAAAAATTGTTTTAAAATATTCCTCATACTCCTTAAAGTAGCGTGTGTTTAAGTAATAAATAAATCACATTTTATACCATTGTCACATATCTGATAAAGTGCTATGTTTCGAACCATGTTCTGCCTCAGGGATTCCAGTACTTATCTGTTACAGTCCATCAATCATATGTCTATGACATCATCATGGTCCTCTGTCTTTCTTCCTACTTCCATTTGTCTACCTATGGCGTCTATATAATGACCTAATGCATGGCTCTTTAAATTCAATCAGCTGACCCTAGTCCTCCAATCAAACGCTTCATGTTCATTTAGAATGGATGACCTTTCATTTAAAAGTGATAAAGCATTTGATTGAAGGAATACGATCAGATTTTAGAAAGACCCAATTTATTCAGGAAGATCCACACCACACAGAAATTGCAAGGGGGACTGATGGGGATGTGGCTTGGGTGTGGCCTGGGTGGGCCAAAAATCTAAATGTGTATTCCCCGTTTTATAAAAGGAATCAAAATGGCCTAAAATGTCCTCATCTGGTTTTACACCTGCTCCAAGGCACTCATAGGGGGCAGTTTTCAGTGGCGGCGGCCAGCCCGAGTATAGCAGCTGACCATCATCACTTTAATTCTGACTGGGATATTCAACGCTTGGGTTGCATCCAGCCATCAGCACTGAATATCTGGTGTGCTGTAAAGCGTCTTAGCTAACTGGGCAATGGCATTATTCAGCATCTGGCCAGTTAGCTAACTCAGCTAAAGGTAGACTAGCCTTTAAAGTGCCTAACTTTAGCTGGTTTGTGTTCACACTCCTGCAGCTCAATATCACTGCAAGTGGCACCCCCGGAATTCCCCCCGCAAGTCCCAATGTTACGTGATTAGCATCAGGGTGCTTAATGCAATTAGGAAGGGATATCAATGCCCTATATTTTTTTTTTAAAGTGCTCATTTCAGCCAGGGCTTTCCATAAGCGACTAAGAGTAATTCTTCTGAATCCCTCATTGTTCATTTCCTTCATATTAAAAAAAAGGAAACATTTTCTGCCTCACTATAGGTTAACAAAATGGCTCGGCTACACTTGGAGGTGCCCCCCTTCCACATTGAAGATGCAAAATTGTCACTTCCATTTGGAAGCTGCCGAGTTAGCGTCACTTGACTTAGTTGATCACCGCACCCTTCTGGTTCGTCTTAGGGAAGCTGGTCTCACCGCTTCAGTACTTCAGTGGCTTCGTTCTTTTCTTTCCTGTTGTTCTTTCTCAGTTCTTTCTGGGTCCTCTTTCTCTCCTTCTACCCCACTCCCTTGTGGTGTTCCTCAGGGTTCTGTTCTCGCTCCTCTTCTCTTCAATATCTTTCTTGCCCCTCTTGCACTCTTGGTCCAACAACATGGTATTTAAACTCACTATCACGCTGACGATATTTTTCTGTTATATCACATGGATTCCTCTACTCCTGATATTACTCCTCTCCATACCTGTCTTTCCTCTGTGGCTTACTGACTTTCCTCTAATTTCCTTCATGTTAACCTCGCCAAAACCTCTGCTGTCTGGTTCACTCTTGGGAATTCTTCCCCTCCCTCCCTCCCTCCCTCCCTCACTCCCCTATTTTCTTCTTTACCTATCCCTGTGGTTTCTTCGCTTCGGTATCTCGGTGTCACTCTTGGTTCATCTCTCTCCTTTAAAGACCACATTTCCTCTGTAATTCAACGTTCTTTCTTCACTTTGAAGCAGCTTCGCGCTGTACGTCCTTTCCTTTCCTTTTCTTCTTTGGCCACCCTATTTCTCTCTCTCGTAGTATCCCATCTTGATTATTGTAATGTTGCACTAGCCAGCCTCCGTCAGTCTCAGCTTTCTCGTCTCCAGCGCATCCAGAACACCGCCGCTCATATTCTTACTCACGCCTCACGCTTTGAACATGTCACCCCCATTCTTCTACGTCTGCACTGGCTTCCTGTCCCTTTCCGAATTCAATTCAAGCTTCTCCTTTTTGTCCACAAATCAGTTCACACAGGTATTCCCCTCTATCTTGCTGATCAGGTTTGTCTCTACACCCCTCTCCGCACTCTTCGCTCTATCCACGCCAACCGCATGTCATTCCCTCCCCCTTCCCAGGCCCACTTGGAATCCACCCATTCCTCAGCTTTCTTCTTCCTTGGCCCGAGGCTCTGGAACTCGCTTCCCCTTGCCCTCCGTCTAGAACATTCTATCACTGCATTCAAAGCAAAATTAAAAACCCATCTCTTCTGTCTTGCTTACGACCTACCCCCTTCCCTTTCTCCTCTTTCCCCCCTTCTCCATTGATGTATTGACCATTTCCCCTTCATACCAGAGTAACCCCCCTGTCCTCCCTGTTGATATTTAATCCTCTCTGCCTTTTCTGTTCTGCTTCTTTGAATTTTATGCCGTTCCTTTTTCTTTTCTTTTCTTGCAGCACTAATTTTTAATTTTAGATGCTTTTATGGTAAACCGCCCAGATACTTTTTGTTGTTGGGCGGTATATTAAGTTTTAAAATAAACATAAACACTCCATTTTCCCATGTGTAGGTTTCTAAAGGGGCTGCTCTGGCGGTGTGTGGCTGCAAGTCCACCTGCATCTTGCATGTCCTTAAACACATTTTACAAAAGGATCAGCATTTAGCAGAGCCTTAGTAAAATGTCGGCGGAATAGTGTATGTCCCAACCTAGCTGTCCCAATTCCCATCTCCACGACCTCTCTAAAATGGATCTTCACATCTGTAAGACAGCTGCAGCAATACATTGCTCATCAGTATCTGTTGAGAGGAAAATATGCTCTGACCCACACCATTAGTGCAGTTTCCATGTGTTTTTCACCAAACACCAATCAAGTATGCTCTACAACCTGATAGGATCAGAATCCATGGTAGTATGGCTGCAGGACTCCTAATTTCTGCACACTGGGACTTCTATTCAGATACCTACCCGCTCGTTCTTTGCAACCCAATGGAATGTTGGAAAGAAATTATACATATGGGGTCGAGAATGTTGTCTGCCTCTCTGTGTCTGGAGGCAAAATAATATTCAGAAATTTAATTCAATGGATCCAAATTTGGCATGGGGAAAAAATCTTTTAAAAGGCATATATAGTTTGAAAATGAACCAAATTGGATTGGGAGTTCCAGAGAAATAACCCTCTAAAAAATTGGTACGATGCATTTCTATGGAAGAAGCAAGTTTAACTTCTGCAGCATGGAAACTTTGACACGCTGCAACAGCAGTTAGGGGCTCCTTTCAAACTGCCTTGCTCCTCTCCTTACCCTGTTACAAACATACACAGAGCCAAAACACAGATGCATACCTCCTTATATACACATCTATACATCCACAAAGGGATTGGAAATAATTCCATGAGGCACACTCTGCATGCCTCTCTCCCTACAGGGTAGCTCTTAGTAATTCAGATGTGTATTTCATGTTCTTTGTTTCTGCTGTGAAACTTAGTGACTGACCCATATAGCCTTCTTAATGACTGCTGTGCATAGTGTTACCTGGTGACTGAACCGTGTATAGCTTGCAACTGGTTTTTTCAAGCACTGCCAACTAGTGGTAGAGAGGCACAGCAGTACCTTTTGCCATGGGACCGAGGCACACGGTAAAATCCATCCTCTGAAATGAGTTGTGAGTGACAATTAATGATCTGATATATTATCGTGCTTAGATCCCTTTTATTGTTCTTTCCAAACCAACAGAATGTTTGGAACTATTTCTTTACAGAATGGGTGATAGATGCATGGAATAGTTTCCCGGTGAAGATGGCAAAGATGAGAACTGCTTGTGAATTCAAGAAAACACGGGACAAGCCTAGAGGATCTCTAAGGGAGAGAGGGATTGTAAGCTTAGTGCTGGGTATGGATGGGCAGAATGGATAGGTCGTTTGGTCTTTCTCTACTTTCATTTTCTATGTTTTGGTAGCACTCCGTTCAAATGGTCCCTCCTTGCTCCACTCTAGGTCAGACACACACAGAAACAACACAGATATATATAGATATATACATGATTCACCGCTTGTTTTTAAAACCCTACAAAGCAATGAGAGGTACAGTATTTAGGATTAAATCTGAAAGCATTTCTGGACAGTGAAATGACAAGACAATCTCCACGGTCCTCTCCTCCCTCCACCCCTATCATGCCTTTCTTCAGAGAGCAAACAAACCTTCTCAGCATGGGGTGTGTTGATTATCTCTGATTTGTGACTGGCGGTTTTCCTTGACAAAACCAGAGATAAGTAAACCCATTCCGACTGAAGGCATCCAGCTGCTGCTTAGAGTCGCTGAGTCATACTCTGGATGAAAAAGGGGGTGTGGAGCCTGCGCCCCTTCTCTTTACAGTGCTTTATTAAGCTATGCTAATATATTGCTAGGAGTTACAGGAGAACAAGCAACAAGATAACACAACTAGAAACAGTGGAACAGGAACGTGGCCTCTCAGAGTGGAGGAGTAGCCTAATGGTTAGAGCATTGACTTGGGACCCAAGAGACAAGGGTTTGATTCCCACTCCTTGTGGCCTTGAGCAAGTCACTTAACCCTCCATTGCCTCAGAAAAATCCAACTTATCAATGTCCTCCCTGTTTAATGTACATTACCAAGTTTAAGTTGCAAATATAAATTGCTTTGACTGAAATAATCAAGCAATATAACAATAATACCTCCAGGTGAAAGAAGAAAATAGAGGCCCATATTGACAAGTTACCTACAAGTTGAAAGGTACATAAACAAACCTATGAGTACAAGCAGACAGACCCTCCCCCAGCAAGGCAAAACACACCTAATTATGGAGTCAAAATTCAGTGATAGTGGAGACAGCTGCCAGAGTTTTAATTAATATGCATATTCATTACTGCTATACATATAGGGGCATGTTTACTAAAGGTCTACTTGATGTGGCACTGCATCCATAGAAACAAAAGGGCTGTAGAGATAACATAGTAAATGAAGGCAGATAAAGACCAGTATGGTCCATCTAGTCTGCCAAGTAAGATGGCAAGAGTAGGTGCACCTGCTTCTCCGTGCAGGCCACCCCTCCTCATGTCTGTTTTAGGGGTAGACCCACCGCTCCGTGTGGGACACCCCTGTATGTTGTAAAATTAGATAAGTTTAGTTTGATTTTATCCTGTTGTTACAAAGGGATCCACTGTGTCTGCCCCATGTCATTTTGAATTCTGTCACTGTATTTGCCCCCACCACTTCCATCGGGAGGGCATTCCAAGCATCCACCACCCTTTCAGTGAAAAAGTATTTCCTGACATTGCCTTTCAATTTACCCTCTTGCAACTTCATGTTATGCCCTCTAGTTTTACAGCTTCCCCGTCTTTGGAAGAGGTTTGTTTGTTCATTATTTCTCTTTAAGTATTTAAAGGTCTGAATCATATCTCCCCTGTCCCTCCTCTCCTCCAAAGTGTACATATTTAGGTCTTCTAGTCTCTTCTCATAAGGCTTCTGACGCAGGTTCCAAATCATTTTGGTCACCTTCCTCTGAACCGTTTCCAGTCTTTTTATATCCTTTGCAAGATATGATCTCCAAAACTGAACATAGTATTCCAAGTGAGGCCTCCCCAGCGACTTATACAGTGGCATTAGTACCTCTTCCTTTCTGCTGGTAATTCCTTTGTATGCAGCCCAACATCCTCCTGGCTTTTGCCACTGCCAGGTCGCACTGTTTTGCCACCTTGAGATCCTCAGAAATAATCACACCAAGGTCCTTCTCCTAGTCCATGTACACCAACCTCTTGCCCCCTATCATGTACATTTCCCTTGGATTTCTGCTTCCCAAGTGCAAGACACTGCACTTCTTCGAATTAAATCTTAACTGCCAATCATTAGACCATTCTTCCAGCTTTTGTAGATCTTTCCTCATGTTATCCACTCCCTCAGGAGAGTCCACTCTGTTGCAAATTTTCGTGTCATCTGCAAAAAGACAAACTTTTCCATGTAGTCCTTCCGCAATATCACTCACAAATACAATGAACACTGACGGGCCCAGGACTGAACCCTGGGGCACCCCGCTGATCACCCTCCTTTCATCTGAGTGAGCTCCATTTACCATCACCTTCTGTCGTCTGTTAGTCAACCAGTTTCTGATCCAGTTCACCACCTTGGGACCCATCCCCAAACTATTGAGTTTATTGATGAGCCTCCTATGAGGAACAGTATCAAAGGCTTTGCTGAAATCTAGGTAGATGACATCCATCGCATGCCCCTGATCCAGTTCTCTGGTCACCCAGTCAAAGAACTCAATCAGATTTGTTTGGCAAGATCGTCCTTTGGTAAAGCCATGTTGCCTCGGCTCATGCAACCTGCTGGTTTTGAGAAAGTCCACTATTCGCTCTTTCAGAAGCGCCTCCATTACTTTTCCGGCCACTGAGGTAAGGTTCATGGGCCTGTAGTTTGTCACTTCTTCCTTGTCACCACTTTTGTGAAGAGGTACCACATCCGCCCTTCTCCAGTCCTGAGGAACTACTCCTGTTTCCAAGGATCTGTTGAAAACATCCTTTAGCGGCCCTGCACGAACCTCTCTGAGTTCTTTCAGTATCCTGGGATGTATCCCATCTGGTCCCATGGCCTTGTCCACTTTCAGTTTTGCAAGTTGTTCTAACAAATCATCTTCTGTGAATGGTGTGGTATCTACTTCATTCCCATTTTTATATTTGGGAGTCATAGATGGTCCTTCTCCAGGATTTTCTTTAGTAAAAACAGAGCAGAAGTATTTGTTTAGCAATTTCGCTTTTTCAATGTCACTTTCCATGAGTCCGTTCCCAGCATTTCTGATTTTCCTCCTCTCCCGAATATACCTGAAGAAAGTTTTGTCGCCGCACTTCACATCTTTAGCCATCTTTTCCTCTGCCTTTGATTTTGCTTTCCTTATTTCTCTTTTTGTCTCTTTTAGTTTGATCCTGTCCTCCTCACTGTGTTCCTCTGTTTGCAAGCTTTTGAATTTTGTGAAAGCTGTGGTTTTTTGCCTTTATTTGAGCAACCACTTCTTTGGAGAACCAAATAGGTTTCCTTCTCCTCTTGTTTTTATTTACTTTCCTTACATATTTATCTGTTGCCCCTTTTATTGCCAACTTTAGTTTAGCCCATTGCAATTCCACTTCCCTTATCCCTTCCCACCCTGCCAACTCCTCCTTCAGGTACTTGGCCATTTTACTGAAGTCAGTGTTCTTGAAGTTTAGGATTTTGAGCTTGCTATGATCGGACTGCACCTTGGTTTCTATCTCAAACCACACCGTGTGATGATCGCTGCTGCTCACAGGGGCACCCACCCAGACATTCGACATACTCTGACCGTTAGTGAGCACTAAATCCAGCAATGAGCTTTCCCTGGTTGGTTCCATCACCATTTGTCTAAGTGATGCATCTTAGAAAGCATCCACAATTTCTTTTTGCTTCTTGCCAGATTTGCAGAAGGAGTACTCCAATCCACATTGGGCAGATTAAAGTCACCCAATATGATCACTTCCCCCTTTGTGGCTATCTTGGCAATATCTATAATCAATTCATTATCTATTTCTTCAATTTGAGTCGGAGGTCTGTAGACTACAGCAGTATGGATGACAGTGCCATCTCCTCTTTCCAACGCAAACCAGAGCACTTCTTCTTTTCCCCATGCCCCCTGCATTGCGGTAGCTTTAATATTGCTTTTGACATACAAGGCTCCTCCTCCTCCTCCTTTTTCACTTTCTCTGTCTCTTCTGAATAGATTATAGCCAGCTATTGCTATATCCCATTCATGCAATTCATTAAACAATGTTTCTGTAATGACCACAATGTCCAATTCCATTTCCACCATTAGGGCTTCCAGGTCTGGAACTTTGCTAGCTAAGCTTTAAGCATTTGTGCACATTGCTTTCCAGCATTTAACTGGCTTGCATGTATTTTGCATTGATTTTGTTCTGCCCACTTCTTCCCACTTGTCCCTGGTGTGTGGTTTATAAGTTTGGCTGTTTCTGATGTTGTTCTGCTTTTGCCGGGAGTGACGTCCTGAACATATTACCCTTTAGTAAACATGCCCCATAGTCAGCGGCATTTAGTGTACGATAAAATGAAGCAAAACAAAGTGACATGAAAAAAATGAAAGTGAACAAAACCAAAAGTATGATACAAAACGTCCTGCCTCAACACCCGTAGGGCACACCTCTCCCCCCTCACAGTTAAGCAGTCTACAGGGCAGGAAATTCAAAATGGGATTCTAAAATAGTTAACCAGACAAATCTTTTGACTCTCTGACTCATTCTACTTACAGTAGAGTTTAATGTTGAATATTGTTATAGGGAAGGGCGTCATCACTAGCAGAAGCATTATTCATTGCCATAAAAAAAACTTTAAAATGGCACTGAAGGGCTGGTAGGTTTTAGAAGAATAAAACTTTTTCTTAAACAAATAGAAAATTTTGAATATGGGTATGCCTGAGCTAGGAAGAGTAATCTTGAAGGTATGACGCTTTAGTAAATCAAAATATTCACATAGTTTAGTAGTACTCTCCTTCTGCTTTTTTTATATTTTCAAATCTTAAAAAGTTGAGTCATCTCGATAGATGCCTCCATGCCAGTTAATTGTATTTCTGTTATAGCTATAGAACTTTTTTCTTTATAACAATCTCTGAGCTACAATTTCAAACATAACTAAATGAGAAAAACTATATCTTCTGATCTGTACTACTCTTGTAACTAAATTCAGTGGTATTTAGAAAGTCTAGATATCCCTTAGTAATGGGCAGTTGCGCATCCTAAATTTAAGCTAATGAGTCGAACAGAAAAGGGGCTTGCTTAACCCTAGAAAAGGCTGTGGCGCTGAGAAATGAGTAACTGAGGCTTGTCCCAACCTTCCAGCAGTAATCACAAGTAGGGAAAGTGACATGACTCTTCTCCTAGAAAGGGAGGAAGAACAGTTTCAATGGAGTGGTATCCAAACATTCTGTTCTTTTGGAAATAATAATAAAATTTCAAGTGTGATAATATTTCAAACCATTAGACGTCACTCTCAACAGATTTCAAAGGATGGATTTTACACTTTAACCACAGGGTGTTACTGTTCCATAGCAACAAGTATTAGTCAGCAGCCTGCATAGCAACAAGTAAGAAAGCTATATGGTTCAGTCACTAAGTTTCACAATAGAATTTATAACAAAGAAAATGAAATGCACATATGAATCACTGAGAGGCAGCCCATCAGGATTAAGGTTGTTTCAAATCCTTCTGTGTTGTGTGTCTGTGTATGTGTGTGTCTGTCTTTCTATCTATGCTGTGCATCTCTGCACGTGTCCATATTTTGTTTGTGTATGGGGTCTTTCACTAAAGGGCGTTAGCTGACAGCGCATGTTCTAGCATGTACTGAATGCACATTGGGATACATGTTGCCAGCTAGCGTAGGGCCATGACAATGTGGGATGATTCCTGCATGCTCTGTCTTGTGCTAGGATAGCGAGTAGGGGGGCAGGGGCAGAGAGTAGGCATGGCATGCTCTGTGCAGTTAGCGTGGTGTTCACACCGTGCTAACTGCATTAGCACAGGATCACCTAACACCACCTCAGTAGGCGGTAAGTGCACCTGTGCTAATGTGCCGTGTGCTAAGGGTCAGGGCTCCACATTGACTGCTCATGCTTTCCATGCCCCCTACAGTTAACACAGTGGTATTGCACCTAACACACCATAGTTTCAGCACTATTGGTGCATACAGTGCAACACCCTAGCACCTTCAGTATATATAGTCCAAAGTCAATTCACTGGCCATGTAATTTTAGGAGATATTGGACATTAAGGGGTTGAACTGCAAGGGTGCCAATAATGTTGTCCATAGCTGTATAATTTTTTTTCAAACATCTGTTGTTTTGGAAAAAATAAATGTGGAGTTTATTTACATTTATAAGCTACAAAGACAGCACAGACTTTCAGGACAGAGTTTACTTGGAGAGGTTATTTTTCAAAACTTTTTATGTGGGTCAACAAATATTTAGCCTCATAAAAAGCGTGTTTGAAAACGACACTCCCTCTCAGTGCAAGTAAAGTATATCTGCTGCTCCTGGGGCCCATATTTTTACCTGTGTAGAACATAAGAACATAAGAAATGCCATATTGGGTCAGACCAAGGTCCAGCAAGCCCAGTATCCTGTTTCCAACAGTGGCCAATCCGTGTCACAAGTATCTGGCAGGTACCCAAAAAGGCGCACAGATTCCACAATGCTTGTCCTGGGGTAAGCAGTGGATTTTCAGGGTCCTCTTTAATAACGGTGTTTGGACCTTTCCTCCAGGAATTTGTCAAAGGTTAAGTTGCGGAGTGAAACTACACACAGAAGTTTCATTTTGTTTTATTTTATTTTGTATTAGGATTTTTTAACCACTTTTTATGAAGAGTTTCACGCAAGGTGGTGTTTCAAAGCAGATTCGAAGTGTACTGATAACAAAGTACCCACATTCCCCCACTGGCCCAAATTTTCAAAGGAAAACTCTGCAAGGAATGTGTATTTGAAAATTCACTTGCAGGCATTTGAGTATAATGTGCCCACAAGTCTGTTTACCCACTAATTTTGTTTTTAATTTGTAGCCTTTAAGTAGCACCAGGTCAAAAAACAAATCTTTATACCAACAATAGACAGGCGAGAGAAGAGCATAGGATTCTTTTTAAAGATGGGGCTATTACTTGTAAATCGACACCCCTCCCAACCAAGCAGTTATAAGAGCCCCCCCCCCCCCATAGGCATGCACAGAATGGTGGCTGATATACACTATAAGTTTGCAATGTGCATATGGTACAGTGATGGAATCAGACATATGCGAAGATATAGAATTGCGATGAAAATGGAGCATTTTAACGTGCAGTCCCATTGCTCAATTTATCCTTAAGATTCTATACTTTCTGATTCATATCTACTCCAGTGTAACTTATGCAATTAAAAATGTTGTAGGGCCAAAAGATAAACACGTTGGCTTTCAAATAAGTTACATTTTAATCAAATTGTATTTGCATGGAGTGATCTCTGCTGTCATCTAAGCATGTCCGTAGGTCCCTGTAGTACCAGGAGTCTGTCTTGGCTGTTTGACAGTGTCAGCTTTCTTGCAGCTGCCAGGGCTGTTTTCCATTCGCTTTGGTTTTTCTCGAGGTTTGGACAGAGAAATAAGAACAGTGCATCTGTAAGAGTCATTTCACAAGGCGCATTTCCAATTGCAGTGCTCTTGATGAATGCCTGAGCCCTGTCAGTTATGACTTTGCTGCTGGGTTTTGATACTAACCATACCGTTCCAAACATTTTGTTTTAGGGTAATATGCACGAGCTCAGTTAGACAGATTTCTCATCGATAGCATGGCCAGCTCCTCTTAAACCACTTGACTCAAGGGGAGAGAGAGAAGGAGCAAGATCAGACTGGGTTCCAGCTGTTTAGTCTACCAATCAGATTGGTGACAAGGAGTCTGGTGGTCAACCGACTGGCTGGCTGGGAGACTCAAGGAACCCTTGCTGGCTAATGCAATGACTAGTCATACTGATCTTCTATTCCCTCTCCTCTGCTCAGGTGTATCACATACCTGGGAGGAAATCCATAAAAGGAAACAGGGGAAGGGAGACCCCAAAGCTAGATTTCCACAAACTGAGAACTCCAGACATATCCTGTGCTCAGGAAAGGGGCGAGTGGGCATGTTGTATGTTGCCGTTTCTGCATTTTCTGAATAAGAAAGAGAATGTGTGTGTATGAGCGTGAGAGTGTGTATGTGGTAAACTCATATACTATAGGTTCCACTGAGTGATGCTTTGTGGTTCTTTGGAACTTTTGCTAAAATTGTTTCTATCCTATTTCCAAAAAATTACCTTTTAGAGGAAGATTTGAAGTGTGTCTTGTGTTTGATATAAAAATAATAAGCAACAACATTTCAAGTTTGCTTCTTGTAATATGCTACAGTATATATAATGTTTAGGGTTCATGCAACAAAGTCCCCAAATTCCTGAAAAAAATAACTTTATTTGTGACCCAAACTGGCCACTATTGGAGAAAAGATATTAGGCTTGATGGACCCTGGTTGGCTTTTCTTATGTTTTTATGTTCTTAAGCTTTCATTAAAAACAAAAAGTTTAAGTTGATAAATCCTGTAATTAAAATTAAATTAAATTACGATATATATCCGTAGCGAACATTAGACCAAAGTTTGGCATGACTAGATTGAAGTGCTGCTTTCAGAAACAAAACCCGGTCTTTATGAATTTTTCTCTACATAAATTAAGGTCTCTAACATAAAGAAAATCAAACAGGAAGGTACCGAGTACATGAGGTATCAGTATATATCTTCCTCCATTATGTCCTCATTTGTATATCACCTTGCTTCTTTTGTCATTTTTGTCTAATTTTGATAGATATTTATTTGTATGTAGCTCAAATGTTTCCATTAATAGTTCAAGACAAGTTACAAAACCAGAAAAGCATTATATGGGATACAATCCAGAACCCCACCAGTGATCTGGGTATATCTCATCAGGGGGGGGTAAGTGGGTTACAATCCAAGTTTGTATGGAAACATTCTGAGGCGTGAATAATAAAGGAGCCCTTTTACTAAGTGCTGCTGACCAGTTCATGTGGGTTATAGCATGTTACTGGCCACGATGAGCACCAATGCAAGGCAAACCAGCTACCGACCGCCGAAAAGCACGTTAACTGACACTCGCACATTAATGTGGAGGCTGGGTGCGTTACATGTAGTGTGTAGGCATGGAGAGCACATTAGCAAATGAGCACCGTTAACAGCAATTAGCGTGGTCGCGCCTAATCATACTTCTATGCGTATCAGTTGGTACACCTGCATTAATTGTGCTGAACGTTATTATACATCATTGCATGTTAGCTGCCAGGAACATGCCAATCATGCACCTGACAGCTGACACAGAGGCTTTGCATTTTAGTAAAAGGGCCCCAAAGTCTCAAAGGAGAGTGGGTATCATTGCCACTAGACACACACTTCCTGAGACTGTGCAATGGGTCAAGAAGGTATCATTACGCTGACTTCGGGCTAACTGCATATCACGAATAGCAGGAGAATAGTGCTCTGAGACCGTTTTAAACTAACGAAAAATGCTGGAAGCTTGTTCTTCAGTTGCAGTGAAAACAAACTGTAGACACAGATTTTGAGATCAGGCAGTTTGGAAGGTGGGGATGCCATTCCTTTTAGACTTGCTCCACTGTGGTATGCCTGTGCACACAAATAATGTAGGGTTAGTGGACGGGAGGGAGAGAACAGCAGGTAGCAAGGGCCCGCCTTCATCAGGTGAGGAGAGAGCCAGCAAAATTCAATAAAGTGCAAAATAGTAGCACTGTCCACAGAAGTGAAGCTTGAAGATGAGTAGCCATGATATGAATATAAAGCCCCAGGGGGAACCTTACTAAGGTGTGTGTGTCCCTGTACAAAATCACACTAGGCACTATAGGCCAGAGGAATTCACCATCAGTCCAAAGCATCCCCACTTGGGGCTGCTTCCATGGTACAATCCATAAATTCTATTACTGAGCAATCCCGCATAACTGAGTAGGTGACTCTATGGAAGGAAAGGACGGTGAAGGATCTAGAACTCAGCAAGTGGCAGGACCCGAGATTTAGACTTAGGTCTACCTGGGCACCTGGGCACATTGGGCAGCAAGTGTTCTCCAGTATGTTCAAACAGCTGCAACAGATTTCATTTCCTCCCAGTGGGTACCAAGGTACTTAGCATTTCCTTTGAGCTGCTATGACAGGCAGAGCTGGTACAAGGTACTGGGCACCATAGGCGGACCTTCAGCTTTACACATCTGAGATTTTGATAATCGCACTTCGCTTTGTGCCCACTTTCTCTGCAGGTCAAGTAATGTGTTGATGGCTCTTTAGAGTTTGAGTGGCTGCTGATCTTTGCTGACCCTCAGAAGCTGCTGCCCTAGGCAATGCCTAGTCTCGTCTAATGGTTAACCCAGTCCTGATGCTAGGTCTTCTTTGGTCTTCCTCTCTTTCTCTTCCCACCAGCTGGAGTCCATCGCAATGCAATTTTGGAATGTGCAGCCTTAGAATGTATCCAACCAGCTGGACCCTTTGCTCAGTTACAATATCCTGGAGCTTCAATGAATCACTTTTTCTCGGGATCTCTTAATTTGCAATGTAATTATGATGGATGACACCATGGATACTTTGCAGGCACTGCTGATGGAATACATTCCGTTTTTGTGATATCTTTGGAGTAATCTTCCTTGTTTCACAGGCATAGATTACACTCAGCAGGACAATAGCTTTATGCAACTTAATTTTTGTTATAGTATTGATTGTTGTTGTTGGTGCCCATATTTAATGCATCTGCTGAAATACCACTGCAGCTTTGCCAAGCTTACAATTGACATCTCTCTGTGTTGCCTTCAATGGACATAATGCTGCCATCATAAGTGAGGATGTGCACATCTTTGACAGGTTGTTGATTAATGGTTATTCATGTACAGGCTTGACCACCACCTTGGATGATCTTGGTCTTTTTCATTGCCAATTCTGTTTATTTATGTTTATTTATGTTTATTTTGAATTTGATATACCGCTCAGGCCGGAGGCATTAGAGCGGTTTACAATACCATATCATTTGAGGAAAAAAAAGAAAAAGAACTCCATTTAAATGATAGGACAGAAAAGAGGACAGAGACAGTCAAACAGATAAGAGAAGAAGAGGAACATGGAACAGCAAGTTACCACAAAAACAGCAGCACGTCACCCCAGTCCAAATCATAACATAAATGCTACCCTTAGCACCAGACGCCCCGGACCAACGCCTAAGGGCCACGCCAAAGGGCCCTCTGGCGAGGCCCTCAGGCGCGGGCCTGAAAGGCGCGGGCGCGCCTCTGAAGCGGCAGATTTTAAGCCGTTGATGTGGCAGGTAGGGGAGATGAGGAGGAGGAGCTCCCGCTCAACTCCCTCCGTGATGGCTGCTGCTCCCGTTCTGGCCGCGCGCCTCTGAAGCGGCAGATTTTAAGCCGTTGACGTGGCAGGTAGGGGAGATGAGGAGGAGGAGCTCCCGCTCATCTCCCTCTGTGATGGCTGCTGCTCCCGTTCTGGCCGCGCGCCTCTGAAGTGGCAGATTTTAAGCCGTTGACGTGGCAGGTAGGGGAGATGAGGAGGAGGAGCTCCCGCTCAACTCCCTCCGTGATGGCTGCTGCTCCCGTTCTGGCCGCGCGCCTCTGAAGCGGCAGATTTTAAGCCGTTGACGTGGCAGGTAGGGGAGATGAGGAGGAGGAGCTCCCGCTCAACTCCCTCGGTGATGGCTGCTGCTCCCGTTCTCAGTCTATTCCTCCCAGCAGACTTCTCCAAGCTGGTGGTCAACCTCTGCAGTCTATCTGTTGTTTCTCCCAGCAGTGCTCTTTATCCAAGTCCATGGGCAATTCTGATCTTTCCACTGGATGCAAACATTTGGCCTCTTACGATGTTTTCCATATGACAAAGTGGCAAGAGTATGCAGCCTTGTCTCATAACAGCGATGATACTGGAGAAGCCTTTTGCTGCCAGTTATCAAATGCCTTTTGAAGTTGAAGTTTATTGGCAGTGACATGAAATTCAATGCTTTGTTCAATGATATTCCACTGTTTCAACAATTTCTCATTGCATGAGCACCCACTGTGAGAACCTAGTTACTCTTCTCGCAAGGGAGCATCAATGGCATGCTGCAGGCTGACAGAAGTGTAATGCCACTCCATTTGCCATGACGCCCTCTTCTTTGGCAACTTGGCAATCACCTCTTGCTTCTATTCCTCTGGGCCACCTTCTACATGCCTGTAGGAGTTCAACAGTCTTGTTAGTTCTTTCACCATCCCAGTGCCACCATATGTCATCAGTTCCACTAAAATCTGGTCTGGTCCAGTGGGCTTGTTGCTTTTCCATGCTTTGAGTGCCATAGCAACTGTTTCTTCCATGATTTCATCTTGTTTTACTTTCAATTGCTCATTAGGCATGAAAGCATCAAAATAGAAAGTTGTAACTGGGTTTGGCTGATTCAAAGTTTCCCTGACATGCTCTACCCAGTGTGCAACCTGTTCTTCTTGTTTTTGCAAACTCTTTTCATATTTGTCCTTGGTTAGAGTGCTGGACTTATTTCTTGCTCCCATTAATTCTCTAACAGTTCTCTAAAGTGTCTGTATCATTTTGGTTAGCGGTTTCTTGCAGTTTGTCTCCCTTTCTCTCCAACCAAGCTTTCTTGCCATCTCAGCAATTCCTCTTAGCTCGACAAGCCAGCAATTGCTATCTGGTTGCAGCTGTTTTCCATTCTTGTAGTGTTCTTGCTCCCACTGACTTTTGAGAGTCTTCCTTTCCTCCCATCAGCTGCCATGTTCTGTTCTGTATCCAACATCCCCTTTATGTCCCCCTTCTACACCCAATTGTCTCATCTGCGATTTCATTCACGTACGCGCTCAAATAAGATTTGTTGTTCTTCTGTTTCAGTTGCCTATTGTAAAATATGGAATTTGTTGTTCAGCTTAAGTCTGAACTGTTAAGCAATGTCTCCACTGCATATAGTCTGAACTGTTAAGCAATGTCTCCACTGCATATAGTCTGAACTGTTAAGCAATGTCTCCACTGCATATTAAGGTCTAGGCATTCTTTATTCTCTCTTTCTCTTCAGAAGGTGCTTTGATGATGCTCTTAATATGTGGTGATAGCCAAAGAAAAATAAAGGGCAATGGCTCTGCATACAATAAAACTGGTTCTTTTATTGGCTCTGCTATTATATTTGTGTTTCTCCCACTATATACAAAAAATAGCAAAAGATACAAAACTATATTTATTATTTTTAAATTATATTTATATTATTTTTTTAATATCGATAGAAGGTAGAGGGATATCAACCAATGTTCTATTGGGCAATGCAGGGCTAAATCAGTGCAACAAGCATGCGATGGGCCCCAGAACGCCTTCAGAGTGTTGCATCATCATGTACCCCACACCTTCAAAATATAAAGCAACACCACCTAGTGATAAACACAAACATCCACAAGAAATATATATCCAGTGAGATAATGCCACGCGCAAACTCTAAATGAATGCTATATAATAGATTCAAGTGAAAGAATAAAAGTCTAAGAATAGAACTCATAGACTCGAGTACCAAAAAGCAAAACTACAGTCCAAAAGACACAGTTCCAAGTAGTAAAAGCACTTAGCACATAAGCTTATTTGTTTTTTTATACCACTTTATCATTTAGTCAAGCTGTTTACATTGTAACTTAAACTTGATGATGTACATTAAACAGGGACATTGATAACTTTGATTCTTCTGAGGCAATGGAAGGTTAAGTGACTTGCCCAAGACCACAAGGAGTGCTAGGGGGAATCAAACCCTGGTCTCTTGGTGCCCAAGTCAGGCTGCTCTTCCACTCCAAGCTTCAGAAAGATAACTATAAATGGTGATGTCCCAAAATCTTGCAGGAACTCAGATTGTGCTATTACTTGAACATACACGACACCTCCCACTGCTAGCACCACGGTGTTTCGACAGAAACTCTGCCTGTGACAGGGGCAGTAAATTCAACATCTTTCAAACATTCTGACACCTCCCAATGCTGGCAGCACAAAGTTTCGGCTGTTACTTGGCCTGCAACAGGAGCTGTAAACTACAAAACACAACAATGTAGCAAAACGCATACCTATGATACAACATAGGGAAAGGTAGAACTTACTTCGAAAACTTCCAAACATTCTAGTAACACTTCAGCCTCCCATCGTACAACTGCCATTTCTAAAGACCCATAAATCACTGATCTCACCTTAAAGAGGAACAACTAACAAACACCCAAAAATAAGTAATTAAAAAACCGACCAATCAACCTCCTTTTTCAAACCACCAGGAATAATAGTATCAAGTTTAAAACTCCAGGCGTTGTTCACTCCATAGCAACAAAGTATCCAAATCTCCGCCACGGATATCTTCTCATATCTGCTGAAGCACACTGAAACAGAAATCCTCAAAAACATGGAGTTGCTCAATACAATGTGAAACGAGGGGGACAGACAGATCGCTATTCTTGATGCGTCTTCTGTGATCAATCCAGGACTGTACCAAGCTAAAAACGCACCCTGTGTGACTAATGAATCTGGTACCCCCAGCCATGCTTTGAGTTTCCTGGAAGCCCAGTGATGATATCAGCACCTCTTTCTGTGCTTGCACCCTGTGTGGCCGCACCGCTCGCACAGCCCTTGGTACGGCCCTAGCTCAATCATATATACACTGAATTTATTCATCATTTTCCCTACATAAATGAATGAACAAGGAGACCACGTGGCATGCACTACTCCTCTGACACATTGCCAGAGGTCGTGGGGATAAAAGACGGCCCTTTTCTAAGATCTTCAACCGAGAAGGGGACAAAGTAATCCCAGAGATATGACTTCTATTCTTATGCCTTTTATTCTTTCAATTGAATCTATTATTCACTTAGTGTTTGCTGAGTGGAATTGTCTCACTGGATATAAGAACATAAGAACATAAGATATGCCATACTGCATCAGACCAAGGTCCATCAAGCCCAGTATCCTGTTTCCAACAGTGGCCAATCTAGGTCATACGTACCTAGCAGTTTCCCCAAAAGACACAGGTTCCACAATGCTTGTATTGGGTCAAGCACTGATATCCTGGGTCCCTTTTTAATAATGGTTTATGGACCTTTCCTTTCCTCCAGGAACTTGTCCAAACCTTTTTAAAACCCAGCTACACTAACAGCCTTTACTACATCCTCCAGTAACAAATTCCAGAGTTTGATTACACGTTGAGTGAAAAAAATATTTTCTCTTATGTCTTAAATAGTTTACCCTGTAGCTTCATTGCATGTCCCCTAGTCTTTCTATATTCTGATAACGTAAACAATCAATCTACGTTTACCCGTTCCACTCCGTTCATTAATTTATAGACCTCTATCATATCTCCCCTCAGCCGTCTCTTTTCCAGGTTAAAGAGCCCTAACCTTTTTAGCCTTTCTTCATAGGGGTATCCTTCCATCCCCTTTACCATTTTGGTGGCTCTTCTCTGTACCTTTTCTAATAACGCTATATCCTTTTTAAGATACGGCGACCAGAATTGCACACAATATTCAAGGTGCAGTCACACCATGGAACGATACAGAGGCATTATAATATCCTTTGTTTTATTTTCCATTCCTTTCCTTATGATACCTAGCATTCTATTTGCTCTCTTGGCTGCTGCTGCACACTGGGTGGAAGGTTTTAACATGTTATCCACAATGACGCCTAAATACATATATTTCTTATGGATGTTTGTGTTTATCACTTTGCTGGTGTTGCCGCATGATGATGCACCACGCTGAAGGTGTTCTGGGGCCCATCGAGTGTTTGTTGTACTGATTTATCCCTGCATTGCCTACTAGAACATTGGTTGACACCTGTACCTTCTATTAAGAATTTTTAAAAAATTATATTTAATAAGATTTAAAAATAATAGTTTTGTATCTTTTGTAAATATAGTGGGGGAAAGGTTATTTTATTGGCTCTGCTATTATATTTGTCTTTCTTAATATGTGGTGGTCAGAGCCCACATCAGCCCTTCCAAATGTTCTTACATTTTGTACTGTTAACATCTGCTGCTTGTTCAGACAGATTTTATTTTTATTTACATTCTCTTATATACTGTGCTATTCTGCATCAGTGTGGTTTACATTGAACAAACTGAAATTACATTGAACAGGGCATTATAACTTAGAGAACTATTTGTACAGGGAACATGGGCTATGGAGGGTTAAGTGGCTTGCCCAAGACCACAAGGAGCACCTGTGGGTCTAGAAACCCCAGTCCTTCCGGCCCAAGGTTGCTGTCCTCTAGTGGACTTTGAACCCCTGACCTTCTGGCCTGAAGTACCTTGCCCCAACCACTAGGCCACTCCTCCACTCCTCCACAGATGTAATGAGTTTGTTGTTGGTGTTCCCATCTAGTGACTGCCACGTCTTCTTGTGAATGTCTTTATGGGCGTAATAGGTATTACCAACACACAGTTGTCTATACTGCAAAATAAATGTAGGTGATCTCTGTTGTCATTAGTTTGTCTTTTGTTGTTCCATTTGGTCCACTCACATTTTCTAGACCCCACCTGTTGTTGTCAGTTGGCAGGACCTGAGACAAGCATGGCTTTTACCAAATAAAGACTGTCTCAGTTTCTTCAGTAAGGTGACTAGAGTTATCACTAAGACATGCATTGGGTGTGGTATACCTGAACTCAGCAAAGCTCTTGATATTGTCCATCTTCATCATCATCAAATGTTACAGGAAGCTCAAAAATAAACAGGGCAGTGTAAGGGTCAGACATATGGTGGAAAACTGGATTAGAAAGTGAGCTAGAGAAAGCAGCAGGTAATAGTTAATGGAGAGAAAAAAGCGTAAGGGTTTGCATTGGGGGTCAATTCTGTCCAGTACCTTTGGAATCGGAGCTAGAATGACCTGTATTTCTGCCCTGTGCACATTATTACTGTGCTGCCCCTTCCACTCCTCTACCAATGGTTTCAGAGGCCCTTCATGATCTTCTCAGAGTTGGTTCAAGGTGTTGGCACCCTAGGCAAACCTTAAGCCTTACACCACCCCTGGCTGTCAGAATCTGTTTAACTTTGAATGCCTTGCTCTTTGCTGCCCCTCCCCCCCCTCCCCCCACACACACACACAGAAGCTGCCACCCTAGGTGGCTACCTAATTTGCCTAGTGTTTTGGCTGGCCTTGAGTGCCTGAACGCCATTCATAGGAGGCCAGTGTGCATGGGCGTCAGAATGGGGGAGCCACAGGGGCCCCGGCCCCACCAAAACTTTGCTTCTGCAATTGGGACTTCCTCTACATCGGTCCATGAGGATCCGATCTCCCTCAGGCAGAAGCAGGGGAAGGCCAGCGATCGCAGCTGCATAGAGTTTGGCTGCCAAGGAGCAGAGCTTGCACCCCCCCTTCCCCCCCCCCATGGAACACAATGTTCTGATGTCTCTGCGTGGCAGGGTTAAATTAAATCAGCCAGCTTTCTTTTGGGAGAAACTGGGACACTTGTTACCCGTAGTATCAATAGTAAGTGGCCAGGTTATACCTGACACAAAAGTGTTAGTGCTTAAATATAAGGAGAGCATATTCAGTAGCAGCGGTCAGCACATGTAAAGCAGCTAGCTGCTGCTGCTTTAAATTATACCCAAATATTCAATGCAGGGGCCATATCCAGCCTCCAGCAGTGAATATCCAGTTTGCCAGATAGCAAATTAGCTGAGATATTCAACCCCTGGACAGAAAGCTAAACCAGCTAAAGTTAGGTCTGATTTTTTTTTGCCTAACTAGGGTTAACCAGTCAGTGGCTCAATATTGCAGCTAGTCCTCGGTGCTGCCCCTGCTGCACCCCCCAATGCCCCGTTGCTAACCACTTAGTGTTAGGGCATTCGGTAGGTCTACGAGAGGATATTAAGTGGCGTAGAACCAGTATAAACAGCGGCTTTCCTCAATTCTACCTTAATAGTTTATGGACTTTCCCTTGAGGAACTGATCCATATCTTTTTTTAAAGCTAGTGCTCTCTCCTTCTCTTTTCACCTTCAGCCTTCTCACTTCCCTCCCAAACCACGGTCTTCTGTCTCTCAGTCCCCAGTAATCTCCCTCTTCTAAACCCCGACTCTATCAACACTTTGTCTTCTCTCTCCACCCTTGACCCTGCACCATCCATCCCCACCCTGGATTCTTTCCCTCTCCCCAGTTCATTCCCTATCTTCCGTATCTCTTTCTGCTTCACCACAACAGGTTCAATCCTATGTCTCTTCGATCACCAAATAGCTAATTCCCCATGGCAAAATTGTTTCTCTCTCAGTCCCAGAAGATTCTCCTCACATCCTCTTCTCCTAAAAAGCTCTTCCCACATCCCCCAAAACCTTGAAAGGCTCCCCCACTCCCAGCCTCAATCAACTCTATGTCCCACCTCCTCAACCTTCCAATCCTCAGTGCTGTCTTATCAGGCCTTCTCTCCCCAATCCACTCAACAATCCAGTCTGGTTTTCCCTCATTTGCCTACAGTCAGCAGGAGAATGAAATGCAACAAAATAAAACAAAATGAGAAATTTTGTTAAAATATTGGGGGGGGGTTTTCAAAGAAAGCACATCCATAAGAGAATGTATTTCTGTACATTATAGATGTCACACCAAAGAAATGTGTCATGTGTTTGTTGTTGGAGAAATTCCTCAGTAAAGCTGATGCTGTGTTGAAACACTGTAACTGTGTGAGGACTCATTTTTGGGACAATCCCATAAGTCTAACAATGCCTGAAATAAAATTCTTTTCTTTTCAACTGAAGAATACCACACCAGGGTAATAAAAAAGTGAGTCACAATAGCAGCCCCGGTATCAAGTGTGATCACCCTGAGATTACAGGAAGTTAAAAGGAGGAAAGATCAAAGAAAATGTGAAGAAATACTTTTTTTACTTACAGTGGAGTAGATGCTTACAATGGCCCAGAGACTGAATAGGACTTGTGGTGCCAGGAGACAGGGGCAACTGAGTGAACCAAATGGTCCTTATCTATTGACAGCACTCATGTTACTTTGTAAACTGTTTTCATATATCTAGTTTGATCAGTGCGTGTGTGTGTATGTGGACGTAGACACGCACAAACATACATATATAGAGAGAGAGATAGATAGACATATCAGGGCTGGATTTAAGACTTTAGCACCCATAGACAAGGCCCAAAGAGCAGGAGGGAGAGGTGTCGGAGATAATCGCAGAGTCGGAATGGGAACAGCAAAAGGTCATCGTGCCGCAGTGGTACACCTTGAAGCAGTGAATGCACAAGACCCTAAAGTAAGGGGAGCGGGCTCCTTTTGGCCGGGATATTTGGCACCTTCAAAATATGGCACCCTAAGCAGTTTCCTAAGTTGCCTATGCCTAAATCCAGGGATGATTTCTACCAGTTTATGAGACTTGAAAGGTCTCTAAGACAGGTGGCTGGAAACTAACTCTATGGAATATTCATGGCTTTACATACAGAGAAACCTTTCAGATTATTATTGGTGTTATAAAGGTTGTGTGTTCAAGACCTCATGACTGCTTCAGGCAGTGTGGGCATTTATTTTATACATATATCGCTGTCTGGTTTATAAAACCTATCCACGGTGGTACAGAACGTGCCTTAAGAACATAGGGCCCGATATTCCAAAGCAATTACAAGGTTGACAGACCTGTAAACCGTGCAGCTGCCTCTAAGCAGGATATTTATAAGCACTGACATGGTTAGTGCTGCTGAATATCCCCAGATGCCGTTGCTATACACCCCCGATGCTACACGGAAGCGGTACCTGGGGATAACTGATCAGCGGCGATATTCAGCCGCTGCCCTGTTAACCCTTAGCGACAAAAGTTAGGCACAGCAAAAGCTGTCCTAACGTTTGCTGCCGTAACTAACCGGGCAGCGGCTGAATAACCCGGCTTCTGGCTTCCGCGGCAAACCCAGATATTCGATGCTGGCGGCTGGATATGGTCTCAGAATTCAATATCCAGGTTAACTCTTCAGCGATGATGGCTAGATGCCGTTCTTGTACAAGCTGTTGCCACTGAATATCAGGCCCATAGCTTATGTTTCTATTCCTCTCCCATTTTCACAGGAAATGTCATGTGAAATTTTTCTAAAGGACTCATTTCCATATCGTAGCAAAACACCATACAAAATTGCCTCTACTGCATGCAAGAAGGCAGACCTTAATACATGACCCTCTGCATCATCAGAGGACTAGCTTCAGGCCTATACATCCTAGTTAAAGTGACTTTTCTTTTAAAAGAAAACCATCTGGTCCCCTTACCGCTGACATCACACAGTTCTCTAAAACTATGTAAAAGTTCTAATTGCTCATAAAATGCTTAAGACAAAAGGGCAGCAAAGCTATCAAAACACTGCATACAATAGAAGTGATTTGTAAGTGAGGGTTCTTCTTTGCCTGTAAATGTGATGGGAGATTAACTGTGTAAACAAAACCGTCACTTCAAAGAAGGACTGTCACAAAGCTCAGTCATATAGCAGAGCAGAGGATGCAATGAAGGTCAAAAGACGGTAGACCAAGGCTTGCTTATAGTATCTGGGTCTGAGAAGAGAACTTTTACATCAGCTACAGCCCATGGTCCCTGGTGAACACTTTTTGCAACAATGGTCAAGCTGAACAGAAAAGTAGAGAGTTAAAAATGGGGGCCCCCAGGTAGTTGTGGGTAAAGGCTTATAGCACCAAAGTCCAGTAGAGTTTGGGTCAAATTGAGATGAAAATGCAAAAAGGTGCAGAAAGCAATTGGGAGACTTAAAAGAAATAATTCCGCACTATCTAAATCGGTACTATGATCACCATTTGGTGGGCTCAGACAAAACCAAGTGAAAAAATTAGAAAGTCATTGTGCTTGTAGAGTTTAAAAATAATGAGGGGGAAATTTAAACCTGGATATTCAATTCTGGGATCATATCTGGCGCCAGGATTGAATAGCCGAGCTAGCTAAAGTAGTGAAAGTTAGGCCAGGGTTTCCTGTACCGTAGCTCAATATCACCACGGCCCGGTTAGCAATAGCTGCTACCTCTGCTCCGCTCCGGAAAGCCCCAATGCTACCTCCTTAGCATCGGAGTGGCATAGGGGGATATTCAGCAGCACTAACCGTGACAGCAACAGTCTCAAAAACCATGTAAATGCCTTTGAAAATGTACCTCAATATACCTTCCTGCAAATACAGGGAGAGAGAATAAACTCCACAGAAAGCCTGGCACAGAGAACTCCTTCTGCAGCAAGAAAGCGCTGGACTTTTGTCCAGTTCATAAATGTCATGCTTTCTGAGGGAGTTGTTGCTTGCACTATTTTTATGTTTTTCCACACCAGAAACCGAAGGAAATGGAGAAAACCAATGTCAAAGCAATTTCTGCAGATGAAAACAATTTTATCAATATAAATTGGCTTTCTGGAAATGGCCTGCCTTCCATGCAATGCATGCCACAGCACAGGTGCATTTGCCTGCACTGAAAAGAGGTTCTCCCAGGGGTGCAAAAGTAAACATTCAGAAGGCATTTTCAATACAGTGGGTATACCTTTAGTGCAAAATGTGAAGACACATTTTAGAAAAGAGGTGGAGATCAGAACTGAGAGGTCAGGGTAACAATGTTTACAGTTCCTGCAGTATGTTAGAAGGGGCTCTGCTAAATACACCGTGCAGGGCCAGGTGCTGCCATTTTTCAAGATGGTGGGGCAAGAGCGGGAGCACGTGGACAGCCCTCCCACGTGTTTGTAAAGGTACCGAGAGGGGGGTAGGGGGTGTGGAGCTGCTGGGCCACCAGGTATATTTTTAGCTGGGTGGGGGGTTTGAGGTCTCTGGACCACCAGGTTTATTTTTTGGGGGGTGAGGGCCCCCAACCGTATTTTGATGGCTTTGGGAGTTTTCCCTAATGCCTGGATCATCTGAGGGGAGTTTGGCATTTCCCCTCAGATGATCCAGGCATTGGAAAATGCCTCCGATGCCATCAAAATACTGTCAGGGCTCATATGCAAATTAGCCACGCAGTGCCCCCGTTTGTCTGGGAGAGCATGCCAAACTAGCGCAGACTTCTGTGCGCATGTGTTTGGCTTGCTCTCCCAGTTTAACGCTGCCATTTGTGCTACAGTTTAACAAATACTACTGGTAGGGAGGGGTCTGACACCGTTGAGGCTGAATCTATTATGGGAGTGTTACCTTTTATGTCTTACACATCCCAAGTGACAAAGGTTTTACGTAAGCATTGGCGAGTGTTACAAATGCATAGTTGTTTTCAAAAACCTGTACGTTTTGCCTATACAAGGAGTCCCAACCTGCGTGATCATCTGGTCCATTCCATTTTGCCGGTTTCCACTTCTGATGAAGATTGTTCTGTACTGGGTCATTGGGCATGTGGCCGCTGTACGTTTTGCAGCATTACCATGGTTGGGTCTCAATGGGTTTGCCCATTGTCACATCGGTCTTTTTCATTTTCTGGATTTTCTACATGTCAGTCTAGTTATATGGTGTATATATTAATTTGTCCCTGTGGACTCGTGTATGTAGGGAGAACTATTCGCCCGGTCAAGACGCGCTTGGGGGAGCACGCTTCTAGGATAAAGCAAAGGGTTTTGTCAGCGCCGGTGGTTAAACACTGTGTTCTTAAAAATCATTCTTTTTTTGATTTTAAATGGAGAGTGATTGATCAGGTACCACCCCTCCCCCGGGGGGGGGTGATCGGGAACAACAATTGCAACGACGGGAACAGCGTTGGATATTCCAATTGCATTTGGTGGCTCCTTTGGGCTTGAATGCTGAATTGGACTGGTGGAGCTTGATTTAATGTTTCAACAATGGGGAGGTTTGTTTGACCTTGTGCATTCATCAGGTATTCATTCACATTTTTTAATCTGGTTCGGTCCAGGGGTAGGCGCTCTGATTGAAGGCATCTGTCATGTGACCAATCAGGTGGCAGCCGGCGGGACCTATCAGCAGCCATCACTACGATGTATATGAACTGTTGGGTTTAGCGTTTTTTAGTGTTTTGATGGCGGGAAAGTAGGCTGGTAGACATTCAACAGAGGAACACTTGATACAGGGCTTTTTGTTGGCCCGAAACATGCATGTCGTGTGGACGTATGTCTGGAATCCAGTTCTCTTTGACCGGGAACATCGTCTGAGATAAGTGTGTCCACACTATTTCTATATTTTGGGTGATTTTCTTCACTGGATTAAAAGGGCACTTCTTGCATCGAGGGGGGGGTGTCATCATTTCTCCTCTCAGGCAAGTCGATCCCGACAAAAATGGTGATATAGATATTGGTATATAGTTTTTGGATTTTTTAATTGCTACACCCATCAGCTAATGGTCAATGACTTTTCTACTTGATTGATAGTACGAGCAGTCATTGCTTGACGGAGGTTATGTTTTTTGGTTTGGACAGTTTCACAAATGGCTAACGCATGGCTAATTTGCATATGGGCCATTTTCTGTACGCCGGCGCAGAAGTCACGCACTATCTGTGAGCTGCAAATAAGCATAAAACGTTGATAGCATGTGACTTCAGCACCAGCTTTCTGCATCAACCTGCAAATTCCAAGCTGAGTCCTAGGGCGCTGTCTCAGTCTACGAAGTAGTTTTGCCCAGGGGACCTCACTCTTTCCAGCATTCCTTCTGCCTGCTAACATCCCTCACCTTAAATGTTTATTTGTTAGAAAGACAGGACAGCGTAATCGGAGGACTGTGGTGGGCCAAATAGGATTAACCCTGCAGGACAAAGCAAATCTCTCCACCATGTCCCCCTCCATAGATCAAAAGGGCCTTTGCCTCCGCTCTGCTGGTAGTACTCTGTAACACTGTAAGTTATTTCCAGCAGGGGAAGGTCAACAGACTCTAGGGCTTGATGGAACAGAGTGTAGCAAGGTCTACACAGAGCCTAGGACCAGGTTCTGTGCAGATTTTTCTGTGAAGCGTTTACCGACTGATGCAGGAAGGAGATCTGTGCAGAAAAAATTGGCATGTAAAACTTTGGGCAGACATTAGCACTTTTCACTTAAATCCTATAATATGAAGGCATTTGCTATTATCCCTTGATGGACAGAAGTATGCACAAAGCTTGAAGTCTTAATACTTAGCTTTTTACTGCTGGGAATTTAATTCCTGGTATGAGGCGGAGCAAAGCACTGTAAAGCAAGGTAGGGTGCTGTTCTAGCTTAATGTGGCAGCATGATTTACTTGTGATCAGGGCCGGTGCGAGGATATAAGGTACCCTAGGTGAACTACATTCCAAGTGCCCCCCTCCCACTCCAGTTCCCACCACCCCCACCTCTCTTCAGGGCATGCACTGCTGGCAATATTCTTAAAATAGCACCAAAGCACCGGAGTTACCTTCAGCTCTGATGCTGCTTCCATCTCCCCTCCCATTTTACTTGTTTGCTAGGGAGATTTACACAGTGGGCAGCTCTGCTAACCTTGTTAATCCCTTTGAATATCAGGCCCTGGGTCATTATGAACTCTGTGACAGTCAGTCAAGCCTCCAAAATCTGAGTATTACATAGAAATATAGAAAACAATGGCACTAGTGGTGTAAAGTCCACCCAAACTGCCCCATTTATAGTCCCTCACATATCTTCTGAGGTGGATTCCACCTGCTGTGTTGGCCCTTTCAGATATTTTGCTTGAGGGCCTTCAATTTGAATTTCTGCCACCAAACAGCACATAAAGACCATATAGCCCATCCAGTCTGCCCATCCGTAAGAATTATAATCTCTTCCTCTCCCTCAGAGATCTTCTGTACTTGTCCCATGCTCTACTGAATTCAGATACAGTTATCATCTCCACCTCTTCCAGTGGGAAGCTGTTCCACACATCCACCTCCCTTTCCCTAAAGAAATATTTCCTCAGATTATTCCTGAGTCTGTCTGCTATCACCTTCATCCTACGATCCCTCATTTCAGAACTTTCTTTCAACTGAAAGAGGGCCACCTCCTGTGCATTTATACCATATTGGTCCGTTTTACTTTTAAAATTTAGAAAAATCCATAATGCCATTTATCGTGAATTATAATGTGCTCCTATAGTTTGCCCTTCTAATTTCCAACTTCACCACTGATCTGCAGTCTTCCATCAAGGTCCCATTAACTTGGATGTCATATTCTACCTGCAGAAAGCAGATTGTTGCTTAGTCTCCTTACAAACCTGCAAATTCTCCAGCAGGTAAGAGTGTAGGACTGAGTCGTCAGCACTGTTCCCTCTAAACCTGGGGTCACCAACCTCCAGAGGGCCGCGGGCCGCACAGCCGACTACAGGGAGCCTCGCGGGCCGCACCCCCCTTCTCCCCGCCCCCGCGAAAAAAAACAACAAACGCAAAATTATGAAAACAATGGCTGATCACCTTTATTGAATTTAATGAGATGGCTGATGATTCATGCTAGCAGACAAACGCTTAAAGTCCGGCTTCACAGATGACACTGACAGGAGAAGGGACGCTTGCAGGTGGTCGTCGGTGAGCTGTGAGCGCATGGATACAATGGCGGGAATCCTTGGCGGGCCACACGTAATGTTAACCGGGGTAGAGCCTCGCGGGCCGCACGAAGGGACCTCGTGGGCGGCATGCGGCCCGCAGGCCGCAGGTTGGTGACCCCTGCTCTAAACTGTGCGCGTGTGCGCGCGCACACACCTCAACAAGTGAGCGCACATACTTTACAACAGAGCGCACAAAAATTACAGCTCTGATTCTGATAGAAAACAACACAGACGTCTTAAAATTTAAAAGTTATGATTGTAATTACTAGAAATTTCCCGCTTCATTTAGTAATCGTCTATTTTCATTTAATTTGATTAAAATCAATGTGGTGTACATACTGTATTCTGACGTGTAGTCAAATTTTAAAGTATATAACTCCGCGTGTTGCTATGTGGCGCACAAAAATTTAACCTTCCTTCAAAAGCTGCACACAGCTGATATTTTATGCGCACACAGCCTACAGAAAATTAGAGGGAACACTGGTCGTCAGCTTGTTATTCGTCAAGCTACCTTAATGGAAACGCTGCTAAAGGAGAGGACGGTGCAGTTTCTGGAATCCAATAGATTAGAGGATCTGAGACAGCATGGTTTACTAGAGGTAGATCTTATCAGATGAATCTGATTTCTTTGACTGGGTGACCAGAAAACTGAATAGGGGGGAAGCACTCGATGAGGTATAATTAGATTTCAGCAAGGCCTTTGATACTGTTCTGCATTGGCAACTTATAAGTAAACCGAGTGCTCTAGGGGTGGACCCTAAAGAGATTGGGTAAGAAACAGATTGAGTGGGAGGCGACAGATGGTAGTAGTAAATAGAGTTCACTCTGAAGATAGGGGTATTACCAGTGGCTTACTTCAGAGATTGGATCTTGGTCCTCTTCTTTTTAATGGGGACGTGGGGGGAGCGGGGTGAGGGGGGGGGAGACAGCAGAAATGAGTGTTCATCTAGGGTGCTTCATATCCTCTCATATCCTTGCATGGGCCCTAAAGTCACCACACATATGGAAAAGGATGGAAGGGTTCAGTGTACATGAAGATCAAACTGGGGCCGATATTTGGTTAGTATTATCAAATGGTCTAAAACAGACTGAAAGGCTAAATAATGTTCCTGCCAAGCTGTGCAGGAATTCTCTGGCCATATCACTAATGTGATATCGTGTTTTAGTCACAAGAAGTAGGCTCCTCACTCTACTGGCAGCAGTGCAACCAGAGTGTTACCAATAAAACATAGTGTGCATCACGCAAAGGCTGCAATTGAAAAGCTCAGTCTTTCATAGGAAGAGGGAGGAGCAGGCTTATGTAACATCAACACCTTGAATTATTCCCATATTGTAAAACCGAGGGATGATTTTCACAGCAAGCTGAAAGTGGTTGTTGTTGTTAAGTGCCGTCAAGTCGGTGTCGACTCATGGCGACCCAATGGACAGTTGTCCTAAATTGTGTTTGATCTGGTAAGGTTAACCATAGGGTTATGCCATTGAGTCTTGGAAATGTAGAGTATATAACCTATCTGTTATATAACCCATGAACATTGATCCCTCCACCTAATATTACGTTCTCCCCAAGTTTCTTGCTTTGTTACAATGTAGTAAGCTATCAGAGTTCATGTTATAATGTATCAACATAAGAACATAAGATATGCCATACTGGGTCAGACCAAGGTCCATCAAGCCCAGTATTCTGTTTCCAACAGTGGCCAATCTAGGTCATATGTACCTAGCAGTTTCCCCAAGAGACACAAGTTCCACAATGCTTGTACTGGGTCAAGCATTGATATCTTCGGTCACTTCTTAATAATGGTTTATGGACCTTTCCTCCAGGAACCTGTCCAAACCTTTTTTAAACCCAGCTACACTAACAGCCTTTATTACATCCTCCGGTAACAAATTCCAGAGTTTGATTACACGTTGAGTGAAAAAATATTTTCTTTTATTAGTCTTAAATAGTTTACCCTGTAGCTTCATTGCATGTCCCCTAGTCTTTCTATATTCTGATAACGTAAACAATCGATCTACGTTTACCCGTTCCACTCCGTTCATTAATTTATAGACTTCTATCATATCTCCCCTCAGCCGTCTCTTTTCCAGGTTAAAGAGCCCTAACCTTTTTAGCCTTTCTTCATAGGAGTATCCTTCCATCCCCTTTACCATTTTGGTGGCTCTTCTCTGAACCTTTTCTAAAATCGCTATATCCTTTTTAAGATACGGCGACCAGAATTGCACACAATATTCAAGGTGCGGTCTCACCATGGAACGATATAGAGGCATTATAATATCTTTTGTTTTATTTTCCATTCCTTTCCTTATCATACCTAGCATTCTATTTGCTCTCTTGGCCGCCGCTGCACACTGGGCCGAGGGTTTTAACATGGTATCTACAATGACGCCTAAATCTTTTTCCTGGGTGGTAGTTCCTAATGTGGAACCTTGCATTGTGTAACCATAGTTTGGGTTGTTCTTCCCTAGGTGCATAACCTTGCACTTGTCCACATTAAATTTCATCTGCCATTTTGATGCCCAGTCTTCCAATTTATCAAGATCCTCTTGCAATTTTTCACAATCCTCTTGGGTTTTAACAACTTTAAATAGTTTTGTGTCATCTGCAAATTTGATAACCTCACTCGTTATTCCACTTTCCAGGTCATTTATGAATATGTCAAAAAGCAGCGGACCCAGCACAGATCCCTGGGGTACACCACTATTCACCTTTCTCCATTGGGAAAATTGGCCATTTAGCCCTACCCTCTGCTTTCTATCTTTTAACCAGTTCCTGATCCACAATAGTACACTGCCTCCTATCCCATGTAAACCGCCTTGACCATAGGATAAAGCAGTATAGAAAACCTGTTAAATAAAAATAAACAAATCGGTAAATTCACTGACGCGTGAACAGTTTATACAGGCATGGAAAGAACAAGAGCTGCCTGATATAGACCTACATTGCCCTAACTAGGCATTTTTAAAGGCGCAGAACAATTATATTTGCACCCCCTCCCCTGTACTCAATCTCCAGCCATGCCCCTTTCTCTCTGTTTCCAGCTACCCATTGCCACATGGAAAGCCAGCTATCCCCTCCAACAAGGGGAATGCCTTCTGATATTTTTTTTTTTTAATTACTGGCCTTTATTCAGTTACCTTTTGGCCATATAAGTTGCCAAAAGTGCTTTATGGAAAAGGTGCACAACTTGAACAGCCTCTAAAGTAAATAAAAACTTATGTTTAGTCAAACACCTTTTCAACTCTCAGGACCTCAAGACCTTTGCTTTCACCTTCATATTGAATCATATGGACTACAGCAATTCCTTGTACAACGGCTTAAGCCAGTCTACTTTTCACCGCCTATAAACTATTCAAAATATTGCCACAAGACTCCTTAATGAAGCCAGCAGATATGAACATCTATCTCCCATTTTAAAAACCCTCAACTGGCTGTCAGTACATGCTAGCATTTGATTTAAGATCTTACTGTCAGAACACCAGGTATTGCGTTTAAGTCTCTTTGCTTACGTCTCCAATTTATCAACTCTATTCCACTCCTCTGGTGCAATAGGATCCCAATACATAAATTAATTAGTCCTGCCTCCTCCCCACGCTACCACCTTGATATAACTAGGTGCACTTCCTGTTCCTACTTTGACCCTTATTTATTTGACTTTCTTGCCCCTAGCTTTAAGGGGGTGGGGGGGGGGGGTGGAACAAAACGAGGCCGCTCTAAGGCAGCTTTGAAATCCTTTCTGTTTACCCAAACTTCTGGAGACGTTTCAGGCGCCCTCTCTCCATGTGAATTGGGAGCTCAACCAATTTCACCTTTTTTCTTTCTTCTTTCTCTAATAACTGAAATTGTACTCTGTTTCTCTTTCCACCTTTTTTCTTTAAATTATAAATTGTAAACCGCTTTGTTGTCCTGAAATGACCAAATAAACTAACCTGAACAAGAAGTTAAGACACACGCATGAATGTCAGCATCCCAGTATATGAATGAAAGTAACATGTCTTCTTATACTGCATATATAGGCTGATCACGGAATACATAATGGGGCAGGATAGACCAATATTTTATTATTTAGGGGACAGCAGCGCAAGTGCCTCCTTGTTCTGTCATCAGCTACCTGCCTCACATAGCACAGTGTGAAACCAGAGCATCACATCCTGTCAAGGAGCCTTGTACAGTTTGTGTTCTTGCAGAATGCGGCTCGTTAGCGGAGATTAAATCACCGCTTGTGGCTTTACCACTTGTGAATGATACTCATTCATAGCTCGTGAAGAAAAGCCATGTACAGGAATCCTCAAAACATTCACTTTATCCCCTCTGCGTATCTGCTCTCATCTGGATTCCATCCCCACGGCAAATCCTAATTGCCGACAATCCTTTTGAAGCTCTTCCAAATTATAAAAAATGAAATCAGACCCGGTAAAACCCAGAATGCAGTAGCAAACATGTTTTATGAGCTAAAGGGGTTATAAATTTTTTCAAGTAAACCGCAAGCATTGCTTTAAAAAAATCCTCATTCTTCCCTGATGTTTTTGGTTACTTAGATTAATCTAGCCCCTTCCTCCCCTTCCTTTCTCTTCCCGTGCCAATGAGGATCCCGAGTAATGATGAACAATTTTTCAATCTTTCAACAACCGCGCCAGCAGTAACTAAGACCTGGGCTGCGAGTCCTTAATGCCTCTCTAAGCACAATCGAGAATTCTGCTGGCCTGCCGGGCCAATCGGCTAATGACTCAGTCGATCAGTGGCTGTTAGCAGACATATTATTGTATCAAGAAGTTCACAATGTTGGAGAAATAATCATTTTAATGCAAAAAGACCCTGTGCTTTATGCGTGAACAAAAAAATCATTCAAGATTCTGCCTGTGGCCTTTGGATTTATGTTTTCCTTACAATGATATTATGGACGTATTCAAAAGGAAATTTTTCTCATTCAGTGCCTATGTGAAAACATCTGTTGAATAAATTCCTCATGGTCTGACTTACAACATCTTTTCCTCTCATAGACAGAATGGGAAAAAGACTTAAGGGTCGTTTTACAAAAGTGCTGTAAGTTTTTGCACTTATCATTCATTAGAAGCAACATCCAATGTGCGGTAAGTATAAAGGCGAGTGATGACTTTCAGGAGCGGGTCTAGCATGTCCCTGTACTTACCCCAGGAAAACATCCCTTACTATGCATTGACTTCATTCATAATTACTGTGGGTGTACTTGAAGGCATCTATTAAAACCAATTTTTCCCAAATTTTGGGCATTTTGTCATGTATGACCTATTTGTTTTTTTAGGAGTGCATTGTCTACATACAAGAACTTAAAAGTATATGCACTGAATTGTACACACATTTATATGCAGGTGCAAATGCATACAAGTGATTTGTGCACACTTAAAGTTTTTAGGTGGTGTTAAATGCACTCACATTAATTGCATCATTTGACAGCACACAGGAAGTCCCATGCACTAACTCATACCAAGTATGCAAATATTATTGCACCAGCTGTGCTACTGGAGCGGAGGAGTAGCCTAGTGGTTAGAGTAGCAGGCTGGAAGCCAGGAAAGCCAGGGTTTGGGTCCCTCTGATGCCCCTTGTGGCCTTGGACCAGTAATGTAACCTTCATTGTCTCAGGTAGCACAATCTATTCAGATAAGTACCGCTTCTACTTGAATGAAAGTTTTGAAATCAATGGATTAAAATGTGGTAAACTTACCTGACAACAAAGTTTTCCTGCACTAGTTAAAAATTACCACCAGCAGCGTATTAGGCCGTTGATGCAAAAGTGAGCATAAGGTTGGGAGATGTCTCCATAACCTGAAACATTAGCTCTACCATAGTCTGAGGCCTTGCTGCAAAAATAAATATCACAGTACCTCGAAGGGTTAAGAGTAGAGCGTACATCATAGCATTTACTGTTCAGGTAGAAACTTAGCAACCCTTTTACTAAATCCCGGTAAAGCTTTGCATGAAATGAACATTTGTAATGCACATTAAATACAAAGCCTCAGCGTTAGCTGTTGGGGAACATGACCAATATGTTCCCACGTCAACATTACCATGGGTGCACCTAACGATAGCCATAGTGGTATCGTTAGGTTCACCCATGTAATTGCCACATTAATGGTACTCACTTGCTAATATGTCCCCGCCCCCCCCCCCACCTGCCCGCTCTGCACATTAGTGCACAAATACCATTAACATGCATTTTAGCAGTTGGTGTCTGTCATGCCTGCACATTAGTGTTTACGGTGGTCAGTTACCGCATGCTATATTGCACGTCAACTGGTTAGGGATGTTTATTAAAAGGGTGCCTTAGACAGTAGGCCCTTTGGGGATAGGGAAATGCCTACTGTACCTGAATGTAACTCACCTCGAGCTGCTACTGGAAAGGAGTGAGCTAACTGCAAATAAATAAATAAAGCTATGTATGACCACCACTCGGAGTTCAGATTATCATTTCTTTAATAGAAGAGAAGAGTTACACATTTTGTGCCTGTCTTTGGGAAGTTAAGTTTCCCTCTACTGGAAAACTCAACACTGGAGCTAAAAAATATTCTTTGAGAGAACACCGGAGTGAAACCCTTAGCCTGGTATTGAGCATGCCCAGGGCTGGTGCAAGGATGTGAAATGCCCCAGTGAACCTCATCCCGCGCGCCCCCTCCCCCCCTCCACTCCAGCCTCTGCTCTGATTGCAGCTGCTGCCACCTTTTAACGGGACGTGCAGTGGCGCCAATGCTTTTAAAATGGCACCGAAGTGCCGGAGTTACCTTCAGCTTTGTCACAACAGTGCCAGTCTTGCTTCCACCCCTTCCGATCACACTTCCTGTCTGCATGGGGGCGGAAGCCATTTCCACCTCCAATCCACTCATTATTTGATAGACCTCTATCATATCTCCCTTCGGCTATCTCTTTTTCAAGATGAAGAGCCCTAACCTTTTAAGACTTTATTAATAGGGGTATCCCTTCATCATTTTGTATGCTCTTCTTTGTACTTTTTCAAATTCTGCTATATCCTTTGTTAGATATGGGAACCAGAACTGCACATAATATTTGGATACTTGAACCCATACCAATATACCTTATTAGGTATATTGGTATGGGTTCAAGTATCCCTATTCCCCTAGCAATTTTAAATAATTGAACAATTTTAAATAGCTAAACAAATCATTATAACTAAGATGCAGATGGCAGTCCAGCAGTAAGAAGGGGGCTATCCAGTCTTTTTCACTGAGTGTCACATGTGTGGTTATTTTCAATTTCACTGGGTGTCACATGTATGGTTATCTTCTATTTGGTGTCCCATGTAGGGTTATCTTCCAGAGATGAATGGTGAGAGATCTTATGTGTGCACTAAGTGCAAAGAGCTCCTTGCTCTCAGGGAATGAGTCTAATTTCTGGAGGTTAGAGTAGCAGACTTGGAGGAGCTGATGTAGACAGAGAGCTGCATGGAGAAGACATTCAAGGAGGAAGGCCCACCTCCAGTCTCATAGTCTCTCTGCCGCCAAGGAGGAAAGAGGTCATCTGAAAGGACAGCATCACCTTGTTGTGGCAGAAAGTGATCCTGTAGCTAGAATCTTTCTTCCAAGTGATGTGATATCCTCTCACATCAAGGATGTGTCTCCAGGGGCATATACACATGAGGGAAGGGGCATATACACATGATGTTCACCTCAAGATGAACTACAGAGACCTAAAATTAATCTATACCTAAGGCCTAATAATGTGCTGATGAAGATACCAGTTAAATCTGAAAATGAAAAATTTCCCTCCTTTCCTCTTAACTAGTTTAAGAGACTATAACACAAAGATTGTGCCTGGGATGGGTGGGAACTGGGGTGATGGGTATGTACATGGGTGGAGATTGGTGTCTTCTTTTTTCTTACTTCTTTTACAGTACACACCACAAACAAATCACGAAGGGGTGTCAATGCAGGGCAAACAGATGGATAAAGCAGTGTGAAAGCTGATAAACAATGGATCCATAGCCCAAGAATCGACTGAAGCATCAATAGCTTGCATTTTACAGTTATTTATTTATACAAACTCATTAATCACCTCTGGTATTCCCTCAAAGTGATTTACAACATTCATTAAAATATCTGTAAAATAGAGTTCTTATCAAGTCAAAACTGAAAGCAATGCATGAGCCCTCCACCAATACAAAACTATTTCCCCACACACTGCCCTACCACCCTTATTGCATGCTCTTAGCTGCATCCAACATTGCCAACTCCCGAAGAAAGTGACCACCGTAAGAATGAAGAAACATTTCAACCAACAATTTCCATGCCGCTTTGTACTGACAACAGCTTTAGCCAATTAACATTCCTAAAGGTTTTAAGGGCAACCACTAGGCCTGCGCCTTCACTCTCACCTAGTAAATGTCAAATGCAGTGGTCTGAGCAAGCCATTACTGTCAGGGTAATCCCATCAGAGGCAATGTCCTTCTGCACTTGTGAATGGCCATGAACATTCAGCCAGTTCTACAACTGCTCAGGAAATAGTAACAGACTAGTTCTGTGGAAATGAAACTACACAAGCAGAAGTGCGTCGCTTAGAGTGAGTGCAACATGGGCGTTAACGACGTTCACCGTGCCTTTGCAATGCCACTCTCGGACTTCTATAAAACGAGGGCAGAAAGGTGGAATTTATCTAGGCCACAGGTAAGTTACTTTACTTTGTAAGAGCTCTGGAGGAAGGAGGCTCTCTTTATTTACTATCTGGAGTTTAACTTGTTTTTAGATGAGCCACAAGGAACATCTTGATTTATCTCTTCCATCTGAAACTTGGTGACCTCTATTTGCAGAGATGACCAAGGCTTACAAAAACATGGAAGATATTCTCAGATGTCTGCAATTCCTAGTGGACTTGCATTTAGTTTCTCATCTTTCTAAATGCCTGGTTAAGGCAAATTACAATTCAGGTATAGTTGGTAGTTGCAGGACCGTACCAAGGGCTGTGCAAGCAGTGCGGCTGCAGGCATTGATGTCACTGGACTTGCAGAAATCCCGACAAAAGCAATTTGCTGCACACAGCTGGGTGGGTGGGAGGACGCAAGGTTTCTTAGTCGCACAGGGGGCATTGCTAGTTTAGTACAGTCCTGGGTACTTCTCTGGGGTTTTACAATCTCAGGGCCTGATTTACTAACTTGTGTGTTAATGAGTTAAGACTCATTAATCTGAGTTAAACAAATAGTAAATAGGCCCCTCTGAGAAAAAAGGGGCTTGTGTTAGTTAACATGCTTTTAATCACATGAATGTGCCTTGGTAAAGGAGGTCCTCCGTTTGTAGTTGTAGTCTCAGCCACTCTCTTAACTTGCATTCATAGAATGATATCAGAGTCCACATTTAGCATTAATAAGATTACATTGGTATAAAAACAGTGTTAATGAGATTGGCTTTGTTACTCCTAGGTATATATTTGTGTTGGAGCTAGCATGCAGTCTATCCCGATGCTTGATTCACTCTGATGTACCTGGTATTAATTTCTTTCTAATTTTCCATTTTCTGTTATGGCCATTACTACTACTATTAATCATTCGTATAGCACTACAAGGCATACACAGCACCATACATATAGACGTAAGACACAGTCCCTGCTCATCAGAGCTTACAATCTTATCAAGATACTTCGATTCATTTGTTTGTCTTTACATTCAGATTTTCCTTTTGATTTCCAATCGCCATTCCTTTTATCTTGTCTATACTGATTCTTATACTTTGCCCCTTCCATTGTGTGTTCAATTTGTTCAGGTGAATCACAGAGGAAAGTCTGATACTACAGAGAGCTGAACCCTCCAACACAGTAACATCGCCTGCAGCTGAGGGATTCCTTGCCCCTGACAAGAAATCATTACAAACGGTCCCTGGCTTGCAACAATAAATCATCTCAGAAAACTGACTCCCTACTTCAAGGAATAAATAATGACGCCCAGCAATACACACTGCCATGCAGGAGCTTACAAATCTGACGCCTGTGGTCAGGCTGTCCCAGTTTAGGAGCCCCACACTACCAGTTCCTACTAAGGTGACATGCGGCTCTTGTACAGCAGAGCGCTGGCTGGGAAGACCCTAAAGCTGTGAAAATTTCCTAGAAGGAGTGAAAAGAAGAAGAGTCCAGAAGAAGCTTGTGGTTTCCTTGTCATGCAGAGATGTATTCCAAAGCGTTATGATCCTATCCCTAAGGCCTTACTGCAGCAATGTCCATATGAAAGCCTGACGTTTTAGATGTGAAAAGAGCTTCAGGTGTACATGATCAATTTTGGCAAATTAAACATTTTAGGGGAAAAGAAGTTTACTGACTAAACCATGACAAACTGCCGGCACTGGATTTTGGAGTCCATAGGCAAGACCAAATAGGAGATCCCAGAGAGTGGGGGAAGGGAGGAGTCAAAGATTCCAAAATGACTGGCGAGTCAGAAAAGGAGCAGAGGACCATATTGCCACAGTAGCGCCTCTTTGTTGAAGCAATGCATGCATGTGCCAAGCAGTAGCAGGTCTCTGTGGCCTGGGTATTTGGCACCTTCAAAATTTGTCGCTTTAGGTGGTTGCCTGCGTTGCCTGTGCCTAGATCTAGGTTTGCAAGCTGCACAGTGATTATGGTGCAAATCAGTTATAGCCCGAATAATATTTGGCAATGCATTTGACCAAAGTGAGGTAGAGTGAGGAAGCCCAAGCTTGAGTAATCTGTTTCTTTGATTTTTTTGTAAACAATAAAAATTCTGGGGGTGAACCACAAGGTGGAGTACAGAGTTTTTCTGCAGAGCTGAGAGGTAACTGAGACACCAGAAGCCTAATAGGATAACATGTCCCTTCGATGAAGAGTCCTGCATGAATAAAAGAGTGTTTGTGTGGCCTGGGTAGCTAGGGGGCTATATGCTTGTTGTATGTAATTCTATCATAAAATCTCCCTTACTTCCTCCATGGTTTCAATCCCTTTTTACTGCCTCTCATCTCCTTCACACTCTTATTCCTTCCACATTATTGAGCTACTCCATCTCCTGCCCCCAGCCCTGGATTGGGCTCAGAACCAGGGAAGCCAGGGTTTGAATCCCATTGCTACTCCTTGTGATCTTAGGAAAGTCATTTAACCTTCCATTGCCTCAGATACAAACAGATTGTAAGCCCTCCAATGGATAGGAAATGACTTATTGTACCTAAATGTAATTTGCCTTGCGCTTGCGCCTCAAAAAGGGTGTGAACGAAATGCAAAATCCTCTTTCCTATTCAAACTTCCCTAGTCATTGAATCTCCAGTGCCCCTTCCCACCAATCCTACTCTTCTATCCTTGATCCAATCCCTAAATCCCCGCAGTCCCCTCCCCATAGGTTCAAAGCTCCTCCAGGTGCCTTTCTCTCGCTGTGCATCCACATCTACCCTGGCTGCCACAGAACTGTGTGGGAAACCTCCACCCATACTGCTGGGAGCTGCGGGCCAGCTTTGCTGGAACATTGATGAGCGGCCCTGGCAGCCTAATACTTCTAACCTGCTCCTGAGGCCATTGGCACTGCCTCGTCCCATGTGGTTGCAATCAACTCTTTAAACCATGCAGGAGAGGTTGGCACGGGGAGCAGCAGTGAGAGATTCAAAGCACTTAGAAATGCCGGGACACAGAGGTAAAAGGAAACAGGGTGGAAGGGCAAAGCAGAACGCATCAGTGAGGGAGGGCGGCCAAGGTGATTCTTTTTTTCCTTTTGGTTCTGCCAGCTACATTGAGGGGTGACAGTGATGGGCCCTCTGTGGCCCAGGTGAGCCGCATCAGGAAGGGGACTGTAGCTCTTCTATGACCCTGGCGGATTATATCATCCCTAGGACAGGACGGGACACAAGGCAGCAAACTTTATTCCATGTGCTGCTCTGAGATGTTTTCTACCCTCAGCACAGACATACTGTAGTATTACAGTAGCTGATGATAAATTTAGGAATGATTATATAGAAAAAGAAAATACAGCCGCAGGAAACAACTGGCACAATTTCATTCTTAGAGTATTGCCATGGACCCAACTAATCTCTTGGTCCACTCCCCCCCCCCCCCCCCACCACCACACACACACACACACACACACATACTTCTCAATTCAGGATCCTCTGTACTTATTTAGGCTTTCTCAAATTTTGTTGCTGCATTTGTCCCACATCCACTAGAAGGCTATTCTATGCATCTATCACTCTTACCACGGGGGGAATAACTTTTTTGTGTATTTTCTGAGTTTATCCTTCTTTGAGTCTCATACGCTGACCTATTATTTTAGGGATGATAAGAATTATCATACCAAAGTGTTTCTCAAGCTGGTCCTAGAGTACCTCCTTTTCAGGATATCGATAATAAATATGCATTAGATATATGCAGTAACCATATTTCCTAAGCCTTTTCTTGAAATTGAAGTGAACCTAGCAGATTTTTACCATGTAGGTGTCCTGCTAGAATTGTGAAGAAAGCATACCTATGGGTAAAATCTCTGCATAGAGATGGACTGCTGACTTATCAAGCATGTAAGGAAGATGAAAGACTGGTATGTGGGTTGCCATATACCAGTATGACATGTTACTTGGTGCTGATTATATTTAAACATTGGCACCTATTCGCACTACATTCCGTGTCTGCAGAATTTCCATTGGCAGCATACTAGAGAAGGAAGACAATGGGTGAATGTTTCGGACACTGTAAGTTTGAACCTACTCCAGTGATAATTGTGTGACTCTACTGTTGAGAGACCTGCTTGGGTTCATCCAATTTCAGGAAAAACATTTCCGTCTTTTATGATATAATGCCTATGCCCCCTAATTTATGTAGACCAAGCTAAACAGAAGATCTTCCTGCGTCTTAATGAGCATTGCAGTAGAATTGTGACTCAGACTTTATCTGCACCCCTGGTGGAGCATTGGCTACAAAAACAACATCAGATTGTAGACTTGAAATGGCGGGTTCTGGATTATTGCAGAGAATCTGTCTGGGGAGGCTATAGAGATGACTTGCTAAGCTATAAAGAGCAGTCCTGGATCTTTAAGTTGGACTCTGTGGCCCCTAAGGGGTTAAATCAAGAAGTGGAATGGCAAAAATTGCTGCGATTGGCTAGTGATGTCAGATGGCTATGTTAAATGCTAGCGCCATTTTTTTCTTTTCAGATGCTATGAGAAAGCTTCACTTGTGAAAAGGGACCATATGGAGTTGTAGCTCCCTGATGCAAAAGAGATCTTCTTCGAAACACGTAGCGTGTAGGAGGAGGAAAAGAAGCACGCATTAAGATAAGTTTGATATACCTAAAAGTTTGGATATAAATATGATTGAACAAGTTGAGAAATAGAAAAGCCTGATGAAAGCATTGAGAGCGTGAAGTTATGTGAATCTGCTCGTGAACTCTTTTGATAGTCCTTATAAAAAACTTTTTAGGAATGTTGGCTAGGTTGGATTGGAGTTAGATATATGCAGTGGCATAAGTTCAAATGAGGGACATTTACTGAGGGCCCCTCATGATGGTGGCAGCGGCCAGGAAAAGGGGGTTAATAACACCTTCCCCTCCCTTACGCCCCCTCCCAACAACTTTAAATCAGAGCATGGCAAGCATCGAACTTACAATAAAGATGTCTGCCGCACCATCTCTCATTGCCTCCTGTTAGTAAAGTACTTTACACGGCAGCTCAAGGCCCTGAACAACAGCACTCTACTGTGCGGCTGAAGTCTCAGATATCACAAGTCTTTGGGGTACAGTAGAGTGATGCTGTTCCAGGCTCGGGGTGCAGCATAAAGTGCCTTGGTAACAGAGGGGCAGTGGGAAACGGTGCAGCAATCATCATCTTTATTGTAAGTACATTGTTTGCTGCGCTCTGCTGCTGTCATTATAGGCTAAGAACTGCTGGGGTGAGTGGGACCCCTGTCTAGCCTGGATTTTCCTCCCCAACCCCTACATTGCGGGGGCTGCTTCTGTGATATTTACACCATTGGATATATGCATATTCAGCACTGAATATCCTGATAACCAGACTGAGGGCATTCTGACTTTAGAAAGACTTCTTTAGCAGCTCTGTTTAGCGATCTTTCTGTGGGAGAAGAATAGATGTTGGAGAAGAATAAACGCTAGCCAGTCGGGTTTTCAGGATAAGCACAGTGAATATGCATGAGAAAGATTTGCATATAGTAGTCACATTGCGGAGACAACCAGCAATAGTAGAGGCAGTGCAGGCAAATCTATCTCATGCAACTTCATTATGGTTACCCTGAAAGCCTGACTTGATAGGTGTGTCTTAAGGACTGGGTTCAGAACCACTGCATTAGAGTAAAGAGCAGGGAACTAGGAAACCTGGCTTCAAATACTATTTTTCCCACCAGCCTATCTTGGGCAAGTGACTTTTCCTCCAAATGTCTCAGGTAACCATTTAGATTGTAAGCTCTTGTGGGCAAGGATTTGTTCTACCTGCATGCAATTTGTTGTAATGCACTGTGATGCAAAGCTCTATATAAATCCTTAAGTAGAAACAGATGTTCTGGAACTCTTACTAACGCTCCAGGCATCTGTGAGATGTCAGGAATATATAACAGGATCTACAATGGTCTCTGGTGGAGGCTAGCTGTAAATGATTTTAAAAATCATTCAGAGTCCTCAGCGATGGATAATGATAATAAAGACATGATGCAAAGACTAGAGAATTTGTTTGCAGTATATCTCAGGGATTACAATATTTTTATGGTCCCATGTGGGTACACAATACGTCTAAAGATAATTCAAATCATCACAGTCTTCCTACTAAGGAAATTGTAGTCTAAAATCATATGGAATGATACTTCAATTCAATGTGTGAAACCAATGCTTCAATTTTATAAGAGGACCTTTGTCAGGGCTACAAAATATTAAGCACACCACCCTTAGACAGAAACAGCTGGGAGCCAGAATTAATGTATGAATGACGCTGTTCATGCATGATGATGATGTCATAATTCAAGTATGATGATATACACAAAGTTCTGATTCCATATTGCTCTAATACTTACTAATTAAACATATAAAAAAATGATGCACCAGGACCTTTACATGCGTGCAATAGCAGCAGTGCATGAGATATGATTTATGATTTACCTTTATTTCATGTACCGCCTTTATGTACTCAGTCTCATGCATATTCATACTGGAAATCTGAGTGACTAAGAGGTTCTCCAGAGCCAGCTTGAAAAACAATGTGTCTGCCTGGGTTGCATGAATATAATTATAGCAGGAATAAAGATCAAAGTAATGAATGTGCATGTAATTTTGTAGCTTTCTTGTGCTTTTGTATGAATAAGAGATGCTCGATTAACTATTTTGCAATCCTGATGAAGTCTGAAAGACATAAGGAATTAAACACCTCAGTAATTAAAGTATTATTACAGATTAATGGGACCTGCTGAAACTCAGCAGAGGAATCTGGTCACTGGCCTTGGCACATAGAAACATGACGGCAGAAAAAGACCACATGGCCTATCTAGTCTGTCCTTCCATATCAACCACTACAACACTCCCCTTTTTCCCTTTAGAGATCCTCTGTGTTTGTCCCATGCTGCTTTGAATTCAGATACTGTCCTCATCTCTACCACCTCCAATGGGAGGCTATTTCAGCATCTACCACTCTTTCCGTAAAGAAGTTACCACAGCTCTATTTGAACCCATCACCTAAGTATCAAACAATGTCCATATCCTTGTCCATCGTCCTGTCTCCATCTCCCAATAGCCTCCCCCAGGACTCTATATCCCTCTGCACACCTTGGTCTCCTTCCTATTTCTTCTCCCTCCTTCCTGGCTTGATCCCAGGACTCTTCCTTTAACCTCCCAGTCTGACTTTAGCACTCTCTTCTCCCCTCTCCAGTCATCCCAAATTCAGCAATTTTCCTCCATCTTCCCAGCCCAACACCAGCTTTCTCCCCCACCTGCATAGTTCAGAGGGGTGAGTGCAGGAGGTGGTAAACGTTGGATCGGAGTTGATAGCAGTCCCCTGCAAACATGGAAAGATCAGCAGGTCACAGCAGTGCTATCAGGGAGAAGACAGACAGAGGTGAAAAGTAGCTCCAGGGTCTGGGCAGTCATGGGAGTACGCAAGCAAAGTCTGAAGAGGTGGCCAGGGACCATGCAAAGGAACTCACCTCTCACTTTTGCTGTTCTGGGAGGATGTGTGTGAAATGCTGGGACAGGACCATTAGTACAGCGTGGAGCGCATTCACGTTACTGCATGTACAGACAAATGGACAGACAAACAAACCCCTCTGTTATTTTATATATCCATTATTCCTACATTTCCTTTTCAGACTAAGATGAGATTCAGGCTTCCATTTTTGCCTCACTCTACCAGAATTTGGGCATCCTAGAGCTTATAGTCTACATGTGAGTACAGGGCCACTAAAAGGGTAATTTTATAAAGCTCCACGCAGTTAACACACAGTTTTCTGTGCATATTTCATGCCTATTATATAAAGTATGCGTGTGCTTTACTTTATAAAACAGGGATGTACATGGTGAAAAATGTGTGTTACACCTAAGAACAAGCACTTAGCAGCCCTAGATTTTGCAAGAATGCATGTAAATCACAGTATTTTATAATTTACAATGTAAATTTGTGCTCCTCCCAAATGCCACCCTTGTACACACCCACAGCGCAAGTACACGCGAGTGGTCCAATGCATGTACTTACAGAAGAGCAACCGCCTATAGTATGTGCCACACATAGGTGCTCATTTAGATACATGAACCTCTAAAATCCCACAATTTATACCTGTAAATGGCGCTTAACTTTCTGGGGCTCCTTATTGAGGCTTTTATGCATGTTTATGCAAGGCTGTGTCTAGAAAATGCTGCTTAGAAAATTACACCAGGCTTCAAAGTAGACGTGATGACAAGAACACGCATGTTAATACACGGCCAGGGTGTAGGCATATTCAGGGGAGGAGTCTGAGCAGGGCACAGGCAGCGTGCACATATTTTGTATGTGACCGTTTACACCTGCTCCTGAGTATCTTCACTGTAATCATAATTTCTGCAGGATTTGTGTTGGTATTTTATAAGGACACCCAGGCTTGGAACTTGAGCCCTTTTGGTCTACCTGGTATAAAATTACTCTCTATGGGTCTTGCTCAAAGTCACAAAGAGGGGTCTACGGGTTCATACCTCTCTGAACTAGGTAAAAACAATGGGGCTGATGCAGAAAACCAGTGCTGAAGTCACGCCTATTTGCAGCGCACTGATAGCAGGCGACTTCAGCACAGACATGCAGAAAGGGGATCATATGCAAATTAGCCATGTGTTAGCCATTCCATAAACTGTGAGCAAATGGCACTGTTAAACTGGAAGGGTAATCACATGTGCAAAAGCCCTCGATGCCATCAAAATACTGTCGGGGACCAATGCCCCTGACAGAAAGCAAATCCCTTGTGGCTCAGCGGCCGCAATGCCCCCACCCCCCCCCCTCCCAACTATAAAACAAATCCCTGGTGGGCCAGCAGCTCTGATCATCCCACCCCCCACCCCCCAAAAATAAACCTGGTGGTCCAGTGGCCACGATTCCCCACCCCCTCCCAACTAAAAATCAACCTGCTGGGCCAACAACCCCTAACCTCCCACTCCCCTTCCGGTTCCTTTAGAAACGAGCAGGAGTGCTGCCTCCGTGCTCCTGCTCTTGCCCCACCATCTTGAAAAATGGCGGCACCTGGCCGAGCATGGTACATCCTGAGATGCACCAGGCAGGGTCAGACTACTATATAAGACAATTCTACCTTATATGGCAGTCTGACCTCACCCAGTGCATCCCAGGATGCACCGCACGGGGCCAGGTGCCGCCATTTTTCAAGATGCAGGGCAAGAGTGGGAGTGCATGGACAGCGCTCTCGCTCATTTCTAAAGGTACCGGGAGGGGGGTGGGAGGTTCAGGGCTAATGGGCCACCAGGTTGATTTTTAGTTGGGAGGGGTGGAGGGTTTGGGGCTGCTGGGCCACCATGTTGATTTTTAGTTGGAAGGAAATGGGGAGGGATCAAGGCTGCTGGGCCACCAGGTTTATTTTTAGTTGGAAGGAGGAGGGGGTTGAGATCCCCCCATTGTTGTGACGGTGGTGTAACCCCGTCATGTGGGTCCCCCTTTGTGCAGTGGGCTCCCATGTGGTGGTGGCAGTGGCAGCCAGGGCTGGCCCATAGGCTAGGCAGCCACCTATGGTGGCAGACTTCTGTGGGTGGCAGACCATATGTTTCAGCACACATGGCCTGCCACTTCCCCAAACTTAAAGCCATGCCACCCTCTCCCTGTGTTGAACTGCGACGCTGGCCCCTCCACCGCTGCTGATTCCAGCAGCGGATGGCTAGGCTCAGTAGCAGAAGTTGTGGCAAGCCATGTGCTTCAGCACATGGCCTGTCGCTGTCGGTGATCTGCTAGCCGCCAGAATCAGTGGTAGGAGGGGGGAGCATGGCTTAGCATGGGGGGGTGTTGCATGGCAGCATATTCCATGGCTCAGCATGGCGGCATGTTGCATGTGAGAGTGTGGTATGGTGCACAGGGAGGGGGCAACACGGCCAGGGAATCTGCCTAGAGAGGCAGAAACCCTTGGGCCGGCCCTGGTGGCAGCAGAGTGGCAAATTTACTTGAACATAGTTGCGCTGCTCTGCTCTGTAAGCTTGCTGCGGGGAATGTGGGTCTCGCAAGATTTTGGCCCAGTGTGGAACAGCCACCAGGCCCACATTCCCCACAGAAAACTTACAAGAGCAGAGCAGTGCGGCAAACATGTTAAAGTAAGTTTACCGTGCTGTTGCCACCTCTGCTGTGTGGGCCCTCTTTCTGCCCAGGCCTCCCCCCCCCCCCTGCATTGCGAGGGCTGCTTGGGAAGAATTTACACCAGTGACGTGTACTTTACTTTATAAAATAGGTGCAAAATACATGTGTAACAATGTGTATTAAACTAAGGGGCATGTTTACTAAGGATTTAATGTGTGTTAATACGGTTAACACGCACTAAGTGCCCAGAGCCCTTTTATTTATAGAGGCACAGTGGCACAGAATGTACATTAATTTCATTAATGCACATTAACCTTTAGCAAACATGCCCCTAATTGACCCTTATAAAATTATCTCCAATGTGCTTGACTCTAGCAAACCCTGCCAAAATGGTGAAATGCTTTCCACATGCAAAATGATGTCCAAAGGCTCAGCTTGTTCACATTAAGTATGGAGGAGTGGAGAGCTCTTACTTATACGCATCCAATTCACTCATTGTCTCAGATTGAGAAAACAGTCATTCATTAAGCTGTGGAATCCCAGTATATCAAAGCAAATCACAAGAACAACACAATACCACCATTCCAACTGTGCAGCCCAGACCCAGTTCCCACCAGGAACTTTGCACCCCATGATATCCTCAGCACCAGACTACAAGTGGAGGTCCAATGCCAGGTAGAGAGATGAGCCACAACCCACAATCTGCTGAAGGAAACGGGGGTGAGATGTTCCAGTAGGCCCCCTCTGCAGCTAAGATGACAGCTGCTTGCTGTAGCCTGGATTCTAGTCCCCTTGGGAACTCCATCCCCACTGGTAGACTCTAAGTAGAGGTCCACCAATGAGAGAGGACACCATCGAAGGAGTGTAGCAAAAAGTTGTTCCCTTGGAAGTGAACTGGAGGGCGGGTACTAGGACCTCTAGCAGAGTAATGTTTTCATTTGTTTTGCTCTGGAGCAGGTGGGGGGTAGTCTTTGGGCGCCTGCCATGAGGACTTTTAAGGATTCTACCATGTGTTATGTTTTGCTATTCTCAGTATGAGGGTTATTTTGGAAGGAAGTGCATTAACTGATATGATTGTTTTAGTTTGTGAGGTACTCTGTTTTCACTCTAGCAGATGGGTCATTTCATGGGCAGTGGAATGGAGGGATCATCAAGGCCAAGCCATGTCCCTTGCAGCATTAGCACCTGGGGAGCTTGGGGAAGATACAGGGCAGAGGTTACTTTGTCTGCCCCCTCCCTTACCACAAAGGTGTTCCTGTGCCCCTTGGTCAGTCTGTATTAGAGATTATTAATTGATTCATGATTGTATTTTGATGCTATCACTGGGAGGAGTGGCCTAGTGGTTGGGGCAAGGTACCACAGGCTGGAAGGTTGGTGGTTCAAATCCCACTAGAGGACAGCAACCTTGGGCTGGAAGGACTGGTGTTTCTAGTCCCACAGGTGCTCCTTGTGGTCTTGGGCAAGCCACTTAACCCTCCATTGCCCATGTTCCCTGTAAGTATTAGTGTATGTGTCTCATATCCCCTAGTGTTAAATGTATCCCCCAATTGTGTTGTGACCACTTTGATTGAAGGATAAGGTGGTATACAAAACTGTCTAAATAAATAAATGTTGTAAACCACTTTGGGTCTCATTTTTGGGGAAAAAAAACATGGTGCAGAACTGTAAAATATAATGTAATGTAACTTGCCCAGGCAGAATAGTAGCTTTCTGCATTGCCATTGGGTGGTTTACTGAAAACTGACCTGTTAATGACACTACAGCAATGAACATAAGGGGTTCTCTGAGGACAAGCAGGATGAGTCAGCCACACTTGGTGATGTCATCCGATGGCGCCATAGACGGAAGTGCTCTGCAGAGCTCAGAAAGGCAAAGCCTTTCTGAGCATGTGCCGGTAGCCCTACCCACTTGGCCCATCCGTAGCTGGCCCAGTTTCCATTCTTCCGCCTTGCCAGCAAGACAGACTGCACAGCTCTCCAAACAAAACCAAACGAAAAGAAGACCGCAAGATGTTGAACCTTTGCAACAAGATCGCAGACTTGAAGCTCAATGACAAGATCAAAAAAAAAAAATACCGCTAATGCTTTCTCCAAACCTGGCCCCGCTCAAGGCTGACCACAAGGAGGAGGAAATGACCCACACGGCATGGCATGCGTCCCCGGGCCTCCATCCCCAGCTGTGAAAATTCTGAGGCCACTGCCCCGCCACTGTATCTGCCATATTGGTCCTCTTACACCCCAGCGGATCTCCTTGCAAGGCACATGCCAGCACTGGATGGGACCAAGGTGGCAATAGCTTCACTGGGGCAAGTTTCAGGATATGCCTACCAGGGCCTCCATCCTGGACTGCACTACTCCTCCATCTACAGACCTTACCCACCCTGCCGCAATCCAGCCGGGACCCCATCGACCATAGGCTGCTCGGCCTCGGCCTCGTGGAGAACGGTCAGGGCCCTGCTTGCTGAGGCCGCATCTGGCCTCGCCCCACTCAGCCTCAGCAGTAGGCTGCTCGGCCTCGGCCTCATGGAGAACAGTCAGGGCCCTGCTTGCCGAGGCTGCATCCGGCCCCCGCCCCGCTCAGCCTCAGGAGCAGCCTCAGCAGTGTTAACAGCAGTGGTGTTAACGGCACCGAGGGGGAAATTCTCTCTGGCGCACGTTGATCAGCCTCTTCCTCAGCGCCGATGGGGGGAGTCACTTCTGGCATGCCTGCCTCAGCGCCGATGGGGAAATCATTTCCTGTGTGCACAGATTAGATGAGGCTGTGATAATGGGGCAGCCCCTCCCTACGGCGTCAAGGTCGAAGCTGGCCATGCAGAGTGGTGCACACTTCCAGGCCTTGATGAGGAAGGACCTCCTCAGCGCTGTGCTGCTTGCCCCGATGGAAGGTGGTTTGCCATCCTTGACACTCACTGCTCCATGGGCGGTGCCATAACAGGAGGCTCTTCCTGTCTGATGCTTGCACCTTAGCCCTTGCATCAGCATCCCTGCTGAGAAAGCACAAGAGGGGCCGCGATTCACTGCACACAGCTTAGAGCTGGCAAAGGTATCTAACTCCCTGGGGGTGCTCTGGTGAGTTCCAAGCTGGAGCCCGTCTTTCAGTAGCCTCAGACGGGGGATCAAGTGGCCATGGACAGGGACCTACTGCATTTGCTGGTGCCAAGGGAAGTCTCAGAGTTGCCAAGTAAAGGAGTAGCCAACTTTCAGGACAGCAACCTGGATTCGGTAGGCTCCAACCATTGTGCCTCCATGGGACAAGTTCTCGGGCTCCTGAGCCATCGCGCCTACAGCTCCACCAGAGAGAGGTCAAGCTTACCCTTAAGGAATTATCCCCTCTCCTGGGCTAGGGTAAAGGGCTGTTCAAGTGGTATGGCCACACAGGGCACAAGCACAGAAGGGAGCATTAATATCATCACTGGACTTCAGGAGCTACTGGTGGCTTGGAGGTGAAAGCCATCAGCTAATGCGCCTGTAGTTAAGGGTTCAAATCCCAACTGTTATCTCCATTTAGGAGTGGAGGAGCAGCCTAATGGTTAGAGGACTGGCTTGGGAACAAAGAGATCTGGTTCAATGCCCACTAGTACTCCTTGTGACCTTGGGCAAGTTACTGAACTTGGCTTTTCACATGAAAGCAGGCAAAGACCACATGGTCTATTTCCCCCTCATCCGATGTCCCCTCATTGTAGAACTGAAAGAGGCTCTCCTCCTGTGCATTATGCCATGGAGGTATATCACTGCTTGACCCATTACAAGCATTGAGGAATCTGTGTCTTTGGGGAGACTGCTAGGTACTTATGACCTAGATTGGCCACTGTTGGAAACAGGATACTGGGCTTGATGGAATTTGGGATGACCCAGTATGCCATATCTTATTTTCTATGTTCTTATGCCTATATCATATCAATCTCTGAAGGATATGGAGTGCATCGCTGCCTTCCCCAATATGTACCACCCAGGGAGCCTTGGAAACACCTCAATCCATCAGATCAGGGATCCTGCAAGCCCAGTATCATAGGATCCATAACACCTCTACCTCTACCCATACAGCCATGTATACCCAGGAGCTGAGGGGTCACCAGGAGTCAGCACTGACACACAGTTACAGAACTGGAAGGCAGCCTAGTGGTTAGGGCACTACCTCCTCACAGAGAGCATCACTTTCAGCACTCCTGGTAAATTTTGTGCAGGCTGTTTGACCTCTTGCCTCCAAAGCCCCATTTGCCTCCAAAGCCTGGCAAGCTGCCCCACAGTGCACCCCCATATGGCCCTCAGGTGGGGGGGCAGACTGATGGCCTCTTCTAGATCCCAGAAATTCTATTACAATGAGCAAGTGGCCCTCCAGACCATACAGGAGGAAGGCAACCAGGTCATACAGGAAGAGGGCAGCCTGACGGCTTTCCTCCAAGTCCGTAATTCCATCACTAAGAAAAATGGCCATTCAGATCATTCTGGAAGAGTCCCGCCTCAACTGCTCGCCTACATGACAGCTCAAATACCTTCTCACCCAGCATCTAGAGTGATTAAACCGGTGCCCCGATGAACACCACAGCGGGTTCGACGCCTAATATTTCTGATTCCCAGGGAATCTGGAGAGGTGTCCACCCCATTACCGACCTCATGAAACCAAACAATTCACTCTAAAAGGGGAATTCCAGATGCATTCCACAGAGTCCATCCTCCCTTCCTCCCCCATGGACCTACAGGATGCATACACATACATCCCTATCCACCAGGCACAAGAGACACTTGTGCCTCCAGGTGCAGGGCTGCCATTATCGATACAGAGTTCTTCCCCTCGACTTAATGATGTTCACCAAGTGTGTTACTGTGGCGGCAGCCCATATCTGCGAACAAGATGTTCCCATACCTGGACAACCAGCTACTCTCTACATCATCACCACAAGAAGCTCGAGCTGTGGTTCAGCAAGACAGCACTGTGGTGCAACCCACACAGTTAGCGTGTATATGAGTGGAGGGTCACAGTTTCAGGTCCCCGCTGGGGTTTCTGTATCCCCGAGCTGCAGGTCAACAAACCATCACCCTTTGGAAGTCACACATGTCTGCTCTCCCAAACCAGGAATTTGTTGGGCCAGACATCGACACCGCTGGGACCAATGCCTCAATGCGTTCCTTCCCATCCAGCAGATGGACACCATCAAGATGGTGCTCAGACCCTACTCTGCAGGCTACATGTCTGCTTGTCACAAGTCTTCCCTCAGACCTCCCCACCTGTTCACCATCTATGCCTTGTGGTGGGGTGGGGGGGCACACCTGCTGTGGTTATGCACAGAAGGGGCCTGGATGGCAAGGGAATGCACCTTCTTCTCAACCGACTGAGGCTCAGGACACTCCAATGTACACCGAAGGCCTTCTACCTATGCCTTTATGGCAAGAGTATCCTGATCCACATGGACAACCAGTCATCCATGTTCGATGCCAACGAGCATGGGGAATGGTCTCCCACATTCTCAGCAGGGAAACACTTAGCATCTGCTTCCCCTCTCCAAGGGCGATACACAAGTACCTGCTTCCACAGGCACAGAATGGATTCTACACAAGTCCCCTCCTGTCCAGGGATGCAGATTGAATTGACAGACAGACTCACTGATAGCGGACACACACAGGTGGTCAGGTGACAGAAAACCCTTCTGCTCAGATCCTCCTCTGCTCGAAGCGTCTGTCCATCACAGCACCTCCACAGATGCCTTCGATGTGTCCCGCCGCAGCACCTCCATGAATGCCTCTGATGTATCTTGGGAGGAGTGGTGTCTAGTTCACGCTTTCCCCACTCATATCTAAGACACTACAACAGATCACCAGGGATATGGTGCAGGCCATCCTCCTCACCGTACCACCCACACTTACTGTAGAGATCCAAAATCCTCACCCTGGATGTGACACTCAGCCATGTCCTCCTTCAGCCATCCCTTGGATATTCAGCGAGTGGCACCCATGGCAAACACATTCACAATGAAATCCTACAGTGGAGACATTTTAAGGTACGGTGCGCACCTTGGGACTGGATCCCCTTTCATGCCCAGGGCCACAGTTCCTCCAGCACCTCGCCTCACCCTTCCACCAGGACCTTAAAAAGCGCAGCCTTCCAGATCAAAGCCTTCCATGACCGCACAGATGACTGCTCCATAGCCACACCCACTGGTCACCCACTTCGTGAAAGGGCTGCCCATCCTCTGGGACCTGGACTCCTGGGACATGTACATTGTCTTTGCTCAAGCAGCAGCGCGGCCTCTTCCCCTTAGCGATTGCTCGGCCAGACAGAGCAGCAAACTGCAAACCAAGAACCTCTTCCTCCTGGCGACCGCTTCGGCCATATGGAGCAGTGAACTGCAAACCCTGCTAGCTCACACGAATTGGTCGCAACTGCTCCGTGCATCGCTCCACCCAAAGTTTTCTGGAGGTGTCATTGGGCCTCCACACCAACCAGGCATTCAAACCACCTACCCTCTATCCGGAGCCCCAACCCAGTAGTGTTAAGACTCCATCTCTCAGACTGCATCAAGGCCTTGAACGCCCACCCACACAGAACAACACCCAAGAGCAAGTGACCCACCTGTTGTCTCCTTGACCCCAACAGACCAGGATGCCTGGTAACTAACATAACACTTTCACAATGGGCCTCAAACTGTGTCGCCTGCCTGAACGCACCACGATTGGTGTCCACTAGCCTGGGTGCTGACTGCCTCCATCACTATTCTACACTCCGTGCATCAATCTGCGTCGCCTTCTGCCTGGAATGGGTGGAGGCTGAAGACACATAATGATTGGCGTCCACTAGCCTGGGTGCTGACTGCTACCATCGCTAATCCACACTTTGTGCCGCTACTTGGTCCCATCTGCACTCGGCCCACAGGCACTATTACCTCGACCTCGAGACAGGGACAGAGGCAAGGGTAAATAGCCCCCCTTTTTTAAGGCAGTCGGGCAGTCTATGCCTCAGCGGCGTCCCCGCACCGACCACTCTGGGCGACCCACCCACAAGTACTATCTGACACCAATACCAACCCTCTGGCTCTGACCAGCCAGGCCCCAGGGCCGCCTGCAGAAGCAATGTCCTCCTGTTGCACTGTCGTTTACACTGACCCTGACCAGCCAAGCCCCAGGGCTGCCTGCAGAGACAACTTGTCCTGTTGCACTGTTGTTTACACTGTTTACCACATGCCCGACCTGGGCTTGTTCTAGCTATGGCATGTTCTTGCTATGCTACACCCCACCACGTATCTCGCTCCGACAGCTTGTTCCATTTGTTGGCACTTGTGCTTGAATGTACTTTGTTCTGCTAGCACTCACAACTTAAACCGCTACTTACACCAAATAATTGACACACAGAATTGCGACTGTTCCTGCTCATTTATTACAGCTTCATAAGAAACTTGGCGTGCGGAGCTCACAGATTGAGCCATGGCTACTGCGGCCTCCCTTCATCCACCACAGTGCATATGTGCAGCTATGGAGGCACCAAGTGTGGCTGACTCATCCTGCTTGTCCTCGGAGAAAGCGAGGTTACTTACCTGTAATGGGGGTTCTCCATGGACAGCAGGATAAGTCAGCCACACATACCCACCCACTGCCCCTGGATGAGGTTGGCCCCAGCTCCAGGCGCCCGCCTCCTAGTGGCAAGGACACAGCTGGGAAAGTACTGGACGGCGGGCCAAGTGGGTAGGGCTACCGGAACATGCTGGAGAGCACTTTCGTCTATGGCGCCATCGGATGACATCACCAAGTGTGGCTGACTTATCCTGCTGTCCACGGAGAACCTCTGTTACAGGTAAATAACCTCGCTTTTTCTTGTGATCACTGAAAGTTTTATCTAAGAAAGGGTTGATTGCTTCAGTTTTATATTCCTAAAGTGTCAAGTGCTTTCAGACCTTATATTACAGCTGTTCCATCACACACTCCACAAAAGCCAAGTAATTCTGGATATTACTGTTTGTGGTGCTGCATGGGGTGTTGTGGGTGCTTGAGTACCCCAAGATCAGACAAGTGTCTGATCTGCCTTGTGCATCACCTCTTCAACCTGTCCTCTCCTCTCAGTTGCTCCAGGACTGGGAGATTGATGACAAAATACAGAAGACAGATCTAATATTGGGATATTCAAGAAGCCGTGAAGCAGGTGCCTATGGTCTTTGATACATCCTGCAGTGGAAGGGCATCAAAATATTTGCGGCACTGACTTTCTGCCCTCATCTCCTTCGGGGAATGCTTCAGGATTTTATTTTGGGTGAGGGGACGATGGCGCAGCAGGAGAGCAGAACTTTGATGTTGCTTCAGCATGGCAGTGGGCCTGCTGGCACATGCCCACACTGAGGGCACATTTTGCTCTCTCCAACAAGAAGCCTGCATCAGAGGGGATGGGACTAGTGGGCCTGTGCTGAAAGGATATCATAATGCCACTGTATCAGCCCATGGTGAAATCGCTCCTTGAATACTGGGTGCAATTATGGTCTTTGTATCTCAAAAAAAGATATCGCGGCATTAGAAAAGGTACAGAGAAAGGCGATCAAAATAAGTGGGATGGAATAATTCTCCTATGAGGAAAGGCTAAAATGGTTAGGGCTCTTTAGCCTGGAGAAGAGATGGCTGAGGGGAGATATGATAGAGGTCTATAAAATCATGAGTGGAATGGAAAACAGAGATGCAAATCAATTGTTTACTCTCTCAAAAAATACAGGAACTAGGGGACACACCACGAAGCTACAAAGTAATATAGTTAAAACAGGAGAAAATATTATTTTTCTCTCAGCATATAATTAGTCTTTGGAACTCATTGCCAGTGGATGTAGTAAAAGCAGGTAGTGTAACTGAATTTGATCAAACTGTTATTAAGGTAGTCCATTACCTTCTATAGAGTTGTAGAGGCTCATTGGTCCTTTTATACACAGGCAGGAAGTTAGTTGCTGGTTTGTTGCTGGGAGTAGTTTGCCATCTGCAGGCCAGATTCAGCTTTTATAGAAAGAAGGCGAGAGAGCTGAGGAATCGGCATTCTGGTTCAGGCTCTACCAGTGGTCCTTTCCCTTCCTGCCACATGACTCTGGTAAAGTTGTTTCATATCGCTCTGCCTCTAGATTTCACAGTACCTCAATTAGAGACTTTGACCTATAGCCAGCAAACCTTTCCTCTCCCCTCCCTTTTGTTATTTGCTGTTCTGATTTAACGTTGACTGTATAATTACACTTTTTAATTGTTACATGTAAACCGTTCCTTTTTGTTCCATGCAAATCGTTTTGCCTGGTAGAAAAACGGTATATTAAAACCAGTTAAACAAATAAATCGTTTCATTTTACTATTGCGAGGGGCTTGGATTTAGGCATAGTCAACATCAACAATTTACTGAGGGCCAGATTTCGAAAGCACCAACTACTATGGTTGCCAAGTTTTTGAAGAATAAATCTGGGACAGCTGAGCAGGGCCGTACCAAGCCATAAATGCATCCTGTGTGACTTGCAAACCTGGTGTCCCCCCAAATGACATCAGACCTTTGTCATTTGCCCCATCCCCTCATGCCCAGCATAGTCCTTCTGCCCCATCCCCTCCATGTCCAGCATCTCCCCATCTTACCCCACCTCCTCATGTCTGGTTGGGGCTTCCCCCCCCCCCCCCCCATACTGCTTGCTCGGCTCGCCCTTCCCTCGCTGCCTCTTTTCCTGTTCCCTTGTCGGCAGCGGTGGTGGCGTTGGCAGCAGCGAACCTCCTCCAATTAAAAAAAAAAAAAAGTAGGTCTTTCCAACTCCATGCTTGCATGGATGTTCTGATCCCTCCCTCTGAGATATCCTCGCATAAGCCTAGCTGCGATGCTGCACCTGGGTGGGGCTGAGCTGAGCTGGGAGGGCTAGGGGTCCTTACTCCTCGGGCATTTTTTCCATATATATTTTGAAATGACTAATCTAAGTAACATTCAGTAATTTCAAAAGTTTAAAAGACACATGACTTAAAATGTATTTTGTATATATAGCTAAATATTCTATAGATTTCTAAAACTCCTCTTCTTTTTTCAGAAAATAAGTTAATTTTACAGCTTCTCCTACCAGGATCACAAAGACTGTATCAGAGGGGTAGGCAGGAGGAGCGATTGCTCTTTGCCTCTGTCCCTGCTGAAATCGGGGACAGGAGGTGGTTATAGTCCATGGAGTCTGAGACTCTACCTTTAAAACCAGAGACAATCCCGAAAATCGGGGACATCTGGTAACCTTACAACTATCCAGGTCAAAGAGGAGCCTGCTCCGTCTACATTAAGGCCACGTTCATGTGCTCTTTCTGGAACGATGGTCTTCCACTGCTCCTCTTCTGGCTCTGTAATCTTTTTTGGGATCTCTGACACTCCTCACTCCCATTCTCTGAGATCTGCTGTCTCATCTTGGCTATGGGCACCAAAATCTTAAATCCAACTCTGATTGCCACTGTCAATAATGTAGAATGTTGCATAGAATTTGCAGCCCCACAGAGAATATAATGATATGCTAATGTATACGTATATTTAAGGTTTTAAAACAGAGACAGAAATCTTGACCTGTCAATATCGTCATGTTCAGACATTCCTAGCAAAATACTCCATACCCAGGCCATTGCTATAGGCTATTAGCTGGAGCCTGGGGGCTGTAGTTTTATTCCCTTCCCAATCTTGTAATCTATGGCCTTAAGCAAGTTACTTAACCTCACTTTCATCATTCTAGGGTGTCATTCTCCATCCTGTATCTGGAGAAATACCCCTTTTTGACTTGTGTCCTACTGATATTCCTCAAGGTGTCACTATTGCTGCAGATGATAGCTTCTATCCTATCCACCTATCGAGTGAAACCTAAGTAACTGAGAACTTTTTTTACAACTTTTTTCTGTTTTACTTTTTTTGTCGGAAGTTTTTGCCATGAGAGATTACTCCCTCCTGAAGCTTAACTTCCCTTTTAATCACTTATGTGGTAACCTAACCACTGTATAAAATACTGTGAAGTAATCGCATTCAAATCCTAATGCTACATCACAATCACATCTCCATTTAGAATTCACATTGCAGATCTCAAAGTTCTCAGTTACTTAGGTTTCACTCGATAGGTGGATAGGATAGAGTTTAGAGATCTGAGTGAAGGGTTGGATGTGTATATAGTTTGCAGATGATAACTTGGCAGGGTGATCCAGAGATTGTAAAATAAAATGCATTTGTTATAATATCTTATATATTTTCTGGATCATGATAAAAACATACATCATGTAACAGCATCAGTGGGCACAGTGCTGTACAACACACTATGCAAAGACCCTGCTGAGAAGAGCTTAAAATCTAAGCCTGAGAACAAGAAGGTGACTTGACCAGCTTAGGGGCCCTTTTAGTAAAGTGTGTTAGGTTTTTGCACTTAACACGTGTTTAGCGTGAAAACTAATGTGCGTTGAGTGCAAAGCCTCTGCGATAACTATTGAGGACGTGGTCAGCATGTTCCTGACATTTAATGCACAAGTGACTATCCTAATGCAGGGCACTATTATCGCAGATGCACGTACCTCCATCTATTGTGGTGGCGTTAGCTGCACCCGCATTAAGGGTAACTTTGACAGTATGCGATATGTCCCCTGTACTAACTTCAATGTGCTCACCGCGCCCACTCTCCACCCCTAACCCACCCAATCAGCATCCTAATACACGATTAGCAGGTCATGCAAAAGTCAGCATGTATTAACTGTCATGCCCTCACAGTAACTATTGCCGCAGGCCCAAGCATTCAATTAACACACACTAAATTGGACATTAACTGCATAGCACACATTAGTAAAAGGGTCCCATAAAGAGGTAAACTGAACCAGTCTGCAGATTCATGGTTTTGTCTTCTATCTACCGCATTATATGGCCAGTCAGAATTACTAGACGGGAAAAGTAAGCTTTATTAAAATCGGCACTAGATTGGGGCTAACAGTGGCCTCTCTCTCTTCCATTCCAGCTGCAGTGGGGAAAATGAAACAAATTTAAAAAGGTTTTAGGTCATTGTCCTAGCAAAAAATCATCACTGGTTTTATTCAACACTTATAAAGTATCCTTAGGATCTGGTTCAATCTGTCTGTTCATCGAGTGACATGATAACTTCCCAAACACAGGGGAAGACCTACAGAGTCCTACATCATATATTATTGCAAATTATTTCTATTGCTACTACTACTCATCACTTCTGTAGCACCAATAGATGTACACAGCACTGTACACGTACATAAGAGAAAGTCCCTTCTCTGTAGAGCTTACAGTCTCTTCAAGACAGACCAAACAGAGACATAAGAGAATTAGGGAGTTTCATTTATTATAAAAAATGACTAAAAACAAAATAGGTACTGGTATTCAACATGGGGGTCATTCCAGAACAGGAATAAGCTCTTGGATGTGCAGCATAGACGTCATTCTAGTGAAAACGTCTACGGCCATATTCTGATACACCCGTGGCCCTCCATGTACACAGCACTAGCACGGGGGTCTCAGAATATGGACAGGAGGGAGCGGAATGGGGGCATGGTCAGCAGCAGAACATGCAGTGCGTATTCAGAAAAGGCCCATGTACGTTCTGCGTGATTACCGCAGACATCCACGTTACACCAGCGGAAACTTGGAATAAGGCCAGGACTTAGAAACTTTTCTGCAATGCATCCCATAGAGATGAATGGCTGTGACAATGATGTTTTGAACCGGTGTGTCTGCAGCCTGGAAGACCACAAGGCGCAGTTGTAAAGAACAGAATGCAGAGGATGGGGAAGGTTGTATGGTTAAGACACATTACTAAACACCCCTACAGAAATATTCAGAGGTGCAATGGTGATTATTCTGGCTATGCTGACAATTGCTGTGTGAGCTAGAGGAGGTGATCTAGGGCACCCTAACAGTCCTTGTCATCTGAGAAGTGGGATTATTGATGTAGAGATTGTATGTGGGTGAATATAGGACAGACTCATGTGTGACTGAGAAACACAGATCAGATTAGTAGTCCTGGGACCCCCATGCCATCATGTTATACCAGCTGTTTTCTAGAGATGGAGGACACCTGTATTGCAGATGTATGTTTTGTGTGACTGCAAGTGAGAGTGTGTGTGTGGTTAGAGAGATGCATGGGGGGACCTGGTGTGCGCAACCACAATTTTGGGGGGACATCAGTGCCTGGCCAGTACCTGGTCCATAGGGATGACCGCAGCATGACCAGGTGCCAGTGTGATCGGCCAAGATACATCAGAAAGGGGTCTCTGGCTAAATGTCAAAGCATATCCCTGTCAGCGATAAGAGACCCTTAGAATGAGGGCATGCAACAAGGCACACAGCACCATCAGCGGTCTCACAAATATGCATATTTGTATAGACAGCTGTTTGGTGCTCTTGGGCATCTAGTAGTGCTGATTGCGGTGGTGCGTGCACTTAATCTGAAGGGTAATTAGAGACCCTTCATTAATATGTCAGGAATGTGCTCTGACATGCAGCTGTAGAGGACCATTTCTGATTTCTTCTGGTCCATACATAGCATCGTAAAGACCATTGTCAGAGATGACCAATGCAAGCACAATTACAATGTTCTTCTACTGCCATGTATGGTGTGCTGCAAGGTATGTCAAGACACTCATATCACTTTCTACTTGCTGTCATAACATCTCTGAAGGCCCAAGATCACTTTGCAGTGTTCTGGTCATGCAAAAAACTAGCTTATATGGTCTGTTTTGCATCAGCACATCTTTATCATCCATATTCATGGGTAGTTGGCATGGGCACCACACCATCAGTATGAGAAGCAGCTTCGGGAATGCATGTTTTAACTGATGAGGAGTGTGACCACACAGAGATGGGCAGTAGCAGAGCCGTACATCTTTTTGGAATTTGCCAAGGGCAGGGATGTCCAGCTTGCTTGCTACGTATACCCGGGTCCTAGGGTTTCAGTATGCTGTGCCGAACACGTCTCTGTCCCCGATTCCAGACCCGTCAGCATGTTATGGAATTGCACTCCACGTGTTTACAGATCCATCTGTTCAAAAGTTTTTCGTTTGATAAGTGATTGCTACTTCTTATCTGCTACCTTAGACTTCCCTATTATTCAAAGTTACACAGGCTTATTCTTTTATTTTAAGTGTAAGAGGTGGATGTCCTTCATAAATAACATAGAAGACTCCCCAAATGTGGATAATTCATTTTGCTTTTCTCCCCCATAATGTGGGCTAAGAAGCTTTCTTTATTTTCTTGAGTTGCTTTGCTTATAAAATCTTGTGGATGGTAATCTCCTGATTTGATTCTGGTTTTTGAACAAATGTAAAATTCCTCAATAAAAATAAAATTTAAAAATAAATAGCACAGGAATGAACAGCCTTAAAAAGAGGAGCTGTTAGGCTGGACGAGAGCCAGAGAGGGAGCATGACACAGCGCCTCAAAAAGCCTACTCTAGGTATACAAGCAGCAAGGTTCCAATATACGTGCTAGAAAATCCATAGGTTTTATTTTCTTCCTTGTTTTATGTATATTTCACTCATAGAATACTGTGTCCTAAACTGAAAAGGCATGAGCTCAATCCAAAAGAACACATACTGGACCCAGAGCCAGCACTACCCATTAGGTCAACTAGGTCATCGCCTAGATGCCAGCCTTTCAAGGGCAACCCATTGTAGCTGCTGCTGCCGCTCTCCAGGACTTGCAGCAGCTATGACATTAAAACATCAATGTAGCGTTTACCCAGAGCCTCCGATGCAGCGTGCTGTTGGTGCCCCGCTTTGACCAGCCACTTCCACCCACTCCCACACAGACATCCTGTTTGCTTGGGGGTGGAAATGGCTGGTCAAAGCACAACACCAACAGCACGTAATGTTGGAGGCTTTGGGTAGGTGCTGCATCACCGTTTAATGTCATTGGTCCCAGAGAGAGGTGGTAGTGATAGCGGCAGTGGCGGCAGGTTGGGAGGTGGGGTGCGGCAGGAATGAGGTTCGCCTATGATGTCTCATATTCTTGTACCAGCCCTGGCCCACCATGCTGGTTCCCCCGGCATCCATCTTCTCACCTGGGAGGGTGGCATGGTGATCCTTTCTTGTGCTGAGGTAGTCAAGCCTTAAAGTGCCTGTGTGCATGCACACTCACAACTGCCACTCCTGCCCCCCTCCAATGCAACTTCCTATTGGAGGGGGCAGAGCTACAGGCTCACCAATGCTTCAGAAGGGTGTAGCCATGACACTACCAGTGTCTGCCGCCCTAGGCGCCCACCTAGTTTGCCTAGTGGACAGGCTAGCCCCAAGTAAAAGAGAAGCACTTCCCACAGAACAATGTATAGTAAGAGATCTAAGAAAACAGCTGTTAAAGAACACAGTCTGAAGCTGTGTAATGGAACATTTTCAAGACACATCCTGTGACTTAAAGGGTCAGTAGATTTAAAGACACAGTTTCAGTGAATGTTTGCTTTCTTTGTAGTGCTGCATCAGAGAGGCTCTTGGTGGTGCACTGATGAGAGAGTGGGAGTCTGATCTCCTCACGGCAATTCTACATGCAATCCTGGGGTATTTCTTTGGCATGCATTGGGTCAGATGGATGGGTATAGCTGGCCATCGTACACTCTAAACTCATGGCACCATTGCTGGGTACTGGGAACAAGGGTGGGAGAGTAAACACTCTTCCAGGATCCTAACTCTGTGGTTCTAACAAACACCAGTTCCTGAGCAGAGGGTCAGAAAGCATAAAATCCAGGCAGACACAGGTTTGGCTGTTCAAAATAAATATCAATATGTGCTTGTAGCACCCAACACAAGCCATTCATTGCCCTAGGCGACTACAACCTGACCTCATCACCCACTAAAGAAACCAGAGCATTCCTCAAAGCCATGGACTCCCTAAACTACCAACAGATGGTCGAAGCACCATCACACCAGCATGGAACCACACCTGACCTGATCTTCATGCCAATGACACTAATAAGACAGAAACAAGCTACAACCCCACTGCCCACTCCAGTCCCATGGTCGGACCACCACGTACTCTCCTTCACCTCACTCCTTAAAACCATCACACAGCAACCCAAAGAAGAAACCAAAACAAGGAGATTCAAAGCCTACCACAAGGAGAATGTCTTACAGGAAATAATGCAACAAATACGACAAGAATGCACTGACATTGATGAAGCCATAACCAAATGGAACTCCACTCTATCCAAAGCTGCATCAGCGACAAACAAGGAAAAGACACACGCCCAAAGGCGAACCAACGCCCCCTGGTTCTCAGACGAGATCCGGGAAGCAAAACTTGTGCTCAGAAGGCTGGAGAGAAAATGGAAACGTACCAAGACACATGAGACAGCACTCCAATACAAAACCAAACAACAAGCCTACAACAACCTGATCAACAACCACAAGCAACAGCACCACACCAACCTCATCCTGAAATCAGCCAACAAACTAAGAGAACTATTCAACATAGTACAACAACTCACAAAAGACACCCCGCTACCATCTGGGCACCAAATAGACCCCCAAGAATTCGCAAACTATCTGATGACAAAGAACATAAATCCGACAAACACCATGCCCAGCACAGAATGTACCCCAACACTGATAGAACACAACCAGAAATGTGAAGAACCTCACCAAACTTGGAATAATTTCTCTATACCAACAACATAACAGATAGAAAACATTGTGGGCACCCTCAATACGACAACCGCACCAACAGATCCATGCCCAGTAGAATGGATCAAGGCTTCCAAGAACCAACTAAGCCACCACATACACAAAATCATGCAGGAGTCCCTCCAACAAGGGCACCTCCCACGGATTCTAAAGCATACAACCAATTCTTAAAGGCAACTTGCTAAACACCTCTGATCCAAAGTCTTACCGTCCGATCTCAAGCTTGCCGTTCATCTCAAAAATCATTGAGAAAGTAGTACAAAGACAGCTGCAGGACCACGTAGACCTCCATGCTCTGCTAGACCTGCACCAACATGGCTTCAAACCCCCATCACAACGTAGAGACTCTACTCACCTCCCTCTTTGACAACCTACTGAGAGGGACAGACAACATAAAGAATGGTTTCTTACTAATTTTCATTGACATCTCAGCTGCCTTTGACATGGCGTCACACTCCATATTCCTACAGCGCCTCCAGGAAATTGGACTACGCAACAACACCCTGAAATGGTTCACCTGATATCTAAGCAACTGCACACAACAAGTAAAATGTGGAGGAAAAAAGTCAGCCCAGTTTCCTACCATGCAAGGAATACCACAGAGATCGGCCCTGTCATCAATACTATTCAACATCTATATCCAGCCCACATGCAGGATCATCAAACAGCACAACATACAATATCACCTGTACACAGACGATATCATGGTGTACACTCCAATCGACCTGAGCGCCCCTGACATAACCTCAATGACTGAGTGCCTCGAACACATGAACACCTGGCTCGCCAACAATAACCTCAAGGTAAACTTCGACAAGACTGAAGCAATGTTCATTTCCAGGAGCACCACATTCAACCCACCCCAAGAAATCAACATACTACACAGGACAATTACAACAAAGGATGAGGTAAAATATTTCGGTGTCACCATAGACAAGAACCTGAATCTCCAATCACACATAACCAAGACAGAAGCAAAAGCATACCACTGATTAAAAATCATCAGACGACTCAAGCCAATCCTCAGCCAAGAACATTTCCAGACCATTTGCCAGGCAGTCATCACCCCCATACTGGACTACGAAAATTCACTATATCAAGGGTTACCCAAACAGTCAGTCCACCCACTACAATTGGTTCAAAACACTGCAGCACGCATAATCACAGGCACAGCTAAATACGAACACATAACACCAGTACTCCGTCAGCTACACTGGCTTCCGATAAGGGCAAGGGCAAAATTCAAGGTAGCACTAATCAATTTCAAAACCTTGCACCATTGCTCAGTAGAAATTCTACAGACCACAATAAGCAGAGACATAAACAGCGGACCCAGGCAAACCCAAGGCAGCAATAGACTACGCACCCCAGCTGGATACCACAAACGAAGCAAGCAACATCCAGAAGAGCGATATCACTCCCGGCACTGGACCTATGGAACTCTCTCCCTGAGGAACTAAGAGCACAAAAAGACCTCAAGGACTCCCGCAAATCCCTCAAGACCCACCTGTTCATGGACTCATTTGAACAACTACCATAGCCCCAATATACACAGCCTTGCCAATACAACCACCTAACACCAAAGACTCCGTCCTGGGACTCAAACCCCAGAAATATATATACGTATTGGCACCCCTCTGTTAAATGTAGACCCCTGTTATGTCCCTAACCGCCTTGATTGAAGGATAAGGCGGTATACAAAACCGGCTAAGTAAATAAATAAATAATGACGAATTCTTAGGAAACAAAATTCACAGCAGAAAACAGAAATGAATCAAAATTAACTTGGGAATAATTCAACACTAGAATCTTAATACTTAAAGGGACCAGATTCTGACATCAAGTGAACTCACTAGATTCTTAAATTTTGGACGGAATAAATTTTCCTTGCAGGTAGGGATAGGCCCTTGGTCAATGGTCATGGGGTATTCAACTTCTTTCTAGATCAAGGCCACTTTGTGGGAATTAGTGTAGAGCAATTCCAGCATCAGAAGATTCTCAATTAGATTTTTGTTAACCTCTTCTCCCATTGTTGACTTCTTCTCCCAAGCTCTAGGTCCCCCTGAATCCTATGGACCCACTTCCTTGTATCTGGGTGCTCCCATTAAGCCCAGCACATCTCAGGAAGGGTGGAGAAGAACAGCAAAAGAAGACACCCAACACTTCAGTTTTCGTAGACATACTGCTCCTCAAGAACTTTTCTCCTATTACTCTGATATCACTAGTCTCAGAGCTCCTGGAACTCTGAAGTCTTAGTAAGGAGGGCTTTGTTGACTTTCTTATGTATTTCTTCCTAACTGACTTTGCGAATTGTGGTTCAGCATGTGAACTGTCGCCTAAAGCATCTTCTCTATCACTACAAGTACTAGGCTAACAAGCTCTAACTTGTTTTTCCAGCACTTGCAGACATACAATAAAACCATGTATACTCACCAAGGAACCAATAGAGGTTTTCCAAACCTGGTAGCCTCCCATGAGCCATATGAATGGCAGAAAGGCAGTATAAAAGTAAGTTTAAATAAATAAATAAATAATTTACTAAGGGATCAGTAATTCAGCTCTGGCGGTCATTGGTTTTTAATAACGTCGAGCACAGTGGCTAAATAAAATCTGGATATTCAGCACTGTTATCCAGACAGCTAACCGCATAAAGCTAGGTTTGCGGATATTACCACTAATCAGATAACTTTGAACTTCACCGCACTTCCATCCATAGATAATCCTAGTACTATATGGATAAGAGGTGGTGCTAACCAGGTAAGTACTGGTCCCAAAGAATTTTCCCACATATAGAGATCCCTAGTGGCTCTACTAGGATAATAGGTGACCTATTCATGCCACCCAGTACATTCCAGAATTGAGATGGTGATTATAGGAGGAGACCTCAAATTAGACAGAAACTGGCTGGTATAAATATTCAGTCCAAAAGCAGTTTCCTGTCTACGGCTGGCTAAGCCATTGCACTACAGTGCCTACCTGTCTTTGATTAGTTAAGCCACCACTACTATATATAGAACATATTAAGGAGTGAGGGGCAGAAGGAGGCCTCTGGTAAAGGAGACGAAAGTGTTACCACTTATCCTGGAAGAGCAGACGAGGATTTAGAGGACAACACCAAGAGCTGTAAAAAGGAAGACCAGGTTTCTAACGGAAAGAAATGTCACTGCCTGCTTCTGCACCCAGTCTCTAGAAGCTGCAAATGCATTTTGACTGGTGTAAGGAGGAGAGCAGAGTCCACTGTACTTGGGAGAGTTTCAGATGGAAGTGAAGTGTCTACTCCAAGATGAGAAAAAGGAGTAAAGGTGAACTCTGACCTTTTCTATTGCATACACTCCATCTTTATCGATTTTCCAATTGTCTTCACTATTTAAAGACTTTCAACAAAATCTAAAGGTTAGGAACAAAAGCTGGACTGTGAGGTTTTGGAAGTGGCAGAGTGAGTGAACCTAGGGCCAATGGCCTCCCAGCCCTAAATGATCCCATCCCAGGGCCCTGTACACCATAAGTGGTAGATCTGTTCAGAACAGTGCTACATCCTATGAAGTATGTACTCTGGGTCTCCCTACCAAGAATCCATATTCAGCAAGGGGCCAAAGACACGGGGCCACACACACAAATAATAAAAGGAGGGAAGGCGCAGTAAACTGGACCTCATAGCTGCAGGGGAGGATAGTGCTGCAAATCGGAAGTGTCTTTGCTTTACTCATTTCAGAGAGTAGATGGCAGCAGAGTCAAAGCAAACTACCCCCCCCCCCTCCCTTCTCGTTGCTGGGCCAGGGCGAAGTCCATGCTGGTGCTCTGCAAATGCTTGTGGCGTTATATCCTCTGCAGAAATGAATCCTTAGCATGCACAGCACAAGCTAGCATTGTGTGGGTGTGCGATGTTCCTGCTACAGTATCCATGTAGGTCTGTAGGGGCTGGGGCTCACTGATCTGCACTTTGACAGGAGGCTGCCGCCTGTTACTTTGCTGTGAATGCAGCACAGTTAAGATATCAAGGTGTCTCTAGTGGTGTGTTCTGAAGAACTGGCTTCGGGTGTGGCAGCGTTTGCCTTCTACGGCTGATGGGGGGGGGGGAAGAAGTGAAGAATGCTATGGGCAGCATCTGGAACAGTCGTCTGTAGTCTTCTTTCATAGCTCTGTGTGTGAAAATCAGGAGGGCTCTCCTTCAGCCGTCATCTGTGATCTTTCTTTGTAGACATAGTTACTGTGTTTGCATCAAGCACACCGGAGACATCTCCGTTATACTCAGTGTCCTGGAGACAAGTGAAGTTATAATTTATTTCCATTTATAAAAGCTAAGGAGCCCTTTTACTAAAGGCCACTAGCCAGTAAAAGTGTGTTGTAGTGTGCGGTAACTGGTAGCCACAAACGCTATCCCATGTGTATGTCAACTACTGACTGATAAACCCATGGTAAGTGGTGATTGCGCGCTAGGGAGGAAAATGACTTTATGGGCTGAGTGTGGGTGTGGAGATTACATTACCGCTAGCACAAGGGCAGCTGCCACGTTCTGGGCAATGTGACACTTAGCGCAAGGACACATAATGATATCTCTGTGGGTGTCCTTAGGTGCACCTGCATAAATTGCATCATGAGTTCCAGTGCTGGATTGTGTACTAACTGCCAGGAAGTTTCTGTTCGCACCCCCGACAGAGAGCACATGATGATTGCACTTACTATGTGTTCGTTTTGTTGCCAATTGCACGGTAAATGCAACCCTTTAGAAAAAGGGTCCCTTCATTATTTTCATTGAACAAAGCAGTAGCCAATGCACTCTTGAAACTGATTTTAAAATTTTGAAGGGGTTTATACTCTAATATATTCACTTTCTTCTGAAGCAATATGTTGCCTCCCTTCCCTCTGTTCTTCAAGTGTGGCCCTGCTTCCTATTCTGTTGCCTAAACCGTTGTAGATATAGAAATTTGGAATGGGTTTCCCCTGGATGCTCGACTTGAGAAGAGCGATTGCCTTTCAAGAGAACATGAAGACCGATGTCTTCTCTTAGGCTTTTGCACATTGTGGACTTCATTGCTTTTTAAGGTATGAGACACTGTCACTAATGCTGCATTATATCGCTTACAATGTCTTACTCAGTTCTCCAGTTATTGTCTTGCTTTTTAATGTTTCATGTGTTTTTATAATTGATTTAGCTCTACTTCATTATCCATCAAGGACAATTCATTGGGATTGGCCGACTAGAAACATTTTTAAAATAAATTAAGTCTAGGGAGTTACGTGAAGTGCTGAGTGAGCTCAGACGTGTGCTGGGTTAACTCTGGGGCTTCCCCTACCCTAAAGGCCGTAGAATACCCTAAGTACAGCTTGTTATGCTGACAAAGGTGATTAAACAGCTAGTGAGCACTGTTCTTACCTGAAAATTGTGAGTCTGCTAAAAGAAATTAAGCAAATCCGCCGGGACCGGGAGAGAACAACCATGATGCCTGCAAAAATGGCGGATGGACCTCCTTCATCAGAACAGCCAACTATGTCTGCAGAAGAGGTAACTACTGTTGTAGTCAGTGCCCTGAACACACGATTTGATGCTATAATGGGACAACTTGATGGCATTAACAAGCAGCTGGAGATCATAGGAACAAGGATGCAAGCAGCGGAAGACCGCATTTCTCAATTAGAGGACCAGTTCCAGACTACGGACAGGGAGATCAAAACATTGCAGGCCACAGTTAGCAAACAAGGAGAAAAGCTTGACGATCTCAAAAATTGTGGCCGTAGAAAGAACCTGTGGACTACTGGAATCCCAGAGGCAATAAAAGACACTGACCTACGCAGATACTTGGCCACTTTGTTAACAACTCTCCAACTAGGGGAGGACGGTGACCAAATAATTATCGAGAGAGTACACAGACTGGGGCCTGTTCATGCAAGTGACACACGGCCTAGAATAGTGCTTGCCCGATTTTTGAATTACTTGCACAAAGAGAAGGTTCTGCATGAAGCCAGAGCCAAAGGTCCCCTGCAATATGAAGGAACCCGTATCCAATTTTTCCAAGACTACTCGGTACAACTTGGTTTGCACCGCAAAGCATATGCTAACATTTGTCAGCAACTGATCGCAGCGTATATCAAGTTTGTGGTACAATATCCTGCCAGACTACGAATCTTCCATAATAGAACCACTGTGGTATTTGAGATGCCAGATGCAGCTCGGGGATGGATTCAAGCCCATCTGGATCCTTCGAAGGAGTGATTATGTCTGCCTCAACGTGGGAAGTCGAATAGCATTGGCTTTGGACAATACTGGTTACTATGGAGAACCTATCCAGGGGCGCTGGTGTCGACATTGACTCACCCGAGAGAAGGGCCTAAAGCTTGTGACAGTAGCGAAATGGACGCTGTTACCAAAGGATAGCTGTATTGAAGGGACCCAAATTGGAGGGCCTTGACTCTGGACCTGGAATCCAAGTACCAATCAGCATTGGGCCCAATTATAAGTATTTCCAGGGTCTGGACATTTGGTGAAGATAAATATTGCCACAGTATTCCTGGCTTAACCAGTAAATAGAAAGGACATATGAGCAGTGTTTAAGGGGGGGGAGGCTTTATTATTGTTTGCTATTTATTTATTAAATTATGATAGATGAGAAGACGTGGGGATGGTCCTTTGGATGGGCAAAGATCTAGTGATTAGGAACTGTAAATATCTCAGTAAAGCACTGCAGACATCATGGGTGGGGTCACCTCACTTTTGAGGTACCAACGCATGATGGGTTGGCTGGCTGGAATACCTGTCAGCGGGTGCAGCGAGCCCAAGGCTCTACATACTTAAAATATCTTGGATGGAAGAAGGAACCTGGAGAAGGACCATTGTAATAAAGTATAATGTTAAGGATAGGGAGTTTTGATGCCGTGCGATAGAATAATGCTTCTGGGAAGGCGGGAAGATTAGGGAGGAGGGTTCATTTTAACTGTGGTAAAAGAGCATTTCTATGTTGTAATACAGTACTAAGAATCATTAGCTAGTATAAATTGGATCAGCAAATTAATGAATATATCGCCGGGGAAAGAGAAGGGGTTTGGTTAGGGGTAAAAATAGTAGGAATAGATATAACCCCTAGGTGTCAGCTACTAGGAACCCCCCCAAATCGAGGTGCTCTCAAAGTGGGGATAGGTGCGGTAAAAGTTACAACTTAGGGCAGGTTGGAAGGAATACAGGGAGGGGGTAAGGGGAAGCACCCAACATCTATAGTGACTATTAGTGAAGAAGGGGGGGAGCACGAGAAGGGATTTGGGATCAGGGGGTGGGAGGAAGGTAGAGGGTGTGGAATGGAAGCATAAGGGGCCTAAGGGGGCATTTGTGGAGGGAAGCATCTATGTGTCAACAAGAAAAGGGATCTACTCAACGCAGAGACTGGATGGGGTCTTGGGCAGGGAGGACCCCCACTCTAGAGAAAGAGGAGATAAATCCGGGGAAAATATAAATCAAGTACCTCGGCTAAGCTGAGAATTGTCTCATGGAATATATGTGGGTTAGCTAGCTCTTTGAAACACCATAAAGTGTTACGAGCGCTAGAAAGACACAAAGGAGATATTATTCTGTTACAAGAGACCCACCAATCCACAGGAGACCTAAGCAGGATGAAAGGGGGCAAGATAGCACAAATATTTGGGGCACCAGCGCAAGGTAAGAAGGGAGGGGTCGCTATTTTAATTAGTGAAAGAGTAGGATTTAAGGTTGCCCACATGGTAGTTGACCCTGAAGGCCAGTTCATACTGGTACAAGGAGATTTGCAAGGACGAATGGTGACACTGGGCAGTGTGTATGCTCCTAATACTTCCAACCCCAAGTTTTTTGCCATAGTGGCCGCAGAAATTGATACACTACTTGAATGCTCACTGATCATAGGGGGTGACTGGAATGGGGTATTCGACCCGGCTATGGATGTCTCGGGTGGGCAGGGGAGTAATCATATATATACTGCACACCACCTGAGGTGGTTTCGCGTCAAGTACTAGATGTGTGGCAAACTTGACACCCAACTGAAAGGGATTATACACACTTGTCTTGGGCACACAGCACTAGTGCAAGATTAGACACCATCTTGAGCTCAGAAGAACTCTTCCCAACAATAGCAGATGCGGTAATTGGACCCTATGAGATTTCAGACCATGCTCCAGTTTGGATAGACTGGAATGGAGAAGGGCCTTGTGGCCATAAAGTGCCCTGGTGCTTGCCTTTAGACCCGTGTAGGGATGCGAAATTCCAAGTGTACCATAATCAGGGCCACTGGGATGACCCAGAACGTTTTTGGGAGGCATCCAAGGCTGTATTATGGGAAGACATCATAGCATATGGCATTCGTTTGTGGCATGACATGGCTGCACGGATTCTAAGACTAGAGAAACAGATCTGTAAAGAATGCAACACCTTGGCATGCAACCTGACAACAGCTAATCGAATGCAATTGCTGGCAATGCACATGACCCATAATACCGTACTCCATCAAAGAGCGAAGAAGTCATTAGTGTATTATAAATGCCATTTATATCAATTTGGGGATAAAGCTGGCAAGATATTGGCACGATGCCTTTCGTAAAGTCAGGGCTCTAGATTTGTGCCATGTCTGCAAGACTGGACAGGGAAGCCCCAGACAAATACAACAGCTATAGGGGAGATATTTATGGAATATTACCGTGCACTGTACACAAGTGAAAATAGTTCACAAATCCAAAAATATTTAAGCAAAGTAGCCCCCCCAAGACTCACGCAGGAGCAGCAGGGACATCTAGTGGCCCCTGTAACAGTGGAAGAGATTCAGCGGAGTGGAACGGGTAAACGTAGATCAATTGTTTACGTTATCAGAATATAGAAAGACTAGGGGATATGCAATGAAGCTACAGGGTAAACTATTTAAGACTAATAAAAGAAAATATTTTTTCACTCAACGTGTAATCAAACTCTGGAATTTGTTACCGGAGGATGTCGTAAAGGCTGTTAGTGTAGCTGGGTTTAAAAAAGGTTTGGGCAAGTTCCTGGAGGAAAGGTCCATCAACCATTATTAAGAAGGGACCCAGGATATCGATGCTTGACCCAGTACAAGCATTGCGGAACCTGTGTCTTTTGGGGAAACTGCTAGGTACATATGACCTAGATTGGCCACTGTTGGAAACAGGATACTGGGCTTGATGGACCTTGGTCTGACCCAGTATGGCATATCTTATGTTCGTATGTTCTTATTACAAAGGCAGCCACTTCCCGAAACCCAGGGCCTGATGGCTACCGAGCCAAATACTACAAACATTTGTAAGGGCAGGTTATGCCAACCTTAGTGGAAATGTTTAATACCTGGCTGGACACTGGATCTCTCTTTCACACTGGTTTCCAGTTACCCTTGGTATATTTTTCCCTACTGAATGTTCTTTTTCTTGTGGTTTGTTTTGTTTTTTTGTTTTTTGTTTTTTGCTTTTTTACAGCGTTTCACACATTTGCCATCACAATCATATAACTCCTTTGCTTAGAGAACTCTTCACGATTTTACAAGTTCCCCTTTGTTCAGCGATGGCATCAGTGGGAGGAGTTTTTGCATATTCAAAAATGCTCTCTGCTTCTGCGCGGCGTTTTTTCCCGCGGGTGAATCTATCACCAGGTACTGTTTCTCCTTTTGTAGCAATCAATTTATCTTTTACGTGCCTTTATATTTTTGAGTAGTTTTTACGTTTGCATTTTCTGTTCTCACTTCATGATTTTAGATACAGATGGCATAGTGGCCCGTCAAGCTTGCACTCCTTAGCTCTTGACGTATATATATGGTGATTCACCATGCACGATATCCTTCTGATGCTGTTCTTGCACTTTTTAGCAAAAACAAGAAGTTGTTTCAGCGCTTTGTTCCCAAGGACTTATCGCAGTTTCATAATTACCTTTTACATCTTCAATATGACTCGTTCCACTTGTTATTTCAGTCCACGTCAAACACAGGCCCTATTTTTATGTATTAATCAAAGGATACTTCAGTGCCGTTTTCCTATGTATGTTACCTATAATATGGAGCTGGTCCGACTGTCCCCTTTTAATGGTTTCAGTCTGCAAATCAACTTATCATTTATTTTTACAGCCCTATTATAGTTTGTGTACAATTTATGTAGCTTTTTATTCTGTTTTTACGGCTTGATAGCATGCCTTTTAGGATGCGATCAGTGATGCCTGCTCGTTTTTCACTATGATTGCCTTGCAGTTGGTCTTATGGGTCTTCAATAAATAAATACCTCCTGTGCACCTTACATAGTGTGGTCATGGTTTTGTGCCCTCTGCTCCTTGTCTGGTCTTCATTCCTGCAGAAGATGATTTCCTTCCTTCATTCTCCTCTCTCAAATACAGCTCATATTGTGGTGCTGCCCAAACCGGGGAAGAACCCAGTGGAAGTGGGGTCCTAACACCTAATTTCATTGATAAATTATGATCTAAAGTTATTTGCGAAGATCCTGGAAGATCAATTGGCCGTATACCTCCCTAACCTGATACATCCATGCCAAACGGGGTTTGTGCAAGGGAGATACCCAACCAGTAACGTTCGGCGCATTCAAGGGTCACTGGGTTGGGTACACAAGCAGGCCATCCCTTCAATGTTAGTAAGCTTTGATGCTGAAAAGGCTTTTGATAGGGTAGGGTGGAATACTTATTTGAGACCCTAGAGGCCTATGGTCTAGGGGAGGGGTTCATGCGAGGACTCTATCAGCAACCGAAGGTGGTGGTGGGAGTTAATGGAGTGGTTACCTCAAGCTTCGAGATAGAGCGAGGGACTGTTTGTACTTTCCCTTGATCCATTGCTGAGAACAATTTATTCACAAAAGGAAATAACAGGGGTAACGCTAGGGTCTTGCATGTTTCAGATTTCGGCTTATGCCGACGACCTATTGGTTATGTTGACTGAGCCAAGGACTTCCCTGCATAAACCTCTAGATGTTATAACACAGTATGGGGCACTTGCAGGTTTAAAATTGAATATGGTGAAATCTGAGGACCTGGATGTGTTGGGTGGGCTGTGGAATGCTAGGGATGGGATCTTCCCCCTAAGATGGGCAGAAAATAAATTTAAGTACTTGGGAATATGGCTACCCAGCGACCCGGCACGGCTGTATCAACAAAATCAATCCTTACTCAAAGGAAATCAGGATAAGCTAAGAGATTGGACCCCGCTTCCGCTCTCTCTGTTGGGCTTTTTCCAAAAATCGTATATGTCCTTCAGCTGCTCCCACTATAGTTATTACAGCGGGATATCCAAAAATTGGAATGTTCACTATAATCTTTTATCTGGAGAGGGAAGAAACCTAGACTAAAAATTAACAGACCACAAGGCCGATGGCAACAAGGAGGAGTGGGGCTTCCACGGGTGGAACAATATAATTTGGGATGTATGCTGCGACATGTCAGAGACTGATTGGGGGGGGGTCAGTGTATACCCCATATGACTTTGAATCAGAGATGGTCGCCCCCCCACTCTCTTTTGTCAGTACTACATGTGCCTCATATCCAATTGCCAGAACATCTTCAAGACAACTTATTGATCAGGGGGGTATGATGGGACTGGAGATCTTTATGTGACCAATTAAGTACTCCCCCTGAGGTATCTTGTTATCTACCACTTCAAGGTAATTTGTCCTTTTTGCCAGGTTTAGAGTCTAGATTTTTTTGGGAATGGGCTTCTTGGGGCCTCACGCAGATGTGGCACGTAGTAAACGAAGAAGGCAAGTTAAAGCCGTTCTTGGAACTAAAGGAAGAGTATGATTTACTGAGTGGGCATGTATATGCAAATTTACAATTACAACATTATGTGGCCTTGTTAAAAGATAAAAAATGGGGGCTGAGGCAGGAAAATTTTGATAAGTTGACAGAGTGGTTCCAGTTAGAAGATAGGGAACGGATTACAGTAGCCAAATATTGTAGAGCTCTGAGTGAATGTGTCCCTGACAAAGTGTTATGCTCAGCTCGCCATGCAGTGGGAATCGGAACTGGGAGTTACTCTTAATACATTTGTTTGGGTGGTCACGGTGGGGCGAATTCCCAAACTAATTACAGGGGCTAGACTCCGAGACATGCAACTCAAGATATTAGAACGAGCATATATCTCGCCTCATAGAGCGTGGAAAGCAGGATTTGCAGAAAGCAGCAGATGCCCTTAGTGTGGAGAGGAGGGAGCATATCTGGGACATATGTTTTGGGGCTGCGTGCAGATACATAAATTTTGGGGGAGAATTCAGAGATGTTTAGGGGAAATGTTGGGACAGACACTGATGTTGACTCTGGCCTTTGCGATCTTAAACGCCCCAGACCCGTTAGGTCTCACTAAAGCAGGGAGTAGATTGTTGGTCAGGAAAAGCTGTCTGGTTGCTAAACAGTGTATACTTCGTAGATGGAGAGACTCAGATTGGCCCGGATATTGGGAATGGTGTAATACACTACAACAATTGGCCCTGTGGGAGGGGGAGGCATCCATACAAAGAAAAGAGAAAATTTTCTCGTAGTACGGTCCCCTTACCTGGACTACATCTCCTCCAAAGCACGGAATGATATATTGACATATAGATTGGGTGGGGGTGGTCCTAGATCAAGCTTCCACATGAAGACACAGCTGATGATGACGATAAAGATGCCCCCTAGGGAGGGAGGAGGGGAGAAGGGGGATAGGGAGGGAGGGGAATATCTGGATATAAACAAAATAAAAACTGTTACTGTATATATGTTGTTGTATGAGGTCGACCCAGGGCGGGGTATAAGAGCAAAGCCTCGCCCAGGGAGATATCTGTTGACAGTTAATAAAATGTATGTTTCTGAAATGGGGGGGGGGGGGTGAGAGGGGTGAGACAATAACTTAGAGTGCAATTGTCAATGCTGAAGGTTCTTCTTATTGTTTAATAGTGTTATAGAGGATGTAGTTTGTAAAACGTGCATTTCCGAGGTGTTATGGATTATGTTTGGTTATGTTATGGAATATGTAACATTTATTTATGTCTCTGACTCAAAAAAGACATTTAGCATAAATAAATTAAGTCTAAAATAGAATTCTAGGTAGTAAAACAGAGGTTTCGTTCCATATGTTTAAAAAACACTAGCATTTTAGAGAAAGCTTAGTGATCACTGAGCCTTTTCTAAAATATGTGTAGCATGGCCACAGCAAGAAGTGTTTTTAGTGGCATTCACATCAGAAGTGATTTTACAAACTAGAGCATTCAAAAAAGAGCAAAACCGATGCACACATTTACACTTGCTCCGAAGTGTACACTAAGGGCATCATTTTATAAACTCCTGCAGAGTTAACGCGTGCCGGCATTCATTTATTTGAGGCCCATTTTATACAGTGAAGGACGCGTGTGCTTTACTTTATAAAATAGGGGCATAACTGGCTTAAAAATATGTGTCACACTGGTCATGAGTGCTTATGCCCACATCTAGATCTTTCAAGAATGCGTGTAATGAGTATTTTAGAATTTCACCCATAAATTTGTGCTCTGCCCACATTCTGCCCTGTGCATCACCATGCCAACAGTACATGCGTACTTACAGAACAGCAATAGCTAAAGTACACATCTAAGTGCCTAGTCACGTGCATTAAGTTCTTAGAAATGGTGACTTATGCGTGCAAATGGCACAGATCTTTACACGGCTGTCTTAAGAAATTACCCCATACGGGAGCGTGGGGGCAACCTTGATAAATTGGGATGTTCGAATGGCAGATGAAATTTAATGTGGACAAGTGCAAAGTTATGCACTTAGGAAAGAACAACCCAAACTATGGTTACACGATGCAAGGTTCCACATTAGGAACCACCACCCAGGAAAAAGATTTAGGAGTCATCGTGGATAACATATTAAAACCCTCGGCCCAGTGTGCAGCGGCGGCCAAGAGAGCAAATAGAATGCTAGGTATCATAAGGAAAGGAATGAAGAATGAAACAAAGGATATTATAATGCCTCTGTGTCGTTTCATGGTGAGACCGCACCTTGAATATTGTGTGCAATTCTGGTCGCCATATCTTAAAAAGGATATAGCGGAATTAGAAAAGGTACAGAGAAGAGCCACCAAAATGGTAAAGGGAATGGAAAGATATCCCTATGAAGAGAGGCTAAAAAGGTTAGGGCTCTTTAACCTGGCAAAGAGACGGCTGAGGGGAGATATGATAGGTCTATAAATTAATGAATGAAGTGGAACGGGTAAACATAGATTGGTTGTTTACACCATCAAAAAGTAGAAAGACTAGGACATGCAATGAAGCCCAAATAAGACTAATAAGAGAAATATTTTGTCACTCAACGTGTAATCAAACTCTGGGATTTGTTACCGGAGGATGTAGTAAAAGCTGTTAGTGTAGCTGGGTTTAAAAATGGTTTAGACAAGTTCCTGGAGGAAAGGTTCATAAACCATTATTAAAGAGGACTGGGGAAATCCACTGCTTGCCGCAGGATGATTATTGTGGATCCTATGTGCCTTTTTGAGTACCTGCCAGGTACTTGTGACCTGGATTGGCCACTGTTGGAAAAAGGATACTGGGTTTAATGGACCTTGGTCTGACCCAGTATGGCATTTATGTTCTTATATTCAAAGCAATTAGTGCAGTTAGCAAAGCTGCTAAGCATGTTAATCACGCTGAGCAGGATATCCAGGGTCACATAGCTGGTTTGTGCCACTGAATATCCCCCTCTAATGCCACTAATGCCCCAGTGCTAACCGCGCAGCATCAGAGTGTTCCATGGTGCCGAAGATAACCGGTTAGTGGCAATATTCAGCTGCTGCCCGGATAACTTAAAGCAGCCAAAGTTAGGCAAACAGAAAGTCATCATCGGACAGTCCGAGGGGGCGGGAGCCAACAGCTCCACAGCACCGAAGTTTCAAGATAAGCACCATGGGGCTGTTTGCAGCCATTGCCGCCACTGCAGGTCCCAAGAGGGGTATCAGCAGAGGCAATAGGTGCCCCTGGGGGGGGGGGGGGCTCCCATTGCTCTAGGCAGCCGCCTAGTTCACCTAATGGTAGTGCCGGTACTGCTTCCACATGTAAATCACACCCATCCCAAAATCATCATTTCCACGTGTAAATCCACACAAGCCTTCTAAAATAACCTTACAATGCAGTAAAGAATTTTTCTGTGCGGCAACATGCTGTGAATGTCCCAACAGTTAGTACACAGGCTTTGCACTTACAGCGTGTTCATTTCTGTATCTAATGACTATTACACATTAGTAAAAAGGTCCCTTTAAGTTGTTCATTGGTTAAAATTCTATGTATATGCCCACAATGAGGTTAATATGCATGTGAGTGTGCATGCTCGTGTGTATATGTGTATATATATATATATATATAATATCTTATATAGAGCAGCTGCAGCATTTAAATACTTTACGTACATGCAGCTCCGCTATCCATAGACGTGGTAGCGCTGAATATGCGCATACTGTGGTAACTAAGGCCACTCTGCAGATAGCAGTGATGTTCAGCCTATATCCATGTAGCTAAGTGTTCAATTTAAGACATTATTACCGGCCTAAACAGAACCTCTTAGGTATGTGGGTAGCGGCTGCCCATGCTCTGCCCTCGTTCTGGCCCACTATTATCCGGATAGTGCTGGGACGGTCTGTAAGGACTTTCAGTGACACTGTCCATATGGTGCCACTGAAAATTAATGGATAGAGAGTGTTCAGCAGCTGCCAATAAATGAAAGTCACAGAAGCCAGAGTTCAAATCCCAATGATGCTCCCATTGCGGCTTTGGGCAACTCACTTAATGTTGTTTTGCCTCCGGTACAAACTTAGATAGTAAGCCCTCTGGGGACAGGAAAATACGTACTATAACTCACCTTGAAGTATTACTGGAAAGATTTCAGCTAAATACAACTAAATATTTGCCTTATGTTTAAGTAGGCCAGTGATATTTAGCACATCCATACTTTAAGGATGCGACCCAGACAGCTGTGTACACAGTCAGGGCACAGCCAACTGGCTTCCATACATTAGTAAAGGCTTCGTTTTGGAAAGCTTCACTTTCAGCCCCTGCCACGTGTGGACCTTGCAGCACTCGACACAGTCGTTTGCGAGAAAGGAGAACGTATTCAGAGGGTGAAAGGGCTGGAATACGGAAAGGGAGAATCTGAGATAAGCAATACAGCAGCTGTAGGAAGGGCGCTGATGTCATCACTGGGCTTCCAGGAAGCCTGATAAGAGCGAGTTCCTGCATATGGCTGGGGAGTCGGAGGGGCACCAGATTCACGAGTCGTATGGGGTGCATTTCTAGTTTGGTACGGTCCTGATCTCCAGTCCACACATGTCAGTCCCCTGTAGCAGGACCCCAGTCATTCACCTTCTCGCAAATACGAAAGGAGTCAAGCAGCATGAGGGTTGCAGTGGGGTCTGATATAATGAGGTAAACTAGAGTGAAATTTAACTTCATTTAAAACAAGACTTATATTTCACCTTCAGCCAAACAATTGTGTTCAAGGCAGATCAGAAAACAAATATTAAAAACACTTTGAAAAATAAAAATGTAAAAAATAAATAGAATAGAATAATTATGATGACCTAGGCTAATGTATTTCTTTTACATTTTTTCTTAATTTATACCTGGTACATCTAAACAGCATTCACAGTCAGCCCTGCTTGCACTTTACGGATATGACTGCCATTAAAAGTGAAAAGAATGGACATCTACCAGCCTGGTCAGTCCAAGGGTTTGGCACTTTGTGGAGCCTTCGCCTTTTATAGGAATCTCCAGAAATTTGTAACAATCGGGGCCAGAATTAAGATGCTGGTGTCTACAGGCATAACTGGAGAATGATAAGGAGAGTATCTTTCCCCACCAAAGATCATAGAGCATGGTCCTAAATTACAAGTGGAACCAGGCTCTTGTTTAGACCAGGTATTTGGTGCCTTCAAAAAGTGACACCCTAGGCAATTGCCTACGTTGTCTATGATTAACTTCATGCCTGGTTACAGCCACCTTAATAAGGGTTTCAACCCTTTCTGCTCTATACTCTCTTGTCCTGACAGAGTTATCTCCTCTCTCTTAGACATGTTCAGCAGTTCTGGAACTCCACCCAAGCTGGGGAGTCTCCGATGCCGTCCCCAGCTCTAGCTGCACCTCCCTGATTACCCTGAAGGATACTGAATAGCGACGTGCTGACTTATCAAAGGGACAATGTAGAGCAGCACAGCATCGACTTATGGTGGGGGTTGGGGAGGTGAGGGCAGAGCGACACTCATTTTCTTGCTTGTTTTAACCTTGAGGAAACCTCTTCCTTTCAGCTATGCTGTCCAGTAGCTGCACTTCTTCTTGAATTTACACAAATAATTTATATACTTATATTTTTCATCCAGTGAACAGAATATTAACTGAGGACACCACTACTATAGTATAGAAAATAGTTTTTATCTAATGGCACAACTATAAAGGTTGCAATGACAGCCCCAGGATACATAGGGAAGATGTTTTAAATCCTGCAAGCAAATTTTTAAGGATGGACTGGTACCATGCATCTTTACAGCAGGTGCAGAGTATTGAGCTATAAAGCACAGGCAGGGACTTCAATATGTGATCCCCACACATTGCTTTGCTGGCCCTACCTTCTTGTTGCCACCCCCACACCTCATGGCCTACTGTACATGATTCCTGGTTTATTGAAATTAGCTAAGGGGCCCTTTTACTAAAGTGCTGAAAGCGGTCAATGCACATTAACCACTAGCACTGGCTCACAGTAATAACTACTGTGCGTTACAAACAGCCAGCAAGCTAAAAATCTGTGTTAAGTATTTAACACAATGTGGGGTGGAGACTAGGAGTTATGGGGGAAGTGGGCATGGACTGTGCATTGCAGTTACTATCATGCACGGTCAAGAGGAGGCATTAAGTGCACCTGTGCTAACTGCAAATAACGCGCAGTAAGGAATTTTTCCGTGCAGAAATTGCAGGTGATATGCTGGCTACATTCCTGATTTAGAACACGGCCTTTGCATTTATCGTGCATTAGTTTTTGCTCCTAACATGCAGTGAGTGTAAAAGCTTAGTGCACTTTAGCAAAAGGGCCCCTAAGTTCCAATAATACCAAGCAGATGTGACCATGCCAAAAAATGCATGTCCAACATAATTATATTGCACTCTCAAGAAAGAATTATCCTTCCAATTGTTAGAGATGAATTTTAAGGCCGAAGGTAGTAACATATCTATCAGCATAGTATTGCAAGCAAAAATATCTTCCATAATTGCAATTGTTTTCCAAATAATTTGAAAGTGCAGAGTAGATAATCAGCCTATCTTTAATCCTCCCCCTATACCTCCCTATTAGAACAGAATATGACCTATGTGAAATTGCTCCTATCTCTGTGCAGCAAAACCAGCCTTTATTAGGGGTGTGCTGCAAAGGCTGGCAGCTGCCCTAGGGAACATGTACTGGTTAGATGCTCACAATCTAAATGCAGCTCACTAGATATATCCTGTCATCCAACCTGCTTATATTCCCTACTGCAAATGACTGCCCTTGCATCACAGTGAAAAACACCATTTTTTTAATGTTTTTAGTTTGGTCTGTCCAAACCAGGGAGCAGTCAAGGGCAGGTGGGTCTTGGGAATGGAAAAACGAAGGCTTGTGAAATGACAGCACAGTAGTGATACCTAGAAAAAGTCCCCCGATAGCAGCACTGTTCGTTTTCCCTTCAGACCCTTCCAGCCCTTGGATCTTTATTCCCCTTGAAGCCGAGAGGAATGAGAGAGGAGACAGATAAATAAAGCACACGCTGATCTTTCTGAAGCATGCCCTCTCTATCTGCCGAAAGCCTGGGCCAGCGGAGTGAGTGGTGGCAGACTGCCACGGGTACAGTGCTCGCTTTCCAGAAGTGAAAGGGTTGATTTTTGTTTCTGCTGATTTCTTTTGCTCTTGCTTGTGAAGAAATCAAGGTCAACAGGCACATTGTAGGTGATAGTGCTTTTATTAGATTAAGCTAAATGCATTTTTCTTATTTAAAACAAGTATAGGTGTTGGGAAGGCCTCTGAGCTAAATGCACATTACACCGACCAGATGAAGGATGGAACATTGGTCTAGTCCATTACAGAGGTGGTTGTCAGTCTTTCTTCACGTATCTAATCGGTCTGACATGCTTCATTCAAGGCTATAAGATTAAAAATAAAACTTCTGAGCTAAATTCAAAGTCCCTTTCCTTCCTGGGAAAGCTTAACTGCTCCCATGGATCTGCCTGTCCAAATCTAAGCGTAAGACAAGTTACCAATCTGGTTAGAGTGATAGGTCCCTACCCCAGAGGGCTTATAGTCTAAGCGGTATGTTTGCTAAACTGGGCTAACAGTTAACCCAGGCTATCTGCAGCTAGGTCCCATGTTGCAGATAGCCTAGGTTAACAGTTAACCCAGTTTAGCAAACATGCCCCTATCCGTGAGACAATGTAAGGTGAAGTGACCTGCCCAGATTATAAGGAGCAGCAGTGAGAAAAGTGGGATTTGAACCCTGGCTTCCCTGGTGTTTAGGCCACTGCTCCAATTACTAGTCTAAACACGGCCAGAAGGTTAAGGGTGCAGGGGAGTGGGAAGGACAGAAGAGAGATTAGTAGCGCTGACAGGAGGAATCCTTAAAAGTAAATGGAGAAAAGGGTGCTCTGGTAAGGCAACAGAACCTGTGCATCAGCAGCTTCCCTGTAATTATTCTGCTGTGGCTGTGGTGTGATCCGTTAAGCCCCTTTCTGTGTTCTGGAGGCAGCTGGCGCTGCACTTCACTTTATTTCTGAAACCTTTTCACCCCAGATTTGCTGATGGACTGTTGACAGTAACAATATTGTAAGGCTGGTGCACCAAAGAAAAAGGCTGCACAGACTCGCAGGAAGCTCTGCGGGGCTTTTGTCTTCTGCTGCCGGCTGGCTTAGTGGAGAGAGCACTGACCTTTCCCCTGTAACTGAGGGGACCTTTGTTTGGATTTTAGATGTGATCACTGGCTTTTTCCATATCCAAGCTCAAGATCAGGTTCATTCAGATACACAAACTATTTCCTTCTCCAAGTGGACTTACAATCTACGTTTTACCACAGGCAATGAAGGCTGAAATGATTTGCCCAAGGCAAGGCCGGCCCCAGAGTTGGTTCAAGGTGTTGGCACAACCCTAGGAAAACCCTAAGCTTATGCCACCCTTGGCTATCAGAATTTATTGTTTAGCTTTGAATGCCCTGTTCTTTGCCCCACCCCTCTCCCAAGAAGTTGCTGCCCTAGGCAACCCCCTAGTTTGCCTAATAGTTGGGCCAGCCCTGGCCCAAGTCACAAGGAATGGGAAAAGCAGGATTTAAACCCTGGTTTCCCTTGTTCTCAGCCTGTTGCGCCAGTCACTAGACCAGAGGTTCCCAAATCTATCCTGAGTGACCATTAGCTGGTCAGATTTTCAGGATCTCCCAAGACTATGCAAGCAATGGAGGCAGGGCTTGCAAATCAATTTCATGAATATTTATTGTGGATATCTTGAAACCTGACTGGCTGGGGATCTCCCGGGACAGGTTTTGGAACCACTGCTCTAGACTATAGGGTTACCAGATTTTTGAAGAGCAAATCTGGGACACCTAAGTGGGGCTGAGCTGAGCTGGGAAAGGTAGGGGGGGTCCCCCCTCCTCGGGCATCTTTTTCCCTTCTATTTCAAAATGACCAGTCTAGGTAGCATTCAGTAATTTCAAGTTTAAAAAGATAGGAGCAGCCTTTCTTGAGTTACAGTATAAGAACATATATATATACATATACGCTTAAACTTTAAATAGATAAATATTCTATATATTTCTAAAATTCCTCCTGTTTTTCCAAAAAGGGGTTAATTTTCTCCTACTAGGATTGAGAAGGGTGTGCAGGAGGAGCCTTGCCTCTGTCCCCACTGAAATCGGGGACAGGAGGAAGTTATAGTCCACGGAGTCAAGGACACTACCTCAAAATCGAGGACAATCCCCGAAAATCAGGGACATCTGGTAAACTTACTAGACTACAACTCCACGCCATAGTTTGATCGTTTCTGCTTTATTCCTAGGTGAGGAAGGAATTCATATGCTAAAGTAAAACTCGTACACATGCAATGTAGCAGAGTGGGAAAGAGTGCTAATTAAGAAATACATACAAAAACTTCCAGGCCAAATACTGACTACGCCAATAAGTCTGTATCAGCCTACTTTACACTAGGACCTGCGGCAGAAGCCATTTGCAAAAATATACCAGGCCTGTTCTTTTTTCCTTCATGTTGTATGAGTCCCATAGACTTGGAAAAGTGATGTTTTAGTTTACCATGTGGTCTGATTTCAAGATGGCAATCCTAATTCAAAATATGATGAATAAGATGCCTCTACACACGTCTCAGGAAGCAATGAAACAAAAACTAAGTAAAATTGAAGATCTAGCTACCGTATACATGCAAGAAAACGTTAAAGCTGAAAATCATAGGACAATTTAGTTCCCATTTGAACAAAAACTGAACACCATCACAAACGTTTGGACAATCATTTTCCTGAAACAGATAAGTTAACACAGAAAACAGAGAAAATGATGGCAAATAAAGATCATAAACTAACCTCTACAGCTTCTTCCACTCCCTCAGAGATCCTCTGTATTCATCCCTTTCTTGCTGGAATTCAGACACTAACCTCATTTCCACCCACTTCACTGGGAAGCTATTCCATGCATCTACCACTCTTTCTGTACAGAAATATATCTTTTTATATTACTCCACACTCTACCCCCTTTTGCCCGTACCTTCGACCTCATTCCAGAGCCTCCCCTCTATTGAAAGAGAGCCTCCTTCTATGTATTTAGACCCTAGAGGCATTAAATGTTTCTATCATATCTTCCATATTGCACCTTTCCTCCAGGGTATACATATTTAGACCTTTAAGTCTATCTCCATATGCTTTATGACAAAGGCTACTGACCGTCTTAGTAGATGCCCTCTGGATCAACTCATCTGATTTATATTCTTTTGAAAGTGCAGCCTCCGGAACTACGCATAGAGGCAATATCACTTCCTTTTTGTCTTGCTAGTCATTCCTCTCCCTATGCACCCAAGTGTTCTTCTGGCTTTTGACATTACCTTCCCTATCTGCTTGGCTGTCTTAAGAACATTCTGCCCTGGCCGGCCCAGATTGCACTCGGACGCCCTTTCTAAAATGCCATGGTATATGCATGAATGATGCCTAGGTTGCTAAAATTAACTCCATTGCTTAAAATAAAAGTTCAGTCCTATGAATTCTAACCTATACTGATCACTGTTTTAAAACTTTGGTGGCGTTCAGTGTTATTAGCAAGCTCATACTACCTTACCTTTATTAAAATATCGCAAGGCTTATTAACTCCCTCACGACGCTACTGGTTTACAGCGAGCGTTGAAAAACTGACAGACCTATGTCGATTCTGGTGGAAAGAACTGGAAACAGTGACTCACCTCATAGCTGGCTGTGAAGTTCTGATGGCAGAAAATTTCTATACAGAAAGGCAGAATAAAGTGGCATGCTTTATCCATTGGAAACTCTGTAAACACTAGATCATTGTGCCTGAAAAGCACTGGGATCATGACCCTTAAAAGAATTACAGAGAATGAAGAGGTTATGATCACCTGGGACACTCCCATTCTGACTCATAAAAAGCTGGATGCAAGGAAACTAGATACAGTGTAAAGTAGAATAGAAGTGTCAGTTCCATGCGACTACTCTGTCAATCGCTTTGAGAGGGAGAAAATCTTCAAGTAACAAGAAATGCAGTCAGAGACCAGGAAAATATGGCAGAAAGATACCAAATTATTTCCCATCCTATTGGGTGCCACAGGCCTAATTAAGAGGAATGTCCAAGCACACCTTGATAAATTCCCCATACATGTAACATCTTACGAATTCCAGAGGGAGGTTCTCTTTGGCATGATGCAAGCACTATGCCGAGTATTAGCAGTAAATTTGAGAGACTAAGATCATACTCCACATTCCCTGGCTTAGAAGTGAGGTTCGTGACTGTCATAGTATGCACAAAATTCATCCATTTGGAGAAACTGCCCCCTACTAGCTTCAGTAATAGGCCCAAATTCAGCTTCACTTTTCTCTGTACTCACAGTACAACCTATCTTTTTAACAGCCTCCCCAGACTCCTTACAGAATTATGCTGACTGCTACCTTTATGGAGGTCTCAAGTAACATCGAATGAACAAGTCAAGCAATGAAACCACACTGCCAACTGCTCCATCGCTGAGCCTTCCATATGTTATTATACTAAGGCTGCTTATGTAGGAAGCACAGTTCATGAAACTGGATTTGTGGACAACTGTCCTTTGAAACTCAGCCATCTCCCTATTCTCACAATCACAATATTATAACTTAAATACCAAAAAGACAATTTTATAAAGAAATGAACGCACATATGTGACAGTTTACGCGCCTTCATGGCCTCTTCTATAATATCGACCAGTGTAAAAGGATGCACTTTGACATGAAGGCGTGCACTCGGAACAGGTGCAAGGATATGAAGCGCCCTAGGGAAACATTCCTGCCATCCCTCCTGCTGCCGCCCCTCTCTGGGACCTCCATCGGCGACAGTGACACTCGTAAAACAACAATGCAGCGCTTATCCAAAGCCTCCGAAGTCACGTGCTGCTGGTGCTGCACTTTGACCAGCCGCTTCTGCCCTCTCCGACGGAGACTTCGTGTTTGCATGGGGACGTAAGAACACGTCACCAACAGCACGCGGTGTCGGAGACTTTGGCCTACCCAGTCTGCCCATCCATACGAGCTAGTTACATAGTAACATAGTAAATGACAGCAGATAAAGACCAGTATGGTCCATCTAGTCTGCCAAGCAAGATGGCAGGAGTAGGTGCACCCCTTCCCATGTCTTCACCCCTCCCCATATCTTTGTTTCTTTGTTTAGGGGATGAACCCACCACTCCTCCCTCCATCGCTCCATGTAGGAAACCCCTATTTCTTGAGAACTTAGATGGTTCAGTTTATTTTGATTTAATCTTGTTGCTGTAAAGGGATCCACTGTGTCTGTCCCAGGCCACTTTGAATTCCGACACTGTGTTTGTCCCCACCACCTCCATCGGGAGGGCATTCCAAGCATCCACCACCCTTTCAGTAAAAAAGTATTTCCTGACATTGCCTTTCAATTTACCACCTTGCCGCTTCAAGTTATGCCCTCTAGATTTACAGCTTCCCCATCTCTGGAAGAGGTTTGCTTGTTCATCATTTCTCTTTAAGTATTTAAAGGTCTGAATCATATCTCCCCTATCCCTCCTCTCCTCCAAAGTGTACATATTTAGGTCTTCAAGTCTCTCTTCCTAAGGCTTCTGATGCAGGCTCCAAATAATTTTAGTCGCCTTCCTCTGAACAGCTTCCATTCTTTTTACATCCTTTGCAAGATACGGTCTCCAAAACTGAAGACAGTATTCCAAGTGAGGCCTCACCAGTGATTTGTACAGTGGCATAAGTACCTCTTCCTTTCTGCTGGTGATTCCTCTTTGTATGCAGCCCAACATCCTCCTGGCTTTTGCCACCGCCTTGTCGCACTGTTTTGTCACCTTGAGATCTACAGAAATAATCACACCGAGGTCTTTCTCCTGCTCCGTGCACACCAACCTCTCGCCCCCTATCGCGTAGTTGCATCATCTCTTCCTCAGAGGTCTTCTATATCTGTCCCACGTATTTTTGCATTCAGATAAAGTTCTGTCTCCACCACCCTCTGGGAGGCTGTTCCATTCATCCACCACCTTTTCCATAGAGAAATATTTCCTCAGATTATTCCTGCATGTACTTGCAAACTTTTCATGTGCAGAGATGCCAAGAGTGAACCATCCCAAAGGATGAGATTTGCTACCTCAGAAAGTGAGATTGAAGTCCAAAGAGTGAGATTTTTTCAGATGGTGCATCCAGGGTATAAATCTATAAAGATTTAAATGTAGCGTCGCTTTGCAAATTTAAAAAGCAGCATAAACTGATATTTGCTTTTCTTTGGCGCCTCTGTAAAGATACAGATGTAGTAGAGGCAATATGAGTAAATTCTCTGGGCTGAGAACTGCTCTTTACTCAGTAGCTATAAGTGTGTGCATAGGTCTCACGACACCTAAACTTGTAGGCAGGGCCGTACCAAGCCATAAATGCACCCTGTGCAACTTGCACATCTGGTGCCCCCCCCTGTCATTTGCCCCATGCTCGGCATCTCCCCATCTTACCTCCATATCCAGTCAGCTCTCTCCCGCGCTACCTGCCCTTGCCCAGCCGCCGGCGCTTTTTGTGTTGCCTTGGTGGTGGCAGCGGCGATGACAGCAGCAGAGCAGACATCCAATTAAAAAAACTATGGGTCTTTCCAAGTCCGCCCTTGCAAGCAGCTCTGCTCCCTCTCTCCTCTGATGCATACTGCCATCAGAGGAGGGAGAGACCAAGCCAGTCATTCAAACGAGGGTCTTTGTAACTCCACGCCTGAATGGCTGGTCTGGTCTCTCCCTCCTCTGACACGAGCATACATCAGAGAAGGTAGGGATCAGACTTGCATGCATGCATGGAGGTGGAAAGACCTGCGTTATTTTTTTTTTAATTGGATATTTGCTCTGCCGCCACCAAGGCAACAAGAAGAGCAGCGGTGGCGTTGCAAGGGCAGGCAGTGTGGGGGGGAGCCGAGGCCGGCAGCCCCAAATGCGCCCCTATTTCTATGCATCCTGTGCGGCTGCACCGCTCGCACAGGGCTAGGTACAGGAGGAGGCAGGACACATGAAGGTGAGCTCAGATTTCCTCCTACTGGCTGGGCCACTTGGTTTTACTTCTCTCAGGCTTCTTTGTCATGAAAGCAGTGATCAGGATCTGGGCTTTGGCACTGAAACGAAGGCTTGAGAGAAGGGTCTCAATGAGTGCGGGAGTAAGAGAGCCTTCAAATGACTGTGACACACTCCAAATGAGTGAGACTTAGGGATCTGTTTACTAAACAGTGCTAGCGGCTTCTATGCGAAATCGGAGCCATGGCGCCATTTTATTCAATGGGGCCACGGCTCCAATTTCGCACGGAAGCCACTAGTGCCGCTCAGTAAACAGACCTCTTAGTGTCTCTGCGCATGTTCATTTACACAGGTGCAAATGTCCACACCTGATTTAAAGCACAATCCCTGCCACCTGTGCTAATATTTTATAAAGAAAAATAGCCACTTGCTTATCTTTATAAAATAGATTTAAAATAGGCATGTTTTGGCAGCTTCGACCTAGGTGCCCTGTTATAAAATTACCCTCATAAAAATAATTAGGCCTGTGTTTCTTCAAATTATTCCCCCAGAAACCTGTTTTTCAAGAACATTAGACTCCTGGAACTTCCATAAACCAAATGTAGCAAATGATTGCTTTATTTTAATTGCGTTACACATTAGAATATAAGAGATGGCATAGTGGGACAGACCAAAGATCCATCAAACCCAATATCCTGTTTCCAACAGTGATGAAACCAGATCACAAGTACCTGGTATATCCCAAAAAGTAGATGGTTTCTTCCAAGAGCTTTTCCAAGCTTTTGTTGACATCCAGCTAGGCCTTTAGCAATCAGTTCCAGAGATGAACTACGCACTCAGTGAAAAAACTATTTTCTCCTATTTCTTTTAAATGTACTACTTTGTAACTCCATGGCGCATCCCCTAGTCTTTGTGCATTTTTGAAAGAGCAAACCTTTGATTCATGTTTACCCATTCCACTCCAGTCATGATTTTTAAAGACCTCCATCATATCTCCTCTCAGCTATCTCCTCTCCAAGCTGAAGAGCCCTAACCTCTTTAGCCTTTCGTCTTAGAAGAGATGTTCCGTCCCCTTCATCATTTTGGTTCCTTTCTCTGAATCTTTTCTAATTCCTCTATATCATTTATGAGATGTGGCGACCATCATTGCACACAGTACTCAAGGTGTGATCGCGGCATGGAGCAATAGAGAGGACTTATGATATTCTTTGTTTTGTTTTCTGTTTCTTTCCTAATAATTCCTAACAGTTTGCTTTTAAAACCGCTGCTGCGCACTGAACAGAAGATTTCAATGTATTGTCCATGATGACACCTCAGTCATTTTCATGGGTGGTGACTCCTAATGTGGAACCGTGCATCGTGTAGCTACAATTAGTTATTCTTCCCTACATGCATCACTTTGCGTTTGTTCACGTCAAATTTCATCTGCCATATGGATGCCTATTCTTCTAGTCGTCCTGTAATTCCTCACAATCTGTGTGTGATTTAAAAACTTTGAATAATTTTGTGTCATCTGAAAATTTGACCACTTCACGTGTTGTTCCCATTTCCAGATCATTCACAAATATGTAAAAAAAACACTGGTATCAGCATTGTACTCCACTATTCATCTTCCTTTATTGAGAAAACTGGCCATTTAATCCTACACTCAGACTAACTTGAAGAATCTTTTTTTAGAAACATTTTAATATTTAATGTGGCCCATTCCAAGTAAAGCAAAATAACACGGGGGTGAAAGTTTCTCCTTGCAAACTGTCACAGAGCTGCCATATTTAATTCTCCCCATAGCATGCGGGTGGGTCATTCTTTAAAGGATTTTTTTGCATGTAAAGCCTGTTTTGCCCGAGAAAGACCTCTTCTAAAATGCACAGTGATGATATACACATATATAGGCACGTGCAGCAGCAAGAAGCTGTGCTCTTATATGCGCACCACATGTAGGAATTCTTGGGGGCCTAGTTTGGCGGAGCAGGTGCGGAAATGTGTTGTACACAAGTGTTTTATAAAATCCATGGGTAATTTTATAAAGGATTTTCAACACATCAACCCTGTTTTATAAACTTACCCCTCAGTTTAAACACATGGTGACAACATATCACCTACTTCTATGTGACCTGGAAATAAGCTTGTTCAGGAGACAGGGCATAGTTTGGGTGGAGCATGGACAGTCACAAAGTACATGTAGGCTGAAAATATTAACAATTTTTTCTATAGCTGCAGAGCTAAATAATTTCTATATTGCACCAATAGTTCCTTTAAGGCAATCAAAACCTACCATAACTCCCCTGCCTGTATGTGGTCCCTACAGGAGTCCTTTTCACTGTATGGCAGACAATGGTCATGCCAATCCAAGAGTGTTACAGTCTTTCACTCACTACTCTTGGCGTTCAATTACATGGTTCATTGAATGGGGCCAATTTATACTAGGAGGCCTTGGCATGTAAACTCCACTCACACCTCTTCCCTTCTCAAAATGAGTATGTTCAGTCCAGATTTGGGGTTCTGAACAATTAGGGTTACTCAACAATTAGGGTTACTGAACAAATATAAAAAATACAACTGGCAGATGCATAAAACAACAAAACTCTTAGTATTTCTTCTCTAGTATTGAGAGTTTGTTCCAAGCTTCTATCTTTTTCATCTTTTTCTTATTCTTTGCAGTTATTCCTGAGTAGGAACCCTTCTCTTGCTCTAGAAATCTTTCTCAGTGCACCTGAATCTTGTAGCTTTGTAGGTGCAGGTCCCTGATACTGTCCTGGGTTCACTCCTCACTCAGGTGTCACCGATTTCTGATACGTTTCCAGGGTTCCTCTTTAGATCTGGTGACTTCTGTAGATGCAGATCCCTCCCTGGTTCTGGACTGCAGGCACTTGTAGCTCCGATGAATCTTGCTGGTCAAGATATTTCTCTTGGAACCAATTTCTCCTTTCCCTTGCAATAGGTGTCTATCTTATACTTTACACAGGCAGGGCTTCTCTTCTGATGAGCCAAGAAGAGAACTGGCAGGAGTTCAAGGTCTAGGCTTGAGCCCATGACACCCTCCTTTTCCCCTGCCCTCTCCTCTGTTCCTCCTATGCTTGCAGCTTCCCTAGACAGTATGAGGACTTGGGACTGGCAGTGGCCACCAATAGCTGCTCCCCTAGGGTAGACTGCTCATTCCTTCCTCATGGTACAGTGACTGGCTGACAAAGGACAGAGCTCTGCCTTTGGAAGTGGTTTGATATGATTTTGAATTTTCCGTCCCAGAGGAGTCTCTTCCCAACATGATGTAACTGGGCAGAAAGTATACTCCCCTGTTCTGGAAAATGTTAAATCATTGCCACACTACATTATAGTAATTTAGTAGGGACACTGGATAGTGCTGCTGCTCAAAGCAATTTCAAAGTAACAAGGTTAAGCATAGGTTAACAACAAAAATGAATCTACGGTAGCTGCAAAACCGCCTCAGTAACCATTGAGGGTATTCACGGAATTTTGGGGAAGGTAATCATGCTACTAACACGGGGCACAATGGTCATTATCATGCATTACCAGCATGACTGTTAATGTAAAATGTATTAACTACACCTCTGAAGGTGTAGTTAACTACTCAGTATTATCTGTCACATTAGCAGTTAACAGATGTTAATAATATCTGCATTAACAATAAGGTGCACTCCTCACCCAATGCACGCTAAGTGCATAAGAACATAAGAACATAAGAACATAAGATATGCCATACTGGGTCAGACCAAGGTCCATCAAGCCCAGTATTCTGTTTCCAACAGTGGCCAATCTAGGTCATACGTACCTAGCAGTTTCCCCAAGGGACACAGGTTCCACAATGCTTGTATTGGTTCAAGCATTGATATCCTGGGTCCCTTCTTAATAATGGTTTATGGACCTTTCCTCCAGGAACTTGTCCAAACCTTTTTTAAAACCCAGCTACACTAACAGCCTTTACTACATCCTCCGGTAACAAATTCCAGAGTTTGATTACACGTTGAGTGAAAAAATATTTTCTTTTATTAGTCTTAAATAGTTTACCCTGTAGCTTCATTGCATGTCCCCTAGTCTTTCTATATTCTGATAAGGTAAACAATCGATCTACGTTTACCCGTTCCACTCCGTTCATTAATTTATAGACTTCTATCATATCTCCCCTCAGCCGTCTCTTTTCCAGGTTAAAGAGCCCCAACCTTTTTAGCCTTTCTTCATAGGAGTAGCCTTCCATCCCCTTTACCATTTTGGTGGCTCTTCTCTGAACCTTTTCTAAAATTGCTATATCCTTTTTAAGATATGGCGACCAGAATTGCACACAATATTCAAGGTGCGGTCTCACCATGGAACGATATAGAGGCATTATAATATCTTTTGTTTTATTTTCCATTCCTTTCCTTATCATACCTAGCATTCTATTTGCTCTCTTGGCCGCCGCTGCACACTGGGCCGAGGGTTTTAACATGGTATCCACAAGGACGCCTAAATCTTGTTCTTGGGTGGTGGTTCCTAATGTGGAACCTTGCATCGTGTAACCATAGTTTGGGTTGTTCTTCCCTAGGTGCATAACCTTGCACTTCTCCACATTAAATTTCATCTGCCATTTTGATGCCCAGTCTTCCAATTTATCAAGATCCTCTTGCAATTTTCCACAATCCTCCTGGGTTTTAACAACTTTAAATAGTTTTGTGTCATCAGCAAATTTGATAACCTCACTCGTTATTCCACTTTCCAGGTCATTTATGAATATGTCAAAAAGCAGCGGACCCAGCACAGATCCCTGGGGTACACCACTATTCACCTTTCTCCATTGGGAAAATTGGCCATTTAGCCCTACCCTCTGCTTTCTATCTTTTAACCAGTTCCTGATCCACAGTAGTACACTGCCTCCTATCCCATGACTCTTTAGTTTTGCCAAAAGTCTCTCATGAGGGACCTTGTCAAAGGCTTTCTGAAAGTCCAGATACACAATATCAACTGACTCACCTTTGTCCACCTGTTTATTCACTCCTTCAAAAAAACATAACAGATTAGTAAGACAAGATCTTCCTTGTCTAAAGCCATGTTGGCTGTCTCCCATTAGGTCATGACTATCTATATGCTGAGTAATTTTATTCTTTATGATGGTTTCTACCATTTTTCCCGGTACTGACGTCAGGCTCACCGGTCTGTAGTTTCCCGGATCACCCCTCGAACCCTTTTTAAAAATTGGTGTTACATTGGCGATCCTCCAATCCTCAGGTATTAGAGATGATTTTAATGATAGTTCACAGATTACTGATAGCAGGTCTGCAATCTCAAATTTCAGTTCTTTCAACACCCTTGGATGTATACCATCCGGCCCAGGTGATTTGCTACTCTTCAGTTTATCTAATAGTTGTAAGGCATCTTCCCGATGTATCGATATTTCCTTCAATTCTTCCACACCTTTAAATACCACTTCAGTCGTGGGTAACATCCCTACATCTTCCTCAGTAAAGACCGAAGCAAAGAATTCATTCAGTCTCTCCGCTATCGCCTTGTCGCCTCTTAGTGCTCCTTTAACCCCTTTATCATCTAATGGACCAACTGACTCTCTCACGGGTTTTTTGCTACGAATGTACTTGAAAAGGTCTTTATTTCGCGTTTTTGCTTCCGCAGCAAGCTTCTTCTCAAATTCTCTCTTTGCCTGCCTTATCAATGCCTTGCATTTGACTTACCAGTGCTTGTGCTGTTTCCAGGTTTCATCATTTGGCTCTTTTTTCCATTTCTTGAAAGATGCTTTTTTGGCAACAACAGCCTCTCTGACCTCAGCTTTAAACCATGCTGGCAATTTTTTGGACTTCCTTCCACTTTTCTTAAAGCGTGGAATACAGCTGGTCTGGGCTTCCAAGATAGTATTTTTCAACAACACCCAAGCTTGATGTACGTCTTTAACCTTTGCAACTGCTCCTTTTAGTTTTTTCTTAACTGTTTTCCTCATTCTATCATAGTCTCCCTTTCGAAAGTTAAAGGGTAGTACTGTGGATTTCCTTACTATCCCTCCTCCACTAATTAAATCAAAGGCGATCATGCTATGATCACTATTGCCAAGTGGCCCCAACACCCTTATCTCTTGCACTACATCTGGTGTTCCACTAAGGACTAGGTCTAATATTGCTTCCCCTCTGGTCGGTTCATGAACCAGCTGCTCCAAGAAGCAGTCATTTATTTCATCTAGGAACTTTATCTCCCTAGCATGTCCTGTTGTGACACTGACCCAGTCGATGCCGGGGTAATTGAAATCACCCATTATTATTACTGCACTGTAACTTTTGCTAGCTTCCTTGATTTCTTTGAGCATTTCATCATCCATTTGTTCATTCTGGCCAGGCGGACGATAGTACACCCCCACTGCCATCGCCTTCCCCTTTTTACATGGAATTTCAATCCATAGAGATTCTACAGCAAATTTTGTTTCTTGCAAAACTTTAATCCTTTCTGACTCAATGCCCTCTCTAACATAGAGCGCAACCCCTCCACCAATTTGATCAGCTCTATCATTTCGATATAGTTTGTACCCAGGTATCACAGTGTCCCACTGGTTGTCCTCCTTCCACCATGTCTCTGATATTCCAATCATATCTAACCTCTCGTTTAGTGCTATATATTCTAACTCTCCCATCTTGTTTTGTAGACTTCTAGCATTTGCATACAAGCATTTTAGAGACTGTATTTTATTCATATTAATTTGGCTATTGGTAGACATGGGTAATTTGGGATCTTTAAGTTCTGTCTGCTCCATACTCGAGGGCATTTGGGCTACTTTACTCTTTTTTGGAACCTCTCTGCTTTTTGTAGTATCCTTCAAGGATACATTCTTCCGAACCATGCGCTCTTGGGCGACTGTCGGCTTTCCCCTATTATCTAGTTTAAAAGCTGCTCTATCTCCTTTTTAAAGGTTAATGCCAGCAGCCTGGTTCCATCCCGGTTAAGGTGAAGCCCATCCCTTCGGAAGAGCCCCTCCTTTCCCCAGAATGTTCCCCAGTTCCTAACAAATCCGAACCCCTCATCTCTGCACCATTGTCTCATCCACGCATTGAGACTCCGGAGCTCTGCCTGCCTATTGGGTCCTGCGCGTGGAACGGGAAGCATTTCGGAGAACGCTACCCTGGAAGTTCTGGATTTCAACTTCCTACCTAAAAGCCTAAATTTAGCTTCCAGAACCTCCCTACCACATTTTCCTATGTCATTGGTACCAACATGTACCAAGACAGCAGACTCCTCCCCAGCACTATCTAAGACCTTATCTAGGTGGCGTGTGAGGTCCGCTACCTTCGCACCAGGCAGGCATGTTACCAGGCGATCCTCACGTCCACCAGCCACCCAGCTATCTACATGCCTAATGATCGAATCACCAACTATAACTGCTGTCCTAACCCTTCCCGCATGGGCACTTGGCCCTGGAGAAACCTCCTCGGTGCGAGAGGGGTTTACATCACCTGGAGGACAGGTCCTAGTTACAGGATCACTTCCTGCCACACCAGGGTGATGCTCTCCTGTCACGTGACCTCTCTCCTCCATGGCAACAGGGATGCTGCCAGACTGGAGGTGGGACTTCAGGACTATATCCCTGTAGGTCTCGTCTATGTACCTCTCTGTCTGTCTTATGTTTTCCAAGTCTGCTACTCTAGCCTCTAGAGAACGGACTCGTTCCCTGAGAGCAGAGAGCTCCTTGCACCTAGTGCACACGTAAGACCTCTCACCAGCTGGGAGAAAATCATACATGTGACACTCAATGCAAAAGACTGGAAAGCCCACATCCCGCTGCTGGACTGCTGTCTGCATCTTAGTTTTAAGTTTGTGTTTAGATCTTTAAGTTCTATATGTACTAAAGGGTGCAATGGATATTTATACCACTAAAACTGTACCTAAGAAGTTTAATATACCTTGTTCACCTGAAGCTTAATTAATCTCAGGTCCTTGGTGTATGACTGATTTGGGTAATGAGCTTCACCTGAGAGCACCTCCTGTCTTTTAAGTGGTGCAAGTACCTATAAAGCTGTGATTTTCCCAGGGGAGGGTGGGTGTGGGGAGGGAGGGAGGGAGGGAGGGATATAACACTTATTAAAAAAGGGCTGCTACACAGTACCTTGTCCTGTGCTGCTGAGGAAAACTATATTCTGATTTGATTTAAATTATAGCTCTTTGCTGCTACTAGGCTCTAACCTATTATGAAATTTAAACTACAAGCTCTCTGCTGGATTCTAAATTTAACCAGAAAGCTCTCTTCTGTGTTTTAATTTGAAACTAAAAGTACTTTGCTGATGCTAGGCCCTGAGTGACTATGAAATTTAAACTACAGCTGTCTACTGGGTATGAAAGGTAACCAGAAAGTTCTCTTCTGTGTTTTTAAATTGAATCTTAAACTGTTGCTACTAGGCCCTGACTGATTTAACAAAATAAATAGTGGGTTCACAGATTAGCTTTAAAAGAAAAAAAAAATTCCTTTCAGAAAAATTCCCAGAAGTATATACTCACAATTTCATATTTCTCTCCAGAAGTAACAGCCCCCCTTTCCAGTCCTTCCAGTCCAAAGCTTCCATGTTAGCGATCAGGGGCATGACCAGCATGTTCCTGGCAAATAACACATGATTAAGCACCCCAACAAGCAATATGCTTAACACAGATTTTATTTATTTAACAGGTCTTTTTATACCACTTTATCCTTTAGTCCAGCTGTTTACATTGTAACTTAAACTTGATGGTTTACATTAAACATGGGACATTGATAACTTGGATTCTTCTGAGGCAATGGATGGTTAAGTGACTTGCCCAAGGCCACAAGGAGTGCTGGTGGGAATTGAACTCTGGTCTCTCGGTTCCCAGGCCAGTGCTCTAACCACTGGGCTTCTCCTCCACTCCTGTAGAGGTGTTAAGTGCACCTGTGCTAATTGCCACCTTAACTGCACTCTTGTGCTAATGTGCTCTCCATGCCTGCACGTTGCTTGTAACCCACCCACTCTCCACATTAGCACACCAGTGCCAGCTAATGTGCAATTTAGTGATTAGTAGCTGGGACGCCCGAGCATTAGAATTCACTGTGGTCAGTTACCATATGCTATAACCCATGTTATCTGATTAGCGGTGCTTAGTAAAAGGGCCCCTTAGTATTGGGGCTGCCAAAATGAATTGTGACGAGGTTAATTTAAAAGGCAATTTATGCATTTCAGCTTGTTAATCAGCTAACTGAAGCTCAAAGTGATGTATAGAGAAATTAAAATACAATATACATGACATCTAACAAATATACTAAATAAGGGCATTTAAAACGCAATCCATAACATTGAAGTAACACATCTAAACAAGAGTTTGGGTGTGTTTGGCCTATCATTGCATAGTATTCCCTACAAAGAACACAGATGGGGATTGCTGGCCTAAACTATTTCAAAAGCTCACAGTATCTTCCAAATAAACACTAAGACAAAATTCTAATATACTTATCAAACAGCTGGATAAAGAAATATTGGACCAATCTTTGAAGCAAGATATGCATTCTGCCCCTCTGACACAGTTTGTGTGGGGGGCGGGATGAGACTGGACTTTCAGAGCGCAGCAAGCAGGGTTTGGAGCCCTGAGTCTCTGTTTTCTGGCCATCTGCCGCTGCTGATCCAGGGAGATGCGGCTGCTGTGCGGCAGTGGGGGCAGTAAGGGGAAGGTAGGAAGGGAGATCCACGGCAGCCATTGCAGAGTCTTTGTAGGGGGCGCTTTCTGCCACCCACCAAAGTTTGGATTACTAGACGACCACCTAGTTCACCTAAGGCAGTGCTAGCCCTGGAAAGGGAATCTAGGAAGCTGAAGGTTTGGGTAAGGATCCTTCTCGCGTTGTGGTTAGACTTGAGAAAGGTGGCGTGCGCGAGGGAAGTATATAGTCCTCTAACCAAGATGACATTCAAAGAAGGATGACAAAAAGAGACTCTCCTAGATATGGCGAGAGATCTTGCAGGAAGTCATACTCTGTGCTTAGCCCTTGGTAGTTTGGATAGAATAACTGTGTAGACTGAATGGATCAGATGGCGTTTTCTGCCATCATCTACTAAGTTCCTATTATACACTAACAATATATTTGTGACTAGCTTTTTGAAAGGTACATTCCATTCACCGAGTCAGTAGTATCACCACACTACTTTACACTGAGTGCCCCATAGATAGATTGCACAGAACAGCGTGTGTATTTGTTTTTTGGGTAATAGGGGACAGGACTTCCTTGCAGGTTGGGATAAGCGGAGGGTGCTTATCTTAGGGGGAGATGTTACATAGGTTTGCTGGCTGTCCTGATGTTTATCCTGTTGACTTTAGAAACAGAAGTGTCTCCTTAAGGCGGCTCCAGGGACTGGAGAGTGATTAGGAGCAGGGTGAGACCATATTAGGGGAGTTTTTAGTATCAATGGAGATCATTTGCCAAAGGGTCGTGTCCTAGATCTGACGGTGAAGCTGTAAATGGATACCAGTCAGAAGGCGGCGCTTCCCCTTTCCCTACAGTTTGGAGTGTCTGGAGGCTATTGGTTAAACTGACTGCGCTCTACTTCTCCACAGCTCGGCTGCAATGCTCTAAAGGTCCAAGCCGGGCCAGGGTCAGATAGTTTAGTAAACACAAATTCTGACCACCTAGCAACACGCAGATCAAATCCTACTCAGGCCTCCTCACAAAACAGGTTTCAGCCACCACTTGGCAAGTAACAAATGCCATTCTTTCCCCCTATCTTCCCATGCTCATTTTCTGTTGATTTCTTATATTGTGACTCATTCTTTATTCTACACTGTCACAAAAAGTCAAGTTTAACAAAGAGCATATACTTTTTTCTAATCTAAAAAAGGGGGATTTGTTGAAGTATACCACTTACTTCTGGCCCGGAGGAATTATCCCGACGGGAAACGTCTGTGAAAGGCACTCTATAAAATACACTCTGATCACCCTGTAACAACAGAACACTGTGAAATATAACTATTACTGTAGAAAAATATATTTCAATAGAGCTAATCCTCTAACATGTATTTAAGTGAGAGTTACTTTGTATTACTGCTTGTACTCTGGTTTTATTCTTTGAAATGTTATTTGGACAGATCTGCATTTCTTTAACAGCTCTGCTATCTATTGTGTTCACTATTTTAAAGAAACAATATTAGCTAGATTCTTAAAACGATCGGTCAGCGTATTGCTTAACTCCATCGCTTTGGTCATACTCCTGGTGGGATGGTGAACACAAAGATGCACGTATATCGTTATGAAGATATTCAGCAAGGCCACTTGTTCCCACCTCAGAGCAGATGTAAATGTCCATACCTATTTTCCAGTGTGGTAATCTTTTAAAAGCACAAAGGCGCACATGTTGTCTGTATAAAAGAGGCACAGTGGGCTAAATAAGAAATGCTGTATGAAGGAAATAATTCTTATCTCCTCAAAAATAAAATAAAAGTCAGCATGAAGGGAAAATGATAATTATCTTGTTTAAATTGTATAAAAAATGTATTTTTCTAGTGCTTCTATTCTTAGGTGTTTATAAATAATCGGCAGCAGACAAAGTGTGTTTAAACAAAAGATGTATATTAAGCACTACTACCCAGCTAGGTGAGTGGAGGCGGAGACCTATTGGTTAAAGCAACAGCCTAATACCCCAGAATTACCAAGTTCCAGGCGTGAGATGTTTTGCCAGTTCTAGTTTTAAATTTTCATTGCAATGCACTATGGTATTTGTAGTCCCTAATTTTACCCATTGGAACCAGTACCGCAGTTCCCATAACGCATCAGAATGGGATAGTCAGAAATCTAGGACTGGCTTAAAATCTCACTCCTGAAATCTGGGCAACTTGGCAACTCTGGTACCCAAAAGATCAGGTTCAATTCCCACTAGTAGTCCTTGTGACCTTGGGCAAGCCACTTTACCCTCCATTGCCTCAGAAGAAAAGGTCTGGGCAATCTCCTTCTAGTCATACCTTGCACAGAAAACCCAGGATTGTCCGGAGTCAGCATTGATTTGATGGCACTAAAAAAAGCATCTGGATAGGCAGTAACCCAGAATATGCACAGAGAGCATTAGTGCCCAGTAGCTAAGGGACCAATTTTCAAAACTGCTGATAGTCAAATGCCACAGAGGTCAGCCACGAGATAGTCAGCCATAAATAGGAGCTGCCACTAAATATCTGGGCTGAGCAGTGTTACGTACTGCCACTTAACCAGTTAGTATGATTTTCAGCCAGTGCTTGTCCGGGGCAAGGGCTGCTGAGAATTGTGCTTACAGGGTAGGTGCTGCTCTGGCACCGTCCTCACTTCGCCCTGGACCATCATTGCACTAACCAAATAGTGTCAGGTTGGTCTGTAGAAATATTCAGCGGTGCTAATGGATAATGCTGCCAAATATCAGGGTCTGCCCCATTAGCCAGACAGCCTCCCTAAAGGCTTTTAATATTACCCCGTAAACATATATCAGCAATATTCAGCTGCTATACATATAGATATTGTATGTAGTTTAAGGTAGGCAGAATTTTTCTCTGTCCTAACTTAAACCACTTAACTATAAGGAGAGTGACTGAATATCGCTGTTCTCCATATAGCTGGACGAAACGCCCTCACTCTGCCCCGGGTCTATACAAATAGTGCTGGAGCAGTCAGAGGGGACTTAAACATTTTGGAGGTAATTTTTATAAAATCATTAACATGCGTCTATGACAATTTTTGCTTCTCACAATCAAAGAACATAGTCTCAAAATGGGCCTGCACCTTAATGTAAAGAAGACAAAGATCATGACAACTGGCATAATCAACAGGTTTATTGTTGAAGGAGAAGAAACTGAAATCGTGATCAACTTTAACCTACTTGGATCAACTATCAATAAAGAAGCAAACAAGCAGTCAAGAAATCAGACGATGCATTGCTCTTGGCAGAATGGCTATGAAAGACCTAGATAAGATTCTCAAGAGCAGAGATGTCTCTCTCCATACAAAGATTCGACTTGTTCAAGTCATGGTATTTTCAATAACATCATATGGATGTGAAAGCTGGACAGTGAAAAAGATAGACAGAAAGAAAATTGATGCCTTTGAATTATGGTGCTGGCAGTGAATACTGTGTATACCATGGACTGCCCGAAGAACAAACCAGTCAGTACGAGAGGAGATCAAACCTAAGCTTTCTTTAGAAGCTCAGATGACAAGACTTCAATTTTCATACTTTGGACACATCATGCGAAGAGAGAGATCATTAGAGAAAGACATTATGCTTGGCAAGAGAGAAGAACGCAAAAGAGGAAGGCCAGCAATGAGATGGATTGATACAATAACAGCAGCTACGGGTACCAGCCTGTCAACAATGAGCCGCCTGACTGAAGACCGAACACAATTTAGGATAGCTATCCAGAGGGTCGCCATGAGTCGACTCCGACTCGACGGCACTTAACAACAACAACATGACAATTTACATATTTTAAAGGCCTCATAAAAGTACGCACGTTGTTATGAAGACACATACTTTGCTCTTAGGCATAGGTGAGGGCGAGGTCTAGGTGGGGCATGGGGCAGCGTCAGCAAGTACACATGTTGATTATAAACTTTATGTGCTTTAATTTACACCTGCTAGAGAGCAGCTGTAAGTGGCCATGTCTTAATGTAAAGCGTGATTTCTGCCACTTACTCTAGTATTTTATAAAGATATGTAGGCCCCTACTTGACTTCATAAAATAGATTTAGCTTAGGCAGGGCTGGCTCAACCACTATGTAAACTAGGCAGTCACCTAGGGCAGCAGCTTCTGGGGGCAGCAGAGAGCAAGGCATTCAAAGCTAAACAATAGATTCTGACAGCTGGGGTGGGGAGGCATAAAGCTTAAGGTTTGCCTAGGGTGCCAACACCTTGAATCAAGTCTGGGGCCAACCCTGAGCATAGGCTTGTTTTGGCTGCCTTACCCTAGATGCCCTGATATTACTCTCTTTGTGGTTGCTGTTATATGTATGAGTCCCTTTTATTATTCAGCCCTGTTAATTAGGTGTTGTTTTCCAGTTAATTATGAATTCTTTGAGGGTACAAAGTATAGATGTTTATTAGTCTTTCTGCATAATAGGTACCATTGCTAAGTACCTTTTCCAGTTGAATCAAATATGTATGTTTGTGACGCTTATGCATCATCGGCAGAGAAAAGGCACAAAAAAGAGGAGAGGATCCAAGACAGATGACAAACAGTGAGAGATGACTAGGGGAAGTGGTGTTTTTCTGGTGTTTATCCAATAAATACCTTTCTTAAATGTTTTTGCATCAGGATATTTTATCTCTGCTTAGTTGTTAAAGCCTAAAATCAAAAACCATAGATATATCTTTACTTTAACTGAACATTTCAAAGAATTATGGCTAGAAGTAACCTTGCAATTCCCAGGGAGCAGTCATGTTTGGAGCAGGAATTCAATGGTTTTGTGGCAGGTGCAGGCCTGTGACCCACGGTGTCTGACATAGGCAGGCCAGCATGGCTAGCTTGACCTGTAAATGAGGCCTGTGGAGAGGCATATAGGATTGCACATCCCCCAATATGCTGCTATTGTAAGAAAGAACTCAGTAGAAATATTGAATTAGCTTAGATAAGCAGAATTGCAGAATTAAGAAATGGAAAAATACAGAAAAGATGTGTTTTAAAGTTACTGATAAGAAAGAGTACATTTGCAGAGAAATATTGAGGAGTGCTGACAGATGAGTTACAGAACCTTGCTCTTCTGCACGCACAAATGGTCCCATAGCCTTGAAAGTGTGAAAGTAACAAGTTGATGAACTGACCATTGTAATTGGGACTAGAAGGGGGGCAGGCAGGTGTCATGCCTACAGAAGCCCACAGAAGGAACATAATTGGAGAAACTTATCAGTACCGGGACCAATAGAGGGGCTACGGGAGGTACGGGAGCGTACCGGGACCAATGAAATGTTTTTCTATACCTAGAATGGAACAGAAGTCTATAAAAGTTGTTGTAATGCTTGAAAACTTTGCTCAGCCATTTTGAAATTGCCTTGCTTGAGACTTGTGCACAAATAAATGATTTGGACCTTCTGAACAGACTCCTGGTATCATTGGTTTGTCTGCGCTTTGCTGCTACATATTCCTTGGTGCGTTGGCCGGGAAGTTGTGGAATCAAAGTGTATATAGGGCAATATACCACGACTTTCCGCCTCTATAGGCTTGGTCCTGCCGGGATCGCGCCCTTCCGACGAGGGCCGCTCCCTGGCGCCGCCGGTCCCTTGTATCGGAGGGAGCTGGTCGGACCTCGGCGGGTGACGAGCCCGGCTGGAGTCAACGCCTCGAACCCGAGTGAGGGGAGTCCAAGGTCCAACTCATGCGCCTGCTTGGGAAGTTTTGAGGACCGGATCCGGTGAGTATAGTTTTGATTTTGGGTCTAGACAGAAATAGAAAGAGCAGTACTGCCATTGGAACTTGGAATTTGGAATTTGTAATCTCGAGATATTGGGAATTGGTAAGAGAGCTTGATCACCTCTCAAGGAAGAGCCGAGTAGCCTGGCATGGGAATTCGCTAGGTGAAACCCTCATCCTTTTTGTAATTTGGGAAAAAGACTAGTCAGAACAGATAGAAACGAATGCATTCTGGGAATACGTTGCTAGCATGAGTGTGTGAACGAAGTATGAATGAGAGGTCTGGCAGCACGGACCAAGTGAAAGCTGACCCCTGATTAGCGCATTTCCTGACCGGGCGACCGCGTTCAGGTCGCGAAAAGGGGGAAGCGATTGTCGTCTTGTCTTGTTATTTGTATTCCCTGTACGTTTCCAGGGCCGTGAGGACCCCTTACCCACGGTCCGCCCACCTTTTCCCTTCTGTCTGTTGTTGCGCGCACACATCGAAATGGGAGGGGCGGAGTCTACTAGGAACACTCCATTAGAATGTATGATCGCACATTTTAAAGAGGGATATTCAGGAGATTATGGTATTAAAATGACAGCAGCCCGTTTGCAGATTTTGTGTACTAGGGAGTGGCCCGATCTAGACCCCATCTGGCCCCGAGAGGGAACGTTCACGGTAGAGATTATTCAGTCAATACATCGTAGAGTGCGGGTAGCGCACCCCGATCAGTACCCCTATATAGATTCCTGGTTAAGTATTTGTGAAGATCCGCCCTCCTGGGCGCAGCGCTGTTATGAGGAACAGTGCAGAATAATGTTAGCTAAAACAGATTCTAGACAGAGAAAGGAACAGCCTAGAATGAAAGAGCAGGATAAGAAAGCCAAGAAGAAACCCATCTTGGCAGATCCCGATTCCCCAGAAGTAGTCCTCAGGCAGCCCCGAACCCCAGGTCCAGTAAGAATAGTCCGGCGGCGTCCTGCCCCAGATCCCCAGAGACCGCCGGAGCCGAGGCGAGACCCAACCCCTGACCCCCCTCCTCCTGGAGGAGAGGAAGAGAAAGAATTAGCGGGGAGAGAAGAGGAAAATGTAAAAAGTGAGCCAGAAGCGGAGCTAGAAGAAGAAGGAGAGGATCCCCCAGAAGAAGAAGAACAGGACAGTGTACAAATAATTGAGGAAGCTAGCGCTAGCACTAGCGCCCCGGTGAAAGAGAAACCCAAAGCAAAACCAGTTGTAAAAAAGAAAGCGACTCCTGCAAAGACAACGACAATAGCCCTTAGATCCCAGACCCAAATGACGCCTGGGACGACAGCCAAACTGTTTCCCTTAAGGCAGGTCCCGGGGGTGCCCGTAAAGAATGATAATGATGAAGTGGTAGCGGGACCCCTAACTTATGTGTATATCCCTTTCTCTACAACTGATTTATTAAATTGGAGGTCGCACTATGCCTCCTATACTAGCAAGCCCCAGGAGCTGACAGAATTAGTAACTAGTATTATGGAAACTCACCAACCCACTTGGCCAGATTGCCGTCAGCTCCTGACCACCCTATTCACTACAGAAGAACGAGCAAGAATTAGAAAAGCAGCTATCGAATGGATGGCAGAAAACCCTGCAGCTCCAGTGCAGGGTCAGAATATAATAGATCGTAGAGAAGCAGCTCAGAGAGAATTCCCAAATGAAGACCCCCAATGGGATCCGAATACAGATGAAGGATCCACCGCCCTAGCCCGTTTTCGCCAAGGCTTTTTACAAGGCCTGCGAAGAGGAGGCCAAAAAGCTATGAACCTTTCCAAAGTAGCAGGAATTATCCAAGGAATAGATGAGAGCCCAGCAGATTATTATGAAAGATTAACTGAAGCTTATAGAATGTATACTCCCTATGATCCCGAGGCACCAGGAAGTTTATGCATGGTGAATTCTGCTTTTGTAAACCAGTCTCAACCAGACATTAGACGTAAATTACAGAAATTAGAAGGGTTTGCGGGCATGAATGCAACACAGTTATTGGAAGTCGCTCATAAAGTGTATGTGAATCGTGATACTGAAAGACAGAGAGAATGTGATAGAAAGATGAAGAAGAAAGCTGATTTTTTGGCTGCGGCCATAGTTGAAAAGAAAAGGGGAGGTGTCCCTAACCGAAGGAGCAGAGGAAGAGGGCGGGGTCAAGGCGGAGGCCGGACCCAGAGACTAGGCGTGAACCAATGCGCCTATTGCAAAGAGGAAGGACATTGGAGAGATACGTGCCCGCAACTCGAAGACGCCCAGCAAGATGACGAATACGATCATCAGTGGCGAGAAGAAAGACGAGGCCGTCCCCGAGGCCGAGGAGGAGCCAATCGAGAACAATTCCAGCGAGAGAGGGGAGGAGGAGCCATCCAAGCATTGGCCACACAGGCCCATGATGAGGATGACGTGGATTAGGACAGACCGGGCTCCAAGTTTGCTTTAGGTCTCCAGGAGCCTATGGTCGAAATACAAATAGGAGACCAATTTATGAACTTTATGGTTGATACTGGAGCAGAACATTCAGTAATCGACAAAAAGATAGCCCCATTCACCAAGAAAGCAGTCACCATTATAGGAGCAACTGGTGCCAAAGCCACAAAGTCTTTTCTACAAAACCGAATATGCAGTCTAGGAGGACAGCAAGTAACGCATCAATTCCTTTACATGCCCGAATGTCCAGTACCCCTACTGGGACGAGATATGCTAGCCAAGCTTCAAGCCCAAATATCTTTCTCCGAACAAGGAGAAATGCAAATGACAGTGAATTCCCAAGCCAAACCAGCAGGAGTAATGCTGCTGACAGTACCCCGAGAAGAAGAGTGGAGATACTACATTGATGATTCGATTCAAGATACCTATTTTGAACAAACCTTAAAGAACATTCATGCACCACTTGAAGTATGGGCAGAAGGCAGTCCCCCAGGCCTAGCCAAACATATAGCTCCAGTGATTGTAACCCTCAAGCCTAGTGCTACACCAGTGCACGTCAAACAGTACCCTCTCCCAAGAGCCGCAATTGAAGGCATTCATCGCCACCTACAGAGATTACTTGAGTATGGCCTACTGAAAGTATGTCAATCCCCATGGAACACCCCACTTTTGCCAGTGAAGAAACCTGAGACAGATGATTATCGCCCAGTGCAAGATTTGAGAAGAGTAAATGATGCAGTTGAAACTATACACCCAGTTGTACCCAATCCTTACACTCTACTAGGATTGATACCCGCTGAAGCTACCCATTTCACTGTACTGGATTTAAAAGATGCATTCTTTTGCATAAGATTAGCCCCTGTAAGCCAAATATTGTTTGCATTCGAATGGCAAGACCCCATCTCTGGAAGAGGGGGCCAACTCACCTGGACAAGATTACCCCAAGGATTCAAGAATTCACCTACCATCTTTAGTGCTGCACTAAACCAAGATCTTTCAAGCTATCCAGTAGCCCCGGGGAGGAGAGTACTTCTCCAGTATGTGGATGATCTGTTGATAGCTGCCGTATCAGAAAAAGAATGTATACGAGCCACCCAAGATCTCTTGCAGTTACTAAATGAAGCTGGATATAAAGTTTCCAGAGCCAAAGCACAACTATGCCAAACAGAAGTGAAATACTTGGGTTTTCGTATTACCCAAGGAAGCAGAAGATTAGGCAGAGAAAGAAAAGAAGCAGTATGTAGAATTCCAACTCCAACAACCAGAAAGCAAGTCAGAGCCTTTCTGGGAGCAGCAGGATATTGCCGAATCTGGATACCCAACTTTGCCCAAATTGCCAAGCCACTGTATGAAGCCACAAAAGGAGAAGAGAAGTCACCACTGGAGTGGGGACTTGAGCAGGATACAGCCTTCCAGAAGCTAAAAGAAGAATTGATGTCATCACCAGCACTTGGACTACCAGACGTCCACAAACCTTTCCACTTGTTTGTACATGAAGCACAGGGAAATGCCTTAGGCATGTTGACTCAGAAATTAGGAAATTGGGAACGACCTGTAGCCTACCTATCGAAACAATTGGACCCTGTGGCCAAAGGATGGCCACCCTGCTTGAGAGCAGTTGCAGCTACAGCGCTACTAGTGAGTGAAGCAGACAAACTCACACTAGGACAGAACATACGAGTCACTGTGCCACATGCAGTCCTTGCCCTTATGGAACAGAAAGCAAATTATTGGCTCACCAATTCCCGAATGTTGAAGTACCAGAGCATGCTATGTGAAAACCCACAGATACAACTTGAAGTGAGCCATGCCTTGAATCCAGCTACCTTGATACCCATCAGTGAAGAACTCCCAGAACATGACTGTATCGAAGTCATGGAAACTGTGTTCTCCAGTCGACCTGACTTAACAGACGTGCCCATAGACAATCCCGACCAGATCTATTATGTTGATGGGAGCAGTCTCATCCTTGACGGACGACGCTGTGCCGGATATGCAGTCGTCACTCAACACGAAGTAGTTGAATCATCAGCTCTAGCCTCAGGCACATCAGCCCAGAAAGCCGAATTGATAGCACTCACCAGAGCATTGCTATTAGGAGAAAAACTTGTGCTAAATGTATATACAGATTCCAAATATGCTTTCACTACCTTGCATGCCCATGGAGCTCTCTACAAAGAAAGAGGACTCATCACATCCGGAGGAAAATCAGTCAAATATGGTCCCGAGATATTGATGTTACTTGATGCAGTCTGGGCCCCAACACGTGTAGCTGTCATGCATTGTAGAGGACATCAAGCAGGAAAAGGAGAAGTTGCTCGAGGAAATAGATTTGCAGATGCCTCAGCACGACAAGCAGCTATGACAGGACAGATTGCCCCACAAGCTATACCAATGCAAGCAGCATTGTTTCCAGTACCTTTGAATCTATGGACCCCACGATATACCACCAAAGAATTGGATTACTATTGTGACAAAGAAAATGGAGTATTGAAAGACGGATGGATTGAGCTACCACCAGAAGAGGGCAGTCAACCTCCGGGAAGAATAGTAATTCCTGAACTGTTAGGACCATCCTTTGTCAAAGCTTTTCATGAAGCCACCCACTATGGAAAGAGTGCTATGGAGAAAGCACTCAGACCACATTTCTACATTCCTCTGATGACAACCATATCAGCCTCAGTGGCACGACAATGTCAAACCTGTGCCAAGAATAATGCCAAGCAAGGCCTTATTACAGCACCCCGAGTTCAGTCAAGAGGTGTGACCCCCATGCACAACCTCCAAGTTGATTTCACCGAAATGCCAAAAGCTAATGGATACCATTACCTACTAGTATTAGTTTGTACTTTCTCTGGGTGGGTAGAAGCATTCCCAACCAGAACTGAGAAAGCCCGAGAAGTTACCAAAGCCTTAATGAGAGAGATTGTCCCCAGATTTGGAATCCCAGCAGTAATAGGGTCAGACAATGGACCCTCATTTGTCTCTCAAGTTACTCAGCAGTTAGCAAAAGCTTTGCAGATACAGTGGAAGCTCCACACTGCATACAGACCCCAGAGTTCAGGGAAAGTTGAGCGAATGAATCGTACTTTGAAAGCCCAAATGTCTAAGCTTTGTCAGGAGACACACTTGAAATGGCCCCAAGTGCTCCCCATAGCTTTACTCAGAATACGCTCAGCCCCTGTAAAGTCAACAGGATTTTCCCCTTTTGAAGTTTTGTATGGTAAACCCCCACCAATAGTGCAGGGAGTCAAAGGAAATTTAGCTCAGATTGGTTCAGAAGTAACCAGACAAGAACTCCTAGCTCTTAGTTTTGTTCTGCAGACTCTCCATACGTGGATCCAAGATCAGTTGCCTATCAACTTGACGGAGCCCTTGCATCCTTACCAGCCTGGAACTTCGGTGTGGATCAAAGATTGGAAGAAGATACCGTTGGAACCCCATTGGAAGGGACCGTACACCGTCATCCTGTCTACCCCAACTGCAGTAAAGGTAGCCGAGATCGACGCCTGGATCCACCACAGCAGAGTCAAGCCCGCCGCCGATCCTGAACCAGAGCGGTGGACAGCAGAGCAGCACCCTGATGTACCCTTGCGAGTTACTCTGAAACGGCAACCAGCAGCATAGACACTTCATCACAAGTGCTTTGCAGTAGCCAAGTCTTTCGAAGAGGATTGCTGTTTTCCATGCAGCAACAGCTTTGTTTCAACGAACCCAATTTGTGTGTGATTTGACACACTACTTTGAGACTACGTTGACTAAGCCAGATTTCACAAGCCAACTGAATTGCTAAGTTGGTTAATGTGTGCTGGACATCTTGAGGATCTTCAATCAACACTCAGCACCCGTTAAATTGCTTCATTAGCAAACGGGACGAAGAATAATAGACCGTCGTGATCAAGATTAGCAAGCTGAGGATTCAGAAGAACTCCAATCAACATCAACATGTATCTTTGCTTCTGCTTTGCCTTGGTTGCCTTCTTTGGAGGTTTTGAACAGACTTATGCTTTACCTCCATGCACTGCTTGTATTACCTCTACTAGAACTGGACTGAAAGTAACTCAGACTTTGCTTTACCACTCTTACTATACCTGCAAGGGAACAATAACTCGGTGTATCTATAACACCACTGAATTAAATGTTTGCACTCATGGCAAAATTAAAGCATGCTATAATCCGCATCAGAATCCATCCTATTACACGTTGGAAATAAGATGGAAGGATGCAGATGGACCTATATTAGCTGCTACACCACCACTTAAGGACATTACTAAACCTGCTGTTCTGAATTTTGATGCATGTAATGCTATTAATAGAGATAGTCAGTCCACCTGTGGTACATGGGAGAAAGCGTATCGAAATGACCATAAGTATATGTGTCCGGAAGGTGCCACAAATTGGTGGAAGTGTACAGGTAAAACAGGATCAGGGTATAGTACTGCTACAGCGGCAGACTACTATTGCCCGTATTGGGAATGTGTTTTTATGCTACCTGGAACACTGGTATAACTGATGAGAAAATAGATAAACGGATGGCTACTCTAACCAAGCCAACCACAAATGATAAATGTCAGAAAGATGCTTGCAACCCCTTACATTTGCGTGTACATAACCCCCATGCATGGAAACAAGGATATAAGTTTGGTTTACGTATTGCTGGAGGAGGAACAGATCCAGGGACCATTGTGTATATTAGATTGAATACCCAAGCCCACAAGTCATCTAAATATCATATTCATAATACCTTTTATGAAGCTATGCATGTAAATAAGTTTGAGATCCCTCACCCTTCACAGAATTTGTTTCTAGAATTAGCCGGAGCAGTAGTATCTAGTCTTAAGATCACAGATTGTTATTTCTGTGGCGGAACCCAAATGGGAGACCAATGGCCCTGGGAAGCCCAAGAATTGAATTATTCCATGATTTACAATCAGACTGAATTACACAAGACAACCAGTGAATGGGTGTTAGCGCACTCAATCGTTGGACGTCTTTGCTTTGCCAGAACTGGACCCCAGTTCACTCAAAAGGTAGGACAGCTGGTCTGTCTTAGTCAGAAATACTATAATGCCACGACCAAGAAGGTAGCATGGTGGTCAGGAATCAGACATCCTGAACCTCCTAACCCATTAGCCAGATTTCCTGAACTTGCAGGTCTATGGACTAACCTCGCCAAAGTCCAAGCCTGGCAAGCCCCACCTGGCCTATATTGGATCTGTGGAAACCGAGCATATGCGCAACTCCCACCACAATGGGGAGGAGCATGTGTCTTAGGAACCATCAGACCTTCTTTCTTCCTGTTAAACACTGAACATGGAGAACAATTAGGATACCCTGTATATACTACCCACAAACACAAAGGAGCATCTAGACAGAAAAGAGAGGCCTTACAGATAGGCAAGTGGGAGAAATGGCAAGGTGATGATTGGCCACCAGAAAGAATTATTGAGTATTATGGACCTGCCACTTGGAATGATGATGGTATGTGGGGCTACCGAACCCCAGTCTATATGATTAATCGTATTATTCGCTTACAAGCAGTAGTTGAAATAATAACCAATGAAACTAGTCATGCTCTCACGCTCTTAGCTAGACAAAGTACTCAGATGCGCACTGCCATATACCAAAATCGCTTAGCACTTGATTATTTATTAGCAGCTGAAGGAGGAGTATGTGGTAAACTGAATTTAACTAATTGCTGTTTGAAAATAGATGATAAAGGTCAAGTAGTTGAAGAAATTGCTAAAGATATGCAAAGACATGCTTATGTGCCAGTACAGACGTGGCACGCCTTGAAATTTCCTAATTGGTTTGCTAACCTTTTCTCTTGGCTGGGAGGATTTAAGACTTTCGTTATCTTAGTACTAATCCTTGTTGCTGTTGTCCTCTGCTTACCATGTTTAATCCCATGTTGTATGCGTTCCCTTCATAGTACTATTGATAATACAGTAGAGCGGAAGACCGCAACCAGAATAATGGCTTTATACAAAGTCAGCCCTAGTGGAACTAGTAAGAATCCTTTAATCAGGATTTGAATCCTCTGGAAAGTGATTTAATTCTCACACCTTATTTAAGTAATAGGGTGAGATTAATCAAAGGGGGGAATGTGGCAGGTGCAGGCCTGTGACCCACGGTGTCTGACATAGGCAGGCCAGCATGGCTAGCTTGACCTGTAAATGAGGCCTGTGGAGAGGCATATAGGATTGCACATCCCCCAATATGCTGCTATTGTAAGAAAGAACTCAGTAGAAATATTGAATTAGCTTAGATAAGCAGAATTGCAGAATTAAGAAATGGAAAAATACAGAAAAGATGTGTTTTAAAGTTACTGATAAGAAAGAGTACATTTGCAGAGAAATATTGAGGAGTGCTGACAGATGAGTTACAGAACCTTGCTCTTCTGCACGCACAAATGGTCCCATAGCCTTGAAAGTGTGAAAGTAACAAGTTGATGAACTGACCATTGTAATTGGGACTAGAAGGGGGGCAGGCAGGTGTCATGCCTACAGAAGCCCACAGAAGGAACATAATTGGAGAAACTTATCAGTACCGGGACCAATAGAGGGGCTACGGGAGGTACGGGAGCGTACCGGGACCAATGAAATGTTTTTCTATACCTAGAATGGAACAGAAGTCTATAAAAGTTGTTGTAATGCTTGAAAACTTTGCTCAGCCATTTTGAAATTGCCTTGCTTGAGACTTGTGCACAAATAAATGATTTGGACCTTCTGAACAGACTCCTGGTATCATTGGTTTGTCTGCGCTTTGCTGCTACAGTTTCATCCAGTTGTGTGTAAGTGTGTACACAAGAAACGCTAATTGTGACGTCACCACCAACATGGACTTTTCTCAGTGGTGCTGCTGAAGTGAACTTTTTATGATCCAATGGGTTGCAAAATCCAAGGTAACATGGTTTTATCAAAGGCATATCATGCCAAACTAATCTGATTTCTTCAACAGGGTGACTTGAGAACTAGATCAACACTATGTGCTGGATGGGATCTATTTGGATTTCCCATAGGAGGCTCATGAACTGAGTAGGGTTGCAAACGTTTTGAAAGAAAAAAAACCCACCACCTGCTGCTGTCCACACTCCACCCCACCGTGCCCCTGGTCCACCCCTTCCCTCCCATGCCCTGTCCCCACCCCACCCTAATAAATAGCTGTAATGGACGCAGCAGTGCAGGCTCTTCAGTGCCTGCAAGCCGTACTGGGGGCGGGGTAGAAGTACAAGAGGTTGCAGCTGCACCTCATTGAGATAAAGTTCCTTCCTCAGCCCCCTAACATATGGTATTAAATTCAAAATATACTCTGAATCTACCAGGGCTGAATTTATAGACATAAATGGGGTCATTCTGAGGCACAAATAGTGGGGATGGACGTCCATCCCTGCTATTTGGGCCCCCTTTTGACCCCAACTAACCTCCCCGCTCATTGTACGGGGAAGTTAGACAGGGGCGGGAAAGGGGCGAATCAGGGGTGGCGTTAGGGTGGGCAATGGGCGGTCGTTGGTCCCGAACGTACAGGGCTGATTCCAATATCACCCTGTACATCCGGGGCCCAGAGGCTTGAAAGGGCCCCGGATGTACAGGGTGATATTGGAATCAGCCCTGTACGTTCGGGACCAACGACCGCCCATTGCCCACCCTAACGCCACCCCTGATTCGCCCCTTTCCCGCCCCTGTCTAACTTCCCCGTACAATGAGCGGGGAGGTTAGTTGGGGTCAAAAGGGGGCCCAAATAGCAGGGATGGACGTCCATCCCCACTATTTGTGCCTCAGAATGACCCCATTTATGTCTATAAATTCAGCCCTGGTAGATTCAGAGTATATTTTGAATTTAATACCATATGTTAGGGGGCTGAGGAAGGAACTTTATCTCAATGAGGTGCAGCTGCAACCTCTTGTACTTCTACCCCGCCCCCAGTACGGCTTGCAGGCACTGAAAAGCCTGCACTGCTGCGGTGGAATAAGGTGGAATAAGCTCTCCGAATCGGCAGAGGATGGCAGGCCCGGAGCTGGAAAGCGGCAGGAGGGGGCAGAGGAGATTCCCTGCAGCCTGACTCTGGCCTTGGGAGGCCAGATCGGCAGTCGGGCTGCAGGGAATGCAGTTTGCAGTCTGGCAGCCGGGGATCGTGGCTTTTGAATAGAGCCATGGAGCCATGGCACCGCAGCTCCATTCAAAGGCCTGACTGAGCTATCTGGGCAAGGCCTGTACATGCAGGCCGACCTGAATCAGGGTCCTAGTCTGCACGTACAGGCCTGGTCACGATTCTGATCCTGCGGAGCTAGACGTGCCCCGCGGTACCAGAATCCTGGCTAACTCTGTGTGTCCGGTTCAGACCTGGCACACAGAGGGCCAGGATGTCCATGTTAGAATCGGGCTTAATAGAAGTGGTACTGTGGAGCTGAGGGAAGGAAGCATGAGCAACATGAAAAGAGGGGCTGGATTAGCAAGTAGAGTAACTGTTCTCTCCTCTGCTCCAGGCTCACCCTCTTCCCATCTATTCCCTGCAGCTGCTTGGAAGGCAGGGACTGGATCAAAACAGCCCTGATATTCTGGAGTCTAAAAAAATGTGATGGAACTGTATTCCAAGCCATTCCCCCAGAAATTATGTCCTGGTCTCCACAGAACTCCCTGGCCCCTCGTCTGACAATCAATGCAGAGCAGAGCTAGATGCATTACCTTGTTAAATTTACCATACAAAAACATTTCTGATTCTAGTGTCATCTCAGTAACAACATTGCAGATCCTCCCAGTACCAAGCATATTGTGAAGAAATACAAAACTCAACATGAAAGTCATTCAGGACTTAGAGCAAATCTACCATGCCAGCACAAACTTCCAAAACTCACACAAGGACTTTACCTAGAAAAAGGCAGCACCATAAATATTGCAGTGGGCCCTAGATCATCAAAATACCTATAAAGAAAACTGAACAAAGCAGATTACAGAAGGTGGTTGTAAACGGAATTCACTCAGAAGAAAGGAAGTGCATAGCGGCATCAGGGATTGGTCCTGGGACCAGTATGTTTAAGGTATTTGTGAGTGATATTGTGGAAAGACTGAATGGAAAAGTCCGTCTTTTTGCAGATGACATGAAAATTTGCAACAGAGTGGACACTTCTGAGGGAGTGGACAACCCGAGGAAAGATCTAAAAATATTGGAAGAATAGTCTAATGCTTGTCAGTTAAGATTTAATGCAAAGAAGTGCAGTCATGCACTTGGGATGCATAAATCCAAAAGAACTGCATGTGATAGAGGGAGAGAGGTTGGTGTGCATGGACCAGGAGAGAGACCTCGGAGTGCTAGTGTCTGAGGACATCAAGGTAGCAAAACAATGCGACAAGGCGGTAGCCACAGCCAGAAGGATGCTGGGCTGCATACAGAGGGGAATAACCAGCAGAAAGGAGGAGGTATTAATGCATCTGTACAAGTCATTGGTGAGGCCTCACTTGTAGTATTGTGTTCAGTTTTGGAGACCATATCTCACAAAGGATATAAAAAGACTTGAAACAGTTCAGGGGAAGGCGACCAAAATGATTTGGAGCCTGCACCAGAAGACGTATGAGAAGAGATTTGAACACCTAAATATATATAGCCTAAAGGAGAGGAGGGTCGGGGGGATATGATACGGATCTCTAATTACTTATAGGATACACAGGTACACTACCAAAAAACTGCCTCCAGTTTTGCAACTGATTCCTATAGATTTTGGGGTGCTGAATCCAGGAAAAATAGCCAAAATGTTCCATCACGTCACGTTTTCTTGCAAAATTAGATTTCTTACCCATATAAGGAATGTTCACATAATTTCTTTTAGCCGACTGCAGTTTATTTTCTTGGCCCAAAATAGAGGTTGTAATGGTTAACTAACTAGAAACACTCCCTCATGATATTTTAGAGTGTTTTGTATTCATTTTATACATTAACAAGACAATTGGGAGGCGGGGGGCTAAATCCAGTACTCGCGCTGGCGCATGTTCTTTCCTGTTCGCCTCGCCTCGTTCGCTCGCTCAAACACACGGTGGTTGCGACATGAACGTTCCTGTCAAATTTCAGTTTCTTGCAAGTTCATTATTACCTTTTGTTTGCTCAGTCGTAATCCAGCTTTATTCCGAAGTGGTTCACTACAGTTGTAGTTTGCAGTGCTGTGTATTTGTGATGGCTCACAGAGCCAGAGGTTGCGTCAACTCTCCGGACAGTTTTTGTTTTATTTGTGGGGAATATACCGTGAAAAAGCGGCAGAGGAACATTTCTGCATTTATTAAAAAAGTATATTTCGCCTATTTCGGTTTGAAGTTAGGCGATCAAGACAAACCGTGGGCTCCTCACAAAGTGTGCAAGACATGTGAGGAAGATCTACGCTTATGGATGAAAGGTAAAAAACAAGCATTTCGTTTCGGAATACCTATGATGTGGCGTGAACAAAGAGACCACAGCAGTGACTGCTATTTTTGCTCTTGCATTGTGAAGGGATACAACTTAAAAAATAAGAACGTAATAAGTTACCCCAACCTTCCCTCAGCAATTAGGCCTATGCCTCATAGCAACGAAGTACCTGTGCCTGAACCACCAAAATCTTTGGATCATATTTGTGTGGACGGTTCTGATCATGATGAGACTCATCAGATGGCTTTTCCCGATGAGTCCAGTACTTCCGAGTTTGAAACTGAACCAGATCCGAAACCTGAACTTTTCTCTCAAGCTGAATTGAATGATTTAGTCCGGGATTTAGGACTCCCAAAAGATGCTGCCCAACTGCTAGGTTCTCGGCTTAAACAGAAAAATCTATTGTCACCAGGAACAACTTTTTATTGGTACCGCAACCGCGAGACACAATTTTTGAAGTATTTCAGCAAAGAGGAAGATTTGGTATTTTGCAATGATATATACGGAGTGATGGAAAAGTTTAAACTCAAGTATGATCCTGCTGAATGGCGGCTGTTCATTGATTCGTCAAAGGACAGCATTAAAGGTGTTCTTCTTCATAATGGCAACACATTCGCTTCAGTTCCTATTGCTCACTCTGTTATTCTCCAAGAAAAATACGAGAATTTGGCCCTGATTCTTCAGAAGATTCGTTATGATGAGCATAAGTGGATGATTTGTGGAGACTTTAAAATTCTATCCATGCTATTAGGGCAGCAATCCAGTTTCACCAAATATCCCTGCTTCCTTTGCTTGTGGGATAGCCGGGCCCGCGACCTACACTGGGGGAAAAAAGACTGGCCAATTCGGGAGTATTTGAGACCCGGTGAGAAAAATGTTCTTCATGAGAGCTTGGTACCTCGTGATAAAATTCTATTACCACCTCTCCACATTAAGTTGGGTCTCATTAAGCAATTCATCAAGTCCCTTCCAAAAGATGGTGAGTGCTTTCGGTACCTTTGCTCAAAGTTCCCCCGACTTTCTGAAGCAAAGCTAAAGGAAGGAGTGTTTGTTGGCCCTGATATAAGGAAACTCATTTCAGATGGAGCATTCGCTGAAACGATGTCTGAGAAGGAAAAAGAAGCCTGGGATTCCTTCAAGGATGTTGTTCTCAAATTCTTGGGGAACAGGCGGGATGAGAACTATAAGGATATTGTTGCCAGGATGCTCAATGCCTTCAAAGAACAAGGCTGTAACATGAGCCTGAAAGTCCATTTCTTGCACTCCCATGTGAACTACTTTCCCGAAAACTTGGGGGCGTACAGTGAAGAACAAGGTGAAAGGTTTCACCGGGACATCAAGGACGCAGAGAGAAGGTACCAAGGAAGATGGAACACCACTATGATGGCTGATTTCTGCTGGTTGCTGCTGCGGGAAACCCCAGATGAAAAATACGCCAAGCAGCGCACCAAGAGAAGCATTCGGGGGAAGAAGAAACGGGCCCACCAGGAGATTGATTGACCCAAGAATGACTTTAAAATCTAAACTGTGTTGACAAATATCGTGTTTTTACTAAACTTTGAAATAAGAATTTGCTAGTTATTACCACAGTGTCGGATCTCATTTATTAGAATTTTATTTTCACACCATCGGGTGTTTGTCTTCATGTATTGCAATGGTGCGGTTTGCGTTTTCTATTCTTACATACATACCTGTACAACATTTTTTGCACATTTCTTTGCTTTGCTTTGTGTCTAACCTCGCTCTTATATGCTCAATGTTTGTGCACATGTATGTGGCTGTTTTAAGTGCAGACAATTTTGCTACCATCACAGTGTGTTTTGTTGACATTACTCTATTCTTATGTGCTGCCTTGTTACAATTTTCTTTATTCTTATTTGAATAACTACTAAACAATTAGTATAAAGAATTCATCCAAGAAACTTTTATCTCAATCGCACTCAATCTGAAACGTTCACCTCAAACTGCTAACCCAATGTAGCAAAAAATCTGTACGTGATGGAGCAAATTGGTTACCAGATTTGGATTCAGCGCACCAAAAAACGTAAAAATCAATCGAAACATTAGAGGCAGTTTAAAAAAAAAAATTTTTAGTGTACCTGTGATATCAATGAACAAGCAAACCTTTTTCAAAGAAGGGGAAACTGAAAACTAGAGGGCGTATGCTGAAGCTGCAAAGCGGTAAAGTTAAAAGCAACATCAGAAAATACTTTTTCACTGAAAGGGTGGCGGATGCTTTGAATGCCCTCCTGACAGAGGTGGTGGGGGCAAATACAGTGACAGAATTCAAAATGGCATGGGACAGACACAGTGGATCCCTTTATAGCAAGAGGATAAAATCAAAGCAAACATATATCTTTTAATAGAAGGGGGTGACCTGCATGGAGCTGCAGTTACAACCACTCTAGCCACCTTACTGGGCAGACTAGATGGACCATACTGGTCTTTAGCTACCATCATATAATATGTTACTACAGATTGCTATGTATAAAATTTCACGCTAACAATACTAGGGTTCAGTCACACACACAGAATACAGATAAACGTTTGCCTAACAGAATAAGTGACAAAGTGAAAATAGAAATATGTAGACAAAAATTAAACTGAAACCCCAAAACACCAGATACTGCATACAGTGCAAAATCTAAGAAACAAATTTCTACCCTGGGTTCCTCCCATATATTTGCCATGGACTGGGTCCCAGCCATGTCTAACACCAGTCACTGCAGATATACATGTCAAAAAAGGATATATTCAAATCACCAAATAGAAAATACAATTATTTTTTCTACCATTATTGTCTGGCCATTTTATTTTTCTAATTGTGTAGGTCCCCAGCTCTGGTTTCTGCTTTCTTCTGTCTTTTCTTAACAGTTTCCACAGTGTCCTGTCCATTTGTCATGTCTTCTCTCTCCTCCTGTTTTTACTACACCCCTAGATCTCCCTCTCTAACATCGATCTCTTCCTTTTCAGTTTTCTTCCATTTATTTGTCTGCTTCTCTATCCAGATTTCACTTCTCTTTTTTACCATTTAGGCCTCAATCTCCCTGTTTTTACTGCATTTACGTATTTCCATCTCTTTCCCTCACCCAACCCTTCCATTCCCCATCTTTCTGTCCTTTCCAAGCCTCTTATTACCCAGTTTTTCACTAATTCTTTACTTTCTCTCCTTCGCCCATTTGCTTTTTCTTCCCCTTCCCTTCCATCATCTAGCTATATCCCCCATATCTCTGTCTCCCTTGTCTCCCATGTCCTGTATCTACTTTAATCTCTCTGCCCCCCCCCCCATCATGTCCAGTATATCCTATCTGTCTCCCTCTCTCCCATGTCTAGTACCTCTAGTCCCTCACCATGTCCGGCATCTCCTCATCTCCCAAGTTCCCACCTATGTCCAGTTTCGCCTCCCTCCCTTTCATATCCAGAATCTCCTCTCGATCTTCCTGGTTTCCCCTTCCCATGTCCAGCATCTATGTCTCCTTCCCTCCTTCCCATGCCTAGTATTCTCTTTGTCTCTCTCCCTAGTCCCCATCAGCAGTCATCCTCTTCCCTGCATTTCCAGAATCTCCTCTGTCTCCCCTCTTCCTATGTCCAGCATCTCTCTGTCCTCTGATCTATTCCTTCCCTCTTCATGTCCTGCATCTCCCCATCTACTACTATTACTACTGCTACTGAGCATTTGCATAGTGCTACAAGAGGGAGGGGTGGCTCAGTGGTTGGGACAGGTTACCTCAGGCCGGAGGGCCGAGGGTTTAATTCCCGCATGGGGACAAGCAACCTCAGGGTGAAAGGACCGGGGTCTCTAGTCCCATGGCCACTCCTTGTGGCCTTGGGCAAGCCACTTAACCCTCCATTGCCTCAGGTACACTTAGATTGTGAGCCCTTCGGGGACAAGGGAATATAAAGTACCTGTTAGTATACATGTAAACCGCACTGATTCTAAAGAGCACGGTATAAATAAATAAATTAATTAATTTAAAAAAAATATCCAGCACTGCACAGACACATGTAAAAGACATCCCCTGCTCATCAAAGTTTACAATCTAGTAAAGACAGACAGGAAGCACAAAGGAGACCAGGTGAGTCAAGATCCAAAAGCAGCAGCGAAGAAATGAGTTTTCGGCCTGGATCTGAAAAGGGTCAGAGAAGGTGCCTGGTGTACAGACACAGGTAGTTTGTTTCAGGCGTAAGGTGCAGCAAAGTGAAAGGAGCGAAGTCTGGAGTTTGCAATAGAAGAGAAGGGCACAGATAGAAGTGATTTGCCAGAAGAGAGGAGTTTCCGAGAAGGGGCGTAGGGAGAGAGAAGAGAGGGAAGGCAGTGAGGAGCCACAGAGTGAATGCACTATTGGTCAGCAGGAGAAGTTTGAACTGGATGCGGAAATGGATAGGGAGCCAATGAAGTGACTTGAAAAGGGGGTAATATGGGCATGATGAAGCTGGAAGAAGATTAGCTGCACAGCAGAGTGTTGAACAGATAGAAGGGGAGAGAGATGATTCAGAGGAAGACCAGCAAGGAGTAGGTTATAATAGTCTAGTCAGGGGGTGACTAAAGAGTGGATAAGTGTCTTAGTACTGTGTTCAGAAAGAAATGGGCGGATTTTGTTGATGTTATAGAAAGAAACAACAGGTTTTAGTTATCAGATGGATGTGTGTGGAGAAGGAGAGAGAGGAGTCAAAGACTACCTCAAGGTTGTGAACTGAGGAAACAGGGAGATGTAGAGAGTTATCCACAGAGACTGAGAAAGGAGGAAGAGGAGAGGAGGGTTTAGGGGGAAAAATAAGAAGCTCAGTTTTGGCCATGCTCAATTTCAAGCGGCGGTGAGACATCTAAGCAGCAATGTCAGGAGGGCAGACAGAGATCCGGGCCTGGATTGCTGGAGAGATTTCAGGTGCAGAGAGGTAGATTTGGGAGTCATCAGTGTAAAGATGGTACTGAAAGCCATGGGAAGAGATGAATGCACCATGGGACTGGATATAGAGAGAGAAAAGGAATGGACCCAAGACTCCCTCCTTCCCGCTCAATGTCCTCAAACACCTGGCGGTCTGATAACTATTTCCCTGAAGCCCCATCCTCTTGATGTCCTCCAAAATTCAGCATTCCAACAGGCCCCCCCCCCCCCCGCCCAATGTCCTCAAAAGCTCAGCAACTTCATAGCTTCCCCAATCCCACAGGATGCTCTCAAAAGCATTGTCCTCGTGTCCCCTCCATTCTCCAGCACCTACCCAAACGTTTCCAATGTCGAGTCAACAAATAGGAGAGAGTCTTGCCCCTTATTGACTCACATCCAGTGCTGCTGTGGTGCTTGGTAATGTCAGATGAATGCTGGATGCCAAGCTGGGAGGAAGTGCATTGTCTTTTCCTGCCAACTCTGCTTTAGAATCTTTTAGGAGTCTTCTAGGGGATTAGAAGAAGGAGTTTGGGTCTAATATTTTTTTTTACACTGTATTGGAAGCGAGGGAGCTATCGAGTGGAAGGGAAGAGGAATCAAGAGGACTCCTAAGCTCCTGAATTTTTTAAGACATCAGACAAAAAAGGGGATTTGGGAATGGAGCTATTAGGCTGTTTTTAAGGACATTCAGGCATGAGGGAAAAGGGATGGCCAGCTTGGTGGAGAGGAGGGCTTTTCTTTAAGGGAGAAGACTTACAGCTATCCAGTGCTGAAAATCAGCTACATTTAACTCTTTTTCAGCCATACCTTCTAAGTACTTGGCAGGGCTCTTTGCCCTGAGTGTGAGCACTCAAGCCAGGTTGGACAAGGAGTGCCCTCTGGCTATACTGACGGATACTACTACTACTGATCATATGTATTGTGTTTTTTGTAATAGTTCACCATGTTATGTATCCCACCTTTCACTTCCCATGCCTATGTTTAGCTTTTGTATGTCTTTGTAACCGCTTTGATTTAAGGAAAAGGCGGTATAAAAAACCTGTTAAATAAATAAATAAATAAATGTATAGCGCAACAAGGTGTATGCAGCACTGAAAAGACAGTCCGACTCATCAGAGCTTATAATCTAGTTAGGATGGTCAACACAAACAGCTGAGGACAAGGAAATGTCAAGGGGCATGATAAGGAAACACATAAGAGTCAAAGCGGATCAGGATCCAAAAACTGCCTGGAAGATGGCGAGTTCTTAGTCTGGATAACTGGTAATGAGGAGCAGTTAGTAGAACTTTGCAGTACATAGACAGATGAGCCCTAGAGCAAATATTTGCTACAAACAAGTAAATAAGGCTTGAAGCAGGAACTTGCATTCCTTACTGTGACAGAGAATGTTGGCTGCAAGGAGTCAGCATGCAGGTGGTTCAGTAGCAAGCAGGCTGGTTAGCTCTTGTGTTACTGGGAACCAAGATGGATAGAAACTGATGATCTCTTAAAATATAAATCAGATTTTTTTAAATATTACATGAGATTATTTTTATTTAAATTGGTTTTAAAGGGTTCTTAAAATATTTTGTAAGAAAATGAACCTAGCTTGACGATATCAAGCCCCATATTCAACGACAGTGGTAGCTTGCACGGCTAAAGTGGCTGGCCGCTGCCACTGAACTCTAGACCCGGATATTCAATGTTGGGGCTGTATTTGGGCCCCAGCACCGAATATCCGGGCTTCTCAGATTGCCATGAGACTAAGTAGTGTGGCACTGCAGACCAGCTGCAGGCAGAAGAAAAGGTTTTAAACCCAGAAAAAAGAGGTAAACACCGGCTGCAGCATCACGAGGAGCCATATAGGGGGAGCCAGAGAGACCTCTGGAGGACTGAGGAACCACGCCCTAGAGCCAATGATGCAATACCAGCCAACACCCAATGTAGAAAGGGAAGAATTCCTTTTAAAAGCTCAGATGACTGGAGGAAGTCAGACCGGTACGCAGAGTGGCAAAGAGAAGGGCAAACAGAGCGGTATGCAGAGTGGCAAAGAGAGTGCCAAAGAGAGTCGCAAGGAGATTCGCAAGCAGATTGGCAAGGAGACTGCCAAGGAGACTGGCAAGGAGTGGTGCAAAGAGTTCCAGTTCCAGCTTTGCATGGATATTCGGAGGATCCAGGAATAGGAGTCCTGACCGAGGGAAACGGCCTAGCAGACTCAGCAGAGCCAGGTGAAGAAACTTGCTGTAAATGTTTTAAAAGAGGAAAAGATACACTTTCCAGGAGGGAGAGATACCATAAGGAAGCTGACCCTGAAAGGAGGAGGACTATACCAGAAAGTTCAACGCCTGAGAGTAACAAGGGCCAGCCACTGTTGAAAGGTGCAACAAGGAATAGCAAACAAGGAGGTGAAAGGAGAATTGTGAAGGGTAACTTTCAAAGCCCTGGGAGAAAGGAGCTGTGGCACAAACAAGGCCTAACTCCAGCAGCAGGCAGACCTGAGAACCAGAGGCCTACCTGGACAGCTGAGAAACCAAGACCCAGCAGGAGCAGGCCTCAGCCCTCACCTCAATCTGAGAACCTTAGAAGAAAAGGTAATTGCCATTTTAATAACTATGATTTTAGGAATAATGTGATACAGAAGGAACAGGGCACTAGAGAATGCTGTCCTTCTAGAGGCATTCATGAGACAAGATACAAACCTGCATTAAACAGGAAACTTGCTAGAGAAGAAACAGGGTGCAGGAGTAGGGTTGCCAACTTTTTCACAGAGAAAAACCCGACACCTGTGGCTCGCCATGCTCCACCCATTCTCCTCCCCCAGCCCCGCCCCTGCCCCGCCCCCAGCCCCACCCCTGCCCCGCCCCCAGCCCCACCCCCACCCACAAAAATTACCGAGGATTCACTCACACCACCCCCTCAGTGCTGGTTCACTCACCCCCCCTCCCCTCAGTGCTGGTTCACTCACTCCCCCCCCCCCTCCCTGCTGGTTCACTCACTCGCCCCCCCCCTCCCTGCTGGTTCACTCACTCACCCCCTCCCCTGCTGGTTCACTCACACCACCCCTCCCCTCCCTGCTGGTTCACTTACCCACCCCCGTGTCACTCACTCACCCCCCCCCCCCTTGCTGGTTCACTCACACCATCACCCCCCCTCCCCTGCTGGTTCACTCACACCATCACCCCCCCTCCCCTGCTGGTTCACTCACACCAACCCCCCTCCCCTGCTGATTCACTCACACACACCCCCCCCTCCACTGCTTGTTTACTCACACCACCCCCCCCCCTTCCACTGCTGGTTCACTCACCCACCCCCCTGTTACTCACTCACCCCCTCCTGCTGGGTCACTCACACCAAACCCCCCCTCCCTCCCTCCCTCCCTCCTGCTGGTTTAATCACACCATCACCCTCCCCCTTGCTGGTTCACTCACACCCTGCCCTGCCCTGCCCAAGCCGCTGCTTCTGCTTTGTACAGAGCAGCGGCTGCAATACACTTACTTTGAAAAGTAAAGAAACTGTGTGAGCAGCCCTCCGGTCATCGCAGAGCCCAAGGAAGTGATGTCATGGGGGCGGGCTCCTCACAGGTTGTCTTTAGCTGCAATAAAGTTAATTTGAAAAGGAAAGACAACCTGTGAGGAACCCGCCCCCATGACATCACTTCCTCGGGCTCTGCGATGACCGGAGGGCTTCTCACACAGTTTCTTTACTTTGCAAAGTAAGTGTAGTGCAGCCGCTGCTCTGTACAAAGCAGAAGCAGTGGCTGCACTATTATGGGGAATCGCGTTCGCATTCGCGCCGCGGACTTCGGGAGAAAAGCCGGTTTTTTGCTCTGGCCGCTCCCGATCTTGCGGCCAGAGCAAAAAAACCGGCTTTTCAACGGCCGGTTTGACATCTGTGCCGGCAGCCGGCCTGGCCATGGAAAAACCGGCCAGGCCGGCTGAAAACCGGCCGGTTGGCAACCCTATGCAGGAGAGACTGTTCCTGTTATAAAAGTATACAATGCAAGGACTTACCTTTTAATGCTGACCATTGGCGCATCATACAAGCGTTACACAGAAGGCCTGAAAGAGGGTCCTCAGACATTCCGGACTCCGAGCCCATGCAGGTGGAATTCCCGGAGGACCCCTCGGATATTCCGATGGACTGTAGTTATTGCCTGACTGAAAGGATTGAGCCTAGCAGAGGAATAGCTGTGGCCTGTATGTAAAGTTTGATGCTGTATTCCGTTTTTGACATTACTGTGAAGCTAACAGATTTTTCAGTTCATGTTTTTCCTTTAACCTGGAGCAAGGACATTTCTTTTGTGTGTGCTGTTGTATTCTGAGCTTAGGAACCTATTTGCAACGTGGGAAATAAAAGCCGTATAATTTCCCTACCCTCGGACTGTTATTTTCTAGGGAGCTCTTAGTTAACCAGAAGGCTACCAGGCCTATAAGAACCTGGGCCCTGCATTTGAACTAAGCTCCTCCACAAACAACTTTCTTCTTCCATGTCCACCCCCTTTCTGTTGGGTTGCGCCATTACCACCAAGGGGGCGGTGTGACAGTAGACAGTGCTAATATTCAGCTGCTGAACTGTTAGTGGCAAAAGATAGGCAAGCCTTTAATGTGCCTAATTTTTGCCATGTTACGATAACCAGGTAGCAGCTCAGTATCGCTGCTGCCCGGTTATCAGTGAGCACCACCCCCGGAATGTTCCGTAGCAACGAGACATACAACAGTGGTGCCAATATATATTCAACTGAAAACAACCAAACAAGGGAACATACAAACAAGAATTTTTTGTCGGAACTTACTCCTTGAAGAAACAATTCCTTCTTGTAGTGTGATGTTCCTTTTTTTTCTTTTTATAGGGACACAACCCTAACAAGTCCTAAGAGGACATTAACCCCTCAGTACAAACCGGTAAAAGTTTTTCTTAAACATAGGCAATAAGCCAAAGAAAAATCACTTAGCTGATCAAGTCGAATCTTCTTTCGAAGTACAAGTATTGGGCAGCTCCACACTTCTTGAAACAGAGAAAATAACCCGTAAATCTCCAGTGCAGACGTTAAGAGTATTGCAAGCCGTCTCTACTCGCCTAATATACACCTAGATGTGCAATGATTGTTCAATCAGTATTGACTTTTCAGAGTAGCAACTATTCTGTGATAAAAATCATGAATCAGTAACCCAACATTGCATTTGAAGCCTAAGATTCTCCTGGCTCTTCTTCAAACTGTGTTGCTCTGTCTCACACCCGGAAAGTAATCCCATTTAAACTTCCTGGTGTAGTCAAATGACCGGTTGAAAGCCAATAGAAACTACTGATAGCCAAACATTCCTACCTCTATATTAAAGACATCTTTACAGCTTCTGACTCTCATTTCATGCGCAGCTACATCAGCAGTCAGATGGCCCGAGGGCTTTGATCCAACCACATCATAAATGCTGGCTTTACTCTGAAAAGTCTTCAGTTCTTCCCCAGTAGCTAGTTGAGTGCCTTCCGACCTGGGGGTCTCATCTTCCAGCACTACAGCAGAATTTGTTTTGTTGTAACTATCCATTGGGTTTTCATGGCAAAATACAGAAGTAGATTGCCGGGCCTTTCTTCCGCGCAGTTTAAATTTGGTGTTGCCGTTGTCACAGAAATGTGATCCTCCACCGTCAACACTATCCCATTCTGCTGCTGCCCAGATTGGTGGTTTGTCTTATTATTATTATTATTATTACAGTTGCTTATATACCGCACTATTCGGCATCAGCGCGGTTTACAGTATAACAAAGTGACCAAAACACACATTCTGTTTGGTTTTACATCGAACAGGGGTATAAACTTGGATAACAGGGGTTGAACTATGTACATGAACTATTTACGTGAAATAGGCTATATACATGAAGTAAAATTCCTATAACAGGGTTGAATTGTATAATAAATAATGAGTCCGTTTCGAATACTTGAGACATTGTGAGTATGGGCTGCAAAAAGGCGGTGTTTCTTAGGTGGTGCTATCTAGATTCATCGCTGGTTGGGTAGTATTGGAGGAAGAGGTGATATTTGATGTTTGATATTTGATATCTTGGTCTGGCACCTCAGCTGAGACCTGTCCATCTTGGTAGACCCTGCCAGTAGTTAAACTACCGATAGTTTAGCTCTCAGCATCACTGATGCACACAAGCCCTCACAGCACGACAAGCAGCAAACCCTTGCAAGAACTGTAATGAAATACAATGCAGTCAGCGAACGCTTAATCTCTATTTGTCTATGAGGAATGCCTATCAACACAACTATAATTCAAGTATATGCCCCAACAACAGATGCAGAAGAGAATGAAATTGAGGAGTTCTATGAACAAGTACAAGCTGAAATTGACAGAACATGCAAACAGGATATCCTGATAGTCATGGGTGACTGGAACGCAAAGGTTGGCAACAAAGAAGACAAAGTAGTTGGAAAATATGGACTTGGCAACAGAAATGAAGCTGGAGAAAGACTGATAGAATTCTGCAAGACCAACATTCATCTCAAACACCTTCTTCCAGCAACACAAGCGGCGACTGTACACATGGACTTCACCCAATGGATTGTATAAAAATCAAATTGACTACATCTGTGGAAATCAACGATGGAAAAGCTCTATAACATCAACAAAGACAAAACCTGGAGCTGACTGTGGTACAGATCATCAACTACTAGTATGCAAACTCAAGCTAAAGTTGAAAAAGAGCAAACCACTCATGAATGCAGCAAAATATGACCTTGAGAATATACTACTGGAATTTAAAGACTGCCTGCAAAATCGATTTGCTGCTTTATATACAAATGACAGAGCTCCAGAACAGTCATGGAATGACATCAAGAAGATTGTGTTGGAAGAAAGCGAAGTTTCTACAAAAGGTGAAAAAGAAAAAAAAACGGCCAAAATGGATGACGGAAGAAACTCTGAAAATTGCCCAGAAACGCAGAGAAGCTAAAGCCAGAGGAGAAAGAAAGACAATCACAGAACTCAACAGAGATTTCCAACGTGCAGCAAGACAGGACAAGGAAAAGTACTACAGTGATGCATGCAAGGAAATAGAAGCAGAAACTATTAGAGGAAAAACAAGATCAGCTTTCCTAAAGCTACGAGAGTTAAAGAAAACGTTCCAGCCTCAAATTGGAATGTTACAAGATTCTCAAGGTTCTATGTTGAATGATGCTGAGAAGATCAAGAAAAGATGGAAGGAATATACAGAGTTTTTATATGATAAAGATCAAGTGGACCAACAGCTGTTTTAACCTGTACATTATGAAAGGGAACCATTGGTGATGAAAGAAGAAGTTGAAGCAGCATTGAAAGCCTTATCAAAGAACAAAGCACCAGGCATTGATAGCATTCCCATAGAAGTATTACAGCAATCTGATGCAGTTGTACCGTACTTACAAGGCTCTGCCAAGAAATATGGAAGACAACATCATGACCAACTGACTGGAAAAGATCTGTGTTTATACCAATACTAAAGAAAGGTGATCCAACTGACTATGGAAATTATCGCACAATCGCTCTGATCCCACATGCCAGCAAGATTCTACTGAAGATTATTCAAAAGAGACTACAACCATACCTGGAACAAGAACTACCTGACGTGCAAGAAGGGTTCAGGAAAGGGCGAAGAACGAGAGACATCATTGCGGATGTGAGATGGATCCTTGAAAAGACTAAAGAATACCAAAAGGATATTTATTTGTGCTTTATCGACTATAGCAAGGCTTTTGACTGTGTAAACCATGAGAAACTCTGGGCCACATTAAGAAGCATGGGTATACTAAAACACCTGATTGGACTCTTGCACAATCTGTACATTGATCAAGAAGCAACAGTTCGAACGGAACAAGGAGAAACAGAATGGTTTAAAATAAGCAAAGGTGTAAGACAAGACTGCATACTTTCCCCCTACCTGTTTAATTTATATGCAGAACAAATCATCAGAGAAGCAGGATTGTATGAAGACAACAGAGGTGTGAAGACTGGTGGAAGACTCATCAACAACCTTCGCTATGCTGATGATACCACATTACTGGCTGAAAGTGAAGATGATCTGAAACATTTGCTTCTGACAAAGAACATAGTCTCAAAATGGGCCTGCACCTTAATGTAAAGAAGACAAAGATCATGACAACTGGCATAATCAACAGGTTCATCGTTGAAGGAGAAGAAATTGAAATCGTGAACAACTTTAACCTACTTGGATCAACTATCAATAAAGAAGCAACAAGCAGTCAAGAAATCAGACGACGCATTGCTCTTGGCAGAATGGCTATGACAGACCTAGATAAGATTCTCAAGAGCAGAGATGTCTCTCTCCATACAAAGATTTGACTTGTTCAAGCCATGGTATTTTCAATAACATTATATGGATGTGAAAGCTGGACAGTGAAAAAGATAGACAGGAAGAAAATTGATGCCTTTGAATTATGGTGCTGGCGGCGAATACTGTGTATACCATGGACTGCCCGAAGAACAAATCAGTCAGTACTAGAGGAGATCAAACCTAAGCTTTCTTTAGAAGCTCAGATGACAAGACTTTGACTTTCATACTTTGGACACATTATGCCAAGAGAGATATCATTAGAGAAAGACATCATGCATGGCAAGATAGAAGGTCAACGCAAAAGAGGAAGGCCAGCAATGAGATGGATCGATACAATAACAGCAGCTACGGGTACCAGTCTATCAACAATGAGCCGCCTGACTGAAGACCGAACACAATTTAGGATAGCTATCCAGAGGGTCGCCATGAGTAGACTCCGACTCGACGGCACTTAACAACAACAACATATTAAAGAATACTCCACCAGTCCAAGGAGAAATTTAAACCCTGTGGTGTTAAAGACTCCAAATTATAAATCCAAAATTGTTCCCGATAACATAGTCAAGAGTCCCGGTCACCCCCTCTATCACTTGCTGGTATATGATCCAATATTCTCCAACAGAGATCCGAAAACTGATGATGATATTCTTGACAATGTGAAACAATCGGGGCCATCAGTACTCCATTAGTTATGCGGGAACAATGTTCTTGAAGCCGTTTTTTCATCATTCTAGATGTCTTCCCAATATAGATCTTTTTACATGGACAAATCAATACATAAACAACATATGGCATTTGGTAGGTAGTAGAGAACGTACTAAAAACCCATCGATGTTTTGAAGGGTGTTCCCAGGTTAAACCCTCCAAAGTTAAATCACAAAAATCACATGTAGTGCATTTAAAGTGTCCCAGAATTCCAATCTCTGAGGGTTGGTCATAATTGCATACCAAGAAAACAGGAGAAGGCCTTCCGCAGATTGGATTTAAAGGTACAGAGGAGGGCAGAAACCACGGCCAGCCAGACGTTGAATAAACAAAACAACTTTATTGAAGACCCAACTATAAAAGTTTCGGCCAAAGGCCTTCATCAGGGGTCTATAAAAGAACATATAAATTAAAAACAATCCATATACATTATCACAACAGGAAAAAATTGATATATATATTAAAAATATATATATACATTAACAAAAAAGTACATAGAAAGTGTATGGAAGACGTCTATGAGGTGGAAAATACCACTCTTCCCAATCTAAGATGAATAAAATTACAGGCATTAAAATATATAAAAAATACATAACATTAATCAGAATAAAATACAGTATAAAAGATAAAACTAGAAAACTATTACATATCCAGCAGAATTAAAGAAAGGTAGCTTAAACAACATATAAAAACAGAGAGAGGTGTGCATTGTATTAGTTCAACATAGTACATTGACAGAATGAATATTACATTGAGTTGAAAACATGATGAGCAAACAAAATGAGTATTGGAAACACATAAAAAAACATCAAGAATGTGCCACAAAAGTTATAAAAGGGACTATCAAGATTGTGCCACAAGAATTATGAGGAAAAATGCCTACAAAAAGCTGTTTGTGCTTAAACTTTTAAGAATAGTGTTAACAAAGAACTTCCAGTTTGAAGGAAAGTATTTTCATCAGATACATGGTATAGCAATGAGGGCTACAGTAACCCCATCATTAGCAATGTTTTATATGGCAGAATTTGAATCCACCTTTAGTTATTCCTCAAATTGGTTTCATTATATTCAGATGTGAACAAGGTTCTTAGACGATATTTTCTTCTTTTGGACTGATACAGAGATTAAATTGCAAGAATTTTTTGTTTGGATTAATTCGTTATCTGCAGATTTACAGTTTACACCTAAATTCCACAAGGACACTATAGATTTTGTAGATTTGCGGTTATTTAAGGATCATTCAGAAGTTCGATCATCTTTATACCGGAAAGAAGTTCAAAGGAATACTTTATTACATTATCGGAGTTACCACCCGGGCCCGTTACGTCGGGGGTTGCCAGTGGGACAGTTCATTAGGTTATGTCGCTTGTGCTCCTCAGTGGAGGATTTTAAGATACAAGCTAATCAATTGAAAATCCGCCTATCCACGAGTGATCATTAACTATGCATATCAAAGAGCTTGATTTAACCATGTTGAATGGTGCGATTCCATTGAACAAAGACCTCCTATAGATCTGGAGAGGATCCACCCTTATGTTGAGATATTACCCTATATGCCACGCGTGACTGAAGTGATGAAAATTTTGAAAGTACATTGGCCAATCTTGTCATTACATCCATGTTTTGAGAAACCCTTGATGGTAGCCTTTCAAAGGTTTAAAAATATAGCAGATTGGGTGGTACACAATTATGACCAACCCTCAGAGATTGGAATTCTGGGACTTTAAATGTACTACATGTGATTTTTGTGCTTTAACTTTGGAGGGTTTAACCTGGGAACACCCTTCACAACATGGACAGGTTTTAGTAAGTTCTCTACTACCTGCCAAACGCCATTTGTTGTTTATGTATTGATTTGTCCATTTAAAAGATCTATATTGGGAAGACATCTAGAATGATGAAAAAATGGCTTCAAGAACATTGTTCCCACATAACTAATGGAGTACTGACGGCCCCGATTGTTTCACATTGTCAAGAATATCATCATCAGTTTTTGGATCTCCGTTGGAGAATATTGGATCATATACCAGCAAGTGATAGAGGGGGTGACCGGGACTCTCGATTATGTTATCGCTAACAATTTTGGATTTATAATTTGGAGTCTTTAACACCACAGGGTTTAAATTTCTCCTTGGACTGGTGGAGTATTCTTTAATATAGAGGTAGGAATGTTCGGCTATCAGTGGTTTCTATTGGCTTTCAACCGGTCATGTGACTACACCAGGAAGTTTAAATGGGATTACTTTCCGGGTGTGAGACGGAGCAACACAGTTTGAAGAAGAGCCAGGAGAATCTTAGGCTTGAAATGTAACGTTGGGTTACTGATTCGTGATTTTTATCACGGAATAGTCGCTACTCTGAAAAGTCAATACAGATTGAACAATCATTGCACATCTAGCTGTATATTGGGCGAGTAGAGACGGCTTGCAATATGCTTCTTAACGTCAGCACTGGAGATTTATGGGTTATTTTATCTGTTTCAAGAAGTGTGGAGCTGCCCAATACTTGTACTTCGAAAGAAGATTCGACTTGATCAGCTAAGTGATTTTTCTTTGGCTTACTGCCTATGTTTAAGAAAACCTTTTTACCGGTTGGTACTGAGGGGTTAATGTCCCCTTAGAACTTGTTAGGGTTGCGTCCCTATAAAAAGAAAAAAAGGAACATCACACTATAAGAAGGAATTGTTTCTTCAGGGTGTAAGTTCCGACAAAAAATTCTTGTTTGTATGTTTCCCTTGTTTGGTTGTTTTGAGTATAATTGTGGGAGATATAGTGAGGTTAAAATTTAGGGGTAATATATATTCAACGGCACCAACCATGTCAGTGCCACTGAATATCCCGGCCAAGGGGATTAACACAGCAGGGCTGCTAACCACATTAATCCCTTTAAATATCAGGCCCATCATGAATAGCAATCATAACTTAAGGGAACATGTTTGTTTATAGCAGTGTATGAAAACGAGAGAAACAGATGGAGGTGATGTAGATATGCACACACTTGCAACCTTACCTATAAAGTTGTGATCATTATTATTCACACCCTTGTATTTTAGGTATGTTGTGTACAATATCTTGAGAAATAATTGGAAATATTCCAACTGTCATCATAATATTTTAATGGAATGTTCAAAGGTATACAACAACAAAAAAAGATTTCTGCGCAACTTAGACATAGTAATTTTTGAGAAAAAAACAAACGATGACCTCGAGAGGATTAATGACAAAAAATAAGATGGGAGAGTTATAATATATAGCACTAAATGGGAGGTTAGATATGATTGATGTCTCAGAGACCTGGTGGAAGGAGGCCAACCAATGGGACACTGTGATACCTGGGTACAAATTTTATTGCAATAATAGAGTAGATCAAATTGATGGAGGGATTGCAGAGGATTAAAGTTTTGCAGGAAATTCAAAGTGCACTGTAGAATCTCTATGGATTGAAATTTAGACAGACAGTTTTTTTTTTAATTAAATGTAAAAATGTAATTTAATTAAATGTAAAAAGAGGAAGGCGATGGCAGTGGGGGTGTACTATCGAATGCCTGGCCAAAATGAACAAATGGATGATGAAAATGCTCAAAGAAATCAGGGAATCTAATAAAAGTTACAAAACGGTAATAATAATGGATGATTTCAATTACCCTGGTAACGACTGTGTCAGTGTCATGGCAGGCCATGTTAAGGAGATAACGTTTCTAGAGGAAATAAATTTATTGCTTCTTGGAGCAGCTAGTTCATGAATTGACAAGAGGGGAAGCCATGTTGGACCTAGTCCTTAGTGGAACACAAGATCTGGTACAAGAAATGAGGGTGTTGGTGCCAGTTGGGAAAAGTCATCATAGCATGTTCACATTTAATTTAATAAATGGAGGAAGGACAGCAAGGAAATCCACAGTATTACCTTTTAACTTTCAAAAGGGAGACTATGATAAAATTAGGAAAATAGTTAAGAAAAAGCTAAAAGGAGCAGCTGCAAAGGTTAAAGATTTACATCAAGCATGGGTGTTGTTTAAAAATACTATCTTGGAAACCCAGACCAGCTGTATTCCACACTTTAAAAAAAGTGGAAGGAAGTCCAAAAAACTGCCAGAATGGTTTAAAGGTGAGGTCAGAGCATCTTTCAGGAAATGGAAAAAGGAAACAAATGACACCAACTGGAAACAACATAAGCACTGGCAATTTAGATGCAAGGCATTGATAAGACTGGCAAAGAGAGAATTTGAATAAAAGCTTACCGTGGAAGCAAAAACGCATAATAAAAACTTTTTCAAGTACATTTGTAACAAAAAACCTGTGAGACAAATCAGTTGGACCATTAGATGACAGAGAAGTTAAAGGGGCACTAAGAAGGGACAAGGGCATAGCAGAGAGACTGAATGAATTCTTTGCTTCGGTCTTTACTCAAGAAGATGTAGGGAAGTTACCCATGACTGAAATGGTATTTAAAGGTGATGCATTGGAAGAATTGAAAGAAATATTGATAAACCGGGAAGATATATTACAACTATTTGATAAACTAAAGAGTAGCAAATCACCTGGACCAAATGGTATACACCCAAGGGTTTTGAAAGAATTTAAATAAGATATTGCAGACCTACTATTAGTAATCTGTGAACTATCATTAAAATCATCTGTAATACCTGAAAATTAGCAAATAGCCAATTCAATGACAATTTTTAAAAAGGGTCCCAGCTACAGACCAGTGACTCTAATGTCAGTACTGGGCAAAATGATAGAAACCATTAACAAAATTACTGAACGATAGTCATGATTTAATGGGAGAAAGCCAAGATGGCTTTAGCCAAGGAAGATCTTGTCTTACTAATCTGTGTTATTTTTTTGAAGATGTGAATAAACAGGCAGACAAAGGTGAGACAGCTGATATAGTGTATCTGGATTTTCAAAAAACCTTTGACAAGGTCCCTCATTAGAGACTTTTGGTGAAATTAAAAAGTCATGGGATAGGAGGCAGTGTACTATTGTGGATCAGGAACTGGTTAAAAGATAGAAAGCAGAGGGTAGGGCTAAAGGGCCAATTTTCCCAATGGAGAAAGGTGAATAGTAGACTACCCCAGGGATATGTGCTGGGTCCACTGCTTTTTAACATTCATAAATAACCTGGAAATAGGAATAACAAGTGAGGTAATCAAATCTGCAGATCACACAAAATTATTCAATATTGTTAAAACCCAAGAGGATTGTGAAAAATTGCATGAAGGCCTTGATAAATTGGAAGATTGGATGTTCAAATGGCAGATGAAATTTAATGTAGACAAGTGCAAAGTTATGCACCTAAGAAAGAACAACCCAAACTGGTTGCGCATTGCAAGTTTCCATATTAGAAACCATCAACCAGGGAAATGGTATAGGCGTTATGGTGGATAATATGTTTAAACCCTCCGCCCAGTATGCAGAAGCGGCAAAGAAGGCAAATAGAATGTTAGGAATCATAAGGAAAGGAATGGAGAATAAAACAAAGAATATTATAATGCCTCTGTATCGTTCCTCAGTACGACTGCACCTTGAATATTGTGTGCAGTTCTGGTCACTGTATCTTAAAAAGGATATAGCGGAATTAGAAAAGGTACAGAAAAGAGCCACAAGAAAGGTAAAGGGAATGGTAGGATACCCCAGTGAGGAGAGGCTTAAAAGGTTAGGGCTCTTCAACCTGGAAAAGAGACGGCTGAGGGGAGATATGATAGAGGTCTATAAATTAATGAATGGAGTGGAATGGGTAAACATACAGTAGATCGATTGTTTATGCCATTAAAAAGTAGAAAGACTAGGGGACATGCAATGAAGCTACAATGTAACATGTTTAAGATTAATTCATTTTCCTTATAAGCTTCATTTCTTCACCTGTAAATGTATCGCTGGTCTGCATTGCCAAAGAACTCAATTTTGGTTTCATCTGTCCACAGAACATTTTCCCAGAAGGATTACGGTTTCTCAAGGTGGGTTTGGGCAAAAATCAGGCATGCCTTTTTATGTTTCTCTTTGAGCAGTAGGGCCTCCTTGGCCTTTGCCCATAAGGTCCTTCCTTGTTTAGTGTGCGGTACATGGTGTGGATTGAAACCACAACTCCAAATTGCTCCAGGTCAGCCTTAAGCTCTTTGGATGTTGTACGTGGTGTTTTTCCAACAGTTCAAAACTAGTAAATTGCATGATCCGAGGCAACATGGTTTTACCAAAGGACCATCATGCCAAACAAATCTGATTGAGTTCTTTGACTGGGTGACCAGAGAACTAAATCAAGGGCATGCGATGGATATGATCTACCTAGATTTCAGCAAAGTCTTTGATATTATTCCTCATAGGAGCTTATCAATAAACTGAAAAGCCTAGGGATGGGTCCCAAGATGGTGAACTGGATTCAAAAATTGGCTGACTAACATACAACAGAAGGTGATGGTAAACGAAACTCACTCGGATGAAAGGAAGGCGATTAGTGGTGTGCCCCGGGGATCGGTCCTGGGACTGGTACTGTTCAATGTGTTTGTGAGTGATACTGCTGAAGGACTGAATGGAAAAGTCTATCTTTTTGCAGATGCTACGAAAATTTGCAGGAGTGCTGAGGGAGTGGATAACATGAGGAAAGATCTACAAAAGCTGGAAGAATGGTCTAATGCTTGGCAGTTAAGATTTAATATGAAAATGTGCAGTGTTATGCCCTTGGGATGCAGAAATCCAAGGGAAGTATATGCAATAGGAGGCAAGAGATTGGTGTGCGAGGACCAGGAGAAGGACTTCGGAGTGATTGTTTCTAAGGACCTCAAGGTGGCGAAACAGTGTGACAAGGTGGTGGCCAAACCAGAAGGATGCTGGTTTACAGAGGAGAAGGTACTAATGCCACAGTACAAGTCACTGGTGAGGCCTCACTTGGAGTATTGTGTTCAGTTTTGGAGACCATATCTCACAAAGGATATAAAAAGACCTGAAACAGTTCAGAGGAAAGTGACCAAAATGATTTGAAGCCTGTGCCAGAAGACATATGAGAAGAAACTTGAAGACCTAAATATGTATACGCTAGAGGAGAGGAGGGACAGGGGAGATATGATCCAGACCTTTAAATACTTAAGAGTATTAATGAACAAACAAACCTTTTTCAAAGTCGGAGAAGCTGTAAAATTAGAGGGCATAAAATGAAGTTGCAAGGGGGTAAACTGAAAGGAACATCAGGAAATACTTCTTCACTGGAAGGGTGGTGGATGCTTGGAATGCCCCCTCAATGGAAGTGGTGGGGGCAAATACCGTGACAGAATTCAAAATGACATCGACAGACACAGTGGATCCCTTCATAGCAACAGGATAAAATCAAAATAAACTTAACAATCTCTTATATCTCAACAAATAAGGGTGACCTGCATGGAGCGGTGGGAACACTCCTAAACAAAGGCATACGGAGGGGTGACCTGCACAGAGCGGCAGGTGCATGTACTCTTGCCACCTTGCTGGGCAGACTAGATGGACCATGTTGGTCTTTATCTGCTGTCATATATTATGTTACTATGTTAATCTGCAAAGACTTCTTGGATTCATTTTCCTTTTCCCGTCACGTCCTGGGAGGTTCTTGACAGTTCCATGAGCAGAAAACTTCTTAATAACATTACGAACTGTAGATACAGGAATCCCAAGGTCTTTGGAGATGACCTTGTACCCATCTGAAGTTTGATGTTTGGTGATTATGGTTTTTCTGATGGTCTCTGGCAACTCTCTTATCTTCACCATTGTGAAAATGGAACAGGGAGTGAAAGTGGCCATTTTAAACATTAGAGTCATCATTCATTGGTTGATTCAAGTCATGTGAGTACTGACAATTGATCACAGATGGGTCTAATTTTACTACAAAAGGAATGTAGTTCTTCTGTTCAAACTGATTTGAATTGTTTATAAGGGTGCCAATAATCATGTCCTCCATCAAAACAACCCAAAAAGGGCAAAACAGGAGCAAGCCTGTCCACAGATTTCTAACACCAACACCGGCTTGTCCCAAAAGCAATGTTCCCTCCTCACTAATAACCATACATGCCAAAAAATGAATTTTTGTCGGATGATGTCCACAGGTGGGGATTAGCCACTGATGAAGGTAGAGTCCCCCCTCTATACCCTACCCCTCTCCTTCCCCCCTTTCCCATCCCTCCCCCCATCCCCTCTGCTCCTCCTCTACCCAATACCTTCCCGGCTCTCTCCATGTTCAAGGAGTGACTCACCCGGCCCCCATGCCCCTCAGCCCACCTCAGATATTCCGCCCCATCGGCCCTGCTTCCCTTCCATCCATCACCCCTTGTACCCCACCCCCTCTGATCACCCATAAACCTTCCATCCGATTCATTTTTTTGTGGCAGCTTCTATCCATGCTCTCCTCCATTCTTCCCGTCACTTACTCAAACCCCCACATTCTCCCCCTTGTCACATTCATTCCCCCACTTTTTATGTCATTCACACCTCTTATCAGCTGTTAGTTACGCTTTGCCTCCCCCCCACACCCATAACAGCTTACAGTGATATAAATCATAACGAGTTCCACAAAGTCTCAATCCTCTTTCAGGCACCATTGACCTCTCTTGGCCCCGTCCGTTTTCTTTTGCATTCTACAGTTTCCCATTTCCTTTGTAAGTCTCTCCAACTTCTAGGCAAAGTTGTGCTGTTGGTCTGTCCTGGTAAGTTTTGACATCCCATCTCTGTCATTGCCATTCTCAGCACTTCTTCTCTCACCACCCGCTTTGTGATTCCATTTTTTTTAAAAGCTATGCCTTGAGGGTAAAGCCACCCATAGCACGCGTTTTCCTGCCGTAGTATATTTGTATATCCACTCCATGTCCGTCTTCTTGCCAACATGACTGAAGCTAAATCCACAATGATAGTGACAGTATATCCTTTCCATAAAAATTTGCCTGCCTTCCTTATTTTGGTGGCTATGCATTCCTTGATCCCGTAGTCATGTAGGCATACTACTATGTCCCTAGGCATTTAGTTTCTTGGCTGCCCTAATGCCCTGTGTGCACTGTCTTCTGAATTGTTGCATGGCAGTTGCCCAAAAATCTCTTGTGCTATGTTTATACAGTCCAAAAACTCCTCTCCTTCCGGGACCCCTTTTATGTGTAAATTATGTCTGCATGTTTGGTTTTCTAAATCTTCCAGCTTTAATGCAAACCCCTTGTTTTCTGTTTGCAGCTTGACTATCTCAGTTCTTAACTCGTCCACAGTAGCTTCCGTCTCTTCCATCCTACCTCTAACTCTTCCACATGGTGCCCCACCTCCTCCAGTTCCATTCATAGTCCAGCCACCATGCCTGCCACCTCCTCCTTTATGCCAGCAATATCACTCCTCACCTCAGCAAACCAGCCCTGCATTTCTTGTTTGGTGATTAGTCCAAGAACTCCGTTCCATTTATTCCTTCCAGCTCCAAATCAGTTTCCCCTGGTCACTCTGCTGTTCTTTAGAGTCAGCCATCTTTTCTCCCTCCTGGTCTTGCCCTTTGATTTTGCGGTAGGCATACTCCTTTAAGTCAGCCATTTTCCCCTGCGTCACAGCCATCTCCTGCACCCAAGTTGCTTCCAGTACTGTGTTATGTTATCGGGTGAGTTAGGTGACAGGTTTAAGCCTCTTTTTTCCCCTTCTTTGTGGGCTCGCACCTTGGAGCTCCGCTCCTACCCAACCATACAGCCCGGTGACGTCACTTCCCAATCTACTTGAATTTTTATCTTATGGTATGATCAGTTTTAATAAATAAAGCCGACAAATCTATTTTTACAGTATCACTTTTTATCTGTGCAGAATCTTCCTGATTAGAGATTTAGATCAGATCCATCCTACTGGGATCAACACCCTGATTCCCGGAGAACTCTTTTAACTAAGCTTATGACAATCCTGTTACCAAGAGGTGTAAACAAGAGAATTGTTCTTCAGCGCAGTCCTGTTTTCTGCTTCACCTCATTTCTGGTGACTTAGTGATTTAGCAGTAAGAATGTCCATTCTGAACTCCTCTGGTTCAAGCCTTTGTTGTCCTGGAAAGACTAGTAGCAGACTAGGCTAGTGTTTCTCAACCAGTGTGCCCAGGGAGGCCTGCACGCAAATTTCACTGATGCCTCTTGAGTTCTTGGGCAAATCATTTAACCTTCTATTACCTCAGATAGAAACTTAGGGGTATGTTTACGAAAACATGGTAGTTTACTGCACATTCAGTCCCAAAACCTAGCATGGAGGGTGGTGCCAGATCTGAGCTAATAATGGGGGCATGCACAGCATGTCCCCATGCGGTTATCATGGGTCCAGTGCCACTCCCACACTAAACCAATTGCCGTGGATGCAGTTACCACCACCCATTGAGGTGACGGTAAGTGCACCCATGCTAACTGCAACATTGACGGTGAATGCACGCTACAATTGCCCACGCTTATTGCAATGTACAATCAATACCCACATATCACACTTAACCCACGAGTCTCCACCTCAACCTGCACTAAGCAGTTAGCATAGGACTTTTACCGCGGCTGCACTTTTAGCACACAGTAACGGTTACCACAGCAAGCTTAGGGATCCTTTTACTAACACCCACTAACGTTTTGCACTTAACATGCATTACCAATGCACATTAAGTGCAAAGCCTCTGCATTAGCTATTGGGGGCTTGACCAGCATGTTCCTGGCAGCTAACGAGTGACCAAGTATTGTAACAAGCAGTGCACTTAACATGGGTACAACTAACAACACTTATAGAAGTGTCGTTAGGTTATGGTTATAGTTGCCCTTGTGTGCTAATGTGTTCTACACACACACATTCCACCTCTAACCTGCCTACTATCCACATTAGCACACAAGTGACCGTTAAAGTGCGTTTTAGCCATCTGTAGTTGGCATGCCTGCACATTAGAGTTCACCACAGCCAGTTTTTGCTTGCTATAATGTGTGTTAACTGGTTAACCGTGCTTAGTAAAAAGGCCCCTAAGTGCATGATAAACACCGCACTACGCATTAATGCAGTTTTGTAAACATGCCCGTAGATTATAAACTCTCTGGGTCAGGGAAATATCTAAGGCACCTGAATGCAACTTGTCTTGAGCTACTGTGAATAAGGCATGTATAAGCAGTGACTGTGCTGACAACAATCCATTTTAATTTAGGCCTGTTATTTGGATCCTCTATAGGGCGTATGGTATGCATTCTGTAAGTAAGCTACTGTGGCTCTGGTTTTTATAGATGCATCTGGTAAAATGCACTCTCTCTGTGGTGGACAGTAGTAGATGTACAGGGATATGTGAATAGAATGTTGATCTATTCACGGATTTGTAGGAAATCCTTCCATGCTTCCCATTCTTGTTTCTTTTCTTGTGACAATGGGGTATCCCATTCATTTGTTGTCAATGAAAGTTAGCTTAACAAGGACCCTCCTTGTATGGTGGCGGAAGCACAAACTGCAGTAGATCATATAGGCTGTTCACTACTGACAAAACAATGCAGCGCATATACAGTTTTCTTTCAGTTGAGCCTTGGAAGGTCAAGGTGTGTTTTTTAGATCCCTGTTTAGTTCAAGGCTTCACTGAAGTGAAGGCATATCAGTCCCCAGATCCAAGTTTGTTAAACTTTTGGCATGGACGTCTTGGAATGTTTTCAGCACTACTGGAGGACATTTTATGGAATCTCAAATTAGCTTCAACTAATATTGCCTGTGTGATGCTATGAGATGCAAATTGTCCTCTTAAAAATTGATTTCCCTTGGCATCTCTGATATTGAGAGGGGCTGCAGTCAAGGATTGAACTGAGATAGAGAATAACCCAAGGAAGTAGCATAGCAGCAGAAGAAAGAAGTGGCAGCAGAGCATGGGTAGAATTTATTTCTTACCCTAATCACAATAGGTCCTCCAGCATTTCTCCTTATCCCTTTCTTAATAAGGATCTCTTAGGAGAGGTTTTGCTGTTGGTGGCAATATTTAGTTAAACAATCCTGGCATCTCACTGTCTGGTCATAACACTTACTACAAATATTAATTTTGCAAGTACTGTTTCCTTAAGTCCCACCTCAAATAATTATAATCAAATCAATGTTTTTGCCCAGTTAGATATAAAACTGTGAGTTATCACTTGTCCATGGCAAATCTGAGCATAGCATTTTCCATCTCTGTAATTGCAAGTTGACATTCTTATGTCCCCCTTCTCCTATTTGACTCCATCTAGCTGGTAGCTCTTTGATGGCCTCCACACCTTACTGGGCAGACTAGATGGGCCATGCTGGTCTTTATCTGCCAACATGTATTATGTTACTTCTGAATCTAGATCAGCTAGATGTGGCATTGCTATGGCTATTTCCCCTCTGTTCAAGACTATTGGTCTCATTGATGGTGCTGTGAGACTGACTTGAGCTCTGGGCAGACATCAGCTCTGGACGCCCATCTTCAGCCCTCTGATCCTCAGTCAGGATTTTCTGCCTCCTCTTGATTCTTCTCTGTCCCCTATTGGCAGGAGAGACACATTTGTATCTTCTTTAAAATTAAGTGATTTATGCTCCACGGATTAAATGTAAATCCTCACTCACTACTGCCTGTGAAACATTTCCCTACTGTGATCCCTCTCCTAAAAGAAATGAGGCTCTCATCTTCTGATATCTAACAGCAGCTCTCTCATTGCTCCTCGATTGCTGATGACCTACTGATGTCACAATGCTAGCTCTCCTAGTCAGTCAGGGATTCTGCCCATACTACTCATAATATCTTTGTACTAGTCTCTCCCACTCAACCAGGGATCCTGTCCATACCACAGACAATGTCATGCTACTGGATTTACCAATTCCTGATGTTACCTTTTCTATTTTTTTTTAAGTGCCATCAAATCAATTCTGACTCCTGGCAACCCAGCAGCTCCTGGGTTTTCTTGGCAAAGTGAAACCAGAAGTAGATTGCCAGGCCTTTTCTTCTGAGGTAATGGAGGATAAAGTGACTTGCCCAAGGTTGCTTTTTAGGATCACCTGAAGAATTATCTAACCAATTAGCATGGGCTTGGTTAATCAGGTGACCCCTCTACCTGAAGATTTGAGCCCCTCAAAAGAAGAATATGAAAGAACATACTGTTGTGGCTTATTGGGGCAAGACGTAGGGCGGTTATATTGGGCATTTGGGGTAAATTCCCCCTGCCCCCATTATGATCTCCTTCCTCTTTTCTTCATCAAAAGGCCATAGAGTAAGAAAGGATCCATTGGTAGATTCGGATCATAGGGGTGTGATACCCACTAACCTGCAATATGAGCTGTCAACCCCTTGGATCCTCTAAATATTGTGACCCTGCAGTGCAAGTCTAGGTGCCCTGTGTTATATGACTAGTCCATGCTATGGGAAGATATCTCATCAGGCACATGAAATAAAATCTGTAAATTAAGGTTTATTGACATTGCCACCTTGATAGAATTAATAGCAGAAAGTGTCAAAAGGCAAAAAGGAAACCACAGTTCGAATAAGGGCTCGTGAGTCCATAGAGCCAAGAATATTAGTAACAGAATTCTGCCCTTCCTCATCTTTGCCAACATTGCATGTCTGAAAGATCTGAGCCTAATTTCTTTCTTCTTGTATTTAGCTCACACCTTTCTAGTAATGGTTTGGAGGTAAGTTACATTCAGGTACAGTAAATATTTCCCTGCACCCAGAGGACTTGCAATATAAGTTTATACCAAAGGCAATGAAGGATTAAGTAACTTGCCCACAATCACAAGGAGCATCAGTGGGATTTTAATACTGGCTCCCCCTACTACTACTTATTTGTATAGTGCTATAAGGCATATGCAGCACTGTACCTATAGATATAAGACACAGTCCCTGCTCATCAGAGCTTACAATCTAATCAAGATGAAGAACATCACAAAACTGGGGACTAGAGTATGGTAAGATGCACATAAGTAGTGAACAAGAGAGGGAGGGGCATCAGGATCCAAAAGTAACCTTGAAGATGTGGGGTTTTAGTCTGAATTTGGATAGGACTAGAAGAGGAGCCTGACGAACTGACTCAGCTAATTTCTTCCAGGCATATGGAGCAGCAAGTTCTAGGGTTGGCAGTGGCAGAGAAGGGCACAGATAAAAGGGATTTGCCAGAGGAGAAGAGTTCCCTAGGACGGATGTAGAGTGAGAAAAGGGAGGAAAGGCAATGCAGAACGAATGTACTTGTACGTCAGTAGCAGAAGTTTGAACTGGGCACGGAAATGGATAAGGAGCCAGCGAAGTGACTTAAGCCTAAGCCACTATAGTGGCTACTCCCTCATTCCAGATAGAGCATTATATCTTACCCTCTCAGTTACTCAAATATGATTATGAAGGGGCACTATGACCATACTGGGTGGGACTGGCTTAACTATGACAACCCCTAGGCAGCTAGGTTTAGCCAATCAAATTGTGGGTGGGTCTGAGGCAGGTTTGGGACGGAAGAAAAAGAACTATGTAGCTAGTGCCAGTGACCTAATTTGACCAGTCAAATGTAGGTGCTGCAATAGCATTCCTAAATTTGTCCAGCTTCCCTCCCTCTCGGGGTATGTTTATTTAGCCAGGCTAACAGTTAACCCGGGCATCTACTACTAGGTCCCATTGAATAACATGGCACCTAGTTGCAGATAGCCTGGGTTAGCCTGGCTTAGTAAACATACCCCTTTGTGTCAGCAAGAGATATGAAAGTATATGCTAGAGATTATAAATAACCCTATGGAGTCATTGCCACCGATTTCTCATGTTTGTTATTAGTGATGTGCATTTCTTTGAAACAAAACTGGAAATGCCAACAATATTTTCCATTTAATTTTGTATCATTTTTGAATGAAAATGAGAGAAAACAATGCAATTTCATAACTTCCGACAGTGAGCACTATTCTCAAAAACCAGGAAGAGACAAAAAGAGAAGACGAAACAAAATGAAAATGTTAGCACTTTCATAAGAAAACAAACCAAAATAAATCCTTTTTGCCTGCACACCCCTATTTATTATTTGCCTTCTGCATGGAAGATACCTGAGTCCCCTAAACAATCTACTTCATAGGAGATGGATTATTGAAATTACATTGGTATGCTCTCGGACAAATCAATGACGCTAGCTACCTTAATGGTTTCCTTCGATTTATCATTGGATAAAGAATGGCTGTTAAGTGTGCAGCGGCGGCCAAGAGAACAAATAGAATGCTAGGTATCATAATGAAAGGAATGGAAAATAAAACAAAGGATATTATAATGCCTCTATATCGTTCCACGGTATGACTGCACCTTGAATATTGTGTGCAGTTCTGGTCTCTGTATCTTAAAAAGGATATAGCATTATTGGAAAAGGTACAGAGAAGAGCCACCAAAATGGTAAAGGGGATGGAAGGATACTCCTATGAGGAGAGGCTAAAAAGGTTGGGGCGCTTCAACCTAGAAAAGACGGCTGAGGGGAGATATGATGGAGGTCTATAAATTAATGAATGGAGTGGAACGGGTAAGCTTGGTCTGACCCAGTATGGCATCTCTTATGTTCTTATATTGCTTTCAAAGATGTAACTGTTTTTTTTTTTCAGATTTAGACAAGGAAACACAAAGGAAAATGAAGGGATTCCTCCTACTTAGGCCTAGGGCTCTTCAATTGGGGACTTTTTCTTTTTTAAATCTTGTAAATGTTTGGTTAAATTTTAGTCTGTGAATTACATTTTCTTTGAACCATCCCAATTAGTTACCTTTATTAATGCAAGGAGGCCAGTGGTCCCTCATTTCTTGAACTCCGCCTAAGTCTGTGGATTGAAATGTTGGTTGATAGTGACTGTGGCTTTTTTTTCTGAGAAATATGATCGATTCGTTTCTAGTGATCCCCTCTCGAATGCGTGGACCAGGACAAAATGTGCAGAATTGGTGTTTCTTATATATTTCTAATGCTTTTTTGTTTTACATCTGCCTTTTCTATTGCTGTACAAACGTTATGCTTGGATATACTTGAAAATCATATAAATAAATAAACAAAGAAATGCAGTGGCAGAAGTTCATATTAAAGGGTCCCCAGAGTGGAGTCCAACTCAGAAGATCTAGGAGCAGCTGCAAATGGGCCCTTCTTCCTTCAGGGTCCCCTTGCACTTCAGGAGTCACTTGAGCAGACTACTGATGGATCAGGGCCAAATTCGGTATGGGGAAAACCATCAAAAAGACACACCGAGTTCATAAATGGATGAGATCAGACTGGAGGTTCCAGAGACATAAGCTCCCCAAACAATGGCCCAGTGCATTCCTATGAGTAAAACAGTTTCAGCTTCTGTGGCATAGAAAATTTGATACAGTCAAGCATTGCAGTTAAGGAATTGATGTTACAAAATGCCTCTCCCCTTCTCTCCGTCTCTCCTGACCACTGACACACACACATCAGAAACAGATCAAGCCCCCACCTCTACTTTATTAATAACTTGTATTCTGGATCCAGATAGGACTGGTTAATGAAAATATTTGTCAGAGTTGAAGACTCCCTGTTCATGAACTGTTGGGTTAGGATGGATCCAGATGTAGCCCACGCAGAAGAGGAGGAAACAAGCAATGTCTTTTATTTAGACCTCGAGTCCTGCAAATGGAAGGTGTGTTCATTTTACATTTCCTGCGCAAATGTTTGGTCAAGTATCAAGAAGTGAGATACATCTTTGAACACCAGCAATCGTCTATTTTTCTTAATAGTAAATCTATTGGCTCGAAGCCTTCAGACTCTTATGCTGTAGTCCCTAGTCCTCCATCTTTGGTTATGGAAGCTGGTTAAGTCGCTATAACATTAGTACATCGCTATTTGATGCTTTATTTTTTGGGGGTAGAGAATCAGGGAAACCAAGGTCCAAATCCTACTGTTACACCTTGTGATCTTAGAGAAATCACTTAACCTGCCATTGCCTCGGTACAAACTTAGGGGCATGTTTACTAAAGAGCACACCGCTAGTATGCAACTGGGCTGCAGAGCTAGCATGGAGGACCGTGCTAACATTAGGGGGCATGTGCGTCCTTCCCCCTACTGCTGGCATGGTGCTAATGCATGGCACTGTGTAAACTAGCACACGGGTGCACGTAACGTCATCTATAGAGGTGGAATTAAGTGCATCCACGCTGATGGAAACATTCATGGTTAGCGCTCGCTCAAAACACCTACACTAACTGCAAAGCACCATCAGTGCCCACATTCTGCCCATAACCTGCCAGTTAGCATGGGCATGCTTACTGCACGCTAAACCCCACATTAATGGTTAACAGTTTAGTAAACATGCCCCTAGAAGTGGAGGAGTAGTCTAGTAGTTAAAGCCAAGAGATCTGTGTTTGATTCCCACTAGCACTCCTTGTGGGCAAATCAGTTTACCCTCCAGTGCCTCAGAAGAAAAGGCCTGCCAATCTACTTCCAGTCATACCTTGCCAAAAAAACCCAGGGGCTGCTGGGTTGCCAGGAATCAACATTGACTTGATGGCACTTAAAAAAAACAACAACCTAAAAAACTCCATGCCCTTTAGATTGTAAGCCCTCTGGGTCAGGAATGTACCTGAATGTAACTCAGTGTAAGCTGTTCCTGGAAGAGGTATGAGCTAAATCCCTTCCTTTTATTTGTGTTTGGATTCCTGTGCCTTAATAGACTGTGGACTAGTAGGGATGGTCAACAGTATTTTTCTTTTTTTTTTTCCATTTTCTGGATTCCAAGGGGTATATTGACTATAGGTTAATGTGTGTGAGGTATCTGCTACAGCACTTTTATTTCTATGAACAGTGGCAGCACTTAACGTGCCTTAACTATCGTTAGTACATGCTAACCTTAGGTACATGTTTACCAAAGTGTTTTCTTGATGACTTTCTCTTTTCTGTAACACATACTGTTGCTTGTGATGTAAGTTGTAAAAACTGAGAAATAGAAAATAAACTGCATATAAAACACACATAAACTTGCATATAATACAACAAGCACATCACAGATTTACACACACACAGGAATTGGAAATTACTCTATGAGGATGCTCTGCATGCTTTTTCCACTACATACCCTTCCAGTGCTACCACACCTCTATCCTTGATGCACTCGCCTCCTTTTAGTGATTCAGATGTGTATTTCATTTTTTGTTGTAAATTTTACTGTGAAATCTACAGACTGAACAGTACCACTTTCTTAATGGCTGATATGTGTACTGCCAACAAAATACCTGTTGCCAGAGGAGGAAAACCAGTAAACACCTGGAGGGGAAATCAGGTCCACTGCCATAAATGCAGGTTTTTCTGCTGTGATAAAATAATGCCTACCCTGTATAGGTGGCCCTCTCTTTGACGCAGTACTCAGCTGCAGAGTAGTGAGCAGCCATAAAACCAAAAAATCACTCCATCATACACCCATGTGTTTCCGCTTGCTTATCACTTGAAAATCACAAAGGCCCACCGAGTCTCAGCATACAAGGGCATACGGTGAGAAAACAGCCCAACCCAAGATCAGGCAGTCTGCACCAATATCAGGCCCGATAACATCAATGACCCGGTGGCCGGTGGCTGGCGAAACCCATACCTAGCTTCTTCAGTAGAAACAATGACAGTACTTAACTTAACAGCCAGGTAGGGAAAACAGAACTCGCCAACCACTTCCCCGACGTTATCACACGAAAGAGCCCATTCAAACGTTTCGGTGGGCCTTTGTGATTTTCAAGTGATAAGCAAGCGGAAACACATGGGTGTATGATGGAGTGATTTTTTGGTTTTATGATAGTTTTTCACTCTGAGAATTTGACCAATTACATTTGGAGTAGTGAGCAGCAGCACCTCCTCAGACAGAGGGCTCCTAATGAAGCAGGCACCTCTTGAATCACCTACCTGAAAAGCCAATCTGGCCTGCCATAAACGAATTAAACTCAATGATTGCAGCCCTAGCCACCAGCGAGCCAGCACCTCCTCTTTACTCGCTAGCTTGTCAGCCAGCCATATCTCCAGCCCAATTCTAGCTGCCCCCACTCCCTAGCAGGTTGGTCAGTCTCCCACATTATTCTTCAATGCAGCCTGCTGGCCATGGCCTTAAGATAGCTGATGCTTTCCTTCACTGAATGACTCACAATGAATTTGAAGCACTCGGTGCCAGAGCCGACTTAACCATTAGGCAAACTAGACAGTCGCCTAGGGTGGCAAAGGGCAGGACATTCAAAGCTAAACAATAGATTTTGACAGCCAGGAGGTGGATGTAAAGTTTGCCTAGGGCACAAACACCTTGAACCAACTCTGAGGCCATCCCTGCTCAGTGCTGTGTTTGTTTTAAAGTCCTGGGAATTAAGGCACTGGGTGGCTGAAACACATTAAGAGTCATGTAGAGCTGGGAAGCATCAGCTGTTCTGGAGGCCACAGCTGCGAGCAAAGAATGACTTTCAGGGAGGGCTGCCAACGGGTTGGTGTTTGGCCTGCTCGACCAGTTTTCTTCAAGAGAAGTCAGCAGCCATATGCTTCCCTCCCCCTCCTCAGCCCTATGGACTTTTAATTTTAACAGTGGTAGCAGATCAGGGGCTGATCTGATCTTGACAGCAGCAGTGACACTAGCTTGTTCTTAAAGGGACCGGAGACTGATCTTATGCACACTCCGCTCCCATGCTCCACTGTTGCCCCACCCCTCCCAACTTCCAACCAGGAGGCAGCAAAGTGAATGAAGGAGCAAAGTGCTTGAACATTGTCTCTCACGTTATCCCCCCACCCTAAAACAAGCTAGTGCCGTTACTGCTGGATTCAGATGCCAGCCAGTCCCCACTGTTAAAATGAAAAGTCCATGGGACCCAGGAGAAGGAGGGATGAGGACGGAAGTGATGTCATATAGGAGGTGGGATTTGTGGACATTTTGGGCAGAGGGGAAGTTGGCAAACCTATATTACGGGAACTGGTATACTGATTCAGGGCATTAGTCCTAAGGCAGATGCGAATAAGAAGCACGGCTTTCCTTCCGTTGACAGGAAGGAGGAGATGACCAAGGCTGGGGATCCTGGACTCTTACAGTTTCCAAACTTCTCTCCACAACAACCTTGGATATATCACCAAAGGGGTTTTCGCCAAATTTGTTTAGTGCAACTGTACTTTAAAAGGTCTCTAAAGAAAGGTTCCCAATCTTTTTTGGTTATGTGTAACGCTTATCAACCTCCAAAAGGTTCAGAGAACCCAAGTTCACTGCACCCATTCCTCAGCGGCAAGCCTGTTTCCACTAGCCCTCTTTCTCTCTCTTCCCCTTCCTATCTCCACCAGTCTCTCTCTTTCCCCCCAGCCAGTCCCCACCAGCTTCTTTCTCTTTGTTCTCTCTTTCTGTGTCCTGCAGACCCCTGGAGTTCATGGACCACATGTTGGGAACCTGTGCTAAGGTATGCAAATATTTAATGCATACATAGGGCAGGATTATGCTAGAGACAGTTTAGGTATGTGCTGGGGCCCAAAGGTTCAGGGGTAATCCATCAGATATGCCTTAATCTAACCCTATCCGGGCCCCACATAGGAGAGAGATGGTGTCATCAAGTTACAGCTGCTCTGTCAGTCCATATAGGAGAAGAGGTCCTTGTGATTAGTTTAGTTCAGTTTATTTAAGAACTTGCCCAGCTGCCTTTGGATTGAGGACAACCAACCAGTGTACAAACAATACAGGACAGATAGTGTCAAGCATCCACAGGGCAGAGTCAGACAAGAACAGAGAAGTGAGAAGTAACAATAAAACAGTACATAAGACACATACTAAAGGCAGAGTATAAACTGTAGGCTGAACAAACTTATAAAGTGGTGTCATGTTAAAATTCAAAAGTTAAGAAGGATAATTTGGTTATGAGCGGAGGTGAAAGAGTTCCACATAAATGGGGCCAAATAGGCAAACGTAGTGTGATGGGTAACCTCTAGAGCAAAGGTTCACAGCCTTTTTAGTGTGTGGACCCCTCATTGGCCTCCAGAAAGTTCAGGGATCCTCAGTTTATCCTTATTATTCATATCATCTCGCTACCTCAGCACCAAGCCTGTCCCCATTAGCTCTCTATCTCCCTTCCCCTTTCTGTCTCCACCAGTCTCTCGTCCCCAGCCAGGCCTCTTCAGTTGCTCTCTCTCCAGTTATGCCACAGAGTCTGTCTCTCTCTGTCACTTCCCCCAACCAATCCCCACTAGTCTAAGTCTCTCCCCCACCCATGCCAGTCCCCTTCAATCTCTGTCTCTCGAAGCTGCTGCTCTTCCCAGGCCCTGCAAGCTGAAGCCGGTCCTTGCATTCTCACTTCCAACCTCCATGGCTGCCTCTAATCACAGCCCCACTACTGGCACCACCCTCACAACCGCTTCTGCCTCATGTCTGTTTTACTACCTTCATTCTTGCCCCTGCAGCTATTGTTTCTTCTAGCCCCTGCAGTTATTGATATTGTTACTGCCCAGTCTCCCACTTAGACAGGAGACTCCTGCTTCTAGAGGTCATCTCCCACACAAGCAGGAAATCCGAGTTGGGAGATTTCATGATCATAATGCAACAGAGAAGAAACTAAGCCGTCGACCACTGTTCCCTCTAAGCTGTGCGCGTGTGCGCGCGCACACACCTCGCTGAGCGAGCGCACATACTTTACAACAGAGCGCACAAAAATTACGGTTCTGATAAGATAACACAGATGTCTTAAAATTTAAAAGTTGTGATTGTAATTACTAGAAATTTTCTGCTTCATTTAGTAATTGTCTCTTTTCATTTAATTTGATTAAAATCAATGTGGTGTACATACTGTATTCTGACGTGTAGTCAAATTTTAAAGTATATAACTCCAAGTGTCATTATATGGCGCACAAAAATTGAACCTTCCTTCAAAAGCTGCACAGCTGATATTTTATGCGCACACAGCCTACAGAAAATTAGAGGGAACATTGCCGTCGACTGCCACTCCAGGTTCGGTTGCTTCAGTGAGTAGATAAGGAATATGTTGCTTGGAATGGAGAGAGGATGCGGACAGAGAGGAGGAGGGAGTCAGAGTGGGGCATAGGTGAGAAAGAGGTAGGAGGATATATACTGAAAAAAATCTCCTGCTTGGCATCTCTGAACACCATCTCCATAGCCACTGCTGATCCTGCTTCTACAGCAAGGAATACAGCAGAATGCAAAGACTTTTTTCTCTTATCTGTGTCCTAGAGATCCCCTGCAATGGTCTTGCGGACTTCCAGATTGGAAACCACTGCTCTAGATGGCTCCATAGATTGGTACTCTCTCCCCAGGGTCATTAGGCCAGCAACAGCTGCTACCGGTCTCTTCACCACTGCTTGGAATCTGAGGGTGCAAAGGGGTATTTTAAAACCTCCAAATTAATATGATTTAATTAGATGTTAAAGCTAATGTGCCGGTGTTTATATATATTTGTGGGTGTGGTATAGTGTGACATGCGGTGGCAAAGGGCTTTTAAAATAGCAGGCAAACAATTCAGAGCCAAACAAAACTATTTTTATTGTCCTTCAGCTACACAGCCCTGCCTGTTGCCTTCATAGGTTGGTTCTCAATATCCTTTCCTGACTCACAAAGTAAAGGTAGAATTCAGTTCAACCCAAAGTCCAGGCAGTCACTTGGGCTTCGGTGTTTGTGAATATGGTTCCCAGTTCCTACCTCACAGCTGGACTCTTCTTCCAGCCCTGCTTGGAAGGAGCTTTCTCTTTCCATGGGCCTCTCCTCTCCCTTCTGCACACAGCTGGCTCCTTAATCTCTCTGTCTGAGTAACATCCTCCCAGCTCTGAGTTCTGATAATCTCTTTGGAGAGGGACAGGTAACTACCTAAATACCCCATCTCTCAGCTCAATCATGCCATGTTGAGTGCCTGCCACACTCAGGATCCCCACACGGGAAAAGAAGTCAGCATTCAAGTGAACCCGACATGCCCTGCGGTGGATCTGATACTGGTAGAGCTGGAGGCTCAGAAACCACTGCATAATACAGCCGTTAGACTCCTTATGTTGAGCCAGCCATTTGAGGGGTTGGTGGTCCATTACTAGTGTAAATGGATGGTACTTGGAGGTTTCAAGTGACCACTTGACAGCTAGACCTTCCTTCTCAATCACAGCATAATGTTTCTCCCGAGGGAACTGCTTCCTGCTGATGAATACCATTGGGTATTCTTGACCTCTGACTTCCTGGGCCAGAATGGTTCCCAGGCCCACTTCTGAGGCATTTGTTTGTACAAGAAATGGTAGAGAGAAATCATGGCTAATCAGGACAGATGCCAAGCACATGAACTCCTTGAGATGCTGGAAGGCCCGGTCCAGGTCCGGTGACCATTGAGGCTGCTCGGGAGCTGTCTTCCAGAGGAGATTAGTTAATGGCTCCGCAATCTCTGCAAAATTAGGGATAAACCAGTGGTAATAGCCAACCAATCCAAGGAAGATCCAAACATCTTTCTTCAACTTCAGGGTAGGGACCTGGGCAATGGCATCCACCTTCCATAGTTTAGATTGTATCTAGCCGTTCCCAATTAAGTAGTCCAGGTATTGGATGTTTCGGCCTCCCAGGAAGCATTTCTTAGGGTTAGCTTTCAACTCGGCTTTGCGCAGGCTGGTCAACACAGCTTATATTTGGGTTAGATGGGTGGCCCAGTCTTTGCTGTAAATGACAATGTCGTTAAGCATGCAGCCACATACTCCTTGTGCTGTCTCAAAAGGCAGGCAACCAGGCACTGAAACATGGCTGGAGTCCTGTGTAATCCAAATGGCAGTATGGTAAACTGGAACAAGCCTTGTGGTGTCGAAAAGACAGTTTTCTCCTTGGCAGCCAGAATCAATGGTACTTGCCAGTATTCCTTGGTCAAGTCCAGGGTAAAGATAAAGCATGCTCCATGGAGTTGCTTGATTAGCTCATCTACTTGGGGCATTGGATACGCTTCCAATTTAGAAATGGCATTGACCTTCCAGAAGTCAATCTGATGCTCCCATCCGGTTTGGTAACCAAGATGATAGTGGATGACCAGTCACTCATAGATTCTTCTATAACTCCCAGGTGAAGCATTTCCTCAAGTTCCTTGGCGATGGCCTTTCGCCGGGCCTCTGGAATTTGATAGGGTCGTTGTCTGATAACCATCCCAGGGGGGTGGACAATACATCTAGATTCTGGTGGATCAGGCCCTCTAGGTCTCTTCTCTGGGCCGCAGAGAGCTGGGTCTCAAATCAAGACTTGAGCTGGATGAGACAGGGCTGAGGTTTCCTGTCCAAAGTTTTCCTGTACCACCACAGCCGACACTGGAGTCCACTTTTTAAGTAGATTAATATGATAAATTTGGCCTTCTTCCGTTTACCTGGCTGGGCGATTTTGTAGTTAACAGGCCCCACTTTCTTTTCCACCTCATAGGGCCCCTGCCATTTACAGAGTAACTTGCTCTCGGATGAGGGCAGCAAAACTAAAACTCTTGTCGCCTGGTTGGAAAGTATGGCGCATGGTGACTCAGTTGTAGCCCTTGACCTGTTTGGCTTGAGCTTTTTCCAGACTGAGTTTGGACACTTCTCTGGCTTTCTTCAACTGGTCTTGAATTTGTATGATGTATTCCACCACATTACGGCTTCCCAGATTTCCCTTACCATGTCTAATATGCCTCTTGGACGTCTTTCGAAGAGCAATTCAAAAGGCAAAACTTTCATGGGACTCTGAGGCACCTCGCAGATGGTAATCATCAAGTAGGGTAGGAGAAGATCCAAATTCTTCCCATCCTCCTGCACAAACTTTTTAAACATCTGCTTCAGAGGTTTTTTTAATCGCTCGATGCGGTCATCCATTTGTGGGTGATATATTGATGTTTGCAGCATCTTAATCTTCACCAAGGAACACACTTCTTTCATCACCCTAGATAAAAAGGTGTTATTTGGTCTGTGAGGATCTTGCTGGGAGTAGTCCCACCTGAGAAAAGACTTCCCAGAGGGCATCGCGATCGTAGTGGTCTTCATATTTCTCAGAGCAATGGCCTCTGGATATCTGTTAGCATAGTCCAGAATGACTAAAATATACAGTACTTATTACCTCTGGTGGTTCACTCCAGGGACCCTACCAGATCCATGGCCACTCTTTCGAACAGGCATAGGCATAGGCACTAGCGGGGCAGGTCTGACTCTGGCAGTGTTGTGAAGCTGGCTGGTGGGGCATGATTGACAATACAACTGCACCTGCTTATGGACATCAGGCCAGAAAAATCAAGCTAAAATATGTTCTATTGTTTTTGCCACCCCCAGATGTCCCCCTAACAAATGGCTATGCACTAATGATAGCACCTGCTGACAATAGTTCCCCGACTCTATCAGTTGTTCCATCTCCTCCCCCTCTAGGGAACCCTCAGCCACTCTCCCTATTTTGTGCAAAACGAAGATTTGTTGTGCAAAGATTTACCTAGGGGAGTCTTCACTGCCTACTGGAACCCCATCTACTTCCAAGACCCGCTCTCAGGCATGTTTAAGGGACTCATCTTCTTGCTGGGCCTTCTTGAAGCAACTTGGGTCTCCCTTTGGCCTCCACTCTGGGAGGAGGACTAGTGTGGTTGGGTTACTACTGCTGAGACCTGAGGGGACTCTTCCTCCCTGGACCCCATGTCTATAGCCACGCCCAGATTCTGGTGGTAGCATAGCTTCTCCCGGTGACGCTGACTCTGACTCTGGGATTTAGCAGGCTTGGAAGTCTCGATATACAGATCCGGGTCTTCTAGGGGGAAAACCTCTGGAAACTCAGTTAGCTGGGCCCATATTGGCCAGAAGCTTGGGTAGTCTCAGCTGATCACTACTGGGTATGGGAGGCAGGGCAGCACTATGACCTCAAATGTGTTATGCCCTGCTGGAGTCATGAGCAAAACCTGTGCCGTTGGATACTGCCTCTGGTCTCCATGCACACAGGCCAGTGTTTATATTTATTAAAATGTTGATATACAGCCTTAGACATGGGCATGCATCAAAGCACTTTACATTAAAATACATCATTAAAAAGAAAGAACCGCCAACATAGCATAGCAAAAGTAGTAAGGATAAAGATAAAAGCACTGCCTCACCCAAAAACTAAAAAGCCACCAATTACTGTCCCTGATAGTCCGGGAAAGTTTTAACAAAAAAATAGGTTTTTAAATATGATTTGAATTTCTTGAAAGATGGTTCAGACCAAATATATTCGGGAAGTGAATTCCATGCATGCCAAAAAAGTAAAAGACTGACCTGCGAGAATATTTGCGTTAAGCAACAGAAGGTGATGGAAGAACCAGGCGATGTATATTTTGAGACCAGAGCGACTTAGAAGGAATCAGAGCGACCAAAGGGAATCAGGCAACAGGCCAGGTAGCTTGGAGGTATGCAAAGCCTTAAAGATAAGCATCAGGACCTCAAAATGAAATTATAGGGGTAACCAATGGAAACGGTAGAACAATGAAGTCACGTGATTGTATTTAGAGACACCTGTTAAGAGACGGATGGCTGTATTTTGGACCAGTTGTAATTTCTTTAATGAAGAGGATTTTAAACCAGAACAGACTACATTACAGTAATCCAGTCTAGATAAAACCAAGGCATGCAATAGGATATGAAGTGCCTGAGTCATCAGATATGGTTTAATGGAACGAATTCACTGAAGAGCACAGAAGGATGCCCACACAACTGCCACCACTTGATGCTCAAAAAAAGAGATGACAGTCGAAGATAACCCCGAAATACATCAAGGACTGTACCAAAGAAACCGCAAGGCCTGAAATCACAGGGCCCAGAGAGGGAGAGTCCGACCCACCCATCACCCAAATCCCCATGTTACAATCTTTACATAATCGATCTGAAATTGGTTTATGGTTCCTCAGCGAATGAGGGTCCACACACTCCCTGAATCTACCAAGGTCTGGGGATGGGTCTCCTTGAGCTCCACTGGAATCACAAAGTTTGGTGCACCTGGTCAGGGAATGTCCACAAAAGCGCAGGTGTAAGGGGTAGTTAGGCTGACATTCATTGGTTCCTCTGTACTCAGGGAACATTCTTGGGCAAAGTGTCACTAGGTTCCACACCTAAAATGGGTGAAGGGGTCGTGGCTGGGCCCATGCCTTCACCTAGGAGGTGACTTTGAGGTTCAAAACATCAGAGCCAACATCCTCTCCAGCTTCTCCTTCCAACCTCCCAAGCTAATTGGGGACTTCTTCCCCTTCTTACTGTCCGCTCCATTCACCGGCTGAGCTTCATGATACCTTTCCGCTATTTCCAGGGCACTCTCTAGTGTAGGCTTGGGGTGCTGACGTATCTATTGTTTCACTGGGGTGATCAAGCCCTCTAAAAATTGCTCCAGTAGCACAATCTTGACTATCTCGGGCCTAGTCTTTCCCTCTGTAGCCACTTCCATGTGAGATCCTTCAGTTGATAGAAGAACTTCAGAGGGCTCTATTCTATCTGGAATTCCCCCTTTCTGAATTGCTGGTGTTAAGCCTCTGGTGTAGAGCCGGCTCATTCCAGTACAGCAGCCTTGACAGCTGTGTATGTAGTAGTAGTTCGCCCATCCGGGTTGGCACATTACTCCAAATTAGGCCGCACCAGAGACCTATACAAAGGCACTATCACCTCCTTTTTTCTGCTGACCATTCCTCTCCCTATGCACCCAAGCATCCTTCTGGCTTTCGCTGTTGCCTTTTCTACCTGTTTAGCTGCTTTAAGATCATCAGAAACAATCACGCACAGGTCCCGCTCTTCTTTTGTGAACAAAAGTACTTTGCTCTCTACATTGTACCACTCCCTTGGATTTTTGCAGCCCAAGTGCATGACCCTGCATTTTTTAGCATTAAATCTCAGCTGTAAAATTCTTAACCATTCTTCAAGCTTAGCTAGATCCCTCCTCATGTTATCTACTCCTTTCTGGGTGTCTACTCAAATTTTGGTATCATCAGCAAAGAGGCAAACCTTACCAGACAGTCCATCCGCAATATCACTAACAAAGATGTTAAAAAGAATCAGAGCAAGGACAGATCCCTGCAGCACACAACTGGTAACTTCCTTCTCGTCAGAGTGAGCTCCAGATGTGTCTGACAAGACCTGTCTTTGGTAAACCCATGCTGCCTCGGATGCTGCAATCCATTGGACTCCAGAAACCTTACTATTCTCTCTTTTAGCAGTGTTTCCAATTTACTCACCACAGAGGTTAGACTAACCAGCCTATTGTTTTCAACCTCATCCTTACTTCTGCTTTTGTGTAAAAGAACCACATATGTCTTTTTCCAGTTCTCTGGGACCACACCAGACTCCAAAGAAGCATTGAAAAGGTCAGTCAGTGGAACTGCTAAAACGTCTCCAAGTTCCTTCAGTATTCCGGGGGCACGCGGGAGGGCCGGCGTTCCCGATGGGGGTGGGAGCGGGAGCTCCCCCTTCCTCTTTGGACCGGCCGGTCAGCCTGCTCCAGCAGCCGTGAAGCCGCCGGTTCCAGGGGCGCGCCCGCGCCTGAGGGCCTCGCCAGAGGGCCCTTTGGCGTGGCCCTTAGGCGTTGGACCGGGGCGATGCACATTAATAGTATGGATTGGATCATGATGCCTGCATTCGTGGTAACACCTTGTACATAGCTCACCCCAATCTAGCACACGATACAACACACTCAACTAAATTGCACCCTCACTGCATGATTAACACACTCACTTTACCCGATTGTTTGCTGTGATACCACCTTGATTAATATGATAAGGCGGTTTAAAAATACTGTTAAATAAAATAAAATAAATAAATAAATAACTTGCTGTCTCTATTTATCTCCTCTTCTTATCTGTTTGCCTGTTTCTTCGTCTATTCTGTCCTATCTAGTAATGGCGTTCCTTTCCTATTTCCTCAAATGATAGTATTGTAAACCGCTTTAATGCCTTTTGGCCTAAGCGGTATATCAAATGTCTAATAAATAAAAATAATAAATATTCTCGGATGTATCTCATCTGGTCCCAAAGTTTTGTCTACTTTTAGTTTAACTAGTTCTTATAACCACAGTCTTCTAAAAATCGTTCAAGATCCCTGTCACTTCTGTTCCTATTTGTGGGTGTTTTCTGAGGTCCTGCTCCTGGCCCTTCATCTGTGAACACAGAATAGAAATATTTGTTAAGCAAGTCTGTTTATCCTCATCAGCTTCTACATATTCCTCCCCTTCACCCTTGAGTCTGACAATACCACTTTTGCCCTTCCTCTTCTCATTAACATATCTGAAAAATGTCTTATCTCCCCATTGTATTGCACTGGCTATTTCTTCTTCTTTTTGTATATTTGCTTCCCTTAACTATCTTACTAACTTCTCTTTCCAAATATAGATGCCTGTCTCCCTCTCTTCGGTATTTTATAAAGGTCTCCCTTTTTTCCTTCACCTTTTCAGCTACTTCTTTTGAGAGCCACAGTGGCCCACTTTTTCTTTTACATTTATTTACTTTTCAAACAAAAAGGTTTGTTGCCCTTAAAATACCTCCTTTCAGTTTTGCCCATTGCTTTTCTACATCTCCCAGCTGTTCCCATCCTGATAATGACTTCTTGAGGTATTGCTCCATCTTGGCAAAGTTAGTTTTCCTAAGGTTTAAGACCCTCGCTTTTGAATGGATTTTATCAGCCCTAGTCCTAATACTGAAACACACCATCTGGTGAGCATTGGATGTGAGATGATCTCCCACTATTTATTTATTTATTTAATTGGATTTCTATACCGCCTTATCATGCAATCAAAGCGGTTTAACATACGAAAAACATAAAAAGCAAAAGTGAAAACAATCAGTGATAATAGGTACATAGTTTGATAAAAATATGACATAGTGTCTTGGAATAAGTTGCGATATCTACATGGTGAGCTATACTATAATGTGAGCTATTATACAACAAATATATGACTAATTTTTCCAAAACATTAATTAATTGTTTACATGACCGTAGTATTCAATAAACAAGACCGTTTTCAGTTGTTTCCTAAAGTCATTGAGGTCTTGCGCTGCTCTTAAATCATAAGGTAGAGAGTTCCAGATGGTAGGTGCCGCAAAAGAGAATGCCCGCTCTGAGGTGACCTTACGTGTTTTTCTAACATCATTTGAAGTGCTGACTCTGTTGGAAGACTCCCTTCTTCTTGGTCTGTTGCTGATTTCTGACTGAATGAGAGAAGTCAGGCTTTCTGCAGAACAGTGATGTTTGATCTTAAAAATATATTATTGTTTTATATTTAATACGAGATGCTATGGGTAGCCAATGAAGCTCTTTCAAAATGGGAGTTATATGCTCTTTACTAGATAATCCAAAAATTATTCTTGCAGCGGTGTTTTGCGCTAGCTGTAAAGGCTTGAGAGACTGTTTAGATAAACCCAGGTATATAGGATTACAGAAGTCAAATAATGGGGTAATTAACGCTTGACAAACATTTCGAAAGTGAACGGTCTCGAGAAGGGGCCTTAGTCTTCTGATGATCTTCATTCTGTAGTAGGCATTTCTGATAGTCTTACTTATGTGTGATTTAAGATTCAATTCATTATCCAGAGTCACACCAAGATATTTTACTTTTGATCTAATAGGAATAGTTGAGTTATCTATCATGATGTCAGGTGGATGTGCAAAATCATGGTTACGAGTTACGAACAAAGCTTCTGTTTTGCTAAAATTGATTTCCATGTTGTTGTTTTTACACCAAGTAGACATTTTTGAGAGACACTCTGTAATGCTGGAATAATCAGGGTTATCAATAGAGACAGTTGTGAATATCATAATGTCATCAGCATAAATAGTATATTTAATGCCATATTTCATCGGAATGTTGCATATAGGCTGTATATAAATATTGAAAAGAAGAGATGAAAGTGCTGAACCTTGTGGTACACCTTGTATAATTTTTATGGGTTGAGATGTTTTTTGCCCTATCTTTACTTGTAAATGTCTCTCTGTCAGATAGGAATGGAACCATTTTAATGTGGTCCCATATAGACCAATTTCTTCTAGTCTATCTAGTAACCTTTTGTGATCTACAGAGTCGAATGCAGCAGAAATGTCTATGAAAATCATTATGATACCCTTCTTAATGTCATCTATGGTACGGAGTATGCTGTCAAAGAGGTAAATCATTAAAGTTTCAACTCCGTGGTTTTGGCAAAAACCACGTTGGTTGTCATCTAAAGGCGCGTGAACATCAATGTGTTCTTGAAGTTGCAGTTGTACTGTCTTTTCAATGATCTTCGCTAAAAAGGGTATACTGGATATAGGCCGGTAAGCAGCCGGGTTGTTCTTGTCTAGTGATGTCTTCTTCGGTATTGGTCTAACAGTGGCAAGCTTTAATTGCTCTGGTAACATACCTTGCGTGAGGGAATTTTGCACAATGTTGTGTATGATGTGAATGAAACTTGACTTTGTGGTCTTAATCCACGATACTGGACATGGATCAGTGGGAGCAGTGCTTGTATTTATAGAAGAAATGATGTGGGAGAGTTGCTCATTTGAAGGAGATTAGAATGTATCCCAGATCCTGGAAATCGAGTCTAAATATAAATTAAGTCTACATGTTGTTTTTTCCTTAAAGTGGAATTTTTCCTTGATATAGTCTGCATAACTCTGCGGATCAATTTGAGCTTCACCTTCTGTTTTTTGTTCTTTTGTTAGACTTTTCACGATTTCAAAGAGCTCTCTAGGTTTGTTGATGGAAGAATTAATTATGTTTGTATGGTATTCTTTTTTAGAGTGTTTAATACGTTCGTCATATTGCTTTTGTTTTGTTAAGTATAGTTGCCTTAAAACTGTTGTCTTGTTTATTCTCCATTTACGCTCTATTCTTCTGAGCTCTCTTTTCATCTGACGAATGGCTATTGAATACCAAGGCTTGTGATGGAGCCTATTAATCCTTTGTTTCTTTGGTCTCATGTCTGTCGTTCTGGCTGCATTGGAAATAATGCAGTTCCATTTGGCTACTTGTGTCTCGAGTTCCACTGAATCTGCGGACAGGTGAGGTAAAGTGTCCTGTACAAATGAATCCCTGTCAAAGTTCTTGAACCGTCTGTGAAAGCAATTGTTGTCTAGGCTCGTATTATTATTTTTTGTTTGTAATAAAATCTTTATCCTAATTAAGTAATGACATTAGAACACTTTCCCTATTGGTAAGCACCAAGTCCAGTATGGCCCTTTCACATGTGGGTTCTGTTACCAGTTGCCAGAATAGTTCTCCCTGTAGAGAATCTAGGATCTCCTTACTTCTAGATGACACCACAGCAAGGATGTGCCAATCAACATCTGGCATATTGAAATCACCTATCAGTAGCACTTCTCCTTTCATGACAATACTGCATATGTCTTCTATTAAATCTCCGTCCACCACTTTGCCTTGTGAGGGAGATCTATATATATTACTCCAATGCAAATGGATTTCCCTTTCCTTCTTTCTAGTTTTGCCCGCAGTGCCTCCCTGTTCTCTTTTAAGTCCTGTAATTCTATAACTTTAATATTATTTTTTACAATAGTGCCAATTCTCCTCCCCTTCTTCCTACCCTGTCCTTCCTGAATAAAGTATAACCCGGTATAATTAAATCCCAGTCATGATTGTCTATAAACTATGTCTCTATAACCACCATAAAATTTAAGCCAGCTTCTTCCATTACAGCCTCAATACCTGGGATCTTATTTCCCATGCTGTGGGCATTTATACACACCTCTTTCCACATGTTACCCCTTTTATCCATTTTTACAGAGGTATTTACTTTAATTTACCTGGAGGTTTTCTTTACCCACCCCCAATGAATCTATTTTAAATCCCTCTTCAGTAGGTTAGCCAGTCTGTTGCGGAAGACATTTTGACCTTCTTGGACAGATGGACGCCATCTCTGCTCTGCAGTCCTTGGAACATCATTCCATGGTCCAGGAAACCAAAACGCTCTTGATGACACCATTCACGCAGCCATGCATTCATCTCCAGGATGTGAGCTTCTCTGCCTCGGCCTTTACCCTCCACAGGGAGGCTTGAAGAGAACACCACCTGTACACCTATTTGCTTCACCCTCTGTCCCAGAGCCATGAAGTCAAAGTTGATATACTCAGAGGGATAACTAGCAGTATCATTTGTGCTGACATGGATGAGCAACATTGGATAATAGTTAGTATGGTTGATGAGTCTCAGCAAACTCTCCGTAACATTTCTGATTTTGACACCTGGCAGACAGCACACCTCTTTGGACATCAAATCTGGCCAGGAGATGGACGCTTCAGTACCCCTCAGAAGAGAGTCACCAACCACCACTACCCTTTGCTTTCTTTTGGTCACTGATTCTGCAACTTTGGGATGCTTGAGATCTGGTTCTTCCCTTTCCTGGGATACTTTCACCTCCTCCACTTTGAGGGCTGCATACTGGTTCTTGAATTCAAGGCCTGGAGGAATCGGATTGTTAATTCTGAAGGCTCTGGTGACTCGTGTCGAACTCTCTTCATTTTGTAGCCTCCCATTTCACCTTTGTCGGACAGCTTGGATGTTTCAAGAAGTATCTCATGAATGTAATTCTCACTGTCTTGAATGCTTCTCAGCCTCGCCATCTCTTCTCTGAGCTTCTCCATTTGTTTCATGAGAACTTCAGCTTGCAGGCATCCTGTACATGGAACCAGTCCTTCAAATGACATCAAGCTCTTTGTCTGGACAGAGGCAGAAGCTGTAATGGGGGCAACAGCTTTGGCAATATGATTTTTCCCAGCCATTGTTCAGTTGGTGGAGCTCTGGTATCTGTTGAAGTAAAAGAGAGAGACCTACCAAAGTCCCTACCTTTTCCTCAGCTGTCCTTGCTTGCAATGGATTTCCCTGTTAGGAATGCCTTAAATATAGCTAAAACAGCAATGTAATGCAATGTGTGTCTTTGAGTCAATGTGACTCCTGGTGATCCGGCAGCTCCTGGGTTTTCTTGGCAGTGGGATCAGAAGTAGATTGCCAGGCCTTTCTTCCGAGGCAATGGAGTGAATTGCCCAAGGCCAGAAGAAGTGCTAGTGGGAACTGAAACCTGGTCTCTTGGTTACCAAGCTAGTGCTTTAACCATTAGACTATTTCTCCATTCCTAATTAGACTACTCCTCCATTCCAGAGGATACAGGAATGGAGGAGTAGCCTAGAAACAGTTTGAAGAAATTATATACTGTATAACACCATCATCCTGTTGTTAAGTGTCACTGAGTCGATGTTAACTCATGGTGGCCCTGTGGATAGTTCTCTTAGACTGATCTTCAGTCAGATGGCTAATTGTTGACAGTTTCATTCATTGTGTTTGTTATTGTATCAATCTATCACATTGCTGGTCTTCCTCTTTTGTGGTGTTGACCTTAAAATTTGCCAAGCACAATGTCTTTCTTTAATGGTCTTTCTCTTTGTGCGATGTGCCAAAAGTATGCAAAACCTTGTCATTTGAGCTTCTAAAGAAAGCTTAGGTTTGATCTCCTCCAGTACCGATTGATTTGTTGTTTTGGACAGTCTGTGGTTTATTCAGTATTCTTCACCAGCACTATAGTTCAAAAGCATCACTTTTCTTCTGGTCTTGCTTCTTCACTGTTCAACTTTCACATCCATATGATGTTACTGAAAATACCATGGCTTGGACAAGTCAAACCTTTGTAGGCAGAGATACATCTTTGCACTTGAAAATCTTATCTAGGTTCTTCATAGCCATTCTGCCAAGAGCAATGCATCAATGGATTTTTTTACTGCTTATCATTTTATTATTTTTTATGGATCCAAGCAGGTTGAAGTCTGTTATTTCTTCATCAAGGATGAAATTATTGATTTTTCCAGTTGTCAGGATCTTTGTCTTCTTCACATGAAGGTGCAGATCCATTTTAAGACTGTTCCTTGATCTTAATGAACAGATGTTTTAGATCAACTTCACTTTTAGCCAATAATGTGGTAGCATAATGAAGATGACTGGTGAGTCTTCATCAATCTTCAAAACTCTGTTTTCATACAGTCCTGCTTCTCTGATGATTTGTTCTGCATAATGAATTGAAAAAGTATGAAGAAAGTAAGCAGCCTTGTCATACATTTTTGCCAATTTTAAACCATTCTGTTTCTCCTTGTTCTATTCAAACTGTTGCTTCTTGGTCAATGTAAAGGTCCTGCATGAGAAGAATCAGGTATTCTGGTATACCCATGCTTCTTAACGTGGCACAGTTTTTTTTAATGATTTACACAGTCAAAGGCCTTGCTGTAGTCAATGAAACATGAGTAGATATCCTTTTGGCATTCTTTTTTTTTCAAGGATCCATCTTACACTTGTTATGATGCCTCTTGTTGCTTGCCTTTTCCTGAACCCTGCTTTCCATTTCAGGCATGTCTCATTCGAGGTATGGTTGTAGTCTCCACTGAATGATCTTGAGTAGAATCTTGTTGGCATATGGAATCAGAGCAATTGTACAATAATTTCTACAGTCACTGGGATCACCTTTCTTCAGTTTTGTTATAAACACAGATCTTTTCAGTCAGTCAGCCACCGTGTTGTTACTGTGATTAATGGCATTCCCATTAAAGTATAGCAATGCCCACTGCTTTCTTCCTTGATAATGCTTTCAGTGCTGCTTCGACTTCTTTCATCACCAACAGTTTCCATTTGTAAGATGTAGGTTGAAATGGCAATTGATCTTTATGGTATAATGACTCTATGCATTCTTTCCATCTTTCCTAGATCTTTTCGTCATTATTCAGCATGGATCCTTGCGGTGTTTCACATTCCAATTCGAGGCAGAAATTGTCTCTTTAACTCTCCTAGGTTTAGGAAAGCCAATCTTGTTTTTTTCTTTAATATTTTCTGATTCCATTTCCTTGCATGTATCATTGTAGAACTTCTCTTTATCTTATCTTCTGCACATCAGAAATCTATGTTGAATTCTGTGACTACATTGCTTTCTCTTCTGGTTTTAGCTTCTCTGCATTTCAGAGCAATTTTCAGAGTTTCTTTGGTTATACATTTTGTCCAGTTTTGCTTTTTCATCTTTTGCAGAGACCTTTGATTTTTCTTCACACACAGCTTTCTTGTACTCTTTCTAGTACTCCAAAGCAGGGAATCAATTTTGGAGGCAGTCTTTAAATCCCAGTAGTATATTTTCAAGATCATTCATGAATGGCATGCTCTTTCAGTTTTAGCTTTAATTTGCATACGAGTAGCTGGTGATCTATAGCATTGTCAGCTCTAAGTTTTGTCTGCTGATGTTATGGAGCTTTTCGACGGTTGACTTCCATAAATGTACAACCATCCTATCCCGGTTATAAATCCAAAATCGGAAGAAACGGCCACCAGCCCCACCTGACCTTTGGCTGTCTTTTCTCTAACTCCCTAAGCAAGTCTGAGGTACTGTCTCTTTAAGGCCCCTCCTCCTTCCCGACATCCACCCAGCGCCGCAGTCGCCTCTCTCGTCTCCGCAGCATCAGGTAACGTGCTCGTCCCCGCCCACCATTCCCGCACGCGCCTCACGGCACGCTTAAAAAAAAATAAAATCCCGACTTAGGCAAGATAGACGTGCTCGTGCCCGCAAGTGGTCTCCCTCCAACGTTAGGGGACGCAGCTCGAAGGAGGCTGGCGTGCGCGCTCCCGACCAGTCGCGTGGTCTCTCCTTCCTTCCATATTGCTGCGGCTCGGGGAAGGCGAGCCGAGGCAGTCTCGCTGGATTTAAAGTGGCAGCCGCAGCCTGGCACTCGCGGTTTTACGTTCTTTGCTTTTGTTTTTAAGCTCTGGCAGTCGACGCGCGTTGGGTCTCGCGCCTAGGGGCCCATTTTATTATTTTTTAATTGTAAAAGGTTTGAGGGAGGGGAGGAGAAGCGTGCAGGTGCCGGGGCCTGAGGAGCTCTCATTGAGCGTGGAGAGGGGGAGGGGTGGTGAGAGTTTCGCTGGCTCTTTTCTCCGTTGCGGGCGGGAGGGTGGATAGGGCGGTGGATAAAGAGCCGGCGGAGGCCGCTTTTCTTCCCAGGGGGAGGGGGAAATGGCTACTCAGGTAGAGGCCCTCCCACCCAGCAACCCCCTCACGCCCGCCGACGAGCACGGGCTTGCGGGCAAGATCGTGAAGAGCAACGACGGCCAGGGGGAGAAGCGACAGGCCGAGGAGGGTCTCGGCCCTAAGGAGGCGGTGGCCGCCGCTAGGCCCCTCAGCAGCAAGCAGCAGAAGGAGGATAGCAATCAGCTGCAAAAAGAGAGCTTACAGCAGGAGCAGGAGGAAGGCGGCGAGCAGGGCCTCGGGCGCAAGGAGTTCATCGAGGCCCCCCCGCCCAAGGTGAACCCGTGGACTAAACACACCGCCGGCCCCGTCACTGTCAACGGGCAAGCGCTGCCAGGTGGGTGATGCGAACCGGGGCGCGCCCGCTTTGGGGAGGGGGTATCGCTGGCTGCAGCCACTTCATGGCAGGAGGAAGTTTGTGTGCCTGGCGGCATGCTGCCGAGTGCATTGGATCTCAAGCTGCTGGATGATTTATGTGGTTGCTTTGGGAATGCTCCATATCTTCTCCGTTATGGTAATGCGGGTGGGGGCGGTTGGGAGGTTGTGTCACGCTGGAACGGGGAAGTATTCTTTTATAGTCCCTTGTGTGTTTGTTTCTTTTTTTTTTTTTTTACTGTGCATAGAAAGCATGTAGGAAGGTCTTAACCAGACAAGCACGGGACAGAAGGGAGGCGCTGGGTGTACTGAAATGTTATCACCTATGCGAAATGAAGCAGCAGGTTTGGGGTGATAATTGGCTAATTAAGTGGATCTTCTTTCCTTCCCCCTCCCCATTATATTTGCGTTACAATCGCAGAACTGTAAATGTTTACTAAGCTAGCAGCTGGCGATGTCACCCAGCTTTTCTATTCACTTTTTCCATATTTTAGGGCACTAAAACATAAATAGTAAGAAGGAGTTCGGTGAAGGTATGCTATGGGTTCTGTAAAAATGAAAGCATTTTTTTTCATAGAAGATATTCCATCATTTAAAAAAAATCCCCGCTGGGCTTTGTACAAAAGTTGACAGTCCGCAACATATCGCAGACTCTCGATGTCGTTTTTATTTGTTCTGTCCCCCTCCCTCTCTATATATTTGCCCAGGAAGGGTGGAGAAATAGCTCTTCGGTTACTGAATTGAGAGCACGAAGGACTGCTCCGCTGACACGGGTTGGGATGGGAGGAGAACAGCTGATAGCACCGAATCGTTTTCCCGTTAAGCGGATTATGGGGTGGAACCTTGGAGCTGCTGCCGTTCCCTTCCTGAAAGCTGTGGCTGGCGGCGTTGCCCTGTCGGAGCCTCCCCCGTTACCCAGCATTCCACGGCAGCAGCAGAAGGCAACGTGGTTTTTCTTCTAGCTCGATCTCTCCTTGCGTGTGGTTTTATTTCGCCAGATTGTCACTTTTAGGCAGTCTTTGCTTGCGAGGGTTACCCACGCTTCCAGTGCGAGCAATTTTTGCCAGATGAGTTGTTTCTGTCTCGAGTAAAGTTAATCGATGGAAAAATATATCGCTTTGGGCAGATCTAGTCCGGCCGCGGCCTTTAACAGCCTAGTTCAGAAGACTGTAATTTACCCGGTCTTTTAACAAGACTAGTTTTCCCACTTACTGCTTTAGATAGTCCTGTAGCTGACGATGTGTTTAAGCCCCTGGCGTTTCTCTCCTTGTTTTGCTGGCACTCTGACGCTTTGGCCTGCATTTTGCCTACTTCTCCGTAGATAAAAATAGAGTGAGTAGCTAATTCCTGACATTCAGGTCACTATATATTAGGGATAACTCAGTGGGCAGAATGTTCAGGATTTTAAATATTAGTTGGAAAGAAAAGCTCACTTTCTTGCATCCTCTTGTCTTGGCACAAAACTTCGGTCTGAAGGGAGTTTCAGGGAGGTGTTGCAATGCCCTCCATTGCCTCAGGTACGAGCAGAGGTTGATGTAGCAAAATGTGCTGCTGTTAGTACAGTGTTTACACACAATTTTCTGCACAAGTGTGGATGCAAAATACAAGGGCAGTGCCATCAGGCAGGCTGGGGAGGGACAGTAAATGCAAAGTTAAGCCTTACCACCCCTCCTTGGCTGTCAATTTATTGTTTAAGATCTGCTAGGGCGCCAACATTTTGAACAAACTCCAGGGCTAGCCTTGAAGTGATCTAACAGTTTAATCACTGTGCTATCTCCTGCACTAACAGCAGCACTTCTTTAAATCTATTCAAATGGATGGCAAGGGAGCAGGTAACTGTGCAGCGCAGATGCTTAAAAGTGCGCAAAAGACTGAGCTCAACCATGGGATTTTAACATAACACTGGGGGAGGTCTTAAGCATTAACTTGTAGATCTGTGGTCAGTGCCAATGAGGAATGACAGCACCTGCAACTTTTTTTTTTCTGGCTTTACTGAAGTCAACGCTCAAAACAATTGCTGGGGAAAGTGTGCTGGAACAATGTTGTACACCACATAACATTCCACCATATGCACCTAATAATGGTGTTTTGTGTTCAGAATAATATTTGCTGCATAGCATTTGAGCACAAGTGCCAAACTGTGTATGTGTGTGGTATAAAATAGAGGTACTACTAACACAAGACCCCCTGGCTTGCTTTCCTTGTTTAGTGCAGACATTATGCACTCAACTGGTGTGCATGCTGTTTATAACATAGCTGAGCAAATATTTTCTACTTTAAAACTTGCATTAGGAAGTGCTGCTCTAGAGCTTCTGTGCTAGACTCTAGTGCGGGGCATCTGCATTGGGCCCTTTAGCTTATAAGCCTTGGAAGAATGGTACTAGAAAGGTGAGGGCTAAACACAAATGTTAGTTAAGTGTAATGCTTTTTAAATATGTTCATGCTTGGTAGTTTTGAATGAGAAGCTGCTAACCACGGTTATCCCATCAAATCTGAAAATATTAAGGTGATTTTCTTTTGTGGATGAATGTGAAGCTATTGTTATGATGGGGCAACATACTAGAAAACATTTGAGGAAGGTCATACATACTTTGTCTGTCTCTGTGTATATAGATATGTCTTCCTCTTAAATTTAGTTTTAAGCTTTGAAGGGTCTGTTCAAGAAAGATACTAGTCAGAAAGAGAAATGGGGAGGGTGGCTGGACTCTTAAAAGACCTAATTCCATTGTCAGCTCTATTCATTAAGTTTCTTCTGTGTTTTTGTGCTGACGTTTATGCATGGGTTACCATATGAAGTGATGAATCATCACCTTTTATTGATCTTTGGAGCATGCACAGCTCTGTAGTATCTCACTTCTTTGTTGTAAAGAGCAAACATCTCTATGGGGAAAATTTAAATAAGGTTCTGATTTGCAGTGGCTGGGATAAGACGATTCATTTTTGGGATTATTAATCTATCTAGCTAAATGAAGCTCAAGAGGGGGTTGTTAAGTGCAGCCAACTCATGGCAACCCTCTGGATAGTTGTCCTAAACTGTGTTCCGTCTTCAATCAGGCAGCTCATTGTTGATAGAGTGGCACCCATAGCTGCTGTTGTTGTATCAATTCATTCATTTATTAAAATTTGATTTCCTTAGCATATTGTCCAGTCTCAATACAGATGGGTAGTCATGCCTGACCAGCAGCTTGGAGACTGAGCATGTCACATCTGTGACAGTATACTTGGGCAGCCGGAAACCACTCCCAGCCCCCAGTTTTCATTCTCCAAGCAGCTTGAGAGATGTCTCCTTGTGGGGGGATACTCACTTGGCTTTTGGTTCTCTTCTAGGCCTTTTTGTTTTCTGCTCTACTCTCTCCTTGTAGCACCAGTGCCAGATGGAAGGGGGAAGCCCTACTGTAGGATCCTTCCTTGGCCAGAACACCCAGCTTTTAATGGCAGGGCCCCTCCTAGCAGAGGGACAGCAACTCCCCTGTTCCCCACGCAAGGAGAAGAGGGGTCCTGGCTGAGTGCGGGTGTCCAAGGACTGGTTTCCTGACTGAGAGCGGGGGGAATGTGACCTGAGTAGCCCATCTTTTCTTCCAGACATGCCTGTGTTAAAATTTTGATGTACCACTCCTCATGGGAGCATCGTGCTGGTTTACAATATTAAAAATCATATATTAAAGGCCGAAAAGAACTCCAAAGTATAATAGGAAAAGACACAAGAAGACATGAACACACAAGAATGAGATGAGAGAGTGAAACAAAGGGGACACCCAAAGACTTTTGAAGGCTCAATGGAGGTGGTATACCGCGCTATTCTTCATCAGTGCGGTTTACATTGAACAAACTGACATTACATTGAACAGGGCATTATAACTTGGAGATAACTATTTTACAGGGAACATGGGCTATGGAGGGTTAAGTGGCTTGCCCAAGACCACAAGGAGCTCTTGTGGGACTAGAAACCCCAGTCCTTCCGGCCCAAGGTTGCTGTCCTCTAGTGGGATTTGAACCCCCGACCTTCCGGCCTATGATAAGTCATCGAGATTCTGGTGGTCAATTAAATGCTGAACAGAACAAATGTGTCTTAATATGTATCTTGAACTTATGATTAGATGGAGTGAAGACGCAACCTATTCCACAGGGAAGGGGCCTGAAAATAGAAAGCTGCGTGACAAGTAGCTTCCAAGTGTGCTTGGGAAGGTAAAGAGTCTTCCCCTCTTGCATTGACCTTATTCTTGCCAAGCATTCTCTAATAGTCTCTCCACATAATGCGTCTGAAGTCTTGTCATTTGAGCTTCTAAGCAAAGTTTAGGTTTGATCTCTAGTACTGACTAGTTTGTTCTTTGGGCATGGCATACACAGTATTTATTGCCAGCACCATAATTCAAAGGCATTGGTTTTCTTCCTTTCTATCTTTTTCATTGTCTAACTTTTGCATTCATTTAACGTTACTGAAAATGCCATGGCTTGAACAAGTTGAAATTTTGTATGGAGAGAGACATCTTTGCTTTTGAGAATCTTGTTCGGACCTTTCATAGCCATTCTGCCAAGAGCAGTGCATTGTCAGATTTCTTGAACTCTTGTTGTTTCTTTGATAGTTGATCCGAGTAGGTAATTGTCAACTATTTCAATTCTCCATCAACAACAAACTTATTGATTTTTGCCAGTTGTCAGGAACTTTGTCTTCTTTACATTAAGGTGCAGGCCCATTTTAAGACACTTCCTTTATCTTGAGAAGCAAATGTTTCAGATAGTCTTCACTTTCAACTGGTAATCTGGTATCATCAATATAGCAAAGGTAGTTGTCTTCCACCAGTCTTCACACCTCGTATTGTCTTCATACAATCCGGTTTCTCTGATTTTGTTCTGCATATAAATTAAACAGGTAGGGGGAAAGTATTCAGCCCGCTCTTACACCTTTTGCTGATCTTTAAACCATTCTGTTTCTCCTTGATTTGTTCAAACTGTTTCTTTTGCACAGCCTTTACATTGATCAAGAAGCACTATCAGGAGTTCTGGTATAACCATGCTTCTTATTGTGGCCCAGAGTTTATCATGGTTTACACAATCAAAAGCCTTGCTGTAGTTGATAAAACAAATATAGATATCTTTTTGGTATTGTGTGTTTGTGGGGTTTTTTTTTTTTTTCAAGGAAACATCTCACATCCGCAACGATGTCTTTTGTTCCTCGTCCTTGGCCATGATGATGCCTTCCAAATGTCCTGGCAGAGCCTTGTAAGTATGGTAACAGCCATCCAAATCCACAATGCCATGAAATGTATAAGATAAATATTACACACATAATCATACATCAACAATTCACAATTTATATTAACAATGTTATTATGATTGTGTTATAAAAATATGTTAAGTGCCGTCGAGTTGGAGTCGACTCATGGCGACCCTCTAGATACCTATCCTAAATTGTGTTCGGTCTTCAGTCAGGTGGCTCATTGTTGACAGACTGGTACCCGTAGCTGCTGTTATTGTATCGATCCATCTCATTGCTGGCCTTCCTCTTTTGCGTTGACCTTCTATCTTGCCAAGCATAATGTCTTTCTCTAATGATCTCTCTCTTCGCATGATGTGTCCAAAGTATGAAAGTCGAAGTCTTGTCATCTGAGCTTCTAAAGAAAGCTTAGGTTTGATCTCCTCTAGTAACGAATGGTTTGTTCTTCGGGCAGTCCATGGTATACACAGTATTCGCCGCCAGCACCATAATTCAAAGGCATCAATTTTCTTCCTGTCTATCTTTTTCACTGTCCAGCTTTCACATCCATATAATGTTATTGAAAATACCATGGCTTGAACAAGTCGAATCTTCATATGGAGAGAGACATCTCTGCTCTTGAGAATCTTATCTAGGTCTTTCATAGCCATTCTGCCAAGAGCAATGCTTCGTCTGATTTCTTGACTGCTTGTTGCTTCTTTATTGATAGTTGATCCAAGTAGGTTAAAGTTGTTCACAATTTCAATTTCTTCTCCTTCAACGATAAACTTGTTGATTATGCCAGTTGTCATGATCTTTGTCTTCTTTACATTAAGGTGCAGGCCCATTTTGAGACTGTTCTTTGATTGTGAGAAGCAAATGTTTCAGATCATCTTCACTTTCAGCCAGTAATGTGGTATCATCAGCATAGCGAAGGTTGTTGATGAGTCTTCCACCAATCTTCACACCTCTGTTGTCTTCATACAATCCTGCTTCTCTGATGATTTGTTCTGCATATAAATTAAACAGGTAGGGGGAAAGTATGCAGCCTTGTCTTACACCTTTGCTTATTTTAAACCATTCTGTTTCTCCTTGTTCCATTGGAACTGTTGCTTCTTGATCAGTGTACAGATTGCGCAAGAGAACGATCAGGTGTTCTGGTATACCCATGCTTCTTAATGTGGCCCAGAGTTTCTCATGGTTTACACAGTCAAAAGCCTTGCTATAGTCGATAAAGCACAAATAGATATCCTTTTGGTATTCTTTAATCTTTTCAAGGATCCATCTCACATCCGCAATGATGTCTCTTGTTCCTCGCCCTTTCCTGAACCCTGCTTGCACTTCAGGTAGTTCTTGTTCCAGGTATGGTTGTAGTCTCTTTTGAATAATCTTCAGTAGAATCTTGCTGGCATGTGGGATCAGAGCGATTGTGCAATAATTTCCACAGTCAGTTGGATCACCTTTCTTTAGTATTGGTATAAACACAGATCTTTTCCAGTCAGTTGGCCATGATGTTGTCTTCCATATTTCTTGGCAGAGCCTTGTGAGTACGGTAACAGCTGCATCAGATTGCTGCAATACTTCTATGGGAATGCTATCAATGCCTGGTGCTTTGTTCTTTGATAAGGCTTTCAATGCTGCTTCAACTTCTTCTTTCATCACCAATGGTTCCCGATCATAAGGTACAGGTTGAAACGGCTGTTGGTCCACTTGATCTTTATCATATAAAAACTCTGTATATTCCTTCCACCTTTTCTTGATCTTCTCAGCATCATTCAACATAGAACCTTGAGCATCTTGTAACATTCCAATTCGAGGCTGGAACTTTTTCTTTTAACTCTCGTAGCTTTAGGAAAGCCAATCTTGTTCTTCCTCTAATAGTATCTGCTTCTATTTCCTTGCAAGTGTCATTGTAGTACTTTTCCTTGTCCTGTCTTGCTGCACATTGGAAATCTCTGAGTTCTGCGATTGTCTTTCTTTCTCCTCTGGCTTTAGCTTCTCTGCGTTTCTGGGCAATTTTCAGAATTTCTTCCGTCATCCATTTTGGCTGTTTTTGCTTTTTCACCTTTTGTAGAGACTTCTTGCTTTCTTCCAACACAACCTTCTTGATGTCATTCCATAACTCTTCCGGAGCTCTGTCATTTGTATCTAAAGCAGCAAATCGATTTTGCAGGCAGTCTTTAAATTCCAGTGGTATATTCTCAAGGTCATATTTTGCTGCATTCATGAGTGGTTTGCTCTTTTTCAACTTTAGCTTGAGTTTGCATACTAGTAGTTGATGATCTGTACCACAGTCAGCTCCAGGTTTTGTCTTTGTTGATGTTACAGAGCTTTTCCATCGTTGACTTCCATATATGTAGTCAATTTGATTTTTATATAATCCATTCGGTGAAGTCCATGTGTACAGTCGCCGCTTGTGTTGCTGGAAGAAGGTGTTTGAGATGAATAGATCATTGGTCTTGCAGAATTCAGTCTTTCTCCAGCTTCATTTCTGTTGCCAAGTCCATATTTTCCAGCTACTTTGCCTTCTTCTTTGTTGCCAACTTTTGCGTTCCAGTCACCCATGACTATCAGGATATCCTGTTTGCATGTTCTGTCAATTTCAGCTTGTACTTGTTCATGGAACTCTTCATTTCATTCTCTTCCGCAGCTGTTGTTGGGGCATATACTTGAATTATAGTTGTGTTGATAGGCAATCCTCGTAGACGAATTAAGCGTTCGCTGACTGCATTGTATTTCATTACAGTTCTTGCAAGTTTCTTCTTTATTATAAATGCAACACCATTTCTTCTTTGTCTTTCATTTCCAGCATAGTAGACCATGTGATCATCTGATGCAAAGTGCCCCATGCCAGTCCATTTCAGTTCGCTGACACCGAACAGATCAAGTTGTACACGTTCCATTTCATTCTTGACCACCTCCAACTTCCCTTGGTTCATGCTTCGTACGTTCCATGTTCCAATGTGTAAGACATCTTTACAGCTTCTGACTCTCATTTCATGTGCAGCTACATCAGCAGTCAGACTTCCCGAGGGCTTTGATCCAACCACATCATAAATGCTGGCTTTACTCTGAAAAGTCTTCAGCTCTTCCCCAGTAGCTAGTTGAGTGCCTTCTGACCTGGGGGTCTCATCTTCCAGCACCATAGCACAATTTGTTTTGTTGTAACTATCCATTGGGTTTTCATGGCAAGATACAGAAGTAGATTGCCGGGCCTTTCTTCCGCGCAGTTTAAGTTTGGTGGTGTTGCCGTTGTCACAAAAATGTGATCCTCCGCCGTCAACACTGTCCCATTCTGCTGCTGCCCAGATGGGTGGTTTGTCTTGGTCTGGCACCTCAGCTAAGACCTGTCCATCTTGGGAGACCCTGCAAAAAATAAAACTCAAACTATATAACAAATTATCCAATTCATCAAACATGCTAGCACTGCTAATTAATTCATAATCACAAAACAGGTATGTGTCTAAAAATCAATACAAATAGAAGTTTCCAAATATGAAATTAACAATATAATTCACAAATCTCATTAACATAACACTTGAAGCTAATACCTTTATTTACCACTTTATATAGAGGAAAATATTAATTGTATATACTGAATAATATACTACTTCATATTCTTCATTATTTACCCCTTTATTGTTGCCCTTTATCAATTTATATAGAGGAAAATATTAATTATATAACATGCTTATGGTAACAGCTGCATTGGATTGTTTTAATACTTCAGTGGGAATGCCATCTTTGCCCGGTGCTTTTTCTTTGATAAGGCTTTCAATGTTGCTTCGACTTTCATCACTGATGGTTCCTGATCATAAGGTACAGTTTGAAATGGCTGTTGGTCCACTAGATCTTTATGGTATAATGATTCTGTATATTCTTTCCACCTTTCCTTTTATCTTTTCAGCATCATTTAGCATGGATCCTTGAGAATCTCGTAGCATTCCAATTCGAGGCTGGAATTTTTTCTTTAACTCTTGTAGCTTTAGGAAAGCCGATCTTGTTCTTCCTCTAATAGTTTCTATTTCCTTGCATGTGTCATTGTAATACTTCCCTTATCTTGCTGCATGTTGGAAATCTCTTGTTCTGTGATTGCTTCTCTTTCTCCTCTAACATTAGCTTCTCTACATTTCTGGGCAATTTTTCAGAGTTTCTTCAGTCATCCATTTTGGACATTTTTTGCTTTTTCATCTTTTGTAGAGACTTTTCACTTTCTTCAAACACAACCCTCTTGATGTCATCCTATATCTCTTCTGGAACTCTCATTTGTATCTATAGCAGCAAATCAATTTTGCAGGCAGTCTTTACATTCTGGTAGTATAATCTGCAGGTCATATTTTGCTACATTCATTGAGTGTCTTGCTCTTTTTTGATTTTAGTTTGACTTTGCATACTAGTAGTTGGTGATCTCCAGGTTTTGTCTTTGTTGATGTTATAGAGCTTTTCCATTGTTGACTTCTACAGTTGTAGTCAATTTTGATTTTGTACAATCCATTGGGTGGTCCATGTGTACAGTCACTGCTTGTGTTGCTGGAAGAAGGTGTTTGAGATGAATAGATGGTTGGTCTTGCAGAATTCTATTAGTCTTTCTCCAGCTTCACATCTGTTGCCAAGTCCATATTTTCCATGCACTTTGCCCCCGCCTTTGTTGCCAACTTCTGCGTTCAGTCATCCATGACTATCAGGATATCCTGTTTGCATGATCTGTCAATTTCAGCTTGTACTTGTTCACGGACCTCATCAACTTCATCCTCTTCTGCAGCTGTTATTGGGGTATATACCTGAATTATAGTTGATGGGCATTCATCTTAGACAAATAGAAATTGTGTTCACTGATTGCGTTGTATTTCATTACAGTTCTTGTAAGTTTCTTGATTATAAATGCAACATCTTTTCTTTTTCATTTCCAGCATAGTAGATCATGTGATCATCGATGCAATGTGCCCGATGCCAGTTCATTTCAGTTCACTGACACCCAATAGATCGAGTTGTACACATTCTGTTTCATTCTTGACCACCTCCAACTTTCCTTGGTTCATGCTTTGTAAGTTCCGTGTCCCAATACGTAGGACATCTTTGCAGCTTCTATTTCATGCGCAGCTACATCAGCAGTCGGATGTCTTGAGGGCTTTGATCCAAGCACATCATAAATGCTGGCTTTACTCTGAAAAGTCTTCAACTCCATCCCAGTAGCCAGTTGAATGCCTTCTGACTTGTTTGGTTATTTAGGTTTTTCTATACTGCCTTTGTCCACAGCGGTATACATCAAACATAACAAGCTCAATGGATTTGTTTTACAATAAACTGAGAAATAACCCCATATTTATCTCCAAGTTAACAAAAAAAAGGAGTGAATAGGTCACAGTTGGACAGTGGGTCGAGTAAGGGGGGGGAGGTCTCCTCTTTCAGCACTCTAGTGTAATTTTATTTTCTTGTGAGTGTATATTGGGTTTTCATGGCAAGATACGGAAGTAGATTGCCTGGCTTTTCTTCTATGTGGGTAATTCCTAGTGGTGTTGATGTTGTCACAGAAATGTGATCCTCTGCAGCCAACACCATCCCATTCTGTTGCTGTGCCTAAATGGGTAGTTATCTTGGTCTGGCACCTCAGCTGAGACCTGTACATCTTGGGAGACCCTGTCAGTAATTAAGCCTACCGATAGCTTAGCTCTCAGCATCGCTGATGCACACAAGCTCTTACAGCATGACAAGCTGCAGACCAAGTGAGGGAGGAGGTACAGCATTATCAGGTATAGTAGTCTCCTTCTCCAGAGAGATTACAAACTAAGTGGGCTTTTTTTTTGAGGCAGTAAGAGAAATTGACTTGCCCTAGGTCTTAGGGAGCATCAGTGGAAGAAACAGGATTTGAACCCTGGTTTTCCTTGTTTCTGGTCTGTTGCCCTAATCACTAGGCCACTTCTCCCTAGAGCTAGCTGTGAAATTTACCAGACTCCCTTTGTGAGTTCTAACCATGACCTCCCCCTTTGGTAGATTATGATGATCTTCAATATCAGGCTGATGCAGAAAGCTGGTGCTGAAGTTATGCTCTACCAGCTTTTTACACCTGTTTACAGCATACTGATAGCGCACGATTTCAGTGCGGGCATACAGAAAGGGGTTAGCATACAATTTAGCCACATGTTAAACCGTGTGCAAAATGTCAGCATTGAACTGGGAGAGCAAGCTGAACACATGCACACAAGAAGTTGGTGCTAGTTTGGCATTCTTTCCCAGAATGTTAGGGCTCTTTAACCTTGAAAAGAGACGGCTGAGGGGAGATATGTTAGAAGTCTATAAATTAATGAACGGAGTGGAATGGGTAAATGTAGATTGATTGTTTACGTTATCAGAATATAGAAAGACTAGGGGACATGCAATGAAGCTACAGGGTAAACTATTTAAGACTAATAAAAGAAAATATTTTTTCACTCAACGTGTAATCAAACTCTGGAATTTGTTACCGGAGGATGTGGTAAAGGCTGTTAGTGCAGCTGGGTTTAAAAAAGGTTTGGACAAGTTCCTGGAGGAAAGGTCCAAATACCATTATTAAGAAGGGGACCCAGGATATCAATGCTTGACCCAGTTACAAGCATTGTGGAACCTGTGTCTTTTGGGGAAACTGCTAGGTATGTATGACCTAGATTGGCCACTGTTGGAAACAGGATACTGGGCTTGATGGACCTTGATCTGACCCAGTATGGCATATCTTATGTTCTTAAGAGAAATGGGCACTGTATATGGCTAATTTGCATATCATTCCCGACAGTATTTTGATGGCATCGGGGGCCATTGTGGCGTCAGGAAAAGCCCCTGATGTCATCAAAATACTGTAGGGTGCCAGGGGCCCCTACAAAATGAATCTCAAGTGGCCCCTGAACCCATCCCCCCAACCCAGTATTTTTCAAAATGGGAGCACTGCCTACACACACCTGCTCTTAGCCCGCCATCTTGAAAAATGGCAGGGCCTGGCCCTGCGTGGTTCATCCTGGGATGCACCAGGTGAGCTCAGACTACCATATAAGGTAGAATTATGCCTTATATGGCAATCTGATCCTATGTGGTGCATCCCAGGTGCACCATTTTTTAAGATGGCTGAGAGTGGGAGTGCGTAGGCAGCACTTCTGCTTTGAAAAGTATGGGGGGGGGGAGGGTTCAGGGGCCGCTGGAACACCAGAGTCACTTTCTGTTGGGGCACCAGCCCCCTGACAGTGGTTTGATGGCATTGGGGCTTTTTCCGATGCCATGATTGCCCTGATGCTATCAAAATACTGGGCCACTAGGGATTTGCTTTCTGTATTTTGATGACATTGGGGCTTTGCCCAGTGCCTGGATCATCTGAGGGGAAGATGATCCAGGCATCAGGGAAAGCAGCCGATGCCATCAAAATACACTCGGGGGCACAGGCTAGAGATTTAAGCCACCTCGGACCCAGATGTGTAGAGACTGGTGCTAAAGCTGGTGGTGAAATCCTCTGGCTCTCTGCATCAGGCAGTCATTATTTGCCTACATTTTAAATACTCTTGGCATTGTACACTAGTTTTTTGTCATGGTATATGCGTGTGTCCATCTCTTTTCTGCATTTGACATTAGCTTAAACGTTCCGTTTTCTGTGCTTAAATGCTGTGCTAGTTTTCTGCATCGGCCTGTAGGTGTTTCATAAAAATTGAAACTGTGGCAGGTTAGGACTGCATGTTTCGCGTAGTCTCCCTTTACCAGATGCAGATGTGATATAGAGCCTGTTTCAGACTTTACCCTTACATACTTACATTTAGTAATTCGCTCTTCAAGAAAGTCTAAGAAAAAGCAATTTTACTACTACTACTGTGTTCAGTTTCCATCTTCAGCTGAGAAGTTGTTCCATACATTCCTCGCCATTAGGAAATATTTCTCTTCTGCTCCTGATCCTTCTCTTTGAATTGCCTATCATGACCCCTTCTTGAACTTCTGTTTTAACAGAAAATGTTTGTTCCCTTTTGCATTGATATTTTTGAAGTTTTTGAATTTTTGTTGGATAATTTTTCTCATGCAGGTCCTTTCGAGGGGCAATCCTAACAACCCCCCCAAGAAGCTGTTTTTTTCAGGATATGCACTGTGACAAGCATGTGTTCTCACATTCCTTAGCATCCTGGTAGACCAGCTCAGATGAGTGGCTTATGCTTCCTTGCTAACAGGTGGAAGGAGACTTGAGCAACTTTCAGTGATGTCATTGCTATATACTTGTGCAGACTGAGAGAAGTCAGTGTTTGCCTTCAGCAGGGGGCAAGATATTTGGATTGGTGCAGATAGGCCTTTCTCTCCAGCCCACACCAGTGTTGCTCTGAGCCCAAGAATGTTCCTGTCTCCTTGAACTGGCAGCAGCCCTGTGTCAAGCACTGTTGCCCTCAGCTTCCAGCACTTGTGAGCTGGAGAGGAGCAGGACCTCCCTGAGAGGGGTTGATAGGCTGGGACAGGCCCCTGCCCCTCGCTCTTGCTGTGCATCTGCTCTAGCTAGGTTTTTAGATGTTTGTTTTCCTCCTAAATTATTTTTTTTTAGCTTATTCATTTCTTTGAGGCTGTATTTGGCACTCCGTTCTGCTTGATAGAGGCCTTCTAGCACGCTGTAGGTGGTTGGAGAAACCCTGCTTAGGTTTTCTTAACTATGCTTGAGGTGCTGGCATTACTTTTTCGGGTCTCCCTTTTTGCCATTGGTGGTTTTCACGATTTCCTTTTGTTTTTGCCACATGAAGCATTGTAAGCATGTCTGGCATTGTACCTCGTGTGACTTGCCAGGTTGGCTCTGTAGCAGGCTCCTTTTTCCTCCCTGTGTGATGGGGATGCCTAGGGCCCATTGTTGTCGTGACCCATGCTGATTCTGAGGCCGCCTCTTGGTGCTTCTTTTTCCTCGGGGTTGGCTGGGCACAGGGGGATCAGGGTTGAGGAGGCTCCGGCTTGGGCCAGGCACTCCCTCTGGGGCCCCAAGATTCTTTTTCTGCTGGCAGCAGCTACTGAAATAGTTTGTGGGCTGTTTGTCTTTTCTTGCTGCTTGGTAACTGCAGATGGCCCTGGACCTGTGGGTGGCTCATCCATGACTGGTAAAAGGGTTCCTCTGCCTATGCATGGAATATAAGAGAAGCCTAATGATTAGAGCACTGGCTTGAGCACCAAGAGACCAGCGTTTGATTCTCATTAGCACTTATTGTGGCCTTGGGCAAGTCATTTAACCCTCCATTGCCTCAAAAATCCAAGTTATCAATGTCCCTGTTTTAATTTACATTACCAAGTTTAAGTTGCAATGTAAACTGCTTTGACTGAAATGATAAAGTGGTATAAAAAAAGCTGTTAAACAAATGCCTTCCTCAGAGAGCCTTGCTTTATTCTCTGCAGAGTATGGTTGGGATGGTGAAGGTGGATCTGAGGAGGAAGTGCTTCACTTGGCAGAGGGCAGGGATCCTACGGTGAACATACGAGGGTTGTCCAGAAAGTAATGCCCCACATTATTTTTCTCTGAGTTTATATTCAAAATGTATAAAAATCACTCGCAGTATAAATTAATGTGTCCTTAACCGCATGTTGTTTTTCTACATAATCTCCATCAACATCTTCGGCCTTAAGCCAGTGAGAAATGAGGGCATTAATTCATCCTCTGTAGCCATTTTTTTTTTTTTTTTTACAGCACGAATCATGCTCACGTCATCTTCAAACCTTGTTCCACGCAGGCCATCCTTTAGTGGTCCAAACAGATGAAAATCTGATGGTGCCAGATCAGGACTGTAGTGTGGGTGGGGGAGCACTGTCCAACCAAATTTGGCGATTGCCTCTTGGGTTCAGAGTCTTGTGTGAGGGTGAGCATTATCGTGTTGAAGCAACTTGTCTCCTGGATTACTGTTAGGCCACACTCGCAAGTAACACCATTTCAGTTTTTGAAGGGTTTTGATGTACCTGTCTGAAATGATTGATTCACCTCTCTCAATGTCCCAAAAGACGGTGATCATCACCTTTCCAGCGGAAGGAGTGTTCTCGAGCTTCTTTTTTCTTGATGAGTGAGCATGATGCCATTCCATGGACTGCCTTTAGTCTCTGGTTCATAGTGGTGAGCCCAGGTTTCGTCGCTTGTGACGATCCGGGACAAAAAGGCCTCCCCCTCACTTTCTTTCTCCTCCATCAAGAATTAAATTACAGCTCGTTGTTTGTAGCGTGTCACTCACAGATGCCATTTGAAGGATCACTACCGCCTCACTATTTGTCGGACGACTGTAAAATTACACACGTGTCCTTTGAAGTTCCAAGTTACTACCCTTTCAATTTCACACCTCTGTCTTCATTCTGGACTGAGAAAAAAACATATGGGGCATTACTTTCTGAGCAACTCTCATAAGATATACCATACTGTTTCAGACCAAGGTCCATTAAGCCCATTTTCAACAGTGGCCAATCTAGGTCACAAGCACTGTTCCCTCTAAGCTGTGAGCGTGTGCGCGCGCACCCACTTCGCCGAGCGAGCGCACATACTTTACAACAGAGCGCACAAAAATTACGGTTCTGATTCTGATAGAAAACACAGACATCTTAAAATTTAAAAGTTGTGATTGTAATTACTCTAAATTTTATGCTTCATTTAGTAATCGTCTATTTTCATTTAATTTGATTAAAATCAATGTGGTGTACATACTGTATTCTGACGTGTAGTCAAATTTTAAAGTATAGAACTCCGAGTGTCGTCATGTGGCGCACAAAAATTTAACCTTCCTTCAAAAGCTGCACAGCTGATATTTTATGCACACACAGCCTACAGAAAATTAGAGGGAACATTGGTCACAAGTACCTAACGGTTTCCCCAAAAGACACAGGTTCCACAATGCTTGTATCGGGGCAAGCAGTGGATTTCCTGGGTCCCCTTTAATAATGGTTTATGGACCTTTCCTCGAGGAACTTATCCAAACCTTTTATAAACCCGGCTACACTAACAGCTTTTACTACATCCTCTGCTAATGAATTCCAGAGTTTGATTACACATTGAGTGAAAACATCATTTCTCTTTAGTCTTGAATAGGTTACACTGTAGCTTCATTGCATGTCCCCTAGTCTTTCTATATTTTGATGGCATAAACAGTCGATCTGTTTACCCATTCCACTCCATTTATTAATTTATATACATCTATCATATCTCCCTTTAGCCATCTCTCTTCCAGGTTGAAGAGCCCTAACCTTTTTAGCCTCTCTTCATAGGAGTATCCGGTCATCCCCTTCACCATTTTGGTGGTGGTTCTCTGTACCTTTTCTAATAACGCTATATCCTTTTTAAGATATGGCAACCAGAATTGCACACACTATTCAAGATGCGGTCTCACCATGGAACAATATAGAGACATTATAATATCCTTTGTATTATTTTCCATTCCTTTCCTTATGATACCTAGCATTCTATTTGCTTTTTTGGCCGCCGCTGCACATTGGGCAGAGGGTTTCAACGTGTTATCCACGATGACGCCTAAATCATTTTCCTGAGTAGTGGTTCCTAATCAGGAACCTTGCATCGTGTAACCATAGTTTGGGTTGATCTTTCCTAGGTGCATAACTTTTTGCACTTGTCCACATTAAATTTCATCTGCCATTTGGACCCCAGTCTTCCACTTTTATCAAGGTTCTCTTGCAATTTTTCACAATATGCTTGGGTTTTAACAACTTTGAATAATTCTGTGTCATCTGCAAATTTGATTCTAACTTGTTGTTCCTATTTCCAGATCATTTACAAATATGTTAAAAAGCAGCGGACCTAGCACCAGATCCCTGTGGTTCTCCACTGGGAAAATTGGCCATTTAGCCCTACCCTCTTTCTATCTTTTAACCAGTTCCTGATTCATAATAGTACACTGCCTCCCATCCCATGACTTTTTAGTTTTGCCAAGAGTCTCTCATGAGGGACCTTGTAAAAGGCTTTCTTAAAATCCAGATACACTATATCAACCGACTCACGTTTTGTCTACCTGTTTATTTACACCTTCAAAAAAACATAACAGATTAGTAAGCTTTAGTCAAGACCTTCTTTGGCTATGTTGGCTGCCTCCCATTAAGCCATGACTGTCTACATGTTCAGTAATTCTTTTTTTAATTTTATGTTTAATTGAATTTTACATTAAATCAAGAAACCTTGGATAAACAATCACACTCCATGTATCCAGAATTACAAGAAACAAATAGTACATAAGCAAAAACATGAAATTATGTTAATAGTCCACAATTCTAGAAAAAGAAGAAAAAAAGAGGATTCAAGAAATACAAAAACACTGTGGGAGAATGGTAAAATAAAAGAAAAAATGCCACAAAGAAATTAGGATGTGATGCAAAGCACACCTTTTTAAAGTCCCCATTAATACCACAGGGTAGCCTCACAAACGCTAATGGCCCAATTCTGTCCTGGACGTAGAACCCTCTGTATGTCTGGTCTGGTCTGAACTGGACATAGAGGGCATCGAAATTCTGATCCCACGGGGCACATCTAGCCCTGTGGTTTCAGAATCGCAATCGGGCTGGGACTGTGGTAATCCCCGACTAACTCAGTCAGTCAGGGCTTTTAAATGGAGCCACAGCGCCAAGGCATCTGGTTGCCATGGCACCACGTCTCCATTTAAAAAGCACAATCCCAGCCACTGGAAGAGTTTATTTTCTGCAGCCCCCCCCCACCCCCAATTTGGCCTTCCAGGGTCGGGCTACAGGGAATGCTCTGTCCTCTGCCGCCCTTTCTCGGCTGCAGGCCCACTGATACCTGATGATGTCCAGGGGAGTTAACTTCCCCGCATCTATTGTAATGTCACTAATTTATTGTCAAGCTAATTGTCATATTAAATAGCTTATTAAATACCATGTATGAGTGGTTGAATGATCTTGAATTTAATAGAATCTTAGGCAATACGTCCACTCAAGTTGCCAGCCCCAGACATACAGGGCCGACATTAGAATCGGCCTTGTACATTCGTGGCCGGCAACTGTCCGCCCTAATGCCGCCCCCGATCCTCCCCTTTTCTGTACAAAAGGCAGAGAAGCTAGATGCCGGCAGGAGGGGGCATGAATAGCTGGGATGGGACATCATCCCTTCTATTCGTGGCTCGGAATGAGCCTGTTGGCATCTAAAAAGAAACATAACTGAGAGGGCTCGAAGAAATGAAAAATCTTATTCTAATAACAAAGTACACGCTTACAGGGGAATCTGAACTGAGAACCCACGCCCAAAGCCAAAGCCTCGGCATGAAATTCCAGGAATTTCTTCCTCCTAGACAGTGTCCATCTGGACATGTCTGGGAAGATCTGTACCCTGCCGCCCCCCCCCCCCCCCCAAAAAAAGAAACATCAGATTCCTTATTGTCCCTCCAGTCCAGTCCTGCTCCTCTGGGTAGTGCACCTCTTCCAGCAGCTTAGAGACTGAGCATGTCAACTTTTGACACTTGGTACATACATAGCTGGCATCGCCTACCAGCCCCAGTATGCTTAGTCTCCAAGCAGCTGGAGGAGGTAGTAAGCCAGGGTGCTGGACTCGCTGAAGGAGCTTTTAGGATAGAGTGATTTTTCTTGGTTCGCTTTGGGTTTTTTCCCTGTCTTTACAGGTGTAGCCTTTTGTTTAAGTTTATTGAAAAAGGAAATCGAAGACTGGGGTGAAAGGACCCCTCTCATCCACCTTTCCAGGAACCTGGGGTGTGTGCAGAAGGGATCCTTAAGGCTGGGTCCTCTGGCAGCTCCTGATCCTGTTGGGTGAGGAGCTGCCGTATTTATATCGATCTGACTGGCAGCCTGGGACACTCCTCCCCCCAGCAGCGAAGCCCTGAATGTGCGGCTGAGCGTGGGGGGAAGAGAACTGAAGGAGGTAAGGAGGGGGATTAGCAGGGGAGACAGGAATGGAACGGAAAGCTTGGGGACTGCCCGCAGACAACAGCAGGGTGCAGTCCAAGTCTCTCGCAGTGGCTGCCGCATTGTTCGGAGGCCTGGTCCACATGGTGGTTGGTTCCCGCCACTTCTTTTGGTGCGCAGTGGAGCTTGTGAACTTTTTTTTATCCCCCCCCCCCCCCCCGCTCGGGTAGTGTGTATGGATTAGATTCCAGCCTGTTTAAACCGAACTACTTATGGCATAGCTGGGGTTTTTGGCGTGTTTGCAGTAGCTTTAGTTCTTTTGCGCTCTCTTGTTTTTTTCTCTTTTAGGGGTTGGAGGTTTACAGTTTTAGTCCATTGGTTATTTTTCTTCGTTTAAAAAAAGAAAAAAAAAAGTGTAAAAGGAGAGCAGGTGCCGATGAAGGACTGCTGATGTTTAGGCTGCTGCCCCTCTGGATCTGGGGTCTGTAGCATGGCCCACCATGCCAGCAAAGCCTCAATGCCTGGTTTGCGGGACCCGCTGGGGGGCAGTCTCCAAGACCGGCATATGTGTTGGTTGCATGCAGGAGGTTAACTCCTTGGAACACGACCGGCAGGGGATTTCCCCCCCCCCCCCCCTCCCGGTGCAGGAGGCAGAAGGTCCTACTCTCTTTCTGGCTAGTGGGGACCGTAGTCTGCCAGCTACTCTGGGACCCTCCACGACTCTCCCCTGAGAGGTAACGGGCCTACCAGGGGATTTTTCACCAGAGTTTGTCTTGCTGTTACACAATGCGTTTTGCTTGTGCTAGCAGGGTTTGGCTGGCAGCCCTTCTACATCGGAACTGGGAATGAAGAGGGCTGCGAGTGCAAGAGGTGGCAAGATGGGAGTTCTGTCTAAGAGGGTCAGTGGCCCTGAGGAGTGGCATACCTCACCAGGGTTGGAAGGACTGGAGGGTGGCAACCTGGACGCTGATTTGGACCTCCAAGAAGAGCTGGAAGAAGGGGAGATTCCGGAGCTGGAAGATCAGTCTAGGCTTGTGAGTGTTCCATCGGGAGGAGCTCCCAGCACTCATCTCGGAGTCCTTAAAGGCACTAAACATGCCCACGAGTCTCCCTAATGGAGGACGAGACGTTTGTAGGATCCTCTGCTTCAGGTGGTTCGGAAGTCGCAGGCAGTATTTCTGGTGCACAGAGTGGTGAGGCAGATCTAGGAGGAGTGGGATGTGCCAGAAGTTGGCCTTAGAGGGGTGTGGGCCCTGTTGCGCCTTTACCCTCACAGGAGCGTGAGCTCCTTTCAGTCGCCTAAGGTGGACGCAGCAGTATCTGTGGTTACCAAGAAAACTATGGTTCCCGTAGAGGGGAGTGCGGCTCTCAAGGATGCCCAGGATAGGAAGCTGGACATTGTTGAAGCAGGCATTTGATTTTTCCACCTTGTCCCTTCAGGCCTCTCATCTGCGTGGCATAGGTGGCTAGGGCTTGCCTCCGCTGGTCACGAAGGCTTCAGAGCCTGGGGGACTCGGAGCCAGACATGTCAGGGGAGACAGCGAAGTTGGAGTCGGGAGCAGCCTACCTGGCGGACACTTATCTTATCGGGGCCTTTCCAAGAGTATGGCATCGATGTTGGCAGCCCGCCATTCTTGTGGCTTCAGAACTGGGCAGCGGACAGTTCCTCGAAGTGCCGGCTTAGTAAACTGCCCTTTAAGGGGAAGGTCCTCTTCAGAGAGGACTTGGAGAAGTTAATTAAGGACTTGGGGAGTCCAAGGGGGATTGGGTACCCGAGGACAACTAAAAGCAGGCCCATAGTGCCTCCTCGGCTTGGTGCCAGCCAAGGGAGTTCAAGTGTCTTCGTACGCCTCGCTTCAGCCAGGCCCAGAGGGTTAGGTTCCCTGCCAGAGGGCAGGGCTTTCGTGGTTTCCGAGGTGCAGACAGGGGATTTGGAGCTGTTTTCTACCTCAGGACACAAAAGTGGCAATGAAGTGAAGGGAGCTTGGGCGGGGGTGTTGCCCATGGGAGGTCGGCTATGGGAGTTTTACCCTGCCTGGGCCGTCTGACCAGTAGGTCCTGGAGATGGTCAGAGGGCTACGCTCCAGAGTGGATCCGCCCAATAAGGCAATTTTTCATCCAGTCCCCCTGTAAGGCACAGGACAAGGTGGCGGTGGTAAGGGAAACCTTGTCGTGCCTTCTGCAGCTGTGAGCCGTTGAACCGGTGCTCCGAGACCAGTACAAATGCAGTCGATACTACTACTCTTTTTTTTTTTTTTTTTGTGGTGCCTAAAAAGGAAGGCTCCTTTCGCCTGATTCTCGACCACATGGAGATGCTGAGGTCAGTGATGATAGTGGTAAGTAGTGGGCAGTTTCTGATGTCACTCGTTCTCACAGAAGCGTATCTACACATTCCCATAAGGCCGGATCATCAGACGTTTCTCCAGTAACAAGCAGGAAGTCAGTCCTCACATATGGATGACATCAGCGCCGATGGAGCCCTTGTACGGAGTAGTTCCCCAGCTTTCAAATAAAGCATACGTGGTCCCCTTCCCGCCCAAGGGTGCCATCTTGCTCAGTTGTCTTTTTTTCCGTGGAGCCAAAGGACGTGGTCCTGTTTTCACCGTGGAAAAAGTAGAAAAGCTGATTTTTTTTTTTTTTTTTCCAGCTTCCCGGTTCGACACCGGTACCCCTTCCCGCCTTCTGCTCGGTACACCAGTATCGAGTCCAGTCATATTTTTCATTTTTGTCCTTCGTGACTAGCGTTCGTGCTCTTTTTATTTTTCACTGGCAGCCCGGTTGTTTGACCTCGCAGGGGCCCCTTTTCCCCTGATGGCTGCCAGCGGGTTTAAAAACTGTGATCGATGTAAGAAGTTGATGTATCTCACCGACACACACGACTGCTGCCTCCAATGCCTCGGCCCTGACCATGACCCGGTGGTCTGTGGGCCGTGTGGTAAGATGTCTTTGAAATCTTTGAAGAGCAGGCAGCATCAGCGTGACAGGAGTTTTTCCTGATTCCGCATCTGCCCAGGCCCGGACCTCGTCAGAAGCCTCGACATCTCGGGAATCGGAGCCCAAGTACTGTCGTGGGTCTTCTGGGCAGGGGTCTCCCTCCAGGGAACACCGGAGGAAGAAGAAACTCGTGAGGGCGTTGTTGCCAGACGCCTCTGATCGGCTTGGGCCCTCGGGTTCCAGGCCGCGGAGCCCAGACTGTCTCCCCGGGTCCTCGGAGTCTGAGCGGCTGGCTAAACAGCCTCACAAGGAGCCGGAGACGTCGGACAAGGTAACTTCTGTTGTTCTTGTGGACTCTCCTCTGGGAGAGCTGGCGTCGGGCCCGATGACGTCGGGACCTGCTGAGCCTTCTGAGCTCAGTCTCAGGTTGGCAGCCCTGGAGAACAGCATGGCTGCCTTCATGGAGCAGCAGCAGGTGCTGATGGCTGGTCTCGCCAGTCCATCCGCCCTGACCACTGGGACTTCGACGTTGAAGTCAACACCGGAGGCCGAGTCGATCCTCGGCCAAGGTCCCCCTGTGCCCTCGGCGTCGGGGCGGTCTGGTTCAAAGCCCTCAAGGCTGGAGCCCATCGAGGAGTCCTCAGAGGACTCGTCGTGGGAGACGGAGGAGGAAGACTCCCCATACACCTACCGAACCCGGTGTATCCCATCGGACTCTCCGGGTTTGGAGCCTTGGAATAGGTCCCTTACGGAGGACACTCGGTTCTCAGACTTCGTTAGTGACATGGCCAAGGCTTTGGCATTCCCTACGGACGCCGAGGAGCTCGATGCCCTCCAGTATGACTCTTCCCCCGAAGGAGGCCCTTACTGTACCGGTGCCTCCGATGTTGGAATGGCTGCTCTGCATGTGGGAGTCACCGGCCTCTATGCCGGTGCTCAGCAAGCAGGTCGATTCCATCTATCAAATCCGCAAGAGTCCTGGGTTCCAGAAAGCGCAGCTGCCGCACAACTCCGTGGTTGTGGAATCGGTCATGCAACGGCTGAAAAGCCAAAAGACGCACTCCTCGGTGCCTCCCAGCTGGGAGGCCTGGAACCTGGACACCCTCGGCTACCAGGGCTCGATGCTGTCATGCTGTGTCCAAACTTACCAGCTGTACATGGGCATGTACTTGCAGGACCTGGCGAAGGAGATTGCCGGGTTCTCGGCTGGCCTATCCGAGGAACCCTTGTAGCGCTTCAAAGCCCTGTCCACGGGAATACGAGTGTGCTCAAAGTTCATGTCTCGAGCAGCTTACGATGGCTTCGAAGCTTCAGCCCGAGTAGCCGCGGCTGGCATCGGTGCACACCTGGCTCATGTCGTCGGACCTGGAGCCATGGGTTCAGGGCAAGTTGGTCGATGTCCCGTGCCGAGGAGACAACCTCTTCGGCAAACCCATGACTGAGAGAGCTGCAGAAATAGTCTGAGTACTTGACCCAGACAAGGTTGTCAAGACATCTGCACCTTCTCACAAGAAGGCGGCCTCGGGGGGGGGGGGGGGGAGAAAGCCCTTTTTCCTGAGGAAGGGTACAGCTTACAGAAACCACCCCACTTACCAGGCCACCCCAGCTCCCCAACAGGGGCAGCAGGCCAGGGGACAGGGGCATGTCCCACGTAAGCCGAAGATCCTCCAGCTCCGGCTCCTACCCAGCTGGGAGGGGGGGGTTTGACTCCCAGTGCATAGCTCCTCTCCCACCAGTGGTTTGGCCCTGCACAGTAGGAAGGCTGGCCCTGTACGCTCACAGGTGGCTAGCCATTACTACCGACGCCTGGGTTTTGAAAGTAGTCCAGCAGGGCTATTTACTTAATTTCAACCAGGTGCCCACCTCCTTTTTCCCCAAGAGAGCCTCTCGGGCCCCATCTTCACAGGAACCTCCTCCTGCAGGAGTTGACAGGTCTGCTAAAGGATCAGGCGGTGGAACCGGTGCCCCCACCACCTGCAGGGGCAAGGCTTCTACTCCAGGTATTTCCTCATACCAAAAAGAAAAGGAGGCCTATGCCCCATCCTGGACTTGTGGAACTGAACAAGTTCCTGGTGAGGGAAAAGTTCAAGATGCTTTCCCTTGGGATCCTACTGCCTTACCTCCAGGGAGACTGGCTATGCTCCTTAGATTTAAAGGATGCTTATACTCACATTCTCATACACCCAGACCACAGACAATACCTCAGGTTTATGGTCAGAGGAAGCCACTTCCAGTACAAGGTGCTTCCCTTTGGCCTAGCTTCCGCTCCAAGAGTATTTACCAAATGCCTAGCAGTGGTGGCGGCCTTCCTCAGAAGCCAGGGAGTCTTTGTCTTTCCATACTTGGACGACTGGCTGATCAGGGGCCAATCGGCACAGAAGGCCACTGCTCGCACAGTCACCCTGCTCCAGAACCTAGGGTTTGTGATAAATCACGAAAAGTCCACTTTACTCTCCACTCAGAACTTGGAGTTCATAGGGGCAAGACTGGACACACTTCAGGCAAGGGCGTACCTACTGCTGGACAGGGCGAGGCAGTTGCTGGACTTGGTACAGCAGGTCCAGCACAAACCTCAAGTCTCCAAGGGTCTTCCTACACTTCCTGGGCCACATGGCCTCCACAGTGCATGTGACTCCATATGCTCGATTCCACATGCGCACAGCTCAGTGGAGCCTCAGACCAGTGGACGCAAGCCACTGGCCGCCTCAGAGACAGAGTAGCTATTTCCAAGCTACTGGTGACAGCCTTGCAATGGTAGCTTCACTCCCCCCCCCCTCCCCAACTTGCTTCAGGGCATACCATTCCAACCTCCCTCTCACGCCAGAGTGCTGACGACAGATGCCTCTTTGCTGGGCTGGGGTGCCCATTGCCAGGGTTCATGCACTCAGGGTCTGTGGTCATAAGAACATAAGATATGCCATACTGGGTCAGACCAAGGTCCATCAAACCCAGTATCCTGTTGCCAACAGTGGCCAATCTAGGTCATACGTACCTAGCAGTTTCCCCAAAAGACACAGGTTCCACAATGCTTGTAACTGGGTCAAGCATTGATATCCTGGGTCCCTTCTTAATAATGGTTTATGGACCTTTCCTCCAGGAACTTGTCCAAACCTTTTTTTAAACCCAGCTACACTAACGGCCTTTACTACATCCTCCGGTAACAAATTCCAGAGTTTGAGAGGCCGCACTTCAGATCAATCTTCTAGAGCTTCGAGCCATCTGCCTAGCTCTTCAAGCCTTCATTTTGCACATCAGTCGGTGCTGATACAATCAGGTAGCGATGTTCTACATCAACAAACAGGGGGGGGCACAGGATCTCGCATCCTATGCCAGGAAGCTCTGGATCTGCTCTTTTGCAGTGGCACATCACATGTCCCTAAGGGTGGTTTAGCTGCCCAGTCAGGAGAACCTCCTGGCCGACTAGTTGAGCAGGATTCTTCAGCCTCACGAATGGCAACTGAACCGGGATGTAGCCCAGCGGATCTTCAACCTTTGGGGTCTCCCATCCATGGATCTCTTTGCCAGTTCGCAAAACCATCAGTTGCCCCGGTTCTATTCAAGGCAGCTGCATCTAAGCATGGCGGCGGATGCTTTTCTGATCTCGTGGGCATAGGGCCTTCTCTATGCGTTCCCACCCACGCCCCTGGTGGCACGCATTCTGTTCAAGATTCTTCGGGACAAGGCCTCGGTCATCCTGGTAGCCCAGACAGCCTTGGTTCCCTCTTCTCCTTCAACTGGCGGTCGAAGGTCCACTCCCACTGGGGGTGCAGCCTGACCTCGACCCAGGAACAGGGTTCCTTGCTACACCCCAATCTCAGATCCCTCAACTTAATGGCCTGGCTGCTGCGAGGGTAGTACTTGCTCCTCTACTCCTTCCTAAGGAGGTTGAGGAGGTGTTGCTGGCCTCTAGGAGGGAATCCACTAGAAAATCCTATGCGTTCAAGTGGTGTAGATTTGAAGGGTGGTGTGCTCAGAATAAGGAGAACCCATTCACTTGTCAAGTACCTCAGGTATTGCAGTACTTGCTCTATCTCTCGGAGTTAGGCCTCAAGTCTAACTCTGTCAGGGTCCACCTGAATGCGCTATCAGCTCACCACTCTCCAGTGGACGGGCAACCTCTTTCAGCTCACCCTTTGGTATCTCGATTCCTCAGAAGCCTCCAATTCGCCCACCGGCTACAGAGTGGAACTTAAATGTGGTCTTGCAGCGGCTTACTTGCCCACCTTTTGAACCAATGTCCACCTGTCCTCTCTGCTTCCTTTCCTGGAAAGCACTCTTTCTGGTGGCACTCATGTCTGCTCAATGGAGTGGAGGAGTGGCCTAGTGGTTGGGACAAGGTACTTCAGGCCGGAAGGTCTGTGGTTCAAATCCCACTAGAGGACAGCAACCTTGGGCCAGAAGGACTGGGGTTTCTAGTCCCACAGGTGCTTCTTGTGGTCTTGGGCAAGCCACTTAACCCTCCATAGCCAATGTTCCCTGTAAAATAGTTATATCTCCAAGTTATAATGCCCTGTTCAATGTAATTTCAGTTTGTTCAATGTAAACCGCACTGATGCAGAATAGCGCGGTATATAAGAGAATGTAAATAAATAAATAAATGTGTGAGCGAGCTGCAAGCTTTGGTATCGGATAGACCGTATACATGGTTTTACAAAAATAGTGGTCCTATGTACTCGCCCCAAGTTCCTCCCAAAAGTGGTTTCCTCGTTTCACCTTAACCAAGAGGTGGTTCTTCCAACCTTCTTCCCCAGGCCACATACCAGCAAGGCAGAAGCGGTTCTGCATACCCTGGACTGTAAGGGGGTGCTCGCCTTTTACCTGGAGCGTATGCGGGGACATTGGAGAGCTTCCCAGCTCTTCATCTCTTATGACCCTAGTAAACTGGATCTACCTGTCTCCAAGCGCATGTTATCCACCTGGGTGGCAGACTGCATAGCCTGGGCGTATAGGGCAGCTGACCTCCAGCTGCAGGGCCAAATCACAGCCCATGCAGGGCCAAATCACAGCCCATTCTGTCAGGGCTAAGGCTGCATCAGTGGCTAACCACTGCTTTGTTCCGTTGGCAGACATCTGCCGGGCCGCAACTTGGTCTTCAAGCCAGTCTTTTGCAGCCCGTTACTGCCTGGAGAGGGAGTCCCGGCAGGACAGTGTTTTTGGTCAGGTGGTACTCCGTAACCTATTCGAGGTTCAGACAACTCCTACCCTCCGACCCTTTGGTGTCAGGATTTTTCTCTGAGAATACAACCCCCCCCAGTAGCCTATCACTGCTGCTGCAGCTCTTCTAGAGGGAGCCATTTTCAGCTATGGGTTCTCGGTAGCCTATAGCTAGGGAGTCCCATATGTGAGGACTGACTTCCTGCTTGTTCCTGGAGAAAGAAACATAGGCCATGTGGTCTTTTTCTGTCATCATATTTCTGTCTAGTCTGTCCTTCCATATCAACAACAACAGTCCCCTTTTTACCTTTAGAGATCCTCTGTGTTTGTGCCATGCTTTTTTGAATTCGGTTACTGTCCTCATCTCTACCACGTCCACTGGGAAACTATTCCACGGATACACTACTCTTTCCGTAAAGAAATATTTCTGCATATCACTCCTGAATCTATCTCCCTTCACCCTCATCCCATGTCCCCTCGTAGCAGAACTTGCTTTCAGTTGAAAAAGGCTCTCTCCCTGAACATTTATGCCACGGAGGTATTTAAACATCTCAATCATATCACCTCTATCCTGCCTTTCCTCTAAGGTGAACATATTAAGATCCTTCAGTCTGTCCTCGTATGCTTTATAATGAAGACCACTAATCATTTTAGTAGCCACCCTTTGCACAGACTCCATCCTGTTCACATCCTTTTGAAGGTGCGGTCTCCAGAATTGCACACTATACTCCAAATGAGGTCGCACCAAAGACTTATACAGAGGCACTATCACCTCCTTTTTTTCTGCTAGCCATTCCTCTCCGTATGCACCCAAGCATCCTTCTAACTTTTGCCGTCGCCTTATCTACCTGTTTAGCTACTTTAAGATCATCAGACACAACCACGCCTAGGTCTCGCTCTTCTTTAGTGGACAAAAGTACTTCACCCCCTATACTATATTGCTCCCTTGGATTGCTGCAGCCCAAATGCATGACCTTACTTTTTTTAACATTAAATCCCAGCTGCCAAATTCTAGACCATTCTTCAAGCTTAGCTAGATCCCCCCCCTCATGTTATCTACACCTTCCTGGGTGTCTACTCTATTGCAGATTTTGGTATCATCTGCAAAGAGGCAAACTTTACCCGACAACCCTTCCACTATATCACTAACAAAGATGTTAAAAAGAATTCTAAAAAGCGTAGTTACTCGCCTGTAACAGGTGTTCTCCAGGGACAGCAGGAATCAGTCCTCGCGACCCTCCCTCCTCCCCTTGAGTTGCAGTCCTTTGATTAATTTTTTTCTCATTTTTGCCATCTTTTTAGCTATGTCATCTGACTGAGCAAGATGGCACCCTTGGGCGGGAAGGGGACCATGCATGCAATTCCAAAGGCTTTCTTTGAAAGCTGGGAAATTGCTCCGCACGAGGGCTCCGTCAGCGCCGACGTCACCCATATGTGAGGACTGATTCCTGCTGTCCCTGGAGAACACCTGTTACAGGTGAGTAACTACGCTTTCTCTGCTTTGTGATGCCAGTGGGTCGTTTCCAGTTCTGGGCATTGCCCTTTGGGCTGGCAACAGCACTGTGCACCTTCACCAAAGTCATGGTAGTGGTAGCGGCAGAACTCAACGATTGGCTGATTCAGGGAAGAAAGTGAAAAAGCAATGAGGAGAGTGGTGGAATTCCTCCAAAGTCTTGGTTAGGTGGTCAATCTGGCCAAGAGTCATCTGAGTCCGACCCAGGAACTGGAGTACCTAGGAGCATGCTTCGACACCCAAGGCAGAGTGTTTCTGCCAGGGGCATGAGCGCATGGACTACAAAGCTTGATTTGTCACTTACTTCAGTCATGGGTAACATCCCTATATTTTTTTCAGTAAAGATCAAAGCAAAATTAGTCTCTTTGCTATGGCCTTGTTCCCCTCTCAGTGCCCCTTTTACCCCCTATCATTTAATGGTCCAACTGACTCTTACAGTTGCTTCATTTTTTTCATAGAGAAGACTTTTTTCTTTGTTGATATAGGCTGCTATGGCAGCTTACATGTGGTGGATCCTGCCCTGGTTGAAAGGGTCACAGATGGCTCCTATTTTTGGAGGGTCTCAGACATCCCTCTGAATTCTTTCCTTTGCCTGAACCCATGAAGCAGCTCCTGGTCTCTCAGTGGGAGAATCTAAAAATTTGGGTTTTGAAGGCCCCGAGGTCCTTTTTGTATATGCTCTTGCCCCAGAGTGAGCTGAATCAGTTGTTTGGGCTCTCTTGGATGGATGGCCTTGTCAAGCTGTGACCAAATGCTTGCTTGATCTAGTGGAGGGTGGAAATGCACTCAGAAAATCTCATGATAGGAAGGTGGAGACCCTTCTTGGAAACCCAAGGCCATAAATATAGTCTTAAATGGCCCTGTGTGCAGGCCTGGTGGCCAGAGCATTCTGATGCTCCTGGGCAGCCCGGAAATAACCATATTGGAGTATGGTACGGCATATGTGGCGGATGCCTTCTATGATTTAATCAGGAACTCCTCCCTGGCATCAGTGAGGTAGTGGTTCTAACTGCAGAATTGATTGTCTGATGTAGCCTCCAAGCTGTGATTGAGCAGGTTGGGGAGGATCTTAAAAAGCTGGTGAAAGACCCAGGAGAGTCTTCCTGGTGATAGACTCAGGGGTGCTAGGACTGCTTCTCAAAAGGTCTCGTATGGGGCTTAGAGTCCAGGTGGGTTCTATTCTTCCTCTGGTTCTAGGCCCAAGAAGGGGCAATCCTTTCAGGTGCTCAGCGCTCCTGAAATTCTTCAGCCGAGGCCATTTAAACCCTGGCAATTAGATCCATTGGGTTCCCTTCTGAGTTACAACAGTTGTGGGGTGACTCGGGCTATTTTTCTTGGAATGGACTCTAATTACTTCACATCAGTGGGCTCTGAGACAGGGTTGCATGTTGAAAGTTTGCAGAGCATCAGCGGGTTTTCTTTATAACCTCTTCTATGAGAGAACTATTCTGTGCTTCCCGCAGTTGCAGGCCATTGTACCTGTGCTTTCCCCAGAGCAAGGTCAGGACCAACATTTCATCTACTTTCTGGTGCCCAAGAAGGGAGTTCCTTTCTGGCCTGTTCTCAGAGTGGTCTTGTCTGTTTTCAGGCCTAGGTCTCTATTTCTGCATGGAGACAATTGCATCCGTTCTGCAAGAAGAGTTCCTTTATCTCCTTTGCTATTGCTAAGGCATAATTCCATATTCCCATTCGTGAGCAACACCAGTGGTTTCTCTGCTCCTTTGTCATGCTAACATTGCTCCTGCTACTTCCAGCTTGCACATAAGTAATGCTCTTGAATTTCTGCACCCCAAATGATGTCATGCTTTTTAGATTATGATTTTGAAAATTTAAAATTTAATTACGCCTCTTGCTCCTTCCTATTGGGAGTGTGTAACTTGTTGCTGATCTTTGCAAAAAATGCAATCCTTTCCTAGAGGTGAAAACATTTTTAGAAACATTAGGTGAGTTAAAATTCTTAGGAGCTGGAGGGAGAGAACATTTTTGTTCTGTATTTTTTTTTCTTTCTAGATAGGGGTTGCTTTTTAACAAAAGCCATCAAGAATCTATTGCTTAATTTTTTGCTTCCCCTTCTGCTCAATTTTTTGTTCAATCCTTCCTTTTTGCCTTCTGCAGCTTGTAGGTGCTTTTGGTCATTATTGTTTCTATTCAACCTGGACTTTTCCTCCCTTTGGTAGCTCAGGCTGATTCTCATGGACTCCTTTTGCCTCAGTGACCTCTGGTCTCGGCAGCCTGCTGCTAGTCCTGGACCCAGTCCCACCCACTTCTGCTACCATGATGGCCACTGCTGCATCATCTTTTGGGCTCTCTTCTGGTTCCCTGCTGTTCTGCCGAGTAGCACATTTTAAGCACCTGGGCTTATTGTATTCCTGCTTTTTCTACAACTCCCACTGCAATATAATTTATAGAAAGCTGGGAAATGGAACTGAACTTAAATTGATCCCTTAGGCGTTCCTCTGATAGACTCTAGAGTGGATGACATTTACCAAAATCATTTGTTTATCACTCGGGCAATTCCTTAATATCACTTTAGAATTCTCCCTCTCTGGGTCACTAGCTTATTCTGTTTATTTTTTTGAGAACCAGTATCAAAAGCCTTACTATGCTTTTTTAATTGCAACACTGAAGGTTAATGGTTTTACTCACATTTTATGAATCTATTCTGGTAGTGAAGTCCATTACTGCCACCTGTTTTGCTGCATAACCTTTTCAGGTAATTTGCAGCGGTCTTTCTGTGATTTGGACTTCTTGACAAGAGCTGCTGCTACTGCCAGTCTGGAGCTGGCAAGAGTTTTCTCATGCTACTGCTGGTCCAGGTCTGGCAAGAGAAGTGACTGGTGAAGAGAGCAGGCAGGCAAAACAATGAGTGGAACACTCCCCCCCCCCCCCCCTTAACTGAGTAAAAAAGAGAAAATATTGACAGAACAGACTAAAATGAGAGGTTCACAGGGATAATGGGCTTTTTTGGGAGGGGGGGTGTCAGGATAATTTTGGTTGCCACCAAGTTTTCATAATGGCACACACTACAGGATTGGGAAGATATCTAATCAATGCTGACTCCTGACAACTCAGCACCTGGGTTTTCTTGGCAAGGTGTGATCAAAAGTATATTGCTAGGCTGTCCTTCTGTGCTGTAAATCTACAGCATCTGGTATTCCAAGGTGGTCTTGAATCAAAGTACTAGCCAGGCCTGACCCTGCTTAGCTTCTGAGATCAGCCAAGATTAGCCTCATTCAGGGTGGCCTTAGTTCTCTCTTTATGAAGAGCAACATCATTATTTCTCGTTCCTCTGTAACACTTCTTGTTTCCAAAAACTGTTGACAGAACCTCCCTAATATCCTCAGGTGTATACCATTGGGCCCCATTTCAGTTTTGCTAGTTCTGTGCAAACTGTACCTGATAAAAGGGTAGATCCCACACTATTTAACATGGCATCAATCCCTGCTATCTCTGGACCTATTCCAACCCCTCTTTTCATGACTATTGAACAAACATAAGTATTTCTAATTTATTCTTGTATGCATTTTTCTTTTCCAGCTTATCCGATCCCATCACATTATCCTTTCACTAAGGTATTTAAAAAAAAAAAAAAAAAAAAGTCATTAACTGCTTTTGTTGGTTTGTCTATTTTTCTGTGTTCACACTAAAACTGTTGTGAATACCTTCTGTATTTTGCCTAGCCATTCCAAATCTTTTTTTCCTCACCTCTTTGAGATGTCTTTAACTAGGTGCTTCACAACCTTCTCCTGGAGGCACACTTAGCTAGTCTGGTTTTCAGTTTTCTCACAATGAATATGCATGAGATGGTCTATATGTGTAAAACTCTTTATTGTGAGAAACCTGAAAATCAGACTGGATAGCTGTGCCTCTAGAAACAGATTGAGAAATACTGCTATTGGTCTCTGACAGAGATTTGTTGCTCTTTACAGTGGCTCATTCAAGTTAACCTTCTGTTCATCTACTTGACCCAGACATTCCCACCTTGCCAGCGCTACCTTAAATTTATTCTTCCATTAAATATTTTCTTAAGTTGCCTCAGTCCTGAAATTGACTGCCATGATTTCTGTCAACATACCGCCTGCTCCAGGTGACAGTGCAGTGACTTCAGAAGTTCTTCAAAGCCATTTCCAGTTAGGATTTGCATAAAACCAAAATAAAATAATTCTGGTTTACAAGACAGTACAGCAGTAATCTGTCTTTGCTTTAGGTATTGCATCACTGAAGGTTTTAAGAATTTTGCTATCAGCTATTATGCATGTATTCCAATACTGAAGCCCATTATTTGCACCTGTGATCCTACATAACCTTTTCAAGGAATCTGCACTGGTCTTTGTGGTTTGAATGTCTTGCATTGGTGGTTTGTGTTTCATACTATAATATCTCCAGGAACAAGCAGGAATGTAGTCTTCACATATGGGTACCGACGGAGCCTGCGCAGGAATGCTCCCCAGTGTCCAATAGGAAAGCTTTTGGGAGCATCCCACAGCGCCTGTGTGCTACCTTCCTGCCTTTCCCAACTGTCCCTCTCCAGTTCTTCGTTTTCCGTGGAGCCGACAGGTCGCACTTCCTGTCACTGCAGAAAAAAATCCCTTCTATTCTTTTTTTTGTGGACTCATCTGCCTTCCCTCGACACTACACCGGTACCGCTGGTGGTTCTTTCTTTTCTTCAAAAAAAAAAAAAAGTTTTCTTCTGGAGTCTTTCCAGTAATTTTCTCTTCAGGTGCTACGTGTCATTTTGGGCACTAGGCCCAACTTTTTCCTTCAGAATGGAAGAAGTGTGGCGGTTCCGTCACCGACACCCATGAGTGGTGCCTCAAATGTTTAGGTCCTGACCACTCTATTTCAGAGTGTTGCCTGTGGGATGATGTCAAAGGGGCCGGCAGAACCGAGCTGCTAAACTTAGCACCCTTTTTCCCTCTGATGCAGCCTCCGTGGCATCGACGTCTTCCAGGGCTTCATCTTCCTCCCATGGATCTCAGGTAACTAAACATAAATCTAGCCGGTCCTCAAAGGGTAGATCTCCTTCTAGACAGCGAGATGCCTCTGGCGTTGCCCTTGAGGGACTTTCACCGGCAAAATTGCCCCGGAGGGAGGCTTCGACTTCCAAAGCACTAACCGGGGCTCCAGGATGTTCTCGAGGCTTCAACCTTGACAGAACTACTGGTGCCATGCTCTGGGGTACCGGCTGCTTCATCCGGTACCAATACCCAAGCATCGGCAGTGTCGATAAACCAGAGATTCTTGGATATTGAATGCAGTCTGGCGGCTCTTCTCACGGCCTCGGTGTCCCTGAAACTGCTTCCGACAAATCGGTGCTGGCACCAACTGCATCGGCAGGTATTCTACCGGGACTGAGTCATGTGTATCCATCCGGTATTGACAAGTCTGTACCAGACCACTCCGATGCTGACTTCGATTGGTACCGGTACTGTGCCTTGCACGATCACCCGGATTGGAGATACTTCGCATCCTCGGATGAGTCTGAAGACTCTGAAAGCTCTCCCGATACCAGAGTACTTCCTGAAAATTCTTCCTCTACTCTGCATAGGATGTCTCCACCAGAGGAAATGTCCTTTCAGGATTTTATCAGAGATGTGGCTTGAGGTCTTTCCATCAAAGAGCCTAGGGCAAAGGAATTAGAAATCCTGCAATACCCTAAAGCTCCCAAGGAGGCAGCTACCTTACCTATTTATGAGATCTTGCATGATCTCATGTTAAGGATGTGGGAAACGCCTCTAACCACATCTCCTCACTCTCGAAGACTCGACACCATGTATAGAGTTCCTCCTTGTCCTGGGTTTCAGAAGACTCAATTACCACACCATTCCATGGTGGTGGCATCAGCTATGAGAAGGATCAAGAGTGCAAAAAGACATGCATCTAATCCTCCAGGACGTGAATGTAGGACTCCTGACACCTTTGGATGTCGAACCTTCCAGGCTTCCATGCTTTCTACTAGGATCAGTTCCTATATCTTATATATGGGAATGTTCCTTAAGGAGGTCACAGGAGATTTAGAGCTTATGAGCCCTCTCCTTCTTGATAAGAGGCAAGATTACCTCGCCCTTGTCAAACATGCTCAGGATGTTTCCAAGTTTGTGAATCGTGCAGCCTTTGACTGCTTTGAGTGCATAAGCAGAACCTCTGCCATTTGCCATAGGTGCACATAGGATTGCCTGGCTCCAGGCATCTGACTTGGAAATTTGGGTACAGGATAAACTAGGGAATATTCCTTGCACAGGAGAGAATCTCTTTGGCAAGAATTGGCAGGAAAAAGCTAATGAGAGAGATGCTGACAATATCACTTTGGATAGATTGTCTAAATCTACAGCTGATCCTGCAAGGAAGAAATCCTATAAGAAACCATTCTTCAGTAAGAAGGAGTCTTATCCCTCCTATACCCAGCAGGGGCATCGTTTAGGCCAGTCTGCCCAAAAGGGACAGCAGCAACAACCTAGGCAAAGAGACAAAAGCAGCTAAGCCTTAACTGGCTCAGCAGACTCAGCCTCCATAGGGGCTTTGACTCCTATCTAGAGAACTTTGCCTTCCTGGCCCTGAACGGCCCTGAACCCTCCACCATTCCAGGAAGGTTGTCATTTTGCCCCCAGATGGGGTCAGATAACAGCAGAAAATTGGACTCTGTCTATTGTAAGAGAGGGGTACAAGCTTCATTTCCTCAGCGTGCCCCCTCCTACAATGGTAAGAGGTCAATTCTCGGACCTCTCTCAACAACCAGTTAGGTCAAGAGGTCACTGCTCCTTGCTCAAGGGGCAGTAGAAGAGGTACCCATTCCACACCGGGGTATAGGGTTTTAACCCCCCCCCAATTTCCTTATTCCAAAGAAAACAGGAGGACACAGACCCATTTTAGACCTCAGAGAATTGAACAAATTCCTGTTCAAAGAGAAGTTCAAAATGATTTCTCTAGGAACTCTGCTGCCATACCTTCAGAGTCAGGATTGGCTTTGTTCTCTAGATCGCAAGGATGCGTACACTCATGTTCTCATCCATCCAACTCACCGAAAGTTCCTTCGCTTTCTGTTTCAAGGGAAGCACTACCAATACATGGTTCTTCCTTTTGGCCTGGCCTCTGCACCAAGGGTGTTCACAAAATTCATGGCTGTGGTGGCAGCATTTCTCCGCATCCTGGGAGTATTTGTCTTCCCTTACTTAGAGGACTGGCTCATTCGAGCCCCTTCAGAGCCAGAGGCCAGGGTTGCTCTCTCTCGCACATTGTGCTTCCTTCAGTATTTGGGACTTGTCATAAACTTCCCAAAGGCCAACTTTGTTCCCACTCAGTCCCTAGAGTTTATAGGAGCTCTGCTGGATACCAGACAGACAAGGGCCTACCTTCCACAGCCCCGCTGCCTTCGCATTGTACAGTTAACTTCCCAAGCAGTGCTAAAACCTCACCTCACTGCTCAGGAAATGTTAGTTGCTAAGCCACATGACATCCACCGTGCATGTGGTTTCTTATGCTTGCCGCCATATGAGGGCAGCCCAGTGGACTTTACCCACTCAGTGGACTCGGGCATCAGGTTGCCTGTCAAACAAAATAACAAACTCAGATCGCCTTATTTTGTCCCTTCAATGGTGGCAGTCACCCCAAAACCTTTTGGTGGGGTCTCCTTTTCAGCAACCCCCACCCCAAGTCACTCTAACAGATGCTTCACAGGTGGGTTGGGGAGCCCACCTGCAAGGCCTCTCTACCCAGGGTACCTGGACTCCACAGGAGGCCTATCTACACATCAATCTCCTGGAACTCAGCAATCTTCCTTGCTCTTCGAGCATTCCACACCCAGCTCAGCTACAAGATAGTCCTAGTTCAAATGGACAATCAAGTAGCCATGTTCTATGTGAACAAGCAGGGCGGAACAGGCTCTGTCGCTATGCAGTGAAGTTTTGCGACTATGGTCCCTCGCCAGAGAGCATCAGATTCATCTCCTTGTGGTGTATCTTCCAGGTATTCAAAACTCTTGGGTAGACAGACTCGGTCTAGTTCTGCTTCCACACGAATGGTCTCTCCATGCAGACCAGGTGGCCAAAATTTTTCAAATTTGGGGAACCCTGGACATAGACCTCTTTGCAAGTCCGCTGAATGCCAAACTACCCCGGTTCTGTTCCAGAATTCCGGCTCAGGGTTGTCAGGCCAGTGATGCTTTCCTCCATTGGGGTCAGGACTTCCTGTATGCCTTTCCACCCATTCCCCTAATTCCCAAAACCCTCTTCAAGCTTCATAGACAGAGGTGATATGATTCTCATAGCTCCACGTTGGCCACGGCAAATGTGGTACCCTCTGCTCCTACATCTCTTTCAAGCTCCGCCTCTGGAGTTAGGATCTCCTTTCTCAAGAGGAGGGGATGCTGTGGCATCCCAATCCCCAGTCTCTGCATCTCGGGGCCTGGTTGCTGAAAGCCTAGAACTTCACGGTCTTAACCTTTCCCAGCAGGTAAAAGATATCCTTTATGATTCCAGGAAACCTTCCACAAGACGCTCTTATGCGTTTTAAGTGGAAAAGGTTTACCATATGGTGCTCGCAGAAGGGTCTTAACCCTCTTGTGATACCTCTGGAATCATTACTGGAGTATCTCCTTCATTTATCAAATGCAGGGCTTAAGACCAATTCAGTAGAGTTCATTTGAGTGCTATTGCAGCTGCTTTCAAGCCTCTAAATGGACAACCTATTGCCTCTCATAGCGAGATTTATGAGAGGCCTTCTTTTAACTAAGCCTCCCATTAAGCCACCACCGGTGGCATGGGACTTAAATCTGTTTCTTGGGCAGCTCATGAAACTGCCTTTTGAACCATTAGCCACTACCTCTTTGAAATTCTTTTCCTGGAAGGTCATCTTCCTTATTGCAATCACATCAGCACATCGCATCAGTGAATTGCAAGCGCTGGTGGCTGATCCTCCTTATACAAGGTTCCATCATAAGGTAGTCCTTAGGACTCATCCACACTTTTTCCAAAGGTGGTGTCACCTTTTCATTTAAACCAAGCGGTTTACCTTCCTGTATTCTTCCCAAGGCCTCATGCCTCAAATGCAGAAAGGAATCTTCATACTTTGGACTGTAAAAGGGCTTTAGCCTTTTACTTGCAAAGGACACAGCAAAATAGAAAGTCCTCTCAACTCTTTGCTTTTGATCCTAGTCATTTGGGACTTCCAGTCTCCAAAAGAACACTGTCCAGCTGGATTGCACAGTGTATTTCTTTTGCCTATCAGAGTAAGAACCTTCCTCTTGAAGGCCATGTCATAGCTCACAATGTGAGAGCCCTGGCAGCCTCTATGGCTCATCTTCACTCTGTCTCGATCGACGACATCTGTCGAGCAGCTACTTGGGGCTTCGGTTCATACCTTCACAGCCCATTACTGCTTAGACAAGGACTCCCGCCGGGATGCCTTGTTTGTCAGGCTGTTCTTCAACACCTGTTCCATACTTAATCAACTCCTACCCACCATCCCTGGTAGGATACCAGAGATCCATGGGGGGAAGTGAAGCCTTTTCACAGGGGCACACAACTTCTGGGGCCTTCTCCCTGGTATCTGCAGCTAGGGAGTCCCCATATATGAAGGCTTCATTCCTGCTTGTTCCTGGAGATAGCGTAGTTACTCACCTGTAACGGGTGATCTCCGGGAACAGCAGGAATTGAGTCTTCACAACCCACCCACCTCCCCTAGGAGTTGTATCTCTCTCTCTATCTCTCTCTCTCTCTCTCTCTCTCTCTCTCTCTCTCTCTCTCTCTCACTCTTTGTCTCAGCTTTAAACTCAACTGGAGAGGGACAGTTGGGAAAGGTGGGAAGGCAGCACGTGGGCGCTGTGGGATGCTCCCAAAAGCTTTCCTATTGGACCCTGGGGAGCGTTCCTGTGCAGGCTCCATCGGTACCGACGATACCCATATGTGAAGACTAAATTCCTGCTGTTCCCGGAGATCACCTGTTTACAGGTGAGTAACTATGCTTTAACCCACAACATTTTGGATTCTGTTCTTTTTAAAACATCTATCTATTTTTATTGTAGGACAGTGGGTATTTATTTTCTTTTTTCTGTGTCATTGAAGAGACTTGTTTTGCATTACAAGACTGTGTACACATGAAAGGAGTCTTAATTAACAGTATGAAAGTTGAAAGGAGGAAGAAGAGGTGTCTGGTTAGACCGTATCAGAAGTTGGGGGGGGGGGTAGGGGGGGCTGCTCCTGCATTTGAGTCCATTGAAACCAAAGAGGGCTTGGAGAAGGAATGGAAGAGGTAATTGGCTATCCTGTTCCATATTGAGGTGAGTTAAATCATATGCATAGTTTGGAGCCTGAGGCAGCAGATATAACATTCTGTTCTGTAATGTGTGTGCTTTACAAACTTTAGTGTAAAGTGATGGCAGTGTGGTTTTTCTCCCTTTGTCTACTGTTAAATTACAGCAGACCCCTCACAGAGGCTATGTAATACCTTGGACCTTCATTTTGGAATTGCCAAGGATCTTTTTTCCTACCACACTTTTTCCCTTAATTTGAGTTCTGATATTTTAATTGAAAGCTTTATAAAGAACACTTACAGAAAGCAAGGCACATAAAGAAAAAATCCAAAATGCAAATACAGTACCATTAGGAAGAAAATAAAGGAAAACAATCGGTAATTTAGCTGACAAATCAAATGGCCATTCTTGCAAAAAAACAAAACAAAAGTCCTCAGAAGCCATGCTACACTCTGTCTTACAGGTTGATGCGGAAAGCTGGTGCTAACCCCGTGCTGGATGGACGTTTTACATTCCTGACAACTCTCACATTTTAACATTCGATGCAGGAAGGAGGATAGGGTATGCAAACAAATGCTGTGGTAACCGTGCACATGCAAATGAGCCACCACAGCGTTAAACTAGGAGAGCAAGCCAAACACATGGCATCTGGGATGATCGCAGCATTAGGGAAAAGCCCCCTGATGTCGTTTAAAACACTGTCAGGGGTTTGTGCCCTGCGACAAAGTAAATACCTGGTAGTTTAGTGGCCCTGTACCCCCCCACCTCCCATTAAGACTATAACTTGGTGGTCTAGCAGCCACTAAATCCAACCCCCCCCCGTACCTTTAAAAGTAGACAGGAGGGCTGCCTACACTCTCCCGCTCTGTCCGTCATCTTGAAAATGTCAACGCTTGCCCCACGCGGTGCATCCTGGGATGCACCGGGTGAGGTCAGACTGCCATATAAGGTAGACTGTGCACCGCGTGAGGCCAGGCACTGCCATTTTCAAGATGGTGGACTCAGAGCAGGAGCGCATAGGCAGTACTCCCACATATTTTAAGGTACTGAGGGAGGGGGGTTGGATTTAGGGGCTGCTAGACCACCAGGTGATTTTGTTTTTTATTTTTGGGGGGGGGGCGGGGTACAGGGGCCACTAAACCACCAGGTGCCTGCTTTCTGTCAGGGCATAGGCTCCCGACAGTGTTTTGATGGCATCGGGGGGGGGGGGGGGGCTTTTCCTGATGCTTGAAGGTTGCAGAGTTCAACCAGAACAACCAGACAATCCTCCAACAGCTCTGTTGCCATCCCCCACAAAAGAACCAAAGCAACTCAACGGTCCTGCAACAGAGCTTTTGAACTATATGCCCCATCCCTCTGGAACTCTCTACCAAACCACATCAAGAACAACGGTGATCTCCCATCATTCAAAAAGCAGCTAAAAACCATCCTATTCCAAGAACATCTCTGAATAGGAACCAGTAACTATGCTATCTTGTCAGTCTCTATGTCCACCCAAAAATCATCAATGTTGAACCCCCGGTGATGGGCCCCCCCCCCACATTTGATTCCCCCCCCCCCCTGGTTATATGTTCCACCGCTTTGACCCGGTGAAAAGCGGGATATAAATACAGTTAAATAAAATAAATAAATGCTGCGATCATCCTTGATGTCGTCAAAATACTGTCGGCGGGGGGGGGGGGGGGGGGGGGGGGGTGGGGGGAAGGACATGGCTGCTGGGCCGCCAGGGATTCTCTTTTGTTGGGCATTGGCCTTCGACAGTGTTTTGATGGCATCTGGGGCTTTTTCTGATGCCTGATCATCTGAGGAGATGATGATCCTAGGCATTGGGGAAAGCACCAGTTCCATCAAAATACTGTCGGACACGCATTAGGGGTTTGTCACCTCAGAACCTGCAGTAAAAGGTTTTGCACTATGGCTGGTTGCAAAATCCTCTACACTTGTCTCTGCATCGGGTGTAATCATGATTTGCATACCAGGCCATTATGTGCAGCTGATTAAAATACATTTAAATATGCATGGCATTAATTGGGCATTTTTTCATCTGTTTGTTTTCTGCATTCAAAAGGTTCATAAAGTGTGCTTAAACGTGGCATTAATGGGTTCTTAAAGGCTGCACTAGCTTTCTGCATTGGCCTGTTAGCTTGCACAAATGCTTTCAACTGGTCAGGTTCCCAAAATACATATGTATTAGTTTGAAATCTTTACCCTTAGAAGCCACAGAAAGTTAACATAAGAGATGCCATACTGAGTCGGACCAAGTTCCATCAAGTCCAGTATCCTGTTTCCAGCAGTGGCCATTCTAGGTCACAAGTACCTAGCAGTTTCCCCAAAGGATACAGGTTCCACAATGCTTGTATTGGGTCAAGCAGTGGATTTCCTGGGATTCCTTTTAATAACGGTTTATGGACCTTTCCTCCAGGAACTTGTCCAAACCTTTTTTTTAAACCTGGCTACACTAACAACTTTTACTACATCCTCTGGTAACAAATTCCAGAGTTTGATTACACGTTGAGTGAAAAAAAGTATTTTCTCTTATTAGCCTTAAATAGGTTACCCTGTAATTTCATTGCATGCCCCCTAGTCTTTCTGTTTTGATGGCGTAAACAATCGATTTACATTAACCCATTCCACTCCATTCATTCATTTATAGACCTCTATCATATCTCTCCTCAGCCATCTTTTTTCCAGGTTAAAGAGCCCTAACCTTTTTAGCCTCTCTTCATAGGGGTATCTTTCCATTCCCTCTACCGTTTTGGTGGCTCTTCTCTGTATCTTTTCTAATAACACTATCATTTTTAAGATACGATAGTTCGGGTTCTTCTTTCCTAGGTGCATAACTTTTGCACTTGTCCACATTAAATTTCATCTGCCATTCCTTTGCGTCCCTCTAGTCCAGTCCCGGAACCATAGAGTTGTCAACCTCCTCCAGCAGCTTTGGAGACTGAAAGATGTCATCGCTTTGATGTCACTGGTATAACTAGGCAAACTCCGCCCCTTTCCACCAGTACTTTCAGTCTCCAAGCAGCTTGGAGGTTCTGAGCCCGGGACTGGGCTCAGTGGGAACTAATAAGCAGAGCTTGGTTTTTTTAAATTTCACTTATTTTACTTTTTTGATTTGGTTCTTTGTTTTTTTCTTTTAGGTCAGAGCGGCTGCTGCTGAAAGGGTTCCTGTATCTGTGGACCTTTCTCTTTTTCTCTCTCCCTCTCTCTTCCCCCTCCCTCTCTGAATTGCCCCAGCGTCTAAACGAGCACCGGAGGAACAGTGCTAATCGGTGGCCTCCCTGCTCCCGAACCCGCGTTGAAGGGGTGAGGAGCAGGTAGATGGTGGGCACTTGCAGCAGCAGCGTCGCAGGGGGCTTAAAAGTCAGTGGAAGTTGTGCCTGGCTCAGTCAGAGCAGTGAGCAGCCGGAGCTGAAGCCGTGAACAGGCTGTGCTCCGGTGTCCTTGTGGCCTCCTCTCCCTCACTCCCCCCCTCCCTCTGGGATCGGCGGCGGTAAGTTCCTGCACTGACCTGGTTTTTGGGAGATGGTTAAAACTTGGTGGGGAGGCTTTGCGGCAGCTCCCGGGCTTGCAGGGTGGCTCGGGTCCTCGCCGCGTGTGATGAGAGAGTGTTCTTTTTTGCGTGGGAACGCTCACGGCGGCCATTTTGAGAGCCGCGTTTTCAGCGGCAAGATTTCATTGCTTTTTATTTGCAGCCGTGGGAGCTTTGTTTTGCCTTATGGTCAACGGGGTTCGGCTAGAATGCTACCTTGGTTGCTATAATGCAAGAGTAGTTAGACCTGCACAGTCAGCACCCAGTGGGGCTGGGATATTTCTGGCTGTTAGAAGTTGCAGAGATCAGCCTGGGGTCTTTCTGGCTGTTGAAGGTTGCAGAGTTCAGCCTCCGGTGGGTCTACTCTCCATGTAGCAGGAGGCACAGCTCCTGGGGGGAACGGATAAGGGGCATTTTTGTTTTAGAGTGACAAATATGTAGGCTCTTATTCTTAGATAGGATTTTTCTTCATCTGAGTTTCACTTTTTGAATTTTTGCAAAAGTGCTGTGCTGTGGAGTTCTGCCTGATGTCTTTTTCTTCTCCTCTCTTCTTTGCCCCTCCCCTCTTTCCTCTTCTCTAGCTGTGCTGTCTTCCCGTGCTTCTCACGAGCGGCTGGGAAAAGGCAGGGCTTCTGATTTCAGCTTCCCTGCTCCTGAACCCGCGATTAGGGGTGAGGAGCAGGGAACGGTTGGGGGGGGGGGGGGGAGTTTGTGAGCGCCTCAGCCTGCATTACCAGCGCGGAGCGGAAGCCGCGAAGAGGGCTGTACTCCGACGCAGTGGCGTCGCCGGAGTTTGCTGACGAGAGATTAGCCTCCGGTGGCTCGGGGTGAGTAGCTGGTTATCCTTTACGCTACTAATTTCCTTTTTCAGGCCTTCATTCCGTTGCGTTTGGCATCGGGGGTGATTGATGCTGTGTGCCTCGTGTCGCTCTGCGGGAAAAGCGGCGGGGGCCATTTTGGAAGCGGCTTTTGATATTTCGGCGCTTCAGAGCTTGCTGTTAGTGTTTTTACAGCTTCGTTTTTGGAGCAACGATATGTCCTTAGCTGGGAGCAAGATACTGCGGCACTTGGTATATTTAAAAAAATAAATAAATATAGTCTGTCCTCTTTAGTTTTAAGTTTATTCTTAGTTTTATAGGACAGCCGTCTGGCATTGCTTCCACAGGTTCTTTCCTTCCTAATCATGCCTCGGCGGAGCATCTGTCCAGTCCCCGGGTGTTCGGCAAATTGCCTGGTTTTGGGTTCCGGGGCAGAGCCCTCGCTTGTAGTTGGAAAGAGGGTCAGGCTAGAAATGTACCTTGGTATATTTTATAGTGTAAGTTGCCCAGTGGTCTGTGTTTCTCCGGAACTGATTTAGGAAACCTTAGGATGTAATAACATATATAATGGTTAACTGTCAAGCAAGAAGGGCTATGGCCGCCAGAGGGCAGCGGATACACTCAATGGGGCCTTTCTCTGACCGTGTGTTTACAGCCCTTTCAGCTTGCTTATTCTAGGTAATGCTCCGCAGATCATCTTTATATGACCAAGATAGAAGCTCTTGCCTTCTGTATCGTTGATTGGGGCTCGGTTACCCTACCGGCCACAGCTGCTCATGACTCACATATTGTATTCGGAGCCCCCGTCCATGCGGGGGGGTGGGGTTGACGTACAACATTATTTTACTCCTCAGATTCACATAGGCAGCAACCTCTCAGACCTCCCCTTGCAAGGTGCCTGTGTGTTTCATGGCTCCACTTAGTGGGCCCATCTCGGGAAGTTCTTCTCTTTCTGGAGCAGGATTTCGGAAGCATATACAAACTCTCTTTAGTGAGAGAGAGCCGGTTTCTTTTTTGGCTACAACTGTGGCTTTCTTCGGTGGCCTTTGGTGTCCTGAACCCCACGGTCTGGACGCTGTTTGCTTCCAGGGGTTCTCTATCTCTTTCGCTCTTCAGCTCCCTGACAGACGCAGGGGGTGAGCAATGCATCCAGCGACACTGAATCCCTCGGGATAAGGGGGGGAAAGTCAGCTGGGTACGGCGGGGGGTGGTAGCTTCTTGCAAAGGTATAAGTGCAGTTCGGGTAGATTTTGACTGATCTGCTTTAAGTTCATTGGAGTTGGTGGAAACTTGGTTTTTGGGGTCCTATACGCCCTTTCCAGGCCGGGCCCGAAACTCTCGGGCTCCCCAGTTCTGAATTCATATTCCTACCTAAGAGTGGATATTCCCTAATCATCTTGAATAGGACGGGTACAATTTTCCTGAAATATGCTAATATTAACCCAGCTGCAGATTCTGTTTTACAAAAACAATAACAAAAAAACCCCCATAAACCAAACATACGGGCATAGCTATGTTGATTTTCAAGAAACTCCTCCCGCTTTCCATAGACGGTCTTCTCAAGCGTTCGTTGGGTGATACCTATCTTGGACAGTTGTAACCGGGGCTTGGGTGAACACCCTGGCCAATCCACAGCTGTGGACTGCTCTGCCGTAAGCCTTATGCTATGTGTGGTTTCTTCTTGGAGAATATTCCCGTTTCGTTGGACTTTCCCTGACTTATAGGATTTAGTGGATTTGTAATGTCTTCGGTCTGACTATAGGTGGTTTCCTTTTTACTTCTAGAAACAGCAGAGCAACGCAGAGAGGTTGCACATTAGCACTCGGGCCGTTGAGGCTATTTAGGCTCCCCTTCCATTTATCAGAGGTTCTCCAGTGCGGAGAGTATCTGCGGGTATTCAGAGTCTGCTTTGATGGCCGGCGATGTGCAGCCAGACTAGTTCTCCATCAGCACTAGCGGCTGTTCAGATTCTGGTAGGCATACATCCTCTGCTGTGTTGGCAAGGTGGCTTCCACGCGGCTTGGCATCAGCCTAGATGGCTGCCTGTTTGGACTGTGACACTGGAGGCTGCCTGGATAACGGGCCTTGCGTTCTCTGGAACATATCCTGCATACCCTGGATCATTTATCTTCGAGCAGCTACGGACCGGACACAATGCACTCTCGCATGCTTTTTTGCTTCGGTGGTCTAGAAGTGTAGTCTTTGCCAGGTGGTATCCTGGGAGCTTCTCTGCAGTTTCTCGGCTTCTTGGTTGACTCGGTGGCCGCTGCGGAATGAGAAGACGGTCTTTCTAACGCCAGGTGCTAGTGGACCTTAAAATATCAAGTCCTCCTTGGTGCAGTCAGACGGCATGCGGCATTACTCTAGCAGGACAGCTGGGGATGTCTCTGACGGTATTTGGGGGTTCTTTCTTCATGTTGGCACCGAAAGAGCTTCTCTGTCTATGCTGAAGGAATTTTTCATTAGACGATGTCTTTATAAAAAAATAAAAATAAAAAATTAAAGATGATTCAGCTGTCCCGAATTTGCCTGTTCTTGCTTGACATTGTGAGACTCAGCAGGGGCAGGTCTGGGTACTGCGTGAGTGGGTGCACACCTTGCACTTCCAGGGGCTGTGGACTCACTGTCTGGAGGAGAGCTCTACCAATCTTCTTTAACGTACGGTACGAAAGTAGATGGTTCACTGTGGCGATCGTTGGGGGCAATGCTCTGTCTTTACAAGTTTCAATTTGGAAGTCTGGGGGGATGAGAGCATGCTTCCAGGGGTGCTAGTATTTCCGGCAGTCTATTCGCCTGGAGCAGGTAAGGATCAGGGAGTTGAATCGACTAGAGCCTGCTTTGCTTTATGTGGCAAATGTGCATTATGGTTTAATTCGAGCGCTAGCTGCTAGTATTGGCTTCCTTGGGGTTCTCCAGGAGATCTCTTTGGTGGAGGAATAGGGCGGCTGATGCTTCATCCAAGTCAAGGCTCCATCAGCTCTCGGTTACTGGTCTTTGTCTTGTCCTTTCCCCCTCTGGTAGCCATTTGCTTCGCTTGGGGCTTTCGGATTGGCAGGCGCTGTCTTGTATGGAGCCGTATTTGTCCTGTTTTCAGTCACAAGGTGGTGATGCGCAAGGTCCCAGCTTTTTGGCCAAAGATGGTTTCGGTTGTTTCACGTCAACCAGGTGGTGTCTCTTCCAGTGTTTTCGGTGGAACAGAAGGATCAGTCGGGCGGTCGGTTGCTTCTTTTGGACGTTCGACGGGTGCTTAGGTAGTATCTCCGTAGAACAGCATTTTTCAGGAAGTCCGACAGGTTGTTTGTCGCCTTTGGAGGCCCGCGGAAGGGGGCGGCGGTGGCAGAGTCCTCAATTTCGCGGGGGCTTGAGGAGTTTTTGGCATCGGCCTACCTGTGGCAGGGTACGGTAGTTCCGGTTGGTTTTTGTGCGCATTCCCCAGGGCATCTTGGGCGGAGTCCAGTTGAGTGCTGGTCGGGGACGTTTGTAGGGCGGCGTCTTGGTCCTCACTGCCTTCCTTTGTGCGGCACTATCGGTTTGCTGTACAGGCGCAGCAGGCTGGACGTTTTGGGTCAGCAGTACTTCAGGCTTGGCTTTAGGGTCCCTCCCGTTGATATTCACGGCTCTGTTACGTCCTCTATGATTCCGGGACTGGACTAGAGGGACGCAAAGGAAGAGTAAATTAGACTTACCTGCTAATTGTCGTTCCTTAAGGAACTCTAGTCCAGTCCCGGACCCCTCCCAGTTTATTGCGTGGCGTGCAGCCTGAAGTTCAAAAAAATTAAATTATTTATTTATTTTATTTTATTTTTTTAAATAAATAAATACTTACGACGGCAGAGGACTTCGGAACTCTGTCCAATAGGGAGACGGAATGACACACAGGTTTTCGAAGAGTGTTTGTTTTTTTTCCGGGTATGAACGTGCACAAGGGAGTCACAGGGCGACCCTTTCTTTATGCATAGCAGTGCCCTGTCGGCTCTGGAGCGTGGTTATTCCGTCTTCAGGGGCTAGTTTTTTTTTTGTTGAGTTACGAGGACATCTAGTTCCTGGGCAGTTTTAACTACTTCTATTCTTTTATGCTTATTGCTGTACCTGCTTATTTGTTGTTCTGTTAAGTCTGCTTTGTCAATAGGTACTGGTGGAAAGGGGCGGAGTTTGCCTAGTTATACCAGTGACATCAAAGCGATGACATCTTTCAGTCTCCAAAGCTGCTGGAGGAGGTTGACAACTCTATGGTTCCGAGACTGGACTAGAGTTCCTTAAGGAACGACAATTAGCAGGTAAGTCTAATTTACTCTTCGGATGCGCAGTCTTCCAATTTATCAAGGTCCTCTTGCAATTTTCCACAGTCCTCATGGGTTTTAACAGCTTTGAATAATTTTGATTACCTCACTCGTTCCCATTTCCTGGTCATCTACGAATATGTTAAAAAGCAGCAGACCCAGCACAGATCCCTGGGGTACTCCACTATTCATCTTTCTCCATTGGGAAAACTGGCCCTTTAGCCCTACCCTCTGCTTTCTATCTTTTTAACCAGTTCCTTATCCACAATAGTAAAGTGCTTCCTATCCCATGACTTTTTAATTTTGCCAGAAGTCTCTGATGAGGGACCTTGTCAAAAGGCTTTCTGAAAATTCAGATACACTATATCAGGCATGTCCAACTTCGAACAGGTCGTGATCTACGTTTTCTAGCCAAAGGTCCTAGTGATCTACCACTATGAAAATTGTTTCAAATTAAATTTTAACCCAATAAAGTTGGAGGATTTCCCCCCCCCCCATTTTTAATGAACCTTCTGTCATTTACTTGGATGTGATCAGCTGTTAAGCAAATTAAGCAAAAACAAAACAGATGAAGATCCAGTAAGAACTGCGAGGGGAAATGGAAAGTACATTTTTTCTTAAAAGTTTTATTGAGTAATAACTTTCTTTAACTTTTATTGAGTAATTTTTGTTAAATTTAGGTTGAGTATTGATCCAGGCTGATCTTGCATAATCTTTAATATTTCGCTCTTGCTCATTAGTGAGACGTCTGAGCCTGCATTTCATCCACCAGCTTTTTGAAGTTGGGTGAATATTGCATGAGGGCCAGTCTCAGGGAATCATGGAGATGTTCATCTGTCATGTTGGAACGTTGTGTACTCTGTCATTTTCAGATGGGAAAACACAGATTCACACAAATAAGTTGAACCGAAACTGTGTACAGCTTCACTGCATCTTCTCAAGTTGGGAAATTTGTCTCTGGGCACTTGCTTCCAAAACGATTCTTGCTCAGCACGGGTCTTGAGAAAAATGTCATTTTTAAGGGTTAATGTTTCGTTTTCAAGAGATGGCTTGTTCAATGAATAATTTTTACTGATAGCTGCAGTTTCTTTAATATCCACATCTGCTTTGACTGGGTATGACAAGTACTCCAAAACTGTTCCAATTTTTTGGAAGTCACAGAATCTATTTTCAAATTCCTGGATAACAGAACAGTTCCTTATCGTTACTCCAGTTCAGTCCTCCACCTCCTGGGTAGTGCACCACCACCTCCTGCAGCATGGAGACTGGACAAGTCAAATTCGTGACATCACTGGATATATCCTGCTGCACTTCTCCCATCAGCCCCCAGTGTGTCCAGTCTCCATGCAGCAGGAGGACATATCCCTTCTTTCACTGCCTTTATTTCTTTTGTCGATTAAAAAAAAAAAATTGAAGAAAAGGAGAGTCAAGTTACTTTTTATGGTTGCTAATGCCTTCTCGTCCACAGGGTTTGCTGTGTGACGCTCGCAGAGGTACAGTCTCGGACCCCGTGGTTTGCAGGGGTCACTGCGTGCCCAACCACTCTGGAACAGGAGATTCAAGGTAAGGCTGGTGAGGAGCCTCAGAGCCCACCTATCCGTATGCGGCCCGTCTGGAAAGTCTTCAAGGGGTGGCCACTCCTGGGGCTCCAAAAGCAGGTGGGGTGGCCCTTGGGGTTTTTTAACCCAGACTTTCTTCTAATAATGCATCAAGTGCATTTCTTGCGATAGCAGGCAGACCCTTTACCGCTTGGGGCTGGGGGACAATTTTCAGCCTCAGAAAATCATACTAGTAGTCTAGGAAGGACTCTCAAGAGGGCCCGGGCTCTCGAGGATCAGCCCTTTGTTTCGGATTGGCCTGAGACAGAAGATGTAGAGTGCGGGCTTGAAGAACCCGAGGAAGGGGAGATCCCGGAGCCTGAGGATCAGGCGTGAATCTTAAAAGTATTCTGTAAAGTAGATTTCATCAGCATAATTCATGCCATCATAACCCCCCACTTTGACTTCGCTAATCTAATTTTATTGGGTATAACAAAACAAAACATTAAAAGAATTCAACTTGCCCAGAATGCAGCAGCTCGGATAATAACGAAAGTACACGCACATCAACATATAACACCAATACTAGAATCCCTTCACTGGCTGCCTATACAAAGTAGGATAGTATACAAAACATTGATAACCACATTTAAAACTCTAAACGACATGGCCCCAGTCACCCTAAGTAACCTAATCAGCAAAGAGCACTCAAAATCTACTCAAAAGGACAAACAAACTAAAAACTCCCAAAGACTTCATAAAAGCAAATAAACTCACAAACAATAGAGCTTTTTCTCATGCAGCTCCAACAATCTGGAATTCCCTCCCAGATGATCTAAGATTGCTAACCGAGATCATCGACTTCCGCAAAAAAGTGAAAACCTATCTCTTTTCTAAGCATTACAACAACTTCAATAGACATAGATAATGGCTAACCAGTTTTCATCTAACAAATCCCAAATGACCCACACATACAATTCTTCATAGCTGATACTGTACTTTGAATAACGCTTAAGCCCCACATAATGTGTATTTGTACATAATGTATATAGTTTACACTGTTCTATACTGTTCTGTATTAACACTAGTTGTTTATCTTATTGTTATTTGGTCATATGATGTTTTATGTAAAACAAACTCCGATTTGTTAACTGTTGTTTATTGTGAACCGCAACTGAACTATGGAAGATGCGGTATATAAATCATTGTTAAATAAATAAATAAATAGAGATTATGGCCCCCTTTTTGGAGTCTCTTCAAGTGTGTAACTGTTCTGCAATTCAGCCAGTGATTGAGGAGGGTATGGAAGACACTCTCATATAGGCAGTGCAACAAACTCAGGTTTTTTTTTTTCCTGTTCATTGTATAGTTGACCGGATGATCCAGGATGAATGGGATTTACCAGAAGCGGGTCTGCAGGGGGTTAGAGCAATGAATAGACTCTACCCCTTAGCAGATAAGGAGAAGTTCCAGTCTCCACGTATGGATGTGGCTGTGTCAGCGGACACAGACTACACCAATGGAAGACAGTGCGGCCTTGAAGGAGGCTCAAGACGTCAAGCTTCCATCTGTGGGGCTTGGGTGGTGAGGACTTGCCTCAGGTGGTATCAACGCTTACAGCAGCAGTCTCAGCTGCCACAGGAGGGCTTACTGGATATGACACAGCTCGAATCAGGTTCAGCATTTTTAGTGGATGTCCTCTATGATTTGATAAGGGTGTTGGCGAATAGTATGGCTTCTCTGGTAGCCGCTTGGCGCTATCTGTGGTTAAGAAGTTGGGCAGCGGATGGTTCTTCTAAGTTGCGGTTAGCAAGCTGCCGTTCAAAGGGATTGTTGTGTTTCGGTGTAGATCATTTCATTTTGGTTAGGGGCTTGGGAGTGTCCAAAGGCGGAAGGCTACCGGAGGACAAGCCCCTAAGTAAGGGAGACCCCTGCTGTTTTCACGTGGTCAGTTCAGGGACTTCAGGCGATTTCGATCTCAATTGGAAGGTTTTCAAAAGAGAAGATGTCCCTCGAGTGCAAGGAGTTCGTGGGTTGCTAGGCGCAGGTAGAGGATTCGCAGCTTCCTCTTCCACGGCTGGCAGAAAACCACAATGTAGTGAGGCGAGCCCAGGCAGAGAGTCCGCCAATAGGAGGGAGGCTACAGGAGTGCCTCCCAGCCTGGGTACAAATAACCTCCGTCCAATGGGGGGTTGGAGGTAATTCACGTAGGTTACTCTCTGGAATTTGCCCTTCTGTTCTTACTCATTTGTCCTTTCCCCTTGCAGAGGGCGGCAGAGAACGGTGCCAAAAAAAAAAAAGACGGGTCTCTGCATCCTATCCTGGACACCAAGGGAATAATTTGCTGTCTGCAGGTGTCTCATTTCGAATGGAAACCTCATGATCGGTAATAGTGGCAGTCCGGCAAGGGGAGTTCTTGACCTCCCTCGATCTTTCCGAGGCGTATTTGCACATCCCTATCAGAGCAGCTCATCATCAGTTTCTAAGGTTCACTATTCCGTGGGGGGCGTTTTCAGTTTCAAGTCTTGTCCTTTGGTTTAGCAACGACTATGTGCTCTTTCACCAAGGTGGTGATGGTGGTGGCAGCGGTGCTGCGAAAAGAAGGAATTTTGGTGCACCCGTCCCTTGACGACTGGTTGATTCGGGCGAAGTCCGAGACAGAGTGTGTACAAGTTACAAACAAGGTAGTAGAGTTTCTTCAAAGTCTCGGCTGGGTGGTCAATGCGGCCAGGAGCAGGTTGATTTAGTCCCAGGTCCTGGAATACTTGGGAATGTGATTTGTTCCTCTTTGGGGAGCAGTGTTATCTCCAGGAACAAGCAGGAATGAGTCTTCACATATGGGTACGTCGGTACAGACTGAGTCTGTGCGGGAACGCTTCCCAGCGTCCATTCAAGAGCTTTTGGAAGCATCCCAGCACGCCTGCGTGCTACCTTCCCGCCTTTCCCAACTGCCTCTCCTCAGTTTTCATTTTTCTGCGGAGCCGGCAGGACGTCGTCCTGTCACCGCAGAAAATTCTTGTTTTATTTCTTTAGTTTTCTTGTGGTCGCGGCTGTCTTCCTGACGCCACCGGTACTGCCGGTGTTTTGTTTTCTTTTCTTGTAAAATCTTCCTTTTCCACGGGATATTTTTTCTTCTTAGTGTCCCACGGTCTCTTAGGCCTTTTAGGCCTCTTCTTTTTCCTTCATGGAACCGCCAGACACTTTCTCCAAGAAATGTTTGGACTGTGGCGGTACAACTTTATTTTTAGACCCTCGAAGTCGGTGTCTAACCTTCTTGGGTCCTGATAACAGTTTGGTGAGAAGGTCTTCAACATCGAGGTTCCCTCGATACACAGTTGCCCTCCAACTTCGGGGCACCGTTCCCTTCTTCCACACAGGATCAGGTAACCCACAAACAGTCTGTTAAGACTAGCCAGTCCTCGAGTGGTAGGTCTCATGCACAGCATGTAGACGGCTCCGGCCTGGCCCTCGAGGGCCCACTGGCTTCAAAACCCCGGCGGGAGTATTCGGTCTCCAAAGCCTATAAGGGGTTTCAGGTGGTTCCTGGGGTTCACCCCCCACAGAACATATCTAAGCTGTGTACGGTGGTGGCATCCGCTTCGAGCGGTACCGATAACCCGGCATCGGCACTGGTGTTGGATGAAACACTCCTCACCAGGGATAGTCTGGCATCCTCGGTGCCTTTGGGACCGGTGGATATTCTCCAGATTCTCTTTCCATTACACAGGTACACTACCAAAAAACTGCCTCCAGTTTTGCAACTGATTCCTATAGATTTTGGGGTGCTGAATCCAGGAAAAATAGCCAAAATGTTCCATCACGTCACGTTTTCTTGCAAAATTAGATTTCTTACCCATATAAGGAATGTTCACATAATTTCTTTTTAGCCGACTGCAGTTTATTTTCTTGGCCCAAAATAGAGGTTGTAATGGTTAACTAACTAGAAACACTCCCTCATGATATTTTAGAGTGTTTTGTATTCATTTTATACATTAACAGGACAATTGGGAGGCGGGGGGCTAAATCCAGTACTTGCACTGGCGCATGTTCTTTCCTGTTCGCCTCGCCTCGTTCGCTCGCTCAAACACGGTGGTTGCGACATGAACGTTCCTGTCAAATTTCAGTTTCTTGCAAGTTCATTATTACCTTTTGTTTGCTCAGTCGTAATCCAGCTTTATTCCGAAGTGGTTCACTACAGTTGTAGTTTGCAGTGCTGTGTATTTGTGATGGCTCACAGAGCCAGAGGTTGCGTCAACTCTCCGGACAGTTTTTGTTTTATTTGTGGGGAATATACCGTGAAAAAGCGGCAGAGGAACATTTCCGCATTTATTAAAGTATATTTCGCCTATTTCGGTTTGAAGTTAGGCGATCAAGACAAACCGTGGGCTCCTCACAAAGTGTGCAAGACATGTGAGGAAGATCTACGCTTATGGATGAAAGGTAAAAAACAAGCATTTTGTTTCGGAATACCTATGATGTGGCGTGAACAAAGAGACCACAGCAGTGACTGCTATTTTTGCTCTTGCATTGTGAAGGGATACAACTTAAAAAATAAGAACGTAATAAGTTACCCCAACCTTCCCTCAGCAATTAGGCCTATGCCTCATAGCAACGAAGTACCTGTGCCTGAACCACCAAAATCTTTGGATCATATTTGTGTGGACGGTTCTGATCATGATGAAACTCATCAGATGGCTTTTCCCGATGAGTCCAGTACTTCCGAGTTTGAAACTGAACCAGATCCGAAACCTGAACTTTTCTCTCAAGCTGAATTGAATGATTTAGTCCGGGATTTAGGACTCCCAAAAGATGCTGCCCAACTGCTAGGTTCTCGGCTTAAACAGAAAAATCTATTGTCACCAGGAACAACTTTTTATTGGTACCGCAACCGCGAGACACAATTTTTGAAGTATTTCAGCAAAGAGGAAGATTTGGTATTTTGCAACGATATATACGGAGTGATGGAAAAGTTTAAACTCAAGTATGATCCTGCTGAATGGCAGCTGTTCATTGATTCGTCAAAAGACAGCATAAAAGGTGGTGGTCTTCATAATGGCAACACATTCGCTTCAGTTCCTATTGCTCACTCTGTTATTCTCCAAGAAAAATACGAGAATTTGGCCCTGATTCTTCAGAAGATTCGTTATGATGAGCATAAGTGGATGATTTGTGGAGACTTTAAAATTCTATCCATGCAATTAGGGCAGCAATCCGGTTTCACCAAATATCCCTGCTTCCTTTGCTTGTGGGATAGCCGGGCCCGCGACCTACACTGGGGGAAAAAAGACTGGCCAATTCGGGAGTATTTGAGACCCGGTGAGAAAAATGTTCTTCATGAGAGCTTGGTACCTCGTGATAAAATTCTATTACCACCTCTCCACATTAAGTTGGGTCTCATTAAGCAATTCATCAAGTCCCTTCCAAAAGATGGTGAGTGCTTTCGGTACCTTTGCTCAAAGTTCCCCCGACTTTCTGAAGCAAAGCTAAAGGAAGGAGTGTTTGTTGGCCCTGATATAAGGAAACTCATTTCAGATAGAGCATTCGCTGAAACGATGTCTGAGAAGGAAAAAGAAGCCTGGGATTCCTTCAAGGATGTTCTCAAATTCTTGGGGAACAGGCGGGATGAGAACTATAAGGATATTGTTGCCAGGATGCTCAATGCCTTCAAAGAACAAGGCTGTAACATGAGCCTGAAAGTCCATTTCTTGCACTCCCATGTGAACTACTTTCCCGAAAACTTGGGGGCGTACAGTGAAGAACAAGGTGAAAGGTTTCACCAGGACATCAAGGACGCAGAGAGAAGGTACCAAGGAAGATGGAACACCACTATGATGGCTGATTTCTGCTGGTTGCTGCTGTGGGAAACCCGAGATGAAAAATACGCCAAGCAGCGCACCAAGAGAAGCATTCGGGGGAAGAAGAAACGGGCCCACCAGGAGATTGATTGACCCAAGAATGACTTTAAAATCTAAACTGTTGACAAATATCGTGTTTTTACTAAACTTTGAAATAAAAATTTGCTAGTTATTACCACAGTGTCGGATCTCATTTATTAGAATTTTATTTTCACACCATCAGGTGTTTTGTCTTCATGTATTGCAATGGTGCGGTTTGCGTTTTCTATTCTTACATACATACCTGTACAACATTTTTTGCACATTTCTTTGCTTTGCTTTGTGTCTAACCTCGCTCTTATATGCTCAATGTTTGTGCACATGTATGTGGCTGTTTTAAGTGCAGACAATTTTGCTATCATCACAGTGTGTTTTGTTGACATTACTCTATTCTTATGTGCTGCCTTGTTACAATTTTCTTTATTCTTATTTGAATAACTACTAAACAATTAGTATAAAGAATTCATCCAAGAAACTTTTATCTCGATTGCACTCAATCTGAAACGTTCACCTCAAACTGCTAACCCAATGTAGCAAAAAATCTGTACGTGATGGAGCAAATTGGTTACCAGATTTGGATTCAGTGCACCAAAAAACGTAAAAATCAATCGAAACATTAGAGGCAGTTTAAAAAAAAAATTGTTTAGTGTACCTGTGTTATCGGTTCCAACACCGATACTACCACCGACGTCGGTTCCCTCCAGACGTGCATCGATAGCCTCGCTTCCTTCGATGCCGAGTCTGGAATCGATCTCCAGTCTGGAGGACTGGGTACCGACTCGCCTTGGTACCGGCGCTCCGCGGTACTGAAGGCTCGGTTCCGATGATTCAGATCCGCAACTCTCGGTTCCCCTGAGACCGATTGAGTTGCCACTGGTTGACCTTCCTTCACTGGTATCAGAAATGGTACCGAAGTCGGTACCACTGTCCTCATTACCCTTACGGTCAGTGCCTTCCATGCTTCGCTTATCAGGCTCTCTGCCCTCGATGCCGAGTTTGGAATCGATCTCTAGTCTAGAAGACTGGGTACCAATAGGTTTTGGTACCGACACCAATCGATACCGGTGCTTCGGTACCGAGGATAGTGGCCGGAGGTTTTCGGTTACCTTGGTACCGATTGAACTGTCACCGATGACTGCTCCGATGTCTTTGTCGGGCTCGACTCCGACATCGTTACCGGTATCCACAGCATCGTGGCCAGCTCCTGCCATGCTTCTTTCAACAGGATCACTCCATTCTATACCAAGCTTGGAGTCGATACCTGACATGGACAATGTGGTAAGGACGGTTGCTGCTCCTGACAGCCAGTACCAGCAACCATCCCTTAAGCATTCCACACTGCACTCTGCAGGATCTTCTCTTCCTATATATTTGGATAACTCTGTGGGTGCTCAGGCTAGTTCTTTAGATCTAACCTGTCCAAGGGAGATTCCTGTTTGGGATCCCTCTTTTCAGAGTTTCCTCCTGGATATAGCAAGATCTCTTGCCATTCCTATTCCAGGACATGATCCTGCACAAGGCTCTGTTTCTGCCAAAGCATCATTCCTTGCAGTATTTCCTTCTAGGAATGTGGGAAACACCTTTAAGGGTACCCCCACCTCCCAGGGCAACTGATCTCTTATATCAGGTGCCCCCCTTCTCCAGGGTTTCAAAAGACTCAACTTCCTCCTCATTCCATAGTAGTGGAATCAGCAATGAGGCGGGTAAAGAGTAAGAAAAAGCACTCTTCTTATCCGCCAGGTCGTGAGTCTAAGACACTAGATGCCTTTGGACGTCAAATCTTCCAGACATCTATGCTTTCTGCAAGAATTCTCTCATATATCTTTTATATGAGTCTTTCTCTTGAGGAGGTCACAAAGCAGTTACATCTTTTGACTCCTTTCCTTCCAGATTCCAGGAGTACAGACTATTCCTCACTGCTTAAGCATATCCAGAATATCTCTTGGTTTCTTTCTCGTGCTTCCCTAGACTCTTTTGAGTCTGTTAGCAGGACTTCTGCTATAGCTATAGGGGCACGTCATAGAGCCTGGCTCCAAGCTTCAGACTTGGACAAATGGGCACAACAACGGCTGGGACATACTCCTTGCACTGGAGAAAATCTTTTCAACAAGGAGTCTTTACGTCAGGTTACTCAGTTGTCCACTAATTTACCTGTTCCTAAGGGTTGTTCTACACCACCTTCTGTCCCAGTAGGTAGGAAATGTCCTACCAAACTTTCTTCCCACAGGAGAAGAAGCTTTTATTCCTCGCCCATCATACAGATGTTCCCCAACAGGGGAGGCATCGTCCTGGTCTGAAGAATCCAACCTCTCACCAGGCTCAGCAAACCCAACACCTGCAGGGTTTCTGATCAATCATCAGATGCTTGTGACTCTTGGGGTTAGAATCTACATTGCTTCTTCTCAATAGAGGCAATCCACTGCTTCATTCTAACCCCTACACATGGATCTCTTTCCAAAAGACATCCATTTTTTCTATATTCTATGAGCTGTCACGATGTTCATGCCTATAGGTCACAGGTTGCTCCTCTTTTTCCTGCTAGGGAAAGAGGTCTAACCACTATCAAATGAGTTCCTGTGCCAGCATGTATTTTTCCTTTCTATAGACTTCCTACTTTGTTAGTCTTCTTCAGCTCCATTCTCTTTACCCTCTTACCAAGTTTTTCCTCTGTAAGAGCGGAATTACTTACTGGGAGGCTTTTTTCTTCAGCCTCTCTACTTTTCTCACTTTCCAGTGTGGAGTTTTCCTCTGAGTTACCTCCTTTATTTCAATCTTGCTTTGAGGCAGCTTATCAGACATGTCCAGAGTTTCCTACTCCTGTCTGTTCTTTCTGTTTTGAACAGTAAGATTCTTTCTGCTGTCTTGCTAGCAGCTGCCTATGCAGGAACCTTAATGTTTGGACCACTGGTTCTTATCCACAAACAACCAGATTTGTCCTCCACTAACATTCTCTCTAGCCTTAGTAGTGGCTCCAAGTCAGTGCTTCATCTCTCTTGGAGATTATCTCACTACAAGCTTTCTGCATTGTCTTCTATTTCTGCCATCTCCATTCTCCTGGGTTTGGCAGCATAGTTGGCAGAGATACTGGCTCTCTAGCAGCCAGTTCTATCTCCTCATTCTCCTGCATCATGCTCTCTGCAATTTACAGAGAAGCTTTCCACTATGGGCCCTTGCTAGAGAGCATGGTTTTTTTTTTTCTCCAACAGCTATCCTAGCTGGTTAGAAAAGGCTTTTCAGTCATGTCTCCCATGACTAGAAGGTTCTCCCTTCTTTTACTGTCTCCTTTTTGATATAAAGGACATAGGCCTTCTCTTACATGAAAGCTCAAGGAGTTGCCAGTTCCCTGCTTTGGTCCATAGCATTCCCAATCGGGGATATGCTCGTCCTCATGGTAAGAACGCATGATACTTTTGCCCTTAAGCAGGTCAACATGGTATCTCATCTCTAGGCGTCTTCTGTCTACTTACCATGCTAGAGTCCTGGAAGTCTCGAGACTTGCTGGCTACACATTGATATTATCCTCTGTTTTTCACGTAACAGTCCTGGTTATTTTTCACTAGCTAGCATTTTTGCAGATCATGACCAGGAGGAAAAGATTCTCTATATGTCTTCTCAAGTAGGTTCCACCTTGTTATTAGATGAATCTTTCCTCTCCACATATCCTATGTGAATACCATGCTGTAGGCATATCTCTATCTGTTTAATTGCAGACACCCATATGTAGGCCTACATATCCATATTTATTTTTTGTGTGTATTTTGTGCCCTTCCATATCTCACTATAGATAGATACATATATTCTTATATGTCTATGTATCTGTGTCGAGATTTTATTATAGATAGATATGTATCCACATACTTATCTATCTCACTGTCTATCCTCATATAGCTATATGATTCTGACAGAGGGGTTTTACCCATACCTATGCTATCTAGCAGGTTTGGGGTTCTACACACACAACCACTCCTGTGGTAGTCAACAATTTTTATACCATAACCTATGGGTTTAGGTACCTCTGAAGCTCTCCCTACTCCAATATCTCTCCTAGCTTACCCCAGTTAGGAGAGACATTGTGGATCTTCAGTTAATCACAGGCTTAACGCCTCAGGCATTTGTCCTCTTTTGGGATACAAGGGGTTCCCATACCCTTTCTCCCCACAAGGACTTTGCCTGTTTGTCCAAATCGGTTAGCTTTTCTCTTTTTGCTCCTAAGAGTGAGCCACTCTGCCGCCAAAAGAGTTAAGTTTTTGTCTTAAAGCCTTCCGCTGAAGGCCCACCGTTTTTGTACTACCCCAGTTTTTCCTACTTGGGTTACCTGTTACCTTTCAGGATTCTGACCTCCACTGTTTTTCCCACAGGTTTATTACCTCCACTTAGTGAGGTCCTCTTCAAGGTTCCTCTACTGGGTTTCCCAGTAGATCCATGAACCTCTATACTTCTGTGAAATCCTGTCAGGGGAGGTCCATATTGCAATCTTCTTTGCAATATCATTGATTACAATCATCATCCACACATGGACGACTTCTCTGCAGTCCTATGCTAGGTTAGCTGTTCCACAGCATCCTTCTTTTCTCAACTCCTACCCTCCATCCTCAGGATGCCTGGTGTTCTGGGAGATAGCATGTTCCAACCTATGACATGCTGGGACTCCAGGCATCTCAGCTTGGGAGTCCCCATATGTGAAGACTCATTCCTGCTTGTTCCTGGAGATAGCACAGTTACTTACCTGTAACAGGTGATCTCTGGAAACAGCAGGAATAAGTCTTCACAACCCACCCACCTCCCCAGGAGTTGTATCTCTATCTTTCCTTTCCTTTCCTCTCTCTCTTTGTCTCGGCTTTAAAACTTAACTGAGGAGAGGCAGTTGGGAAAGGTGGGAAGGCAGCACGCAGGCGTGCTGGGATGCTTCCAAAAGCTCTTGATTGGATGCTGGGAAGCGTTCCCGCGCAGACTCCGTCGGTACTGACGTACCCATATCTGAAGACTTATTCCTGCTGTTTCCAGAGATCACCTGTTACAGGTAAGTAACTGCTTTCTGCTGGGTCGACGGGCCCTGGCTCTTTGGCAGTTTGTGTGCAAGCTTTTAACGACTCCAGCTATGTCAGCCGGGTCTTATTTTTGTGTGCTGGGGATAATGGTGGCGGCGCTAGAGGTAGTACCGTGGGCCAGAGTTCACATGCGTTTGTTACAGAGGTCGCTGCTTTGGCGCTGGTCACACCATAACGATTCTCTGAACAAACGTCTGCCCTGTCCATTGCGATCAGGCAGTTCCTTCAGGGGTGGCTTTGCCCAGGCAATCTGGTGGCAGGCAGGCCACGAACATCCACAGTGGCTTCCAATGTTGTCAGATGCAAGCGCACTGCAGTGAGCTGTTGGGGAGCGCACTGCAGTGAGCTGTTGGGGAGCGCACTGCAGAGAGCGTAAGTTGGGGAGCGCACTGCAGAGAGCTGTTCACACATGAAACTTGGTACAACCAGGTGGTCAGTGGTTTAAAAACCGTCTGGAACTGCGAGCAGTGCTTCTAGCTCTTCAAGCATTCGAGGCCACGGTGAAAGGTCGAGTGGTGCGAGTCCTGTTGGACAGTTCCGCGACAATAACCTACCTCAATCGGCAGGGCAGTACAGGAAGCGCAGCCATGGAGGTAGATGCAGGGGCTCTGTTCTCCTGGGTGGAGACTTGCCTACAGGCAATCTCTGCAGTGATCATTGCGGGATCAGACAATGTGATGGCAGATCTTCTCCGCAGAGTCCGGGTGAGTGCCGGAGAGTGGCAGCTTCATCCGGAGGTATTTGCACAGATAGTACGCAGGTGGGGTCCTCCGATCATGGATCTCAGGGCGACGTTTCAGTCGGCCAAGGCGAGTCGTTTTTACAGCAGAAGGCGAGAAAAAATAAATATTGCTGGAAGGGATAGCTGCCCTGATGCAAATTTGGCCTTCTCCCGGTCTACTCTGTTTCCCCCCCGGGGGCGCTCATAGGACGAGTAGTGCAGCTCTTCGTAGCTCATTGTGGAAGAGTAGTGTTAGTGGCTCCAGATCGGCCGAGATGCCCGTGGTATGCCGACCTGGTTCGGCTTCTCGACGGGGAGCCTTAGCGATTTCTGACGACAACAAGCCTTCTAATTCGGGGTCTGCTTTGAATGTCTCAGGTGGATCGGTCCTCGCTTACGGCTTGGCCATTGAAAGGGCGAAGTTAAGAAGAAAAGATTACTCTGGTGCGGTAATTGCAACCCTGCTTCAAGCCAGAAAGAGGTCCACTTCCCTGGCGTAGGTGCGATTATGGTGTATATTTGAGGATTGGTGCTCTCAGCGGCAGGTCTGGGCTTCCACGGTTTCTGTGCCTATGGTATTAAGTTCCTTATCGTTCCTCCAGTTCAGTCCTCTACCTCTGGGTTGTCAGCCTCCTCCTGCAGCTTGGAGACTGGTACGTCAGAATCATGACATCACTGGATATAGCCTGCTGATCTCTCTCTCCCTCCAGTGTGACCAGTCTCCATGCAGCAGGAGGACGTAGTGAGCTTGATAGGGGCTCCCTGGAGAAACGAATAAGGAGCTTTAGGTGGGCTAGCTGATTAGGTTTAGAGGAAATTGAGTTTAAAATAAAAATAAATAATAAGACAAACGGAGCCTGATAATTCTTAGGCTACTTCTAAAGGGGTACTAATTCCTTTAAAAAGCTTAGTGCAGGGCAGGCTGATTTTCTCATTCCCGGACTGTCAGAGAAAGGTAGGAGAAAAGCAGTCACAGGCCATTTCTTTCCCTTTCAATTGGAGCCATTCTTTCCAAAAGCGGGCAAAGTTCTCTCCCCCAGGACTTTCGGGGGAGAGCCCTTTGGTGACAGGCTGCCTGATCCGGACCACGATCCTGTGGTCCAGTGGAGACGTGGCTTCGCTGCTTCACAAACAACCGTGTTTGCTCTGCAGTCAATCTACAGCCTCGGGGTCCTCAGCGCAGACCTGGTTGGTCAGCTATAACCGGCGGTAGGCTGCGTTTCAGCTGGGGAAGCTTGTTATGAGCACGGCGAGCTGTTTTCGCGCCTCTTTTTAGTGCCCTGCAGTTCCCGGCGGCCATTTTAAGTGGCGCGGTGGAACCGCATGGCCACCGGACGAAAGCCCTAGTCTTTAGCGGGCCCTTCAATAATCACCGCCGGACTCTGCTGGGCCTCGGGGGGTTTCACGGAAAGTTTGTGGTGAAGGGGGGAGCCCTTGCTTCATCGGCACAGAGCAAGCTGCTGCCCTTTAGGCTTTTATTTCTTTCTTTCCTTGTTGGGAGCACGGCAGCTTGGCTCTGGATTTGCATTGGGATGGCCTCCAGACCGCAGTGCATTGTATGTGGGACGCGAAGGGGTACAGTGGCGGACTCGGGTCTGTTGTGGCTGTGCTGCCTTGTCATCCACTGTTGAACAGCAAATGGTGAGTCAGGAGATTCCGGAGGCGCAGGGGGAGCCGACGGGAGCGGTGCCTGCGGTTTCTCAGAGCCCGGGGCAAGATGTGGCATCAGGAGCTAGCTAGCTTGTCAGGGACCCAGGGGGTGTCACCAGCAGTGGAGCGCACGGAGTTTAGCCCGGAATTTGTTTTGTTGTTGCACCAGGCGTTTTGTCTACAGCGTCAGGGTCGTTTGCCCGGCGCTTTGCCGATTCCCGGTGTTTCCCAGCCTCTGGAGCCCAGGGCAGGGGTTGGGGTGGAACCGGTGGCTGCCAAGAAGACGAGGATTCAGGCGTCCACGTCTGAGGAGGTGGCTTGGAATGTTGAGGAGGATCTTGATTGGGAGCAAGATGAGATGGCTCCCGATCTCGAGGATGGAGAGATTCCAGAGCCGGAGGATCAAGCCAAGATCATTAGATTGTTCCATAGGGAGGAACTCTCGGCGTTAATCGCAGAGGTGCTGCAGGTGTTGAATCTCTCCTCGCCAGTTGCTGTGGAGGAGGAGATTGAAGACCCAGTTATCCAGGCGGTCCAGCAGTCACAGGTAGTGTTCCCAATGCATAGAGTAGTGGACAAAATGATCCAGGAGGAATGGGATAGGCCGGAAACGGGTCTGCGTGGCATACGGACCATGAATAGGCTCTATCCCTTGGTTGAGAAGGATCGGGAACGGTTTAAGGTGCCACGGGTGGATGCGGTGGTTTCAGCCGTTACCAAGAAGACTACCATCCCGGTGGAGGGTAGTGCAGCTTTAAAGGATTCCCAGGATAGGAAAGTGGATAGTTTATTGAAACAGACCTTTGAAGTGGATTCGCTGTCGCTTCAAGCTTCCATATGCGGAGCTTGGGTGGCCAGAGCATGTTTGCGTTGGGTGCAACGGCTGAGGCAGTCCGCAGACTTGGATCTGGAGGGACTCAAGCAGCTGGATCGTCTAGAGTCCGGAACGGCCTATCTTGCTGACGTGCACTATGACTTGATCAGGGCCCTAGCTAATAGTACGGCATCCGTGGTGGCTGCTCACAGCTCGGTGTGGTTGTGGAATTGGGCAGCGGATGGTTCCTCGAAGTCTCGCCTCGGCAAACTGCCTTTTAAGGGCGGTCTACTTTTTGGAGACGATCTGGACAAGTTAGTAAAGGATCTCGGGGAGTCCAAAGGGGGTAGGCTTCCTGAGGATAAGCCGAAGCAAGGCAAGCCGAGTCAAGCTTATAGAGGTCAGTTTCGGGGCTTCTGCAGATTTCGTTCCTCACGGTTCACCTCTTCGCAGAGGGGTCGGTTCCCGGCTCGTGCTCAGGGGTTTCATGGTTTCCGAGGAGCTAGTAGAGGTTTCGCGTCTGGCGGTTCTCCCGTGGCTCGCAAGTCGCAATGAGATGGGGGGGGGTCCTGCCGGGGGGGCCTCCCATAGGGGGACGTCTCCGGGAGTTTCTTCCGGCTTGGACCCTTATCACCTCTGACCGTTGGGTGTTAATTCAGCAGGGCTATGCGCTCGAGCTGGATTGTCCAGTGTGGGATTCCTTCGTCATGTCCCCTTGCAGGAGCGCTTCAAAGGTCATGGCCATTCACAGTACCTTAGATCGCCTTCTTCAGTTAGGGGCGGTGATCGAGGTGCCCAAAGCAGAGTACGGCACAGGTCGGTACTCCATTTATTTCGTGGTGCCAAAGAAGGGCGGAACGTTAAGGCCCATTTTAGACCTGAAAGCAGTCAATCATTGCCTCAGAGTGCCGCACTTTCGGATGGAAACCTTGCGATCCGTCATCGTGGCAGTGCGCCAAGGGGAGTATTTGACGTCTTTCGACTTTACAGAGGCGTACTTGCACATACCTATTCGCACAGCCCATCAGAAATTTCTGCGGTTCGCTTTCTTTTGGGGTCATTATCAGTTCCAAGCGTTGCCCTTTGGTTTGGCGACGGCGCTGCGAACCTTCACAAAAATTATGGTGGTGGTGGCGGCGGTGGCGTTGCGCAAGGAAGGCATTCTAGTACATCCGTATCTCGACGATTGGTTTATTTATTTATTTACATTCTCTTATATACCGCGCTATTCTGCATCAGCGCGGTTTACATTGAACAAACTGACATTACATTGAACAGGGCATTATAACTTGGAGAAAACTATTTTACAGGGAACATGGGCTATGGAGGGTTAAGTGGCTTGCCCAAGACCACAAGGAGCACCTGTGGGACTAGAAACCCCAGTCCTTCCAGTGCCAAGTCCGAATCGGAGAGCGTTCGCGTGACGGCCAGAGTGGTAGAGTTCTTACAGAGTCTGGGTTGGGTGGTCAATCCAGCCAAGAGTCGTCTGCAGCCTTCTCAGGACATAGAATACCTAGGGGTGTGCTTCGACACTCGGCAGGGTTTCGTGTTCCTACCGCAGAGCCGCACTCAGGTCTCTGGTCTGGAAGTTCCGGTCGGTCATGGCTCCGTCGGCGTGGTCTTACTTGCAGGTGTTGGGAACAATGGCGGCGACCTTGGAGGTGGTGCCGTGGGCCAGGTTTCATATGCGTCCGTTACAAAGGGCACTCCTGTGGCATTGGTCGCATCAGAACGATTCCTTGAGCAAGTGTCTGCCTTGCCCTTGGAAGGTCTGACAGTCACTCCGGTGGTGGCTGCGGGAGTCTTCCTTGGCGACCGACATGCCCCTAGAACAGCCACAGTGGCTCCCGTTATTGATGGATGCCAGTCTGACGGGGTGGGGTGCCCACTGCCAGAACAGGTTTGCGCAGAGGGTTTGGGCACCCCAAGAGAGGTCTTGGTCGATAAATTGGCTGGAGCTTCGGGCAGTGATGCGAGCGCTACAAACGTTTGAGGACTTGGTCCTGGGCCGTCTGGTTCGGGTGCTGTCGGACAATTCGGCGATGGTGGCATACATAAACCACCAAGGCGGCACGGGAAGTGCCGCAATGGAGGAGGAAGCGGATCTGTTACTCGCATGGGTAGAAAGGCGGTTGACGGCGTTTTCGGCAGCGCACATAGTGGAAAAGGAGAATGTCCAGGTGGATTTTCTCAGCAGAGTGCAGGTAGATGCGGGGGAGTGGGAGCTTCATCCCGACGTGTTTGCACTGATAGTGAGTCGCTGGGGAATGCCGGTAATGGATTTGATGGCGACCTTTCAGTCGGTGAAAGTTGGCCGGTTTTTCAGCAGAAGGAGAGAGCACATGTCCGAGGGCATCGACGCGCTGTTGCAGCAGTGGCCAGCCTCGGGACTCCTGTACATCTTCCCTCCGTGGGCGTTAATAGGCCGAGTGGTTCAGAGAATCGGGGCTCACCCGGGAAGGGTGCGCCGGACTGGCCGCGACGTCCGTGGTATGTGGATCTCGTGCATCTCTTAGACGGCACACCGTGCCGGTTGCCGATAAGGGCAGATCTGTTGCTTCAGGGTCTGCTTTTCATGCCCCAAGTGGATCGGTTCTCGCTTAGGGTATGGCCATTGAAAGGGCCCGGTTGAAGAAAAAAGGTTATTCGGCGGCGGTAGTATCTACGCTGCTTCGGGCGAGGAAGCAGTCCACCTCATTAGCGTATGTGCGGATATGGCATATCTTTGAGGATTGGTGCTTCCGACATCAACTTCGGGCGGTGACGGTGGCCATGCCTTCTATCTTAGAGTTTCTGCAGGATGGTTTTGAGAGAGGCCTGGCGGCTAGTTCTTTGCGCGTTCAGTTCGCAGCCCTCGCCTGTTTCCGTGGTAAGGTGCAGGGGCGGTCGTTAGGTACGCACCCAGATGTGATCCGTTTCTTGAAGGCAGTTTCCTGGTTGCGGCCGTCGCGCAGGGTGGTCCCGCCTTGGGATCTCAATCTTGTGTTGACGGCGTTATCAGGGCCTCCCTTTTGAGCCGTTGCATCGAGCTTCAGTGAAAGATTTAACTTTGCAGACAGTTTTTCTAGTGGCGATCTGTTCGGCTCGGTGCGTTTCGGAGTTGCAAGCCTCTTCGTGTAGGGAACCGTACTTGTCATTTTCAAGGGAAAAAGTGGTGCTGCGTCCAGTTCCTTCCTTTCTACCTAAGGTAGTGTCTCCCTTTCATTTGAACCAAGTGGTGTGTCTACCTGTTCTCGGTTCTTTGGAGGGTGCCGATCGTGATCGGGGGTTACGTCGGTTGGATGTTAAAAGAACGTTGCGAAGGTATTTGCAGGCTACGGAGGTGTTTCGCAAATCGGATCATTTGTTTGTACTGTTTGGAGGTGTCCGCAAAGGAGAGGCGGCATCTAAGGCTTCGATTGCCCGGTGGCTCAGAGGCTATAGCGTCCGCTTATCTGCTTCAAGGTCGGTCAGTGCCTGAGGGCTTGCGAGCGCATTCCACCAGAGCGCAGGCCTGTTCCTGGGCGGAGCACAGTTTGGTGCCGCCAGGGGAGATCTGTCGAGCGGCGACATGGTAGTCTCGTCATACTTTCACTAAGCATTACCGTCTGGATCTAGCGGAGGCTCGGTTCGGTTCGGTGGTATTGCGAGCCAGATGGCGGGGTCCCTCCCATGATGACTGCTCTGGTACATCCCAGAGGTAGAGGACTGAACTGGAGGAACGATAAGGAAATGATAATTACACTTACCTGGTAATTGTAGTTACTTGAGTGACGACAGTTCAGTCCTCCATCCCTCCCAGTCTTTTCCACAGGTGGAGTGCTAAAGGGGGGCGTAAGTCCGTTCTTACAGGTAGATGTAATTCGCTGTGCTTCATTTTTATTTTCACTTTTTGATACGCCGCAGTTTATCTGGCAGTAATGGAGTATGAAAGTCTAGCCGACTATTATAGTATTTAACCCTTATGGGCTAGTGAAGTTTAGGGTTTGATTATTGATGTTAGCTACTTATTTGTTGCTCCTTTGAGTCTGCTTTGTTAATAGTTCACACTGGAGGGAGAGAGAGAGAGAGATCAGCAGGCTATATCCAGTGATGTCATGATTCTGACGTACCAGTCTCCAAGCTGCAGGAGGAGGTTGACAACCCAGAGGTAGAGGACTGAACTCTCGTCACTCAAGGAACTACAATTACCAGGTAAGTGTAATTATCATTTTCTTGCATGACCGTTTTGATAAGGGTCTAGTATCCAGTTCCTTAAGGGTTCAGCTCGCGGCTCTGTCTTGCTATAGGGACAAAGTCCAGGGAGTGGCTTTAGGCTCACAAGTCGATGTGGTGTGTTTTCTAAAAGTGGGGTCTAGGCTATGTCCATCTCGCAGAGTAATGGTGCCTCCCCAGGACCTCAATTGGGTCTTAGGGGCGTTATCTAGGGAATCTTTTGAGCTTTTGCATTGCGCTTCAGTCAAGGATTTATCCTTAAACAGTGTTTTCAGTGGTCATCTGTCCGGCAAGGTGAGTTTCGGCGCTCCAGGCGTTATCCTGCCAAGAGCTGTCTTTGTCCCTTTCTAGGGAAAAGGTAGTATTGCAGCTGGTACCATCGTTTTTGCCAAAGGTAGTTTCTCCTTTTCACGTGAATCAGTCAGTTTCATTGCCAGTACTGGGAGCGTCAGAGGAGAATGTCTCAGACCCATGTCCATGTCGTTTGGACATAAAGAAGGTTTTGCGTCAATATTGAAGGTCTCAGACTCTTCGTAAGTCAGAACGCCTATTTGTTCTGTTTGGAGGTCCCTGTAAGGGGGATGTGGCGGCTAAAGCGTCAATTTCCAGATGGTTCAGAGAAGCAATAGCGTCAGCATGTATCTTGCAAGGCTGTCGGGTGCCGGCAGAGCTATGGGCTCACCCTACTAGAGAGCAAGCGATGTCTTGGGCGGAGCACAGTTTGGTTCCACCAGTGGAGATTTGCAGAGTGGCCATTTGGTCGTTTTCTTCACACTTTCAGTGAACACTATCGCCTGGAGGTTCAGGCAGCGAACGATGCCTGTTTCGGGTCGGTGGTGTTGCGATCTGGGAGAAATGATCCCTCCCAATGATTACTTCTCTGTTACATCCTAGAGGTGGACTGAACTGGAGGAACGATAAGGAAATGGAAATTACACTTACCTGATAATTGTTGTTCCTTGAACTCCAGTTCAGTCCTCATTCCCACCTGGGGATGGTCAATGCAGAGGTTGGTTTCAGTTGGGGGGCGGGGGTACCAGTCGCTAAGTGGGTGAAAACATTGCTAGTCTCGGGATCGTGGTAATTCTTTTACTCTTTTCTCTTTCTGTCTTATGCTGTTCAGGGGGAGAAGAGAGAGTGCAAGAAGTAGTTTTCTCCTTAGCGGAAGGGGCTTTTGTTTAAATTCAACCTTAAATTTCTAAAGTTAGAATTAATATTATAGCTACTCATTTACTGCTCCTTTTGAGTCTGCTTTGTTAATAGTTCACTGGGGGCTGATAGGAGAAGACCAGCAAGATATATCCAGTAATGTCACAAATTTGACTTGTCCAGTCTCCATGCTGCGGCAGGAGGTGCACTACCCAGAGGTGGAGGACTGAACTGGAGTTCCTCAAGGAACAACAATTACCAGGTAAGTGTAATTTCCATATTTCTGTCACATACTTCTCGTTCTGAAAAACAAAATTTGGATATTGTCCCAGATGGTCCTGCGTATTAGGAAAAATGATCAAAAGTGTTTGCAAGGCATTAGCTCAGATTTGCTCTTGTAGGATGAAACTACTCATCTCGCCAATGCATTTGTTTTTACCTTATAGTTCAAGGTTCGTATCGCTTAGTTCGCCTGTAAAGTCAGCGAGAAATGCCAGATCACATAACCATTCCTCATCTTCCAACTCTGCTTGGTCATCTCCCCTCTCCTTCAAAACACTTCTTATTTCATTCAGCAAATCACGAAATCTTTGCAGAAATTTGTGCCTACTTAGCCACCTTACATCTGTGTGCAAAATGATTTCCGCTGCCTCTTCATCAAGAGTAAGATTGAAAAGCTGTCTTTGAAGTGATGTTTTATGTTTGTTTATGCAATTTTTGATATACCGCCCAGGCTGAAGAGCATCAGAGCGGTTTACAATCACTATATAAGCAGGTACTGAATACATTCCCTTGTCCCCAAATGGCTCACAATCTATGTGTACGTGAGGCAATGGAGGGTTAAGTGGCTTGCCCAAGGCCACAATGAGTGCCTATAGGACTAGAAACCCAGTCCCTCTGGCCTGAGGTTGCTGTCCCCAGGTGGGAATTGAACCCCTGACCCTCCGGCCTGAGGTACCCTGTCCTAACCACTAGGCCACTCCTCCCTCCCAGATCTTCCACGAACTGCATTTACAATTTTGAAAGTGATGTCCATGACAGTCTTTGTATTGAGTCTCTTGCTTGCCAAAACTTGCTGATGAATGATGCAGTGGTAAGAAAGGAAATCTGGGTAGTCATGCTGTCTACAGAGGGCTATGAAACGGTTAACCTCACCTGTCATTACTCTTGCTCCATCAGGAGTGATGGAAACAAGTCTATGCAATGGAAGATTACACTTTGTCACAAAAGAATGGAAAGAACTGAATATTTCCTGACCGGTAGTTCTCCCTTTTAAAGAAATCATTCCAAGTAATTCTTCTTTAATACTGAAGTTTTCAAAAACCATCCGGATAAAGACTAGTAACTGGGCTATGTCTCTTATGTCTGTAGATTCATCCAGTTGGAGTGAGAAAGCAACACAATTTGAAACATCCTCCAACAATTGTTCAGTTGTGTCTCCACACATCTTTTCTATTTGCCGCACGGCGGGGTTTCTTGACAATTGTACATCTTGAATAGCAGCTATGATCTGTCTCATTTTTAAATCCTTCAAAAAGGTTGTCAGCTGCTTCAAGAAAACAATCTTTTACAAATTCCCCTTCAGTGAAAGGTTTGCATTTCTTTGCGATCAGGTTGCTGACCTTGAAGGATGCTGTGGTTGCATTGACCGAATGTGACCTTGACTTCGCCATCAACTGGTGCTGAATAGCCAATTTTGATTTAAGTTCTTTGAGCTTCAGTTTACGAATTTCACTTTTGGGTGGAAAGTCAGTGTCAAACGTATTGCTATGCAGAGCCTTATAATAACGTTCCAGATTACCCTTTTTGGGCAAGGATACTAGGGCATTACAAGTTAGACAACAGCACTTGTCTTTCACAGTGATTAAGTAGTAGTCCATTTCCCATTCATCATGAAAGTGGTAGGTTTTGCTCTTCTTTGGAACACTCATCTTCATTATACTGGGGTGGCTGGATGTAAGAAGGCCAAATCTGCTAAGTTAGTATAAACACTGGCTGAATCTGGTCCAAACCTGTCACTGTCCCAAGGTATTAAAGATCAACAGGAACTGAAGACCTCTGGATGATGTGCAATACAAGGACTGGAGATGCCAAAATCACACATGCAGTTCTAAAAGTTAAAATAAGAATTCATCATACTGGCACCAATAATCAAATACCACCAAACACCTGTTCCAGCAAACCAGATAAAATCAAATACCGCCACACGCGATTTAATAAATTCTGCACACAGTGTAGAATCAATGCAAAGGCTAGGCAAAATAAAATTGCAGAGGCAAGCAAAAGTCACAGTGGTTTGAACCAATTCGAAGGCAAGGCATAGGCAAGCTAGAACAAAATTGGAAAAGCCTGCCAAAATCACCAAATTCTTGACACTTTGTTGTGTCTGCCTGAAAATGTTTAATGAAAGTGGGCTATAAATCGACCAGCACACGACACAACTAATACGGTAAATATTCAGGTAAAGCCTGGGCAAATGGATATCGCCCGGTATATAACACACTTCTAAGGGGTGTTGGGGCAGGAGTGGGTGATTCTGAGAGGTAGGAGACCAGGTATGATGCCAGGCCTGTGGCTTCTCGTCACAGGGTGCAGGTGGCGGCGGCCCCCTGGGGTACCCACAAACTATTGGCACAAACAACAAGTGCCCCCAATACACCCGCAGGCAAGATTCCTGCAGGCAGGGAAAAAAGAGGAAAAGTATCAGTAGCGGCGGCAAGCCCTCGGCAGATGACCTACTGGCACGAGCTCTCTCCTAGCGACAGGGCGAGCTGCTGGAGAGATGGAGCCAAGTGGGGCTGGCGATCTACCTCTGACCCCTCCGCGATCTACAGTGCCTGCACTATATCAACTGACTCGCTTTTGTCTACCTGTTTGTTCATACCTTCAAAAAAAATAGGTTGACAGTTCTACTACTCGCACTATGGTTTTTGAGGAGGAACGTGAATTTGATAATTCTTTCGTGGAGAGAATTATCTCCAGGAACAAGCAGGAATAAGTAGGAATAAGTCCTCACATATGGGTACGTCGGTACCGACGGAGCCTGCGCGGGAAAGCTTCCCAGAAGGAAAGCTTTTGGGGCCTCCCACTGCGCATGCGCGCTGCCTTCCCGCCTTCCTGACCAACTTTCCTCAGTTCTTCTTTTTCCGCGGAGCCAGCAGGTCGTGTTCCTGTCACCGCTGAAGAAGTTATTTTAATTTGTTTCTTTGGCCGCGTGTCTGCCTTCCCCGATTCCGGACCGGTACCGCCGGTCTTTTTTCTTTATTTCTTAAAAAAATAATAATAATAATATCTTATTTTCCCCACTTGGTGTGTTTGTTCTGTGAGGCCTTTAGGCCTTCACAGAATTCTCCCTCATGGAGAAACAAGCCTCTGGTTTCAAAAAATGCACCAAGTGTAGCGGTACTATATCAGTCACAGACACCCATGAATGGTGTCTTAAATGTTTGGGGCCTGACCACTCCATTCCGGATTGCCCATCCTGTTCTTTGATGTCTAAACGTGGCTTACAAAACCGGGCAGCCAAGTTTCACATGCTGTTTTCTACAGATACTCCAGCATCGACACCTTCCAGGTCTTCCTCTCCTGATGGATCTCAGGTAACCAAACATACCTCTGGCAGTTCCTCAAAGGGCAAATCTCCCTCTAAGTATCGAGATGCCCCTGGGCTTGACCCTGAGGACCCTGCCCCTGCCAAACAACCCCGGTGGGAAGCTCTGGCTTCCAAAGCTCCTCCTATGGGGTTACAGGTTGACATCGATGTTAGACTGCTCTGGGGTACCGGCTCAATCTTCCGGTACCAACATCCAGACAGTCGTGGCATCTATGGATCATACAGTTCAATCCATGCAGCAGGCTATTATGGCTTTTATTAGAGCTGCGACGCCATCGGTACCGCAGCCAGCGGTACAGACTCCGGTTCCGGTACCACAACCAATACCGGTACCCAGGGCATCCACATCGACCAGGATACCGAGTCCGGTTTCCGGTTCCGGGGTTTTTCCCGATACCGATCCGGTTCCGGGTACCCCCGATGTCGATACACTTATCGATCCCTGGAAGCAAACAGATGATACTTCGAGTCTTCTGATGATTCTGATTCATCAGATGACTCTGCTGAAGTATCCCTAACTCTATCTGAAGAGCCCTCTTCTCCAAAGAGGAGAATGTCTCCCCCAGAGGATTTGTCCTTTCAAGACTTCATCCTTGAAGTGGCTAAAGGTCTCTCTATTTCAGTAACCTCTGAAAAAGAACCTAGAGCAAAAAAATTAGATATTTTAGGATACTCTAAGGTTCCCAAAGAGGCAGTCACCTTGCCCATTCATGAAATTCTTCAAGAACACATGATGGACTTATGGGAGACTCCTCTTACCCTATCTCCACATTCTCGTCGGTTGGACACCATGTATCGTGTCCCTCCTTCTCCTGGTTTTCAAAAAACTCAGCTCCCTCACCACTCTATTGTGGTGCAGTCAGCTATGAAAAGGATAAAGAGTACCAAACGACTCTCTTCTACTCCTCCAGGGAGAGAATGTAGGACTTTGGATGCTTTTGGTAGAAAAATCTTCCAAGCAAGTATGCTTATTGCTAGAATCAATTCATACAGCCTCTATATGGGCATGTTTCTGAAGGAGATTGCATTGAAAATGCACCATTTTCTCCCCTTTATCCCAGAGGATAGAAAGGAGGAGTTCCTTCTTTTGCTAAAGCATACCCAAGATATATCAAAGTTCTCCAACAGAGCAGCCTTTGACTTCTTTGAGGGTGCTAGCAGAGCCTCAGGTATTGCCATAGCGGCTCGCAGAATTGCTTGGCTCCAGGCCTCTGACCTAGAACCCTGGGTCCAGGATGGGTTGGGAAATCTGCCCTGTACAGGTGAGAATCTGTTTGGTAAGGAGTGGCAAATCAAAGCCACCCAAATGGATGCAGAAAATGCTGCTTTAGATAGACTTTCTAAGTCTACCTCTGCCCCTGTCAAGAAAAAATCTTTCAAGAAGCCTTTCTATAAGAAGACCAGATTTGCTACAAATACTGGCCAACAATCTTCTGCAGCTCGCTTTGCTCCTAAGCGTCAGCAGCCTAAACAGGCCAGGGCAAAACCTGCAGGGGCTGCTACAGCCCAGCAGTCCCAACCCCCTCAGGGTTTTTGACTCAACTCTAGAGAACTTAACCTTTCTGGCTCTAAAACATCCAGAGCCTCTCACCATTCCAGGAAGGTTAACTCATTTTGCTCCCAGATGGGAGCAAATCACATCAGAACAATGGACCCCCTCTATCATCAGAGAGGGCTACAAACTACATTTCTCCAGCCTTCCTCCCCATACCATGGTGAGATGTTTCAATTCTCCCCCCTCTCTTCTGAACCTGTTAGGTGACGAGGTGACCACCCTTCTCGCCCAAAGGGCAGTAGAAGAGGTTCCTCTTCTTCACCAGGGGTCAGGGTTTTACTCCCCTTATTTTCTTATTCCCAAGAAAACAGGGGGGTACAGACCTATTCTAGATCTCAGAGAATTGAACAAATTCCTATGCAAGGAGAACTTCAAGATGCTTTCTCTAGGTACTCTCCTTCCATACCTACAGAGTCAGGATTGGCTTTGTTCTCTAGATCTCAAGGATGCGTACACACATATACTCATCCATCCATCCCACATAAAATTCCTACGGTTTCTGTTCCAGGGAAAACATTTCCAATACAGAGTACTTCCCTTCGGTCTAGCCTCTGCTCCAAGGGTATTTACCAAATGCATGGCAATAGTGGCTGCATTTCTACAAGCCCTGGGAATTTTTGTTTTCCCATACCTGGACGACTGGCTCATCCGAGCTCCATCTCAGTCTGAGGCTCAGACTTCCCTGGATCGCACCAGACGCATTCTGCAGTATCTGGGACTTGTGATCAATCTGCCAAAGTCTCAACTCGCCCCTACTCAGTCCCTGGAATTCATAGGGGCCTGGTTGGATACCAGCACTGCAAGGGCCTATCTTCCTCAGGCCCGTTGCCAACGTCTAGTGCACTTAGCCTCCCAGACCCAGTCCAGAAGCCACTTGACTGCCAGGGAGATGCTGCAACTATTAGGCCACATGGCCTCCACAGTACATGTGGTGCCCTATGCTCGCCTACATATGAGAGCAGCTCAATGGACTTTGTCCACCCAGTGGACTCAAGCATCCGGAACTCTCTCAGACCAAATAGCAAACTCCAAACGTCTCTTTTGGTCTCTCCAATGGTGGAAGTCTACTCAAAATCTGTTGTTGGGGGCCCCCTTTCAACCATTGTTGCCCCAAGCAACCCTCACAACAGATGCCTCCCAAACAGGTTGGGGAGCTTATCTTCAAGATCTCTCCACTCAGGGCACTTGGTCTCCACAGGAGACCACCCTTCATATCAACCACTTGGAACTACGAGCAATCTTTCTAGCTCTCAGAGTTTTTCATACCCTCCTCAGCAACATGACGGTCCTTATTCATACGGACAATCAAGTAGCCATGTTTTACATAAACAAACAAGGAGGGACTGGCTCTGTCGCTTTGCAACGAAGCTCTAAGATTATGGGCTTTTGCCAGAGAGCATCAAATCCATCTCCTGGCAGTATATCTTCCAGGAATCCAAATCTCTTGGGCAGACAAACTCAGTCGAGTTCTGCTTCCACACGAATGGTCCCTACACATGGATCAGGTACTCAAAATCTTCCAGAAATGGGGGACCCCGGACATAGACCTCTTTGCAAGTCCGTGGAATGCCAAACTTCCCCGGTTCTGTTCCAGGATTCCGTGTCAGGGAGTTCAGGCCAAGGATGCCTTCCTCTTTCATTGGGGTCAGGGCTTCCTATATGCCTTTCCACCCATTCCTTTGATTCCCAAGACTCTGTTCAAACTTCAAAGGGATCAAGGGTCCATGATCCTCATAGCTCCACGCTGGCCACGCCAAGTGTGGTACCCTCTACTTCTGCATCTCTCCCAAGCCCCCTCCCTGGACTTGGGAGCGGCTCCAGACCTTCTGTCTCAGGAGGAGGGGACTTTGTGGCACCCAAACCCCAAGTCCCTTCACCTCAGAGCTTGGTTACTGAAGGCCTAGACCTTCAACACTTCAATCTTTCGCAGCAAGTGAAGGATATCCTCCATGCCTCTAGGAAACCTTCCACTAGGCGTTCTTATGCTCTTAAATGGAGAAGATTTTCCATTTGGTGTGCTCAAAAGGGTCTTAACCCTCTAGCACTTCCTTTGAATTCTCTTTTGGAATATCTCCTGCATCTCTCCAATGCAGGACTCAAAACGAATTCAGTAAGAGTCCATTTGAGTGCTATTGCAGCATCCCTTAAGCCCATCAATGGACAACCTGTTTCCTCTCATCCTCTTATTGCAAGATTCATGAGAGGCCTAACCTTAACTAAACCTCCCATTCGACCTCCGGTGGCATGGGATTTAAACTTGGTTCTTGGTCAGCTTATGAAGCCACCCTTTGAACCCTTAGTCACTACCTCCTTGAAATTTCTTTCCTGGAAGGTTATTTTCCTTATTGCAGTCACCTCAGCTCACCGTATCAGTGAACTGCAAGCTCTAGTGGCTAATCCACCTTATACAAGGTTCCATCATGATAAGGTGGTCCTTAGGACCAATCCCCACTTTATGCCTAAAGTGGTCTCCCCTTTTCAGCTTAATCAAGAGGTATATTTACCTGTCTTTTTTCCAGCTCCTCATGCCATCCAGTGCAGAGAGGAACCTTCATACTCTAGATTGTAAAAGAGCTCTTGCCTTTTACCTCCACAGGACACAGCAACATCGAAAGTCTTCTCAGCTTTTTGTTGCTTTTGATCCTTCTCATTTAGGAATTCCAGTCTCTAAAAGAACACTGTCCAATTGGATTGCTCAGTGTATCTCTTTTGCTTACCAGAGTAAGAACCGCTCACAATGTGAACCGCTCACAATGTGAGGGCCATGGCCACCTCTATGGCTCATCTAAACTGTGTCCATTGACCAGATCTGTCGAGCAGCCACCTGGGCCTCGGTTCATACCTTTACAGCCCATTACTGTTTGGACAAGGACTCCCGCCGGGATGCCTTGTTTGATCAGACTGTCCTCAGACACCTGTTCCATTCTTGAACAACTCCAGCCCACCTTCCCTGAATGGATGCCTGAGATCCATAGGAAGATGAGGAACCTTTCAGGGTCTCATACCCTTCAGGGGATCTCCCGGGCATCTCAGCTAGGGAGTCCCCATATGTGAGGACTTATTCCTGCTTGTTCCTGGAGATAGCACAGTTACTTACCTGTAACAGGTGATCTCTGGGAACAGCAGGAATTAGTCCTCACAACCCACCCACCTCCCCTAGGTGTTGTATCTCTCTCTCTCTTTCCTTTCCTCTCTCTATTGTCTCAGCTTTAAACTCGAACTGAGGAGAGTTGGTCAGGAAGGCGGAAAGGCAGCGCGCAGCCCCAAAAGCTTTCCTTCTGGGAAGCTGGGGAGCTTTCCCGCGCAGGCTCCGTCGGTACCGACGTACCCATATGTGAGGACTAATTCCTGCTGTTCCCAGAGATCACCTGTTACAGGTAAGTAACTGTGCTTTACATGCTTTTTCTATACTTGAAAAATTGGTGGCTATGTTTGCGATTGACTTCTATACTGTGAGCAAAATACAGTTAAGATCACGAGATACTAGAAGAAGTTAAATGTGTTGAGCATTTCAGCTGCAACTTTGAAATCCTCTAGGCTACTGTTGAAACTTGAAACTGTGAAGAATACTCAAACGCTGAAACATAATTGACAAAGATTCTCTAACTTAGGACAATTTGTAAAAGTTGTGTGTGTGAAAATTTTAGAAGTTCCGGAAGAGAGTCTTTACCTCTGGTTCTTTTGTCATATCTTCCTACCAAAAATGATGCTCAAACTAACATTTCACCAAATGTCTGTTAATAACTTATCTGTTCAGTTAGTTCCTGCATCTGTAACTAAAGCTACTATACTTTGTAGGAATGTTACTGGAATCTGGTCTGCATTGTGTTTGTAAAATGGTTTTTTATCTCACTACAAAATGTTCTGGCTATAGTGTCAATGTATCCATGTGTATAATATCACACTACTTCGTAGACATGAGATTGCGAAGCAAGAAACTGAAGTTCTTAGCACAGGTGCTAGTTTTAGTTTGAGATCATTTATCTCTATAAAGTTGTGTGGTGTGTTTGTGGTGTGGTGTGTTTTTTAATATATCATTTAGGAACCCCTAAATTTAAACTGTACAAAGTCGCATGGAAACCAGAGGTATTAACAGATGCTGCATAGCATTGAAGTTCAAACTGCTTGTCTAGACAACCAATCAATTGATGAGCCAGCTCTGGCACACACTACTCTAGTGACACCAGTAATTCTTCATAAAACTAGCAGAAGAAACCTTACAGCTTGCCATTGGGGGGGTATCCTCTGAGAGCACCAGCAGTGACTGACTGCCGGCCAAGGAGCTTTTTGTTGCAGAATTTCAGGACTGGGAACCATGCTAAGAAGTCACCAGCCTCAGCTATTCCAGCTACCACTCTAGAATCTTTAGGTTTCCAGCTCAGTTGGGAATGGGTCTGGCACCATGAACGTTCATTAGTAATTTCCTTAGCGTTCCTCCAGCTTAGTCCTCCACCTATGGGTAGTGCCTCCTGCAGCTTGAAGACTGGAACAATCAGATTTCAGCCTCACTGGATGTAGCGTACTGGCATCTCTCTATAGCCCCAGTGTGTCCAGTCTTCATGCAGCTAGAGGACATAGTGAGCCTAGGTGCTGGGCTCACTAGGGAACCAGTTAAGCAGCTAGATAGTTGGCTAACCTTTTAATTTTCTTTCCTTGATATACTTTATTTTCTTTTTCTTTCCAAATTTGGGTGTTTCCCTTTAAAAAAAAAAAAAAATCGACCCCTATCCCCTCCCTCCAGCTCCGTGGGCTCCGGTGAAGGTTTCTCTTTCTGTCTGACCACAGCTCTCATAGTAGCTGGTGCTTCGATAGGATCTCTGGCCCCTGGACTGTTCGGGACAGAGCTCCTTTCTCCCTTTGTCGGCAGCGCGATTCTCCAGGGGGGGGGGGGGTGTGAGTCCACAGCGCAGGGAACAGAAGTTTTCTTCTCTTGGTTTCCTGGGCGCTTAGCCGGCTGCCCGGTCTCGCAACCGTGGCTTTTTTCCTCTCCTCTATTTCGGAGCGGCAGAGTTGGAACACAGCGCATCCTGCCTTCAACTGGGCATGCAGGCTCAGGAGAGCAGGCTGCAACAGCGCGCCAAAATGATGTGAGAAGCCGTGGCCATTTTGAGCACGCGGCTTCCACAGCTTCTTGCCTGACGCCGACTGCCTCACCGCGGTTCTTCGGAGCTGCGATTTCCTCCGTGCCGCGGTCTGGGCAGCCCTACCAGGTATTGTGCCTTTCTTCTTTAATTTAGTTTCGGTTTTGTTTTTCTTTATTTTCTGTTGAACGGGCCATACGGTCGACCTCGGGGTGGCCTGTCAGCTGTTTTGCACAGCTTTTCTTTCGTTTGCCGGTTCTCTTCGGATGCGCTCCACAGAGCTTCTCGGCTGCTATCTTTTGTTGCTGTATATATATATATCTAGAGGCTACAACGAAACCTTATTAAAAAAACAATAATAAAAAAAAATAACATACAAAATAAGCACAAATAGCACAGAGAGCAGCAGCTGGGCTTGGGTGACAGGTCCTCGCTGTCTCTGGGGCCTGTGGCTCCCTACTGTTGGGGGTTCCCAGGGCCTTTACAGTTTTGGTGCATCCATGTCCTCTGGCTCCCAGTGCGTCATCTGTGCTCTCGTAGGGGAGCGGGCGCAGAGACAGGCATCTGTCAGCGCTGTGCGTCCGTCTCCCTTAGCATGGAGCAGCAGTTCGAGCATGCCGTTCCCCCGGTTGATCAGACAGAGTCCGCAGGCCCAGCGAGTGCTGAGCCAATAGTGGGGCCCTCGGCTGCGGTAGCTGAGACCTCTTTGAGCGCTTCGGGTTTGCAGTCGGGGCTTAACAGCGCGCTGCAGATAGACGATTTTTCTACAGACTTTGTCTTACTGATGCATCAGGTGTTTTGTCGCAGACGGCAAGAGCTCCTGGCAGGGTCCCTGTCCCTTCCTCCCTCTAGCACGCCGGCTCCTATAGCGGAGCGTGTCTCGGAGGGGCTCAAACCAGCCAAACGGCCGCGAGCAGTGGAGACAGTTCCCTCCGAGGCGGACTGGCAGGAGGGGGAAGATGCGGACTTGGATGTGGATGATGAGATGGAGTTAGAGGAAGGCGAAATCCCTGAGCCTGAGGATCAGGCGAAGATCATCAGAGTGTTTCGCTGCGAGGAGCTGCCGGCCCTTATTGCGGAGGCTCTTCAGACGCTTCGGCTTTCTACCGAGCAGCCGGCTGATGACGAAGATGGTGCGGATCCCATCATTCAGGCGGTCCGTCAGACGCAGGTGGTTTTCCCTATTCATAAGGTGATTGATCAGATGATCCAGACTGAATGGGATACTCCCGAATCCGCTCTTAAGGGGATGAAAATCATGAACAAGCTTTATCCCCTAGCGGATAAAGATAAGGACAAGTTTCGTTCCCCAAAGATTGACGCTGCGGTCTCGGCAGTTACTAAAAAGACCACGATCCCGTTGGAAGGCAGTGCGGCCTTAAAGGAGGCGCCAGATAGGAAAATGGACGGCTTGTTGAAGCAATCCTTTGAGGCGGACGCGGTGGTGTTGCAGGCCTCTATATGTGGGGCTTGGGTTGCTAGGGCCTGTCTTCGCTGGGTCCAGCACCTGAAGCAGTCTGCTTCCATTGCGCCCGATGACGTCCGGGAGCTCCAGCGCTTGGAGTCTGGATCGGCTTATTTGGCGGATGTGCAATACGATCTCATTCGGGCCCTCTCCAATAGTATGGCCTCCTTGGTAGTGGCGCGTCGGTCTCTTTGGCTAAAAAATTGGGCGGCGGATGGATCCTCTAAGTCGCGTCTTGGCCGGCTTCCCTTTAAGGGGAAACTCTTGTTTGGCGAGGATCTTGATAAGTTGGTTAAGGAGTTGGGGGACTCCAAAGGCAGCAGGTTGCCGGAGGATAGGCCCAAGTGAGGTAAGCCTGCAGGGTCCTTCCGGGGTACGTCCCAGGACTTTCGTAGGTTTCGATCGCCCTGTTTCGCGGGGTCCCAAAGAGGTCGATATGTGTCTAGGGCCCAGGGATTTCGGGGGTTTCGCGGTGCAAGTAGAGGATTCTCAGCAGCGTCCCCCGCAGCCCCTCGGAAGTCCCAATGAAGGGCGGCGGGTCTCGGCAGCTGTGCAACCGATCGGAGGTCGTCTTCGGGGGTTTCTGTCTGCTTGGACCCGTATCACGTCCAATCAGTGGGTCCTGGAGATCATTCGCGAGGGATATTCGTTAGATCTCGCGAGGCCAGTGCTCGACTCCTTTGTCCAGTCCCCCTGCCGCAGTCCTCAGAAGGTATTTCAGATACGGCAAACGCTGGACCGTCTTCTGCGCTTGGGGGCGGTTGTTCCTGTTCCGCTGGCGGAATATGGCATGGGGCGGTATTCCATTTATTTTGTGGTGCCAAAGAAAGATGGCGCTCTTCGTCCCATTCTGGACCTCAAGGGCGTGAATCGCTGTCTCCGGGTACTGCATTTCCGTATGGAAACCTTACGGTTGGTTATTGTCGCAGTTCGGAAGGACGAATTTTTGACATCTCTCGATCTCACCGAAGCTTATCTCCATATCCCCATCAGGGCGTCCCACCAACAGTTTCTGCGCTTCACGCTTCCTTGGGGGCACTTTCAGTTCCAGGCTCTGCCCTTCGGGTTGGCGACGGCACCACGCGTCTTCACCAAGATAATGGTGGTGGTGGCAGCGGCGTTGCGCAAGGAAGGGGTCTTAGTCCATCCCTATCTGGACGATTGGCTGATCCGAGCAAAGTCCCATGCCGAGAGCGTGCAAGCCACGGGGAAGGTCGTCGATCTTCTGCAGTCCCTGGGCTGGGTGGTCAACCCGGTCAAGAGTCATCTGGAGCCGACGCAGTCTCTCGAATACTTGGGAGTACTGTTCGATACTCGAAGAGGATTGGTCTTCCTCATGGAACGGAGAATGCTGGCGCTTCAGAGTCTGGTCCGGGTTTTCCGCAAGATCGCAGCCCCGTCCGCGTGGCAATATCTTCAAGTGTTGGGGACGATGGCGGCGACTTTGGAGGTGGTGCCTTGGGCCCGGTTTCAAATGCGATCGTTACAGCGGACCCTGCTTCACCGCTGGTCCAATCAATTCGATTCGCTGAGCATGCGGCTTCCATGCCCACCGCGGGTCAGGAGGGACCTGCTGTGGTGGCTGCGGCCGGCCTCTCTTCAGGCGGGAATGCCGTTGGAGCAGCTGGAGTGGATTCCACTGTTGACGGATGCCAGTCTGACGGGCTGGGGTGCGCATTGCGGAGTGGACTTTGCGCAGGGTCTCTGGTCCCCGGAGGAGAGCGGTTGGGCGATCAACCGCTTGGAGTTGAGAACGGTGTTCTTGGCGCTACAGAGCTTCGAAGCGCAGATCACACACTGGGCGGTGCGCGTGCTGTTCGACAATGTCGCGACCGTGGCCTACATAAATCGGCAGGGAGGTACCGTAAGCACGGGCTTGGAGGAGTCCCAGAGGCTGTTTGCCTGGATCGAACCGCAGTTGCAGGCGATTTCGGCAGCGCACATAGCGGGGAAGGACAATGTGACGGTGGATTTTCTCAGCCGGGTCCGAGTGGATGCAGGGGAATGGGAACTGCATCCCTCAGTGTTCGCGCAACTGGTGTGTCGCTGGGGAACGCCAGTCATGAATCTCATGGCGACCTTTCAATCCGCAAAGGTGGCGCGGTTTTACAGCAGGCGACGGGAACCTATGTCGGAGGGGCTCGATGCCCTCATGCGTCCGTGGCCCGTGTCGGGCCTTCTTTACGTCTTTCCTCCGTGGGCGCTAATAGGTTGGGTGATTCAGCGCATCGAAGCTCACCGGGGGCGGGTGCTGTTGATAGCACCGGATTGGCCCAGGCGCCCGTGGTACGCGGATCTGGTAAGATTGCTGGACGAAGCTCCGTGGCGCCTCCCGTTGTCACCGGAGCTGCTGATTCAGGGCCCGCTTCTCATGCCGCGGGTGGACCGATTCTCGCTTACGGCTTGGCCATTGAAAGGGCGCGGCTAAAGAAAAGGTTATTCTAGGTCAGTCGTGACAACTCTGCTTCAGGCACGTAAAGGATCGACTTCTCTGGCTTACGTATGCGTCTGACGAATTTTTGAGGACTGGTGTTTGCGGCGCCGGGTCCGTGCTGCTACGGCTTCAGTTCCGGTGGTTCTGGATTTTTTGCAAGATGGCTTTGCTAAGGGGCTAGCGGCTAGTTCCTTACGGGTGCAGCTAGCGGCTCTGGCCTGTTACCGTGGTAAAGTCCACGGCGTGCCTCTCGGGCAGCACTCCGATGTCGTGCGTTTTCTAAAAGCGGTTTCCAGATTGCCAAAGTCTGGGCAGACAGGGGAGGAGGGACCTCGAGGAGAGAGCAAAGACAGTGAGGGTCAGAGGCAAGAGAGTTAGTTAGATGGACATAGCATTCGCCAAGCAAGATTACTATGGTCAACTGGAAGAGGTTAGCATGAATTTGAAATGTAGGTAGTCAGCAAGGGTACATGATTTTAAACCAAAGGCACTCAGCTGAGCGGGCACAGGAACATAGGTAGCAGGTTGTCAGACAGCCAGAGTTGAGGTACAGTATGCCTGACAGGGTGTGGAATGGGAAGAGCAAGTGCATCCAGAGTAGAGGAGAATATAGTGTTATAGGAGGATACTGCCCCATCAACTGACTCAAATGCCATAGTGGAGGAAAGAGGTGATAAGACAGCAGTGGTGCGAGCCGAAGAGTCAACGGTGTGAAGATTTCTAAACATGTTGGAGATTGGGCAAGACCAAGATGGGGGATGGTTAAGGGTGAAGGTTGGCAGGTGATGGTCGGATGAGGGCAGCGGTCCATGGAAAGCTCCAATCCTTGAGGGCACCAAACCGGTTAGGTTTTCTGGATATTTCTATTGAATATGTTTGAGATTTAATATGAATAAAATTGATTTGCTTGCAACTGAAGCAGTGTGCATATAAATCGAGAGCAATATCCCAGTAATCCTAAATAGTTTGGGGCCCTCTAGGACTAGTTACCAATTTGTGAATAAAGACATGCTTGTGCAGATGATAAACCCAGACTCAGCCCTCTGAGATTTTAAGAAAAGATCTTGGACACGGTGAGAAATTTTTTCCATGTCTTTTTGTAGTTAGATGGGTCCTGGGTAATTGTAACCCTGTGTAGATTTTCTGACTACCATTCAGCACAGTATATATACTTTTTGGGGTTCTTGTCATCTGCTCTACTTGGACATAGTACATTTGTGATGCAAGTTAAAAGCTAGCTGGACTGAAAATTGATGACTTGAAGAGGTTGGCAGCCCTCTCTGTTCTTAAGCTGACCTTTTGCTCCTGTCTTCCCCTGTCCTCTACAGCCATTATAAAGGAGTACAACTCTACTTGGCTGACCTCCAGTTTGGCAGCATTTCCTGTTCTATGTTGCAGAGGATGGTAGGAGCAGTGTCTGGCATGCCAGAGCTCAGCACATATTAATCCAGATCAGTTTGCAAACTGATTTTATTTCTGCTTGGATTTAAAACCTCCACTCATTATCCAAGGCTTCTTAAGATTAGCCGCTTAGTGCCACATTCTTGTATTAGCATGATTATTCCATTGTGCAGCTCTTTGCTGTGCTAGTACACAAGAAATCCAGCATGGGTGGCTACAGTGGATCATCAGGAAGTGGAAATGAAGTCTGTTATGTAGTCACAAAACCTGTTGGCTTAATTTAGGGCCCTTAATTTGCAAAATTGTTTTTTGGCGGGAAACCTGTTACATGGCCTCCTTCTGAAGACTGTTTGTTTGTTTTTGTAGTGATTGGACTAAGTAAGTTGGGTAGGAATATGAAAGTCCCCAGAAGGTTGTGGATGAGGTCTCATGGTTCTGATTGAACTGGAAGACCCAAGGAACAGGATGAATCTACTGGAGAGAAATAAAAGCTGTATATGGTGGTCAGTATTCAGAGCTTTCTACATAATGAGCCATGTTTTGAAGGGCTGTTGTATGTGCAGTGTGTTATACCTCCCCCCCCCCTTTTTTTTTTCTCTCCTGACTATTGGATTTGAAAAGAGCCTCTGCAGACTTTCACTAGTACACCACTACAACCCAAGATTTTCATCGGGAAGTTGTAGAAGATTCCAGTGTGTATAATTTTAGAGGATGCAAAGATCTATGAATGGGTGGGTTTCTATTCTGTTTTTGTGCTCTGTATTCAAACTCGTAGCTGACCTTTTACTACTGGTGTGTCCTGGTGCGATTCCCACATCTCTGCTTGAACAGAGAGGGTTCAGGGGCATATGCAGAATCCTAATTCTTGATTGTCACATTTTTGGTATACCAGTACTGTCTTCACCCTTTCATGTTTCGTCATACAGGAATAAGAATAGAACTGAAGCATGCAGTTCCATCATTTTAACGAAATGTTTCAGTAGGTGGTAAATAAAAGCAAAAAAATAAATTGAGAGACCATTTCAGTACTGTTAAAGTTGAGTGAATACTCAAGGATTGTAACCACATGACTTTATCCTGTCTTGGAAGCAGAGTTAGTACATAACTTTACATTGTGCAAGGCATAAACAGGCTGATGCAGAAAGACCAAGTTCCAACAGGCAAATGCAGAAAAGAGACTGACGCGTAAACAGCAAAGGAAAAGGCAAGCGCATACAAATACCAAGCGTATTTAAATTATAGGCAAATGAGCTGTGGTATTAAAATAGCATGCTAGTATTATCTGCACCAGATACAGAGAAACGTGTAGAGGATTATGTAACCAGTCGAAGTGCCAATATCTCTATGCCTGAGTCTGAGGTGGCTTAAATGCCCTGTGCGTACTCCAACAACATTTGATGGAAGGGGGGGGGGGGGTGCTTTTTCATGATGTCTGGATCATCTGAGGGGAAGTCTGACACTTCACCTCAGATGATCCAGGCATCGGGGAAAGCCTCTGATGCCATCAAAATATTGTTGGGGCAATTATGCAAATTAGACAGGCGGTCTCCCTGTTTATCTTGAGAGCATGCCAAATTTGCATAGACTTCTGTGCGCATGTGCTTGGCTTGCTCTCCCATTTTAATGTATGGCTAATTTGCATATACACCACTTTCTGCATACCGGTGCTGAAGTCACGTGCTGTTGGTCTGAATAGAGGCGTAGAGTTAATAGCTTGCATTTTCACAGCATTGGCCCAAAAGATTTTATGTATCAGGAGAAAGGCAGTAAGTAGCGAAGGAAGCAAGAAAGACTTGCCAATAGTTGTGTGTTTAAAGAATCTGGAGTAGGAACAACTTGGCAATGGAGTGACAATACATTTCTCTATCTAAAGATCCAGTACTCTAGGGCTTCCCAAAACTGTCCTAAGGATACCATAACTAGTTAGTTGTGTTTTTCACAACAAAAGTGCATAGGATACATTTGCATATGATGTTCCCAGTCTGTGCAGATTTGTCACATGCATGTTTGTTTTAGTATTTAGCTTATGCCTTTCCAATCGTAGTTCAAGGCAAATTGCAGTTAAGTACAGTAGGTATTTCCTTGTTCCCCAGAGGGCTTACATCTAAATTTGTACCTGAGGCAATGGAGGGTTAAGTGACTTGCCAAAGGCCACAAGTTGAATTCAAACCCTGGTCGCTTTGGTCATATCCTGAAAAGTCAGCTGGCTGGGGCACTCCCAGGGAAGCTTTTGGGGCAGGGAAGTACCAGCTGAATGTAACTTGCATCGAAATACTAATGGAAAGGCATGAATTACATTTTTTTTTTTAAAATATTTAGCGCATCTCTTTTTCTATGCTGCAGGGATGGGGATGTGCCTGATAGGGTTGAATGGAGTTTTCCGATAAATACTTGGTTGATAGTACCTAGTTTATATCCATTGTTTTTCCCATGGGTTCTGCACCTTTTATTAGAAAAGGTAGTCAAGAATTCTGCTGTCTGGGAATGAATTGACTGCCATTGCATAGAGGTTTGAGCCATTGCAGCATGTTATGAGCTTAGGCAGCCGCACTGAAGCAGGTAAAACATTTTCATAGTTCTACCTATGAAGATAATACCCGTTCCTTAATGTCCCTCCAGTCTAGTCCCTCACAGCAGCTTGGAGACTGAGAAACTTCATGTCTTTTCTGATGTCACCGGTATAACCTGCCTGGATCTGCCGCCTCTGATCAGTTCTCTCAGCCTCCAAGCAGCTGGAGGTTCGGTGGGCCGGGTGGCCATGGCTCACGTGGAGGAACAATTGTTTTTGGCTAGAGTAGTTAAGGGTTTCTTTTCTTCAATTTTTTTCTTTTGATTAGTATATTTCTTGCAGTTAGTAGGGCCGGTGCTGAGGTGTTTCCTCCTCCTCCCTCCCCCACGCTACATTTCTGGCTTCTCTACTGCTCTCACGGTGGGCTCTGTTACTGTTACTTGGGCAGGACTTCGGTCTGTGGAGCCCGGGTGGGGAGGGTGCTCCCGGTGGACTCGGGTCTCTAACGCATGCAGAAGTGATGCCTGCCAGCGCTTAGAGCCCGAAGTCGGAGACGCGAACCCTTGGGTCACTGCAGAGCACCGGAACGGCTTTCTCCGTGCTGGGGTTTGTTTGCAGCATCGGAGCCTGCAGCAGCGTCAACGGCAAGTCTGAAGCAGAGGATTCAGATAAGGGGGTGTCTTCTGTGTCCTCTTTTGGACTCAGGAGATTGAGGAGTGGATTTGGGAGGCAGCACCGATTCAGGCAGGCTGTGCCGTGTGGCGCGCTGCGCGGGAAAACGCCATGCTGCCTGGTTCAGTAGTTTCCAGTCTGCACCCGTTTTGAGCTTTGTTTTCAGGAAATACTTGCAGGAAAGGTCTTCCGGGATGAGCCCCTAACAGTGTGAGCTTGTAAAAAAAAAAAAAAAAAAAAAAAAAAAAAAATTGTTTTGGGTAGCATTGGCAAGGTGTTTGAGGGGTGGTGGTTTGCTTCAGGATGCCATCTAGGCCTCATTGTCTGCTCTGCAGATCTAAGAGAGGGTCTCTCTCTGACGCAGGCATTTGTAAGAGGTGTGTGCACGAAGCTAAGGCTATGGAGCACACTTTGGAGGATGGGGCTACAGCCCAAGGGTCCCTGGTGGCCTTGCAGGAGCAGTCTATCTGGGAAACGACGCTCGAGCCAGTAGCGGGGCCCTCATCAGCCCCGGATCTTCCGGCACAGCAGGAGCAGTTACCGGAGCAATATTTTCTCCACAATTTGTGGCCTTCATACAGCAGGCCCTCGGGGGGGGGGGGGTCATGAGGAGGTCTGGGGTTGCGCCCTGTTGAAGGAGAGTGGGGGAGCAAGTGGCCTGGTTCGCCCCTGAGTACAGGGGGGGTCTCCGGCCGCAGCAAAGCAGCCCCGGACTGCGGAGTTGATGGACGGCCTGGGAGCGGCTTCAGAGGATCTTCACTCAGATGACGGAGACCGTGATTTCGTCATGGAGGACGAGCTAGAGGAAGGTGAGATCGCAGATAGAGAGGATCAAGCTAGGGTCGTCCAAGTGTTTAGGAGAGAAGAGCTCCCGGCTCTCATAGCGGAGACATTGAAGGCGCTAAACATGCTGGCGCCGGCTCCTCCTGAGGATGCTACCCTGGAAGATCCGTTGCTGCAAGTCTTCCGGAAAATGCAGACGGCGTTCCCTGTGCACAGAGTGATTAGGGAGATGATACAAGAAGAGTGGGATGCGCCAGAGGCGTCCCTTAAAGGGTCCAGAGCGATGGGCCGTCTATACCCTATAGTGGAACAGGATCGGGAGGTGTTTAAGTCTCCTAGGGTTGATGCAGCGGTGTCAGCGGTGACAAAGACCACGATCCCAGTGGAAGGTGGTGCGACACTCAAGGATGTTCAGGACAGAAAGCTGGATGCCTTATTGAGGCAGAGTTTTGATATCAATGCTCTAGTGGTGCATGCAGCGATCTGTGGGGCCTGGGTGGCTAGAGCCTGCCTCCGTTGGTTGCAGAAAGTGCCAGTCCATGATGACGTGGACAGCTCGGGAGCAGCGGCCAGACTGGAGTCTGGAACTGCTTACCTCGCAGATATCCATTATGATCTCATCTGGGCACTTTTGAAGAGCATGGCTTCTGCAGTGGCGGCCCGAAGATATCTCTGGCTCCGTAATTGGGTGGCAGACTCTTCTTCTAAAGCTAGGCTTAGTAAGCTGCCTTTTAGGGGGAAGCTACTTTTTGGAGAGGATCTAGATAAGTTGGTGAAGGACCTCGGCGAGTCTAAAGGAGGTAGGCTGCCGGAAGATAAGCAGAAGCCTGGTCAGTCAGTTCTGCCGTCCAAAGGCCAGCAGCGGGACTTTCGTTGGTTCAGGGGCCCTAGGTTTGGTCAGGCGCAGAGAGGTCGTTTTCCCTACAGGAGTCGGGGATTTCGGGGGGCAGGGAGGGGTTTTGGGGCGGCGTCCTCCCCCTCCTCCAATCTTAGAAAGTCACAATGATGGTCGGCGGGCTCAGGTAGCGGTTCCTGTGGGAGGTTGGCTGCGGGATTTCTACGAGGCCTGGGCCAAAGTTACGTCCGATTGTTGGGTGTTGGAGGTTATTCGGGAAGGTTGCGGCGCCCAGTAAGAGACCTGTTTGTGCGCTCTCCGTGCAAGGCGCCAGTCAAGGCCGCCGCTGTCAAGGAGATGGTAGAGAGGCTGTTGGAGCTAAAAGCAGTGGTGCGAGTGCCCCCACGCCAATGCGGTTTAGGTCAATACTCCATTTACTTCGTGGTCCCAAAGAAAGAGGGGACTTTTCGTCCAATTCTCGGTCTAAAAGGCGTAAATCACTGCCTGAGTGTGTCGCACTTTCGCATGGAGACTCTAAGGTTGGTCATTGTGGCAGTCAGGAAAGGGGAGTGGCTGACATCCTTAGATCTGTCCGAAGCCTACCTCCATATCCCGATCAGGGAGGAGCATCAGAGGTTTCTCAGGTTTGCGGTACCCCTAGGGCATTTTCAATTCCTGGCTTTGCCTTTCGGTCTAGCTACCGCGCCGCGAACGTTCACAAAGGTCATAGTAGTGGTAGCGGTGGCGTTGCGAAAGGAGGGGGTTCTAGTGCACCCGTACTTGGACGATTGGTTAATCCGCGCAAAGTCAGAACCCGAAAGCAAGGCGGCTATGGACAAGGTATTGTCTTTTTTTTTTGCAGAGTCTCGGATGGGTAGTCAATGTGGCGAAAAGCAAGTTGACTTCGACGCAGGACCTGGAGTACTTGGGGGCTCGATTCGATACGAAGAAAGGAAGAGTGTTCTTGCAGCGACTGAGAGTAGTAGGGTTGTGCCGCCTGGTGTGGGAATTTCTACACAGGCAGGCCCCCACGGCATGGCAGTACTTGCAGTTGCTCGGAACCATGGCAGCTATGTTGGAGTTGGTGCCGTGGGCAAGAGCTCACATGAGACCGCTGCAGAGAGCGTTACTTCGTCAGTGGTCTCATCAAGAAGATCCACTTACAAGGAGGTTGCCGTGTTTACTGGAGACGAGGAGAGCCCTGCAGTGGTGGTGGCTGTGCCCCAGTTGTCTGGAGCAGGGGATGCCGTTGGAGGCTCCAGGGTGGCAGCCCTTGACGACGGATGCCAGCCTCTCCGGCTGGGGAGCCCACTTTCAGGGGCGCCTCGCTCAGGGGCGATAATCCGAGGAGGAGCAGTCTTGGTCGATCAATCAGCTGGAGTTGAGGGCGGTAAGGTTAGCGCTAGTGCAGTTTCATCCATATCTGCAGAGGTCAGCGGTACGAGTGTTCTCCGACAATGCAACCGCAGTCGCTTACATCAATCGGCAAGGAGGGACCAGCAGTGTCCCGTTGGAGACAGAGGCTGAGCAGTTCGAGTGGCCGAGGTGAATCTGATAGCATTGTCGGACACGCATGTGGCGGGGGTGGACAATGTGCAGGCAGATTTTCTGAGTTGGGTGAAGGTGGACCTGGGAGAGTGGGTTCTTCATCAGGAGGTGTTCGACATGGTGGTGTGCTGGTGGGGGGCGTCAGTAATGGATCTCATGGCAACCTTTCACTCGGCCAAGGCGAATCGGTTTTTCAGCAGGCAGAAAGAGGATGTCGGAAGGCCTGGATGCTCTCATTCAGGATTGGCCGATAGAGTGTCTGCTGTACGTGTTTCCACCATGGGTGCTTATCGGTCGGGTGGTACAGCGCATCGAGCGGCACAGAGGGCCTGTGGTTCTCATAGCGCCAGATTGGCCTTGGAGGCCGTGGTATGCGGATCTTCAGTGCCTGGTAGTGGACGAGCCTTGGAAGCTGCCGTGTCGTCCAGATCTATTGACTCACGGTCCACTGTTCATGCCTCAGGTGGATCGGTTCTTGCTTACGGCTTGGCTCTTGAGAGGGCAAGGCTGAAGAGGAGAGGTTATTCACCTGCGGTAATCTCCACTTTGAAGGCGAGGAAGCAGTCCACATCCCTGGCATATGTCCGCGTTTGGCGGGTATTTGAGGCTTGGTGTTTGGCTAAGCAGAGCGAAGCGCTAAAGGCGACTATTCCGCAGGTGTTAGCCTTCCTGCAGGATTTATTTATTTATTTTATTTATTTATTTAGTATACATTTGTATACCGCTACTTCCAGCGATCAGCAGCGGTTTTGATTACAGATTGGAAATTGTCAAATCATGACAGGAAATTTTTGAGGTATAAACACATTGATTAGACAGGAAAGCACAGCACACAGAGAATTATTTTACAGGGAACATGGGCTATGGAGGGTTAAGTGGCTTGCCCAAGACCACAAGGAACACCTGTGGGACTAGAAACCCCAGTCCTTCCGGCCCAAGGTTGCTGTCCTCCAGTGGGATTTGAACCCCTGACCTTCTGGCCCGAAGTACCTTGCCCCAACCACTAGGCCACTCCTCCACTCCAGGATGGCCTGGAGAAAGGTTTAGCGGCGACCTTGCGGGTGCAGGTGGCGGCGTTGACGTGTTACAGAGGAAAGATAGGGGGTCAGCACATTGGCGGTCATCCGGATATTAGACTGTTTTTGTGGGCGGTCTCGTTGCTGAGGCCAGTGCGCAGACGTCATGCCCAGTTGGCATCTCCCCTTGGTGTTGCAGGCGTTGGAAAAGGAGCCGTTTGAGCCCTTATCGAGGGCCTCCTTGAAGGACCTTACCCTTAAGGTAGTTTTTCTCGTCGCTATTTGTTTGGTTTGGAGGATTTCAGAGTTACAGGCCTTATCTTGTAGGAAGCCCTTTCTGAGTTTTTCGAACTCCAAGGTCGTGTTAAGACCGGTGCTGTCCTTTTTGCCCAAGGTGGTCTCGGCGTTCCATGTTAATCAGGTGATTTTGTTGCCGGCGTTTACAGTCAGGCAGGGTGGAGACCATGCAGAGAGATTGCATTTGTTGGATGTTCGAGCTTTGAAGAATTATCTCCATCGGACAGAGTTTTCGCAAGTCCAATAGATTTTGTCTTGTTTGGCGGTCCTCGCAAAGGGGAGGCGGCCTCGAAAGCCTCCATTGCTTGGTGGATCAAAGGGGCCATAGCGTCCGTGTATGTCCTCAATGGTAAGGTGGTTCCAGGCGGTCTGAGAGCTCATTCCACTAGGGCTCAGGCAGCCTCTTGGGCGGAATTTCAGTATGTCCCAGCATTGGACATCTGTAAGGCTGCCACCTGGTCTTCCCTAAACTCTTTTGTCTGGCATTATAGACTGGATGTTCAGGCGCAGGGAGATGCCTGTGTTGGTTCAGCGGTTCTTCAGGCTGGGGTCTCTGCTCCCTCCCGTTGATTTGCTGTACTGCTCTGGTACATACTCTATAGTTCGGGACTAGACTGGAGGGACGTTAAGGAAGGGTAAATTAGACTTACCTGCTAATTGTTGTTCCTTAAGGAACTCCAGTCTAGTCCCGCATCCCGCCCTGGATGTTGGTTTGTCTTAGGTGGCCTGAAGAAGAAGAATAGCGCTGATGACAGGTAAGCCGCCTGGGATGTACTCCTGGGGTTAACTTTTTCTCGTTCTTCTGTTTTTGCTACAAGATGTGAGAAGATGCCTCAGTACCAGTGTTTCGGGGCGTTCATTAGTGCCGGGAGGGTCTGGCAAGGACGATAGACATTCCCTTCTGGTAGTTCAGAGTTGGTAGGTACACTTTAGGTACAGTTTTTTTGTACATATTTGATGCTTGCTTGTTGCTCCGGTGAGTCTGCTTTGTCAATAGGTTACTGATCAGAGGAGGCGGATCGGGGCAGGTTATACCGGTGACATCAGAAGAGACATGACGTTTCTCAGTCTCCAAGCTGCTGTGAGAGATAGACAACTCTATAGTTCGGGACTAGACTGGAGTTCCTTAAGGAACAACAATTAGCAGGTAAGTCTAATTTACCCTTTAAATTCCTAGTAAACACTGAAATAACTATATTCCATAATTTATTTCACTACCTAGAATGCTGGTGTGTTTTCAGCAATTATTTTTCACTTTCCCCAGATTTGAAATTGCATTAGCTATTTTACAGTCCCCCAGCATATATCTTGCTGGGGGGTGGGGTAGTAGTCATAGAAAACTGCAGCTTTGAAGTATCATACGAGCATTTTCTGTCCCCTACTCCTTACCCATCTTGCTGAACTCTTCACTCTGTCATTCTTTGGCCTTGCATGTGGAAGGATGACAGCAGCACCTGTGGCTTGATGCTGCTGGGTGGGAGGTGGGAATGGTGTGGCAGTCACAAAGGGCTGCTGGTGGTGGTTTTATCTGAAGAGATTCTGCAACAATAGGTGAGCATGCAAACTACTGAGCTGTACCACAAACTGAAATCTCTCTGCAGCTCTTATCTTTTTAAGAGATGATCAAAGCACAGAACAGTTGTTTAATGATGTTGATGGTGGTGACTTTGTATTTTTTTGTCAGTGGGAAAGAAGCAACAAGGTGCCTGACAATTTCCTCCTGTTTGGGTTTCCAGCTCAGTCAGAACTGTGCTGGCAGCATATGGACAAGCACATGGACATCAGGACTGAGGCTAGAAAAGGGCGTTTTTCTTATTTCTTTCAATGGTGTTACAGGAGAAATACGGCTTCGAAACTTTGTTGCAGCTGCCATCACTGTTACAACTTTTGGTTCAGTGTGAAAGATGCCTGTAGGTTAACTCTCTTTGAAAACAAGTGGGAACAACAGAGGCGGTGACGATATAAGCTTACATGACAGAATTTTATATAGTGCAGTGCTTCTTAGGGCAGCCATGATCCCCAGCAGCAGAAAAGATGAAGCTGGACCAAAATAACAGCTTGACACAGATAACCAGAGCCTGCAGAATTTGACACCCTGACTCCACTTTCCCTTGAAAGAAACAAAACAATATTCAGCTTTGAAAGTGAAAGAGGTGAAAAAAGTCTCCAGAACGAGGATTCATAGACTTCAATATTGCAGGATCAGTGAACACTAGGAAGTGAAAGGTAGTGGTGGTGAATGACTCCCTTCTGTCTATTAGTAAGTTTTTTTTTTTTATGAATTTCAATAATCAAGATATTTATCTCATAGCATAAAACATAGGCCTTGTGGTCTTTTTCTGCCGTCATGTTTCTGCCATCATGTTTCTATCTAGTCTGCCCTTCCATATCACCCACTACAAGAGTCCCCTTTTTTCCTTTAGAAATCCTCTGTTTTTCCCATGCTTTTTTTTTTTAATTCAGATACTGTCCTCAACTCTACTACCTCCATTGGGAGACTATTACATGCATCTACCACTCCTTCCGTAAAGAAATATTTCTGCATATTACTCCTGAGTCTTTCCCCTTTCACCCTCATCCTATGTCCCCTTGTAGCAAAGCTTGCTTTCAATCAAAAGAGGCTGTCCTGTGCATTTATGCCATGGATGTATTTAAATGATTCAGTCATATCGCCTCTATCCTGCCTTTTCTCTAAAGTGTATGTATATGTATATTAAGGTCCTTAAATCTGTCCTCATATGCTCTATAACGAAGACCATTAACCATTTTAGTAGCCACCCTCTGCACAGACTCCAACCTGTTTTTATATCATTTTGAAGGTGCGGTCTCCAAAATTGCACACACTACTCCAAGTGAGGTCGCACCAAAGACTTATACAGAGCCACTATCACTCCTTCCTCTTCGTCTCTCCGGGCCAGTCCAGGAACTGTAGGGCAGTCAACCTCCTCCAGCAGCTGAGGTGTGAAAACTCAGTCTTGCTGACAGCCCACCCAGCTCCCCCTGGTGTCAGACACTCAGTCTTTCAGTCCTCAGCAGCTGGATAGGACATGTTGCTGACAGGCTCCCGGTCAGACGAAGAAGAAAGGAGAAGGATATAAAAAAAAAAAAATCCCTGGATGACCCTAGCAGGGTAGAGGTGAACTTGTTAAAATTGAGACAGTTGTGTTTTTTTTTTTTTTTTTTTTTAAAAAGGAATGGAGGTCAGCTGCCAGGGGTTCGGTGAGAGGCAGCAGAGGCAGAGCCTGCCTCGGGGCCAGATCTGTCGCAGAGAAGTGAGAGAGGATCTGGGAGCCCCAGAGTCAGCCCCTTCTAACTCCGAAGCCCGGACTTACTCTCCCACTGGCAGCGGAGACAGAGTTCATGGAGTTTAGACCAAGGAGAGCAGGTATGTCGGAGGGGCTTGCCAATCGCGAGGTGATCTTGACAGGAGGACAGGTCTGAGTTTTGGTGCCAAGGAGCCGCGGCCGTTGGAGAGTTTCAGGGGGTGGTTTCAGTTGAAGCACATGCTGCCGGACCCGGCAGCGTGCGCGCAGTGCGGGAGTCGCTGGGGTTTATCAGGCCCGGGACTTTGCCGGTTTTGTGTCAGGAGAGGCAGCAGGGTGGAGCGATTGTTGGGAGAGAGAATGGAGGACAGATCAGCCACGCTGGTTCAATTAAGCAAGCATCAGAGCATGGCGGAGAAGGCTGGAGCGGCAGCCATTTTAGAAGAGGCAGCCATTTCTCCCGTGCTATAGGACAAGCCATTAAAAAAGAAAACCAAGTCAAAGAAGCCTGCTCAAGCTGTACCTTTTCAGAGGTACAGGGGGGGGTTTAAAACCCTTGTTTTCTGCGGATTTTATTCTCTCGCTCCATAAAGCCTATTGTTTTAAAGTTGGAGCAGGTACAGGGCAAGAGTTCTCCTCCCAACCTGTCTGGGTTACCTAGGGGGGATAGCAGTACAATGGACCCTGAAGAGGGGACCTCAAAAAGGTGCTTGGCAGTTGAGGCAGCTGCCAATGGCTTCGGACAGCAGGCCTCTGTCCCTCAGATAGCAGAGGAGGGAGAAATTCTCTCGGAGTCAGGTATGGATCAGTGGACGGGGGATCTGGAGGAAGGTGAGATTGGGCCAGGTGAAGACCCCAATATATTCAGGGTATTTCGAAAAGAAGAGCTGGGAGCTCTTATTGCCCATTTGCTGGCAGCTCTGAATATTATCCTACCAGCGGTTCAGGAAGAACTGCTGGAGGATCCTCTGCTTCAAGGTTTCAAAGCTGAGCAGAAGTGCTTTCTGGTTCATAGGGTGATTAAACAGATGGTGGAATCGGAATGGGAAAGGGGTGGTCGTGCGATAGGCTGCTTGTACCCGGTGCCGCAGGAGGGGAGAGAGTTGCTATGGATGCTGAAAGTGGATGCGTTGGTTTCAGCTGTGACTAAAAAGACTACGATTCCGGTAGAGGGCGGAGCAGCTCTTAGGGATCTGCAGGATAGGAAGTTAGTCTCTTCTCAAACAGGCATTTGACACAAGTGCTCTGTCTCTGCAGGCTTCCATTTGCAGAGCGTATGTGTCCAGAGATTCAATTCGTTGGCTCCAAGGTGAGTCTTTCCCGAAGGGGAGGATGTTTCTGCATCAGAGGGAGTGAAATTAGAGACGGCTGCGGCGTATCTCACCGATGCCTTTTATGATCTCGTAAGGATTTTGGCAAAGTCCATGGCATTGGTGATTGCCGCTAGGAGATTTCTCTGGCTGAGGAATTGGGCGGTGGACGCATCTTCCAAGGCACGCAGTAGTAAGCTTCCCTATAAGGGCAAGCTGCTCTTCGGGGAAGCTTTGGAAAAGACTGTAAAAGATTTGGGAGATTCCAAGGGCGGTTGGCTACCGGAGGACCGTCCGAAGGGTCCAAGAGCTGGGACTCTGCAGAGAGGTCAAGGTAGAGAGTTTCGGGGATTCCGAGGGCCCTGGTTTGCTCAATATCAGAGAGGTCTCTTTGTGGCAAGAGGGTAGTCCTTTTGAGGGGCTAGGGGGTTCGGATGGGGGTATTTTGTTCCCCAACAGAACGCCTCAAAGAAACCACAATGAGAAGAGGTTGGTCCAGGCAGAGGTTCCAATAGGAGGACGTTTGCAGGACTTCCACTCCATCTGGACCCACCATAACTACGGACCGGTTGGTGCTGGTGATCATCCACAAGGGTTTATGCACTGAAGTTCGCTCAGCCAATAGCGGAGGCCTTCATGGTGTGTCCATGCGGTTCTCCGGCAAAGACAAAGGCGGTAAACGACACACTTTGACGTTTGCTGCACCTTCAAACAGTGGTTCCGGTTTCCCGAGACCAATACGGGTTAGGTCGATACTCTATTTATTTTGTAGTTCCCAAAAAGGAAGGGTCTCTTCGACCCATTCTAGATCTCAAGCATGTGATCCGCTGTTTGAGGGTACCGCATTTCCGAATGGAGATTCTACGATCGGTGATTCGGTCAGTAAGGCCGGGCGAGGTACTTTTGTCCATAGATCTAATGGAAGCGTATCTACATATTCCGATCAGTCCGGAGCATCAAAAATATTTGCGCTTTGCTGTGCCGTTGGGACATTTTCAGTTCTGAGCTTTGCCGTTTGGACTGGCTATGGCGCCGCACACCTTCACGAAGGTGATGGTGGTGGTCATGGCGGCGTTGCAACAGGAAGGCATTCAAGTTCATCCCTACCTGGATGACTGGCTAATTTGAGCAGGGTTGGTGGCGGAGTCGGTGGGAGCGACGGCACGTGTAGTGGAATTTCTGGAACACCTAGGTTGGGTGGTAAATCAGGCCGAGTCAGTTGCTTCCAGTGCAGCGCCTCGTATATCTAGGGGCTTTGTTCGACACAAGCGGAGTGGTATTTCTGCCAGAAGACAGGATACAAAAGATCTTAAGGCAGGTGTCAGCGTTTTTACGCATCAAGGCTCCAACGGTGTGGAGATACCTACAACTTCTGGGCTCCATGGTGGCGGCATTGGACCTGGTGGTGTGGGCCAGGGCGCATATGCATCCCCTGCAATGAGCGTTGCTATCCGGATGGTGGCCACAAGAGAATTCTCTGGGTCAAAGGTTGGTGTGATCGGAGACTGTCAGCGACAGTCTACAGTGGTGGTTGGATCCCAGGCATCTTCAGGCGGGAATGCCTCGAGTTGCCGGATTGGGTGCTGGTCACCACGGATGCCAGTCTCTCTGGCTGGGGGGTGCATTGTATGTCCCAGGTAGCGCAGGGCCACTGGTCCCCAGAGGTGAGCGGTTGCTCAGTCACTCAGCTGGAGATGAGGGCAGTGCAGCTGGCACTTCAGGAGTTCGACAGCCTGGTGAGGGGAAAAGCAGTGCGCGTTTTCTTCGGCAATGCGGTGACGGTGTCCTATATCAATTGGCAAGGGGGCACAGGCAGTGCAGTTTTGTTGGAGGAGAGTCAGCTGTTGATGCAGAGGGCCATCTGGTAGCCTTTTCAGTGGCTCATGTAGCAGGGAAGGACAATATACAGGCCGACTTTCTCAGCAGGCATGTATTAGATCCAGGAGAATGGGAACTGAATGAGGCGGTCTTCCATGACATTACGGTGCGATGGGGACAGCCGGTCATGGATCTGATGGCACACACAATGCCAAAAAATACCACCTAACCAAAATTCTCTACAAATATAGAATCCTAAAACAAATTGAGAGAATAGCTATTCAGAGCTAGCATGTGTGAGTGTATGGTAATGGAATGTCGGAAGTATAGCCATGAAGCGAAATTCACCTCTTGAAGCTAATCTTCCATTTTACTCAATTATGATTGAGCCCATTAAAGAGCTAACAATAAATAAGGTTAAAACACTACAAAAGTGTAACCAATAATCTTCTTGCAAAATAATTAATTTGCCACAATAAAAAAGATCCCCTAAAAGTCTATACTGGAGTATAAAGCAGCCAGAATTTGGGAAAAGTAACTTATCTGAATCCAACCAAATCCGACGATGAACAGCACTCCGTAGTAGCAGATTTTAAAGTCCATCCAGATAGACTTCTGGTGATATTGCCAGCACAAATTTCACAGAATTGCAGACACAGTACTGCGTTTCGGGCGAACAATATTTACACGCCCTGCTTCAACGCTCCACTCTGTACCGACAAACTTCTATCTTCGTCTTCACACCACTCAGAAGAACGCCAACGCATGCTCAGTAGCAGACTGAGCCTGGTTTGAGGATTTATCATCTTGAACATCCAATCAGCAATCAGAATCCCTTCTTAAAGGGATGAACCCCCAAGTTTGTAAAGTCAAGTGTTATTAGAGCAAGCTAGCCCATTCAAGTTCTTTATTTAATCCTAAAGGTTGAACAGTTGCCCAACGAAAAATCCACTGTTGCTCAAGCAATTGTAATGCGTGTTCTCGATCACCCCCTCGGGGATGAGGGGGGACATGATCTAACACTCGCCAGAGCAAATCTTCAAAAACATGATGGTGGTCAGAACAATGTTGAACCAACGGAGCCGACAATACTACATTCTTTACTCTAGAAGCATGTTCATTCAAACGGGTCTTGACAGGTCGGATAGTACGGCCAATGTACAAAAATTGACATGGGCAAATGAGCACATACACCACATAAGTAGTGGAACAATTAGTTAGCCATTGAGAGACATGGATATGAGAAGAGCCAGGAACTAGCCTTGGATAGGCGAATCAACCGTCCTTTACAGACAGGACATTATAAATGTGCTTCTTGTTCCCATTGCTCTCGGACGATTGAGGGTGTTCAATGGCTAGTTCCTGGCTCTTCTCATATCCATGTCTCTCAATGGCTAACTAATTGTTCCACTACTTATGTGGTGTATGTGCTCATTTGCCCATGTCAATTTTTGTACATTGGCCGTACTATCCGACCTGTCAAGACCCGTTTGAATGAACATGCTTCTAGAGTAAAGAATGTAGTATTGTCGGCTCCGTTGGTTCAACATTGTTCTGACCACCATCATGTTTTTGAAGATTTGCTCTGGCGAGTGTTAGATCATGTCCCCCCTCATCCCCGAGGGGGTGATCGAGAACACGCATTACAATTGCTTGAGCAACAGTGGATTTTTCGTTGGGCAACTGTTCAACCTTTAGGATTAAATAAAGAACTTGAATGGGCTAGCTTGCTCTAATAACACTTGACTTTACAAACTTGGGGGTTCATCCCTTTAAGAAGGGATTCTGATTGCTGATTGGATGTTCAAGATGATAAATCCTCAAACCAGGCTCAGTCTGCTACTGAGCATGCGTTGGCGTTCTTCTGAGTGGTGTGAAGACGAAGATAGAAGTTTGTCGGTACAGAGTGGAGCGTTGAAGCAGGGCGTGTAAATATTGTTCGCCCGAAACGCAGTACTGTGTCTGCAATTCTGTGAAATTTGTGCTGGCAATATCACCAGAAGTCTATCTGGATGGACTTTAAAATCTGCTACTACGGAGTGCTGTTCATCGTCGGATTTGGTTGGATTCAGATAAGTTACTTTTCCCAAATTCTGGCTGCTTTATACTCCAGTATAGACTTTTAGGGGATCTTTTTATTGTGGCAAATTAATTATTTTGCAAGAAGATTATTGGTTACACTTTTGTAGTGTTTTAACCTTATTTATTGTTAGCTCTTTAATGGGCTCAATCATAATTGAGTAAAATGGAAGATTAGCTTCAAGAGGTGAATTTCGCTTCATGGCTATACTTCCGACATTCCATTACCATACACTCACACATGCTAGCTCTGAATAGCTATTCTCTCAATTTGTTTTAGGACACACAATGCCAAAGCATCATGGTTTTACAGCAGGTGCAGGGAGCACATGTTGGAGGGCCTCGACGGGCTGGCTCAGCCTTGGCCGTCGGTCGGGCTGCTTTGCTATCCTCCAAATGACCTGACCGATCATCGGCCACAGAGGAAACACAAGTCATGGTGGAAAGATAATTCTCATTGCTCCAGATTAGCCAAGGAGAGCTTGGTATGCGGACCTGGTACGACTGCTGGTGGACCATCCTTGGAGGCTTCCCAGTTGAGTCAATCTGTTATACCAGGGACCAATGCTAATGCCACAGGTGGATCGCTTCTTGCTTACGGCTTGGCTCTTGAAAGGGAACGCCTGAGGCATAGAGGATATTCCGCGGCAGTAGTAGCTACAATGTTGCAGGCCTAAAGAAGGTCGAAGTCTCTCGCCTATGTCCATATTTGGCACATTTTTGAAGGTTGGTGTGAGAAGCGTAGCGTTAAACTGTTTTCTGCGACGGTGCCAGATGTCTTGCCGTTTCTGCAAGGGGGAGGGGGGTCTGGATAAAGGTTTAGCCCTCAGCACTCTAAAGGTGCACCTGGTGGCCCTGGCATGCTATAGGGGCAAGGTACAAGGGGGCAACTTGTCACTGCATCCAGATGTCCTGAGATTCCTGAAAGCGGTTAAGAATGTAAGGCTGCCAGTGAGACCGGTAGTGCTGGCTTGGGATTTGAATTTGGTTCTAGAGGCATTGACGCAGTCCCCTTTTGAGCCTGCGGGTGCGGTAGCTCTGAGAGCGCTTTCTTGCAAGACTGCATTCTTGGTAGCGTTGTGCTCTGCAAGAAGTATCTCGGATCTACAGGCACTATCCTGTAGAGAACCGTATATTCAGTTTTCGGCGGAGAAGGTGGTGTTGAGACCAGTACCCTCTTTTCTGCCGAAGGTAGTGTCTGCTTTTCACTTGAATCAGCCATTTTCACTGCCGACCTTTCAGAGACGTGAAAGGGAGGTTATGGATAGTTTGCTTCTGAAGTTGGATCTCGGTAGAGTGCTCCGTCGGTACCTCAGGAGGACGGAGCCATTTTGGAGATCGGATAGGTTGTTTGTCCTTTTTGGAGGAACATGTAAAGGGGAGGCAGCTTCCAAAGTCGCAATTGCCCGCTGGGTGAAAAACACAGTAGCAATGGCGTATCAGGCAAGCGGGAGGTTGCCGCCCGAACGTTTCTGAGCTCATTCTACTCGGAGCCAGGTGACTTCGTGGGCCGAGTTCGCATTGGTTCCGCCAGTAGATATTTGCAGAACCTTCTACTTGGTTGTCTCTTCACACATTTACGAAGCATTATCGTTTAGATGTTCAAGCACAGAGGGATGCAAATGTAGAGGCCTCAGCCATAGTGGCGTGGCTAGTGGGACCCTCCCGAAAGTAGGTACTGCTTTGGTACTTCCCTGCAGTTCCTGGACTGGCCCGGAGAGACAAAGAGGAAGGAGAAATTAGGCCTTACCTGCTAATTGTCTTTCCTTGTGTTCTCTCCGGGCCAGTTCAGGGCCCACCCAGGTTATTTGCGTGTTTCGTGGGGGAGGCTAGTGGTTCGACAGTTCATTTGGGAAATCGTAATCAGGTGAATGACCATATATGGTGCGAATTAATGTAGCAATAAATGTTATCCTCGGACTTAGTCTGAGCAGTTTCGGAGCAGCGATGGCTGTGGGGCTCCCTTGAGGATTCGGGGGAGGAGCAGTAAGAGTCAAATTTGGAACATACCAAAAAAAATGAGGGGAGAACTTGGAAGGGCGATAAGCAGGTGGAGAATAGTAGTTTAAAGTTTTTAGGTTGCAGTGGATTATGTTAGGAGCAAAAAGTATTTATTTAGACAGGCTGCTTTGACAATGGTAGACTGAGTCTCTGACACCAGGGGGAGCTGGATAGGGCTGTCAGCAAGACTTTTGAGAGTTCAGTCCTCAGCTGCTGGAGGAGATTGACTACCCTACAGTTCCTGGACTGGCCCGGAGAGAACTCAAGGAAAGATAATTAGCAGGTAAGGCCTAATTTTTCCTTTCTTCTGCTGGCCATTCCTCTTCCTATGCACCCAAGCATCCTTCTAGCTTTTGTTGTCACCTTTTCTACCTGTTTAGCTATTTTTTAAGATCGGCAGACACTCATGCCCAGGTCCTGTTCTTCTTTCGTGGACAAGAGTACGTCGCCCAACTATATTGTACCATTCCCTTGGATTGTTGCAGCCCAAATGCATGACCCTACATTTTTTATCATTAAATCTCAGCTGCCAAATTCTAGACCATTCTTCAAGCTTACAAGATCCCTTCTCATGTTATCTACACCTTCCTGGGTGTCTACTGTTTCAGATTTTGGAATCGTCTGCAAAGAGGCAAACCTTGCCCCACAGCCTTTCCACAATATCACTTACAAAGATGTAAAAAAGAATCTGACCAAGAACAGATCCCTGCGGCACTCTACTGGTAACCCCCTTCTCCTTAGCGTGAACTCCATTTACCCGTAACTTTTTTGTTGCCTCCTACTCAATCAATTTCTAACCCAGGCAGTAATTTAGGGTCCATCCCAAGGGTGCTTAGTTTGTAAGTTGCCTGTGCTGAACAGTGTCAAATGCTTTACTGAAATGTAAATACACCACATCTAGGGCTCTCCCTCTGTCAGACTCCCTGGTCATGCATTCAAAGAAATCAATCAGATTTGTCTGACAAGACCGGCCCCTGGTGAATCCATGCTGCCTTGGATTCTGCAATCCATTGGACTCCAGAAACCTCCACTATTTTCTCTTTCAGCAGCATTTCCAATAATTTACTCCTACAAGCCCACAAAATTAGGATGGGTCAGGCGCTAGAACTAAATCAGTAAAAGGAAAGGAAAAACAAGCAATCAGCCTGTATGGTGCTAGCCCGAAGGTTATACAACTGTGTGTTGTCACCTCCACATGATTTTGCCAGTTTAGAACTTATTTGGTCCATTGGAGAGCGAAATTTCATGAGTTGTGGATTAGAAGAACTTGAATTAAGACTCGATAATTCATCTTTAAGTCCACTGTGATTTTTTACCATTTAATCCACTGATGGTTAAATAAGAGGAGTTTTTGGGTAAGTCATTGATGTATAGTTTGGGGTGATAATGATGGCTGTTTTGATTATGGCTTAATTGTTCACCTCTTGAGATTCTGAGACCTTTCTCATTTACATTTTTTTTCCTGAAGAAATGTACTATAGATGTGGTGAATGTGTGGAGCTATTTGAAATTTTTGATGAACTAGAACTTTATAAAGGGCACCAAGTCATTTGGCTGGCAAAATAATACTTAGCAGATTTAGCCTAGTGGTTAGAGCACTGGCTTGGTAACCAAAAGACCAGGGATTGATTTCCACTAGCATTCCTTGTGGCCTTGAGCAAGTCACTTAATCCTCCATTGCCTAGGAAGAAAGGCCTAAAACTACAAAAAAACAAGCACTCAACACTTGAAAACCCTAAACTAAAGAGTGACTAGCAGCAAATCAATGAACCAACGCAAAAAAATATTTTTGTCGGAAGATCGGCCATGAGGTTAAAAGCCATAAGGTTAGAAGCCTCTTGAAGCCGTTACTTCCATTTTAATCAGTTTTATTACGGTCCAATAAAATAAGCCCACACAAGAGCCAAAATAAGGTGGTAAAAAAACCCCACAACTTGGTGCCACCTTTAAAACATGAATGTACATAGAGAAAGCAAATACTTGAAGACACTTTAACTTATCTGAACCGCCATTGATTGTTGATTAAAGTCCGTTGAAAGCAACGCACAGATACAGACGTTCCAACAGCTTTCTCAAACTGCGAAAAAAGACGAAGTGGGAGATCTGTAATGAGCATGTGCCGGTGTCTCGGAGAGGTGGAGGTGCTGTTTGGTGTTTTTCTTTTGGCAGTTCAACTAAGCGTTGATACAGGGCATGAAATGTAAATTTGCCCAAAACGCAGTGCTGTGTACTTTTGGATAACTGCTTTTGATATTTTCATCTATTTGAAAGTCATCACTCCCACTTCGTCTTTTTTTGGAGTTTGAGAAAGCTGTTGGAACGTCTGGATCTGTGCGTTGCTTTCAACGGACTTTAATCAACAATCAATGGCGGTTCAGATAAGTTAAAGTGTCTTCAAGTATTTGCTTTCTATGTACATTCATGTTTTAAAGGTGGCACCAAGTTGTGGGGTTTTTTTACCACCTTATTTTGGCTCTTGTGTGGGCTTATTTTATTGGACTGATTAAAATGGAAGTAACGGCTTTGAGAGGCTTCTAACCTTATGGCTTTTAACCTCATGGCCGATCTTCCGACAAAAATATTGTTTTGCGTTGGTTCATTGATTTGCTGCTAGTCACTCTTCTTTAGTTTAGGAAGAAAGGCCTGGCAATCTACAGTGGTGCAAAAGTGTGGAATCACTTGTAAATTTGACGTTTTTCCAACTTCATGACCTTATATCTTAATTTCTTTTTCCTCCCAGTGGCTTTTTCTGTGTGTCTCATAAGTGATTTGGCTATTAGAGCCAACTTTTAGTATTGGTTTGGTCCTTATTTTCTGAGTTTGTTCCCTATAGTTGTCCTGTTTTTTTTTTTTTCTGTGAAAATCGCGTAATGTACATCGTTGGCCAACAATATATTATTGTAAGTATGCTTTAAAATATTGTGGACGCATGCCAGGTTTCCTTCAAATTAATGTATGTGGCCTTGAAAATGGCCGTTTTTATGTGTCAGTGATGGCTCAGTATTTGATGGGCCACCCTTTGTTCTTGATCACCTGACTGCACCTTGTCAGCATTGAAGGAACCAGTCTGACAAGGTGATCGTTGGTGACAACACGGTTCCAAGCTGCAATGAGTGACTCAATCAGCTCACACTTTGTCAGATGCCTCTTGCACATTTCCAAGGCCATCTTGTGCCACAGGTTCTCGAGTTGGATTCAGATCTGTAGACTGGGCAGGCCAGTCCATTGACTTGATGTTCCGCTGCTTCCAGCTGATCGCCTGTCTGGAGCGATGGCAGGGTGCATTGTCATCTTGGAACAAGAGTTGGCCAGGAAACAGCTGGTGTGCTGATGGCACCATGCACTTTTTCAGTATGGTGATGTACTTGGCCCCGTTGACCATTCCATCGACGATGTGAAGATGTCCAACACCACTGGCAACCATGCAGCCCCAGACCGTGACCTTCAAAGGATGCTTCACAGTGAGGTTGAGACACTCGGGCTTGAATTCCTCTCCAGGAAATTGCCTCACATAGGTGTGGGCCTGGTTACCAAACAGGCAGAAGGTACTTTCATCGCTGAATAGCACCTTTTCCCACATTTCAGTCGACCAGGTTGAGTGCTTTCTTGCCGCGCTATCCGGTTGCGTCTTTGTATGTCAGTCATCAGTGGCTTATTCCGTGCTTTGCAGCCCCGGAGACCAAACTGCAGGCACAGGCGACGAACTGTTGATGAGCTGACACTGACCTCACTCTTGTCTGACCACTCGCGAAGTAGCTGAGGATAGATCAACTTGCAATTAGTCAGTGAAGTGCGTGGTCCTGGCGTGATGATGCACGTGGACGATCTGAACGAGGCTTGTCCACCACTGAACCCATTTCTTTCTTCTGTACAATCTTAACAGCGCTCTGACTGCAGCCACCTTTCCTGGCTATCTGACGGCTTAAAAATCCTTCCTCGCTCATAAAGGACACACGAACACGCTCCTCCAACGTCAGGGTCCGAGTCATCTTTATGGTCGATCCAGAAAGTGTATGAAATTTAAAAATTCTACGCGTTTTTTATAGCTGCACTGTTGGCTAGATATCTGCATTGTGATTGGTTAGTGAAACCAGCCTCCTGATTAGTCAGAAATAACATGTGCGTATTGGATAATCTCGATCCAGTTTTGATGCAGGATCCACAAAAATCGCAGTAGCTATCTCCCAGTGTCTGTAAAGTATTTAAATTGGAAGCAAGGAATGCAATAAAAGTCAACTCTAATAGCCAAATGTATCCCTTTTACCGTAGTAGAAAGATGAATATGCTGGGCTAACGCAAAATTGAAAAAAAAAGTTAGAAAGTACGAAAAACGCAAAACTCACAAGTGATTCCAGACTTTTGCACACCACTGTACTTACGATCACACTGCCAGGAAAAAAGAACTGCTGGGTTACCAGGTGTCAGCACTGACTCGACAGCACACGTTTTTTGCAACAGATTTTATAGAAAATTTTTAAACATTTATAGAGACATTTCAAATGAAACAGAACACCCAACTACAGCATTTCGGGTCTTGACAGCAAAAACTGTTCCTAAGCGTCTCCCCAGTCCAGTCCCTTTCCACTGGGTTGTGCTCCCCTTCCAGCAGCTTGGAGACTGAGCCAATCATCTTTTGATACTGGGGTATAAATAGCCATGGTACCTCCCACCAACTCCAGTTAGCTCAGTCTCCAAGCAGCTGGAGAGTCTCAGCAAGCCTGGAAGTTAGGGCTTGCTGGAGAGGCACTTAGGTGCTAGGGGGTATTTCTTTATTGCTTTATTTTTGATTATTTCTAATTGAGGGATATCTAGAGACAAGGTGTCCCTAACTTTAGGGGAGATTCTCTTCTTCCCTCCCTCCCATGGGTAAATCCTAGGGCTGGAGGAGGCTTGGCAGGCAGCTCCAGCTTTTAAAGCTGTTTTCTAAATTGTTAGAGGAGGTTCACGGCTCCCGAGGGTATGGAGCCGGCGGTTCACTTCAGCCTGCAGGACCTGCCGTTATTCTGGCCCGCCTCTGCTGAAGCCTGTTGGCGGCTGAGCACGAGGGCGGCAGGATTGGCGCCATTCTCCTGTAAGAGGGGAGAGAGAGAAGAGGCAGAGGGCTAATGGAGGTGAGCGGAGGATACCTCGTGGCATCGGGAGCAGCCGCCCGGTCACCAATAGTTTTGGTGCAGTTTCCCGTCTTCGTAGAAGCCGCTGCTTTGGAAAAGGAGGCAGACTTGGGTATTTTCAGCGTGCTTTTTTTGTGCTCATTTTGGGCCAGGCCTTGAGGTACTTTGGAGTGCAGTTCCCTAAAGTCTAGGCCTGGGCTTCATTTGATTTAATTTAATTTCTTGTAATTAGTTTATTCTAATTTACTGAGGAAAGGATGTTGGAGGACAGATGATACAAGCCGAATAGAGGAGGCCCTGGAGGATCTGCTCATTCAGGCAGTGAGGAGATCACAAAAGGTGCTTCTGGTCCATAGAGTAGTCAGACAGATGATACAAGCCGAATGGGACCAGCCCGACTTGGGATTAAGGGGGGTTCAGTCTATGGCACGTTTGTATCCTTTGCCAGAGGGCGAGAGGGAGTTGCTTAGATCTCCTAGGGTGGATGCCGCGATGTCGGCAGTTACCAAAAAGATAACCATTCCTGTGGAGGATAGTGCGGCCCTCAAAGATGCTCAAGACAGGAAGGTCAACACTTTGCTAAAGCAAGCCTTTGACATTAGTGCTCTGGCACTGCAGGCCTTGGTATGTGGGGCATGGATAGCTAGGGCCTCTCTAAGGTGGTCTCAGCAATTCCAGCTACCCAATGACCAACCAGAAGCATCAACAAAAGAAGCTGCCAGGATTGAGTCGGGGGCGGCCTACCTAGCGAATAGCCAGTATGATCTTATCAGGAGCTTGGCTACGAATATGGCTTCCATGGTAGCTGCTCAGCGTTACCTTATGGTTCCACAACTGGGCGGCAGATGGTTCTTCCAAGGCCCGCCTTAGCAAATTCCACTTTAAGGGAAAGCTGCTGTTCGGGGATGAGCTTGACAAGTTAGTAAAGGAGCTAGGGGAGTCCAAAGGGGGCAGACTCCCAGAGGACAGGCCGAAGCCGAGTTGCAATCCCGCTCATGTGCGGTCTCGGGCTCGGGACCCCAGGAGGTTTCGGTCAGCACATTCGGTGCCCTTTCAGAGAGGGCTTTTCTTCTCTAGGGGGCAGGGTTTCTGCAGGTTTCGAGGGGCAGGGAGGGGTTTTGGTACCTCTTTCCCCTCCTCAGGACTGAGGAAATCACAAAGTGAGGGGGGCCTGGGCAGAGGTTCTGTATGTGGGAGGAAGGCTGCGTCAGTTCTTCCCTGCCTGGGCTTGAGACACATCAGATCAGTGGGTGTTGGAGGTATGCTCTTGAGTTTGCAAGCCCAGTCCTTCCCTCGTTCATACAGTCTCCTTGCGGTCTGCTGGCAAAGGTGGCTGCGGTGGAGGAAACACTAACACGGCTCCTAGCATTTGGAGCTGTAATCCCGGTACCAGAAGATCAATGCAGCTGCAGTTGATACTTAATTTATTTCGTGGTACCAAAAAAGGAGGGCTCCTTTCGCCCCATTCTCAACCTCAAGTGGGTCAATCGCTGCCTCGGTCCCGCATTTTCGCATGGAAACTCTGAGGTCGGTGATAGTGGTAGTTCGTCAAGGGGAGTGTTTGACATCTCTAGACCTCACGGAGGCCTATTTGCATAGTCCCGTCCAAGAGTCGCATCAACAATATCTGTGCTTTTCAGTAAAGAGGACATTTTCAGTTTCAGGCCTTGCCCTTTGGCCTGGCAACAGCTTCCCGCACCTTTACCAAGGTGATGGTAGTGGTAGCCACAGTGCTACGCAAGGAAGGAATCCTCGTCCATCTGTATCTAGACGATTGGCTGATTCGGACCAAGTCCAATACGAGAGTCTACAGGCAACTGCCAGAGTGGTGGAACTGCTAAGAAGTTTAGGGTGGGTAATCAATCTAGTGAAGAGCAGATTGACACACTCTTGAGAGTGTATCTTGGAGCAAGGTTCAATACCAGCACGAACAGTTTTCTTGCCACTCCAGAGGACAATCGAGCTCCAACGTCTAGTGCACCGGTTCATAGCCATGAGGGCGCCGACGGCATGGCACTATCTTCAGGTGCTGGGAATCATGGCAGTAGCAATCGAGTTAGTGCCCTGGGCCAGGGCCCACATGCGACCGCTGCATAGATCTCTTCTTCACCGTTGGTCCCATCCAAGTCAGCCCTTGTCCACGGTATTGACCTGTCCTCCAGTGACCAAACAGGCCTTGCAGTGGTGGCTCAGCCCGGGGAATCTGGAGCGGGGCATGCCCCTCGAAGTACCCCATTGGCTTCAGTTGACAACGGATGCCAGTCTGGTTGGTTGGGGGGCACACTGCAAGGGTCACTTTGCCCAGGGTTGTTGGAACACTCAAGAAGCCCAGTAGTCCAACAGATTGGAGATGTGGGCAGTGTCTCTAGCGCTGAGAGCCTTCGAGTGCTGGCTCCATCAAAGAGCGGTTCGGGTGGTGTTGGACAACATGACCACAGTGACCTATATCAATCGCCAGGGCAGCACAAGCAGCCCTCTCCTGGAGGCAGAGGCGGACGTCCTGCTGGAATGGGCCGAGACACACCTGCTGGCTTTGTCAGCTCAGCATGTGGCCGGAGTAGAAAACGTGTCAGCGGATTATCTGAGCAGAGTCAAGGTGGACCGTGGCGAATGGGAGCTCTGTCAGGAGGTGTACGATCAGGTGGTACACCGGTGGGGGCCTCCCATCATGGATCTAATGGCTCGTTTGGGGATCCGCCAAGGCAAAACGCTGCTTCAGCAGAAGAAAGGAAAGGATGTCGGAGGGCCTGGATGCGTTGGTTCAGAAGTGGCCCTCGGGGGGGGGGGTATTGTGTTCCCACCCTGGGCTCTCATAGGCAGAGTCCTCCAGAGAATAGAGTCCAACCAGTAGTGTTGATAGCCCTGGACTGGCCACGTCACCCGTGGTATGCCGACCTGATGCGGCTGGTGTCTGATCGTCCCTGGTGCCTGCTGGTAAGAGACGACCTCTTAGTACAAGGTCCCATTTGGATGCCACAGGTGGATCGGTTCTTGCTTACAGAATGGCTATTGAAAGGGCAAGGCTTCGTAAGCACGGATATTCCGGGGCAGTGATTATGACGTTGAACGCTAGGAAGTGGTCGACCTCCTTATCCTATGAGGTTCTGGTGCATTTTTGAGGCCTGGTGTGAGTCCCATGTTAAGAGACCTATGTTGGTTTCTGTCCTGGAAGTGCTCGACTTTTTACAGGCTGGTTTTGAAAAGGGTCTCGCAGCCAGCTCTCTCAGGGTGCAGTTGGCTGCGATTTCTTGCTACAGGTGCAGGGTAAGTCGTTAGGTGAGCATCCAGATGTGAGTCGGTTCTTGAGGGTGGTGCGGCACTTTCGGCCTCAGCAGAGGGTGTCTGTCCCGCCCTGGGATCTTAACCTAGTGTTGGATACACTAGCAGGAGACCCTTATGAGCTGGTAGACCGAGCCTCTTTGAAGGAGTTAACGCTCAAGACAGTTTTTCTAGTGGCTATCTGTTCGGCTAGGCGGATTTCAGAGCTTCAAGCTTTGTCATGTCGCCAGCCGTTCCTTACCTTCAAGGAGAAGGTAGTCTTACGGGACCATACCTTCCTTTTTGCACAAGGTAGTTTCACCTTTCCATGTGAACCAGTCTGTCTCTCTCCCTGCCTTTGCCAAAGTGGGGCAGGGAATGGACGATGTGTGCCTGCGCCGCCTAGACGTGCGTAGGATTCTGAAGCGCTATCTGGATCGCACAGCGGTGTTCCGCAAATCGGAAAGGCTATTTGTGGTGTTCAGGGGTCCGCATGGGGGAGAGGCGGCAGCTAAAGCCTCCATTTTGAGGTGGATCAGGGAGGTCATTGCCGCAGCATACATTCAGAAGGGCAAGTTAGTGCCAAGGGGGCTCCGCGTGCATTCTACTCAGGCGCAAGCGGCCTCGTGGGCAGAATTTAGTTTGGTTCTGCCACTGGATATTTGCAGAGCAGCTACTTGGTCTTCCCTGCACACTTTTGCTAAGCACTACCGTTTGGATGTGCAGGCGGCGGGGGATGTGCGATTTGGGGGAGCGGTACTTCGGTCCGGTCTTGCAGGCCCCTCCCATGCTTGAACTGCTTTGTTACATCCCAATGGAAAGGGACTGGACTGGAGAGATGCTTAGGAAAGAGTAATTAGTTCTTACCTGCTAAATAGCTTTCCTGAAGGAACTCCAGTCCAGTCCCTGATCCTGCCCAGTGTTTCCATTTTCATGTTTGTTCAGGTCGACGGCCCGAAGCCTTTGGTGTTAAGGAACAAAGAGAGGTTCTGCAGGCACCTTGGTAAGCGGACCGGTGTTCGGTCAGTGTGATCAGCTCAGGTCTATTGACTTAAGCTCGGCTGTTTTCAGGTAAGCTGCCTCCTCTTCGGGGGGGGGGGGGTGGAATATTCCTTTTAGGGGAGGCGGGAGGTCTTGGAGCATTTTAGTTGTTTTCCTTTGGTTAGACAGAGTTTATTGTGGGTTTTTTGACTTGTCTCTCCGTTTGAGTTTGCTTTGTCAATAGAGTACTGGAGTTGGTGGGAGGTACCACGGCTATTTATACCCCAGTATCATCAAAAGATGATGGGCTCGGTCTCCAAGCTTCTGGAAGGGGAGCACAACCCAGTGGAAAGGGACTGGACTGGAGTTCCTTCAGGAACACTAATTAGCAGGTAAGAACTAATTACTCTTCGTCATCTCTTCTGGGTTTCCCTTGCTAGGTCAGGAAAAATAGATATTGAGAAACCACAGAACATTACAGATTTCTTCTTGAAAGAATCCAATCTTGATCTGTGGACAAAGCACAAATTAAGTTGCAGAGCTATATGTCTGTTTCTTCATGTCTCCAAAAGAGCAGCCTCTCGCTCAAATAGTATTAACAGCAAAACTATTTGTAAAGGCTGCAAGCACTCAAATACCTTATGTAGACATCCATAAAAATGTGTAAAGCATTGTGAAGAACCATCAGAATGTAGCCTAAGTGTCTTGCCTCTAACCCTCGCTGCCTTTTTTTCTACTCTGTTCTCTTAAGGCACCTCTATCTCCAATCCTTCCTTTCTCTGCCCAAACCCTAAGATTACTCTTCACCCCTTCTTCCCCCTCTCAATTGCCAACTTTTCCCCTCGACCTCTATCACCCTTTCATCTTTTTCTAAAATCTCTGAGGAAACTTTTTTTTTTTCTTCTTTCCTCCTCTGAACTCACTGCCTGTTCTTCTGATCCTATCCTCACCCATTTCAACTCATCTCCTCATCTCCTGTCATCCCTTTCATCTCACATATTCTCAACCTTTCGCTTTCCACTGCAACCTTCCAGCATGCTATAATCGCTCCTCTCCTCAAAAAAAACTCTCACTTGACCCTTCTTGTCCTTCTAATTATCGACCCTTCTCCCATTCATTTCCAAAATTCTTGAACATGCAGTTCTCTGCTGCTGTCTCAGATTTCTCTCTTCTCAAGCCCTCTTTGATCCTCTTCAATCTTGTTTTTGTCCATTTCATTCTACTGGAATGGCTTTTGCCAAAGTCTCCATTGATCTGTTCCTCGCTAAGTCCTAAGGCCTTTACTCAGTTCTCATTCTTCTCAATCTTTCTGCTGCTTTTGATACTGTTGACCACTTTATCCTCATTTGGTTTTAGAGGACCTGTACTGTCTTTCTTTTCTTCTCTCTCCAATCACTTTTTCAGTGTTCTGGAGGTTCCTCTTCTACTGCCATCTCTCTCTATTGGTGTGTACCTCAAGGGTCTCTTCTGAGCCCTCTCCTTTTCTCTTATTTTTCCCCTTAAACCTTCCTCCCCTCTCTCACTGTTGGCAACACCCCTCTTCTTCCTGTTTCCTGGACCCACAAACTTGGGGTCATCTTTGACAACTCCTTTTCCTTCTCCCACATATTCAACCTGTAGCTAAAACATGTCATTTCTTTCCCTACAACATTAACAACATTTGTCCCTTTTTCTCTGAACACACTACTAAGGCTCTTGTTCACTCTTTGGTCATCTCCTGTCTTTACTATTGCAGCCTCCTTGCTGGTTTCCCTCAGTGTCATCTCTCTCTCTCCTCTTCAGTGTATCCAGAACTCTGCTGTGTGGCCGCCAGCCCCAATACATTCATAACCCCTCTTCTAAAATCACTTTACTGGCTTCTCTTTCATTTCCATATCCAATTCAAACTTCTCCTTCTAACATATAAATTTCACTCTACTGCCCCTCATTACCTTTCCTTTCTTCTCTCTCTACACCCCTCCTCGTGAACTCAATTCCTCCTCTGGCTTGCTTCTCTATGCCCTTTTCTTCTGTGAATTCAAGACTTCGATCTTTTCACCTTGCTGCTCCTTATGCATGGAACAGACTTCCTTATCTTTACATCAAGTCTCTTCTCTCCCTCTCCAAATCCATGCTAAAGGCCTTACCTCTTTGAGGCTGCATTTGGATCCTAATACCTTGTTCTCCTTGTCTCCTTCCCTATTTTGAACCCTCTTGTGTTTCTTGTATTGGCCTGTCTTAATTAGATTGTAAGCTCTAAGAGCAATGACTGTCTTCATTATATGTTTGTACAGCGCTGCGTATGCCTTGTAGCGCTATATAAACGATCGATAGTGTAGTAGCTGTTAAGGAAACAGCATGTTATATCAAGACCAAATGTCCTTGCGCTCCCCCATCTCAATCCAGTTCTTTTTTTCACACTCAACTTTGTTATTATTCACATCAACTTTCTTTTTATTTTTTCAATATATGTTAAAAACTGTGCTTGATATATTTGAAAATAAGCTCAAAAAACTCTACAATCCTTCCATTTGTTCAATATTGTGTTGTTTGTAATTGTTCACCATGTTATGTTTCCCTTCTTTCACTTCCCTTGCCTATGTTTAGCCTTTGTATGTCTTTGTAACCGCTTTGATTTAAGGAAAAGGCGGTATAAAAAACCTGTTAAATAAATAAATAAATAAATATATTGTAGGTAGTTTACTGCTGTGCATAACACTTATTCAAGGCATGGCAACCCAAATTTAAGTGTTTGTCCGTCTCTCTTTTTTTTTTTTTTTTTTTTTTGCATGCTGTGTTGGAGTTACAAGGAAATTCTCAAGACACCACCACACCCCTGAGGCGAGAAACAAAACCTGAACGTAGGTCAGGTGGGAGGAGGTGTCCTAATGATATACTGGCAGAATTTATTGCAAACCTGGGGACCAGGTTGCCCCTTGAATTGCCAGCTAAGAATACATGAAGGCAGTGTTTTGGGGCATCATGTTCAAGGATTGTCACATCCATTCATAAGTGTCATTCACAATAGTGAGATATATTAGACAAGAGCTATCTAGTACGTGAAGCAACTGCAATATATGAACAAATGTAGGGATCGTAGTGACTGTTGAAGTTTTGAGCTCATTTTCAAATATTGCAAGCACAATTTAACACATTCACATCATTTTAATTTTTCAATATAATAAAGTTGTGTGAAAACAGAACTGACGATTGAGATCGGGAGTATAATGACAACATTTTGTCTTGGTATAACATGCTGTTAAAGGCTGCATTCTGATGGTTCTTCACACTTGCAAATTTTTATGGGTGCCTACACAAGGTATTTGAGCATCATGGGCTCTACAAATAGTTTTAATACTATTTGGGTGAGAAATTTTTGATACATTGTATGCATATTTCTTCTTACACAAGAGGTCTTCGGTAATTGAGTTGACTCGGAAGAGCCGCAACATTTTAAGGACATCCATATCTGCAGCTTGATCAGATGGAACTTTCTTAGCTGAGAGATAATACGTCCTAGAAATAAAGGCCATCAATTCTTTCAGGACAAGAACTTCCATCAAGTAATGTTTAAACATTTCCATAGTGCAGATACCTGTAACATTGGGACATTCCACCCCCTTGGATTTGCTGCCCTAGGGATGCCTTTTTCAATGCCTCCAGTTTGAACTTTATAGCCATGTTATCCTTAACTAAAACAGCATTCGTCTTCAGAGATGAAATCTTGCCCACTTTGGTCTTGAGCAACTAGCTTGTCAGTGGCTTCAGAATTCTTTAATCCAGTCCAAATTCCTTATCGTTCCTTCAGTTCAGTCCTCTACCTCTGGGTTCTCAATCTCCTCCTGCAGCTAGGAGACTGGTATGTCAGAATGATGACATCACTGGATATAGCCTGCTGCACTCCTACTTCCATCCCAGTGTGACCAGTCTCCTTGCAGCAGGAGGACTTGACGAGCCTTGTAGAAGGGCTCTCTAGAGGAATGGATAAGGAGCCAGGAGGAAATTAGGTTAGCTGAGTGGGTTAGATCTGTTTATTGGCAGTGTCCCTTTAAAAAAAAAAAAAAAAAAAAAAGGAAGGGAACCTCACAGCTTTCTTGTTCCCTGCCTGTGCTGGTTCTAGTTTGTTTTGTTGGGGGTTCTGGCTCATGATTTCGAGTTGTACCCCCCCCCCCCCGGTGGCCCAGAGGTCTCTCCCCCCTGACTCTACAGGGGAGAGCCCTTTTTATGCGGTGCGCATCTTCGGAGCTGCAGTGTCTGCCCTTCTGCGGCTGAGCGGACGGCAGTAAATTGAAGTGGCAGAGCTTCGGGCCTGGGTTTGGAGGCACCGCACACGGCGAATCTTGCAGGAGAGTGGCAGGCCTGGTCGGTAAGTGCTTCACCAGCGTCAGGCTGCCTTTTTTTCAAGGGGAAGCGTTTTACGGGAGTGCGGAGGTGCTGGCGGTGCTTTTGGTGCCCTTTTTCCCCCATTGTTGGCACTCGCGGCGGCCATTTTCTGGGCCGCGAAGCAGCCGCGTGTCTTCAAGTACTCTCCCGATCCCGTGGCAGAGCAAAGTTAGTTTTATTTTCGTTGCCCTCTTGTTTCTTTTGTGGTTTGTGGTTAATTTGTTTTGTTTCTTTTGTAGTTGTTTTGGCCTCTTCAGTCATCACTCCAGAATCGGGGGGGGGGGGGGGGCTGGGGGGGATCGTTTCACAGGAGCGCGTTAAAAAAAAACAAAAAAACAACCTCAAGCTGTGAAAGAGGCTCAGGTAAGCCCTGGGGGATCTGGCTAGTCTTGTTATGGCTGCCAGGCCTCAGTGTATCGTGTGTGGCACGAGGAGGGGCACAGTTGCTGACACCGGGGTGTGCCGGGGCTGTGCTGCCCTCTCATCCGCAGTGGAACTTCAGATGGAAGTCCAGGAGTCCCCGGAGGCACAGGGCGCATCCGCAGGGGTGGAGGCTGCATCCCTGCGGCTGTCGGCGTAAGGGCCAGCGTTGGAGGAGCTGGCGGGGCCCTCCGGTGATCCTTTGGCAGCCCAGGTGTCGGGTCTCAGAGTTTAGTCCTGAATTTGTTCTGCTTATGCATCAGGCTTTTTGCCTGCGGCGACACGGCAAGAGGGCAGGCTCCAGGTCGCTGGCATCCCAACCTCCACAGCTGGTGGCGGCTGGGAAGATAGGCGAAGAGCTGCCAGCGCCGAAGCGAGCGAGACCTAGAGACCCGGCGGAGGGCGAGTGGCCTGAAGCCCAAGATCCGGAATGGGATCCTGAAGAGGGTTCGCAGGACCTGGAAGAAGGTGAGATCCCTGAACCCGAGGATCAAGCAAAAATCACTAGGGTCTTCTGCAGAGAAGAGTTGGCAGCCTTGATTTCGGAGACTCTGCAGATGTTGAATCTTGCTACGCCGGCTGCAGTAGAGGACGAGGTTGAGGATCCCGTCATCCAGGCAGTTCGACAGACACAGGTGATGTTTCTGGTGCACAGGGTCGTCAAAGATGATTCAAGATGAATGGGATAAGCCGGAAGCAGGACTTCGGGGCATTCGGACGATGAATAGATTGTATCCTTTGGCCGATAAGGATAAAGACAGGTTCCAGGCACCGCGGATAGATGCGGTGGTGTCGGCTGTTACGAAAAAGACCACCATTCCAGTCGAAGGGAGTGCGGCCTTGAAGGATACCCAGGACCGTAAAGTTGACGGTCTACTAAAGCAGGCCTTTGAAGCAGATTCTATTTCGCTGCAGGCCTCCATCTGCGGAGCTTGGGTAGCCAGAGCGTGTCTGCGCTGGGCCCATCGTCTGCGCCAGTCTTCGCACATAGATCTCGAGGAGGTAAAGGAGCTGGATCGCCTGGAGTCCGGTACTGCCTACCTTGCCGATGTGCATTACGACTTGATTAGGGCGCTGGCCAACAGCACGGGGTCGCTGGTGGCCGCCCGTAGATCTTTGTGATTATGCAATTGGGTTGCGGACGTTCCTTCTAAATCCCGTCTTAGCAAGCTTCCATTTAAGTGGGGTTTGCTGTTTGGGGAAGATTTGGATAAGTTGGTGAAGGGACCTGGGTGAGTCCAAGGCGGGCCTGCTGCCCGAGGATAAACCGAAGCAAGCCAAGTCAGGCCAAGGCGTTCGGGGTCAGTTTCGAGATTTCAGAAGATTTCGGTCGACGCGGTTCGGTAGTTTCCAGAGGGGATGGTTTCCGTCTCGAGCCCAGGGATTTTGCGGATTTCGGGGAGCAAATAGAGGGTTCTCCTCCAACCCTGCGTCCACATCGCGTAAGACTCAATGAAGCGAGGCGGGTCCCAGCGGAGGGGCCTCCCATAGGCGGGCAACTTCGGGAGTTTCTTTCCGCTTGGACCCACATCACATCAGACCAGTGGGTGTTAGAGAGAGTTCAACACGGCTACGTGCTGGAGCTGGCTTGGCCTGTGCGGGATTCCTTCGTCTTGTCTCCTTGCAGGGGTCCCAAGAAAACGGCGGCGGTTCGCGAGACTTTGGAAAGACTCATTCAGTTGGAGCCGTGGTGGAAGTTCCCAAAACCGATTACGGCATGGGTCGGTACTCTATTTATTTCGTGGTGCCCAAAGAGGGTGGAACGTTGCGGCCTATACTAGACCTGAAAGCGGTAAACCGGTGCTTAAGGGTACTGCACTTCCGAATGGAAACGTTGAGGTCGGTCATAGTGGCGGTGCGGTGCGGTGCAGAGAATTCTTGACGTGTCTGGATCTGACGGAGGCGTATTTGCACATTCCCATTCGGAAAGCTCACCAGAGGTTTCTGTGGTTCGCCCTTCCTTGGGGCCACTATCAGTTCCAAGCTTTGCCGTTCGGTTTGGCAATGGCGCCGCGGACCTTCACCAAAATTATGGTGGTGGCGGCGGCGGCGTTGCGCAAAGAAGGGATTCTAGTCCACCCTTATCTCGACGATTGGTTGATTTGGACGAAGTCCGAGGAGGAGAGTGTCCGGGTGACAGACAGGGTGGTGAAGTTTTTACAAGAGCTTGGTTGGGTAGTCAACTCAGCCAAGAGTCATTTACAACCCACCCAGAACCTCGAATACTTGGGGTCCGGTTCGACACAAAGAGAGGGCAGGTGTTTCTACCGCACAAACGGGCCGAGGGCTTGAGGTCCCTGGTGCAGCAGTTTGTCGGTGCCAGCGCCATCGGCGTGGGATTATCTCCGGGTACTGGGCACCATGGCAGCAACGTTGGAAGCAGTGCCATGGGCCAAGATTCATATGCGACCTCTCCAAAGAGCACTGCTCCGCCGCTGGTCGCATCAGACCGATTCGTTGAGCAAGCGTCTTCCTTGCCCGAGCAAAGTCAGACAGTCTCTTTGTTGGTGGCTTCTCAGCTCGTCGTTGACCGCTGGCATGCCGCTGGAACAGCCGGAGTGGCTTCAGTTGTTGACGGATGCCAGTCTAGTAGGATGGGGAGCCCACTGCGGGAGCCAGTTTGCTCAGGGGCTTTGGTCTCCCCTGGAGGCCTCATGATCGATAAACCGGCTGGAGCTTCGAGCGGTTTTCTGGGCCCTTCAGGCATTCGAGGACATGGTCAAGCCCGTGCGAGTGCTTTCCGACAACTCGGCGACGGTGGCGTACATCAACCGCCAGGGCGGCATGGGGAGTGCTGCAATGGAGGAAGAGGCCGACGAGTTGTTCACGTGGGTGGAGATTCGCTTGCCCGCGATTTCGGCGGCGCACATTGCAGGAAAAGACAATGTCACAGCGGACTTCCTCAGCAGGGTGCAGGTGGATGCAGGGGAGTGGGAGTTGCATCCCGAGGTTTCGCACAGATAGTCAGTCATTGGGGTACTCCGGTCATGGATCTCATGGCGACCTTCCAGTCTGCAAAGGTCTGCCGCTTCTTCAGCCGAAGGCGCGAACAGATGTCGGAGGGCATAGATGCGCTGCTTTGTCAGTGGCAGTCAGTCTTTCCACCATGGGCATTGATAGGCCGAGTGATTCAGAAGATCGGAGTGCATGCGGGGGAAAGTCCTTTTGGTTGCGCCCGATTGGCCGAGGCGTCCTTGGTACGCGGACCTAGTTCGTCTCTTGGGACGGCGAACCCTGGCAGCTGCCGGTGAGGTCGGATCTGTTGCTGCAAGGGCCTCTGCTCATGCCTCAGATGGATCGGTTCTCGCTTACGGTATGGCCATTGAGAGGGCTAAGCTGATGAAGAAAGGCTACTCGTTGGTGGTCGTGGCAACTTTGCTTAAAGCTCGTAAGCATTCGACTTCTTTGGCATATGTGTGAGTCTGGCATATCTTTGAAGATTGGTGTTCGAGGCGTCAGGTTCGGGCGGCCTCGGTTTCGATTCCGTTGGTCTTGGAATTTCTACAGGGTGGATTTGATAAAGGGCTGGCGGCCAGTTCCTTGCGCGTCCAGTTGGCAGCCCTTTCCTGTTATCGGGGCAAGGTCCATGGAGTGCCCTTAGGGGCTCACCCTGATATAGGTCGCTTCCTGAAGGCGGTCACTAGATTGCGTCCGGCGCGTAGGGTGTGTGTTCCGCCGTGGGATCTCAATCTCGTTCTCACGGCGTTAACCAAGTCTCTCTTTGAGCCGTTGCGTCGTGCGTCAGTGAAGGATTTGACGTTAAAGACGGTATTTCTGGTGGCGATTTGTTCGGCGCGGAGAGTTTTGGAACTGCAAGCGTTGTCGTGCCGAGAGCCATTCTTGTCTCTTTCCAGGGAGAAGGTGGTTTTACGTCCGGTCCCGTCCTTTTTGCCTAAGGTGGTATCCCCCTTTCATTTAAACCAGGCGGTGTCGCTGGGGGGCGGCGAATCGGATCGCAGTCTTCGTTGTCTCGACGTGAAGAGAGCATTGCGTCAGTATTTGAAGGTCACGGAGTCCTTCCGCAGGTCTGAGCGGTTGTTTGTTCTGTTCGGAGGAGTGCGCAAAGGTGAGGCAGCGGCTAAGGCGTCCATCGCCCGCTGGCTTAGAGAAGCGATTGCTTCCGCTTATTTGCTTCAAGGTCGGGTTGTGCCTGTTGGGCTGCGGGAGCATTCCACCAGAGCGCAGGCGGCGTCTTGGGCGGAGCACAGTTTGGTTCCGCCAGGGGACATTTGTAGGGCGGCGACTTGGTTGTCTCTACATACCTTCAGCAAGCATTACTGGCTGGACGTTGCAGTGGCTTCAGATGCTCGTTTCGGGTCGGCGGTCTTATCTGACAGCTGGAAGGGTCCTTCCCATTGATTACTGCTCTGGTACATCCCAGAGGTAGAGGACTGAACTGGAGGAACGATAAGGAAATGATAATTACACTTACCTGGTAATTGTAGTTCCTTGAGTGACGACAGTTCAGTCCTCCTTCCCACCCGGATGATTCGAGGGGGATCCCGATTTGGTAGCAGGCGCAGATGGTTACAGGTAAGTCTGGATTAGTTAATTTCTTTCGTCGTTCACTTCTCGGTGGCAGGGCAGGGTGTAAGAAAGCCTTGTCGGAAGGGGTGGATGGTTTACGGTTAGTGGATGTTATATTATGATTAGCTACTTATTTATTGCTCCTTTGAGTCTGCTTTGTTATAGTTCACACTGGGATGGAAGTAGGAGTGCAGCAGGCTATATCCAGTGATGTCATCATTCTGACATACCAGTCTCCTAGCTGCAGGAGGAGATTGACAACCCAGAGGTAGAGGACTGAACTGTCGTCACTCAAGGAACTACAATTATCAGGTAAGTGTAATTATCATTTAGACACTACTTTTCCTTTTCATCCCTCTAGTCCAGTCCTGGAACCTCTGAGTTTAGTATCTCCTCCAGCAGCTTTGGAGACAAACATGTCATTGCTTTGACACTGGTATAAGTAGGCAAGGACTGCCTCTCTCCTCCCAGTAGTTTGTCTCCAAGCAGCTGGAGAAGGTGGTGAGCCTGGGACTGGGCTCACTAAGCACAAATAAGCAGAGCTAGTGTTGTCAATTTGGGATCACTTTCATTTTTTTTTTTTTTTTTTAAATTTTTAGTTCAGGGATCAGAGGTGCTGCTAGGCAAAGGTTTCCTTCGCTGTCTCTTTCTTTTTATCCCCCCCCCCCCCCATTTCTCCTCCCACACAGAAGAACTAGCATGGGGCGTGCTGCCCGGCAGGACTTGCCTCCCTGCTCCTGAACCCACGTGAATGGGTCAGGAGCAGGTGGCAGGCACAGCCAGAGACGCGTCGGGGAGAAGGAGGAACTGGGATTTGACATGCTGTGTCTTTTCTGTGCCGGAGTCAAAGCCGTTGATTCGGCTGAGTTCCGGCGATGGATTGAGGCCCCCAGGAGCGGTGGTGAGTCTGCTTTTAATTTTCAGTTGGCTCAGTGCTAGGAGCGGGGAGGACGGGGAGCTGCGATCGTGCGGTTCCCCGAGTCTTAGGGGGCAGCAAGCCTGGCCACGTGTATTCGCACGGGAAGCGCGACTGAGGACATTTTAGAATAATTTTTCACAGCAGGCAGACAGGGGCCGTTAGTTAAGCCGTCTTTGGTCCTCCGAGGCACGTTTTGACTTTGTTTACAATAGGGGGGGGGGGGGCCTAGGCTGAGGTCAGCCACGTGCTACTCATAAGATTAAAAGAAGAAAAGATTTTAAGCTGCGTTGTTGGTTGGCCTTGGGTGCTGAAGGTTGAAAGCCTTACCTTTGGTAATAGCATGCTGGCCAGGCCTCGCTGCTTGGTCTGTGGCACGAGGCGCGGCACTGTCTTGGATTCGGGTGTGTGCAGGGGCTGCACTCACGAGGCGGCCGTCATAGAGAAGGCACTTGACCGGGGGGCAGATGGCGGTTCCCCAGGAAGAGGAGGAAGTCCTACCCTCTCCGGTGGTCTCCTCAGAGCCAGTCACGGGGCCGTCTACCGCGGTAGGACCGTCTCCTCCGCTGGGACTGGGTCAGGCAGGGGGGCCTCCCGTGGTCCCTCCGGATTTCTTTGTACTCATGCATCAGGCATTTTCGTTGTTGCAGCCCAGAATGGCAGCATTTTCTCCAGGCGTGTGGGGAGAGAAGCAGCTGGGGAGTCCGCTGCGGTCCGAAAATGGGGCTGCCCCTGTCAAGAGAAGTAAAGTGGCGGGGATTGAGAGCTCAGCGTCCCTGCCCTGGGAGGATCTGGAGGCGGGAGACAGGGATTTAGAGGATGTCTTGGGGACAAGTTAAGAGGGTGAGTTGTCTGAGTCAGAGCAGCAGGCTAGGGTAGTCAGGGTGTTTCGGCGAGAGGAGCTGCCAGCGCTGATTACCAAAACTCTCAATTTGGAATTGAGAGTTTTGGAATTTGTTACCGGAGGATGTAGTAAGGGCTGTTAGTGTAGCTGGGTTTAAAAAAGGTTTGGACAAGTTCCTGGAGGAAAGGTCCATAAACCACTATTAAAAAGGGACCCAGGATAATCAATGCTTGACCCAGTACAAGCATTGTGGAACCTGTGTCTTTTGGGGATATTGCTAGGTACGTATGACCTAGATTGGCCACTGTTGGAAACAGGATACTGGGCTTGATGGACCTCGGTCTGACCCAGTATGGCATATCTATGTTCTTATGTTCAAGACGCTAAACATGCAGTCGGCGGTTCCTACAGCGGATGAAGCGTTGGAGGATCCGCTATTGCAGGCCGTCCGGACGATGCAACGGGTGTTTCCTGTTCACAGGGTGTTTAGGAACATGATTCAGGAGGAGTGGGATTTGCCCGAGTTGGCTCTGAAGGGTTCTAGGGCAATAGCTCGGCTGTATCCACTGTCAGATCAGGATAGGGATCTTTTTCACTCCCCTAAGGTAGATGCGTGTAAGCCGTTACTAAGAAGACCACGATTCTGGTAGAGGGGTCCGTGGCTCTTAAGGATGTTCAGGACAGGAAGCTAGATATGTATGTTGAAGCAAGTTTTTGATATAAGTGCTCTTTCCATGCATGGGTGGCGAGAGGCTGTCTGAGGTGGTCCCTACGACTACAGGGGGATCAGCTGGGAGAGCAGGTAGATGAAGTGGCACGTCTGGAGTCGGGGACCGCCTATCTGGCAGATATCCATTATGACCTCATCCGGGGGCTAGCTAAGAAGATGGCTTCCGTGGTGGCAGTCCGGAAGTATTTGTGGTTGCGAAACTGGTCAGCCGACAGTTCTTTGAAAGCCCGTCTCAGCAAACTTCCTTTTAGGGGGGAAGCTTTTGTTTGGAGAGGATGTGGACAAGTTGGTCAAGGATCTCGGAGTCCAAGGGGGGTCGGTTGCCTGAAGATAAGCCTAAGCAGGGCCATCCTAATCCGGCTCCTAAAGGGTCTCAGAGAGAGTTTCGTAGGTTTCGGTCTTCCCGCTTCGGTCAGTTTCAGCAAGGAAGGTTTCCTGTCTGAGGCCAAGGGTTTTGAGGTTTTCGGGAAGCAGGCAGAGGTTTTGCGCCCTTCGTGTCCTCGAACCTTAAACCTCAATGAGATGAGGGGGACTCAGGTGGGCTTGCATGTACCCGGTGGGAGGATGGTTACAGGATTTTTACCCTTCCTGTGTCCAGATTACGTCAGACCGGTGGGTGTTGGAGGTCATTCGAGAGGATTATGTGCTGGAGCTCCTTTGTCCAGTCACCTTGCAGAGCCCCCGCTCAAGGTCTGGGCGGTTCAGGAGACGCTTCAGCGGCTGCTACAACTCAGGGCTGTGGTGCCCGTCCCGTCGTATCCGTGCAGGTGCGGTCGATACTCCATCTATTTCGTGGTGCCAAAGGAAGACTGTGCATTTCGGCCGATTCTGATTTAAAGAGTGAATCAGTGTCTCAGAGTGGCTCATTTCCATATGCAGACGTTGCACTCCGTGATTGCGGCGGTCAGGAAGGGAGAGTTCCTTACGTCTTTGGACCTCACGGAAGCTTATCTGCACATTCCCATTCGGCGAGAGCATCAACGTTTTTCTTCGGTTTGTGGTCCCCATGGGACATTTTCAATTCCAGGCCTTGCCTTTTGGTCTGGCGACGGCGCTAAGAACGTTCACCAAAATCGTGTTGGTGGTGGCGGCGGCGGCGCTCTGCAAGGAAGGAGTACACCCGTATTTGGACGATTGGTTGATTCGGGCGAAGTTGGAGGAGGAGAGCAACGCGGCCACAGCCTGGGTAGTGCAGCTGTTGCAGAGCCTAGGTTGGGTGGTCAACTTTGCAAAGAGCAAGTTGGTTCCCTCGCAGTCTCTGGAATATCTGGGGGTGCGGTTTGATGCAGCGCAGGGAACAATCTTTCTTCTGGTTCAGCAGGCGCAGGGATTGAGGGAGCTCGTGCAGAGATCCTTGTCCCGAAGGGTGCCTACAGCATGGCAGTATCTTCAATTGCTTGGAACGATGGAGGCCACGATCGAGGTGGTGCCGTGGGCCAGGGCTCACATTAGACCGTTGCAGAGGGCTCTACTCTGGTGGTCCCATCAGTCGGACATGCTGTCTCAACGGCTGGTCTGCCCACCGGAGGTGAGTCAGGAACCTCTCTGGTGGTTATGGCCAGAGTTTGGAAAAAGGGATGCTTCTGGAGGCCCTAGCCTGGAGGCCTTTGATGACGGCTGCAAGCCTATCAGGCTGGGGAGTGCACTGCGAAGGAAGGTTGGTGCAGGGACAGTGGTCGCAGTTAGAGAAGGAGTGGTCCATCAACAGATTGGAGATGAGGACGGTGTATTTGGCCCTCCGGGAGTTCCAGTCGAGGTTGAGGCAGTCGGTGGTGTGTGTACTGTCCGACAATGCGACTACAGTAGCCTACATCAATCGACAGGGCAGCACAGGAAGTGTGGCATTGAAGGCAGAGGCGAGTCAGCTGTTAGGGCCCGCAAAGTTAACTCTGCCCACCCTATTGGCTCAACATGTGGCTGGAGTGGACAATATAGAGGCGGATTATCTAAGTCGGCACAAGGTAGATCCAGGAGAGTGGGTGCTTCACCTGGACATCTTTGGTCTAATTGTACGGCACTGGGGGATGCCACTAATGGATCTGATGGCGACGTTTGAGTCCGCAAAGGCAGCCTGATTTTACAGTAGGAGGCAAGAAAGGATGGTGGAGGGTCTCCTCTACGTCTTTCCACCTTGGGTGCTCATCGGCCGTGTAGTACAGCGAATAGAGAGGCATTGGGACCTGGTGGTTCTGGTGGTGCCCGACTGGCCCAGAAGGCCTTGGTATGGATATGGTTCGTTTGCTGGTGGACAGGCCATGGAAGCTTCCACCGCGGGAGAACCTGTTCAGGGACAGTTACGTATGCCGTAGGTGAGTCTGTTTTCACTTACAGCTTGGCTCTTGAAAGGGCTAGGATGAAAGCCAAGGGCTATTCCACGGCAGTCATTTCTACATTGTTGAAGGCATGACGGCAATCTACATTGTTAGCGTACAGACAGGTCTGGTGCATTTTTGAGGCCTGGTGTGCGGAACGGTGGGTGCGGCCCTTAGTGGCGTCTATTCCGCAGATCCTTTTGTTTTTTTGCAGGATGGCGTCGAAGGGCCTCGTGGCTAGTTCCTTGAGAGTTCAGTTAGTGGTGCTGTCTTGTACTTTACCCCGGTAACAAGGTCAGCTGTTAGGAGCACACGCAAATGTTAAGATTTTTGCGAACCGTGTTGCTCATGCGACCGCCGAGCAGGTGTTCAGTTCCCACGTGGGACCTGAATTTGGTGTTGGATGCGTTGGTCAGAGAATCTTTTGAGCCGTTAGGTAGGGCGTCTCTGAAGGATTTGACATTGAAGATGGTTTTTCTGGTGACTATTTGCTCCGCTCACAGGATTTTGGAATTGTGGGCTTTGTCATGTAAGGAACCGTTTCTTTCCTTCTCCGATCAGAAGGTGGTGGTGCGTGTACAGTTCCTGCCTTCTTTACCTAAGGTGGTTTTGGTCTTTCATGTCAACCAGGTAGTTTCGTTGCCGGTATTTTCGGGTGAGGAGAAGGAAGCGACTGGAGGTAAATTGCATCGTCTGGATTTTCATTGGACGCTCAAGAGGTCCCTCCGCGGGACAGCGTCCTTCCGTAGGTCGGACAGGTTGGTTGTGGTGTTTGGGGGTCCGCGGAAGGGGGAGGCTGCGGTGAAGTCTTCCATTTCCAGATGGTTGAAGGAAACCATTGCAGCGGCATATATTTTGAAAGGTAAAGTGGTTCCAGAGGGTCTTAGGGCTCATTCGACTAGAGCACCGGCAGCATCTTGGGCAGAATACAGTTTGGTGCTGGCCGAGGATATTTGTAAGGTGGCGACTTGGTCGTCATTGAATTCCTTTGTCAAGCATTATAGGTTAGATGTGCACACTTCTAGAGGTGTGCGTTTTTTGGATCGGCAGTGCTTCAGGCTGGTCTTGCAGGGCCCTCCCGTTGATATTGACTACTGTTACATCCTCAGAGGTTCTGGGACTGGACTAGAGGGACGAAAAGGAAGATGTAATTAGACTTACCTGCTAATTGTTGTTCCTTAAGGAACTCTAGTTCAGTCCCGGATCCCACCTGGGGTAGTTTTTCTGTCAGCCTGAAGTTCGAGGAGTGCAGAGAGGTATTTGGAAGGTCTTCAGTAATGGCTCAGTTTGAAAGAACAGATGGAAACCTTTCTATGCAGTACTTTGTTCTTTGGGTATGTTCTGCTTCCAGAAGAGCGGATCTTATGTTTTTTGATCTTGTACCTTAAGGGTGCGGTTACAGACAGTTTAAAAAAAAAAGTTTTATTTTGATGATGATAGGACTGTATTTGTTTGTCATTTAACTACTTATTTGTTGCTCTGCTGAGTCTGCTTTGTCAATAGGTACTGGAGGAGAGAGGCGGTCCAGTGTCATCAAAGCGATGATGTGTTTGTCTCCAAAGCTGCTGGAGGAGATACTAAACTCAGCAGTTCCAGGACTGGACTAGAGTTTCTTAAGGCACAACAATTAGCAGGTAAGTCTAATTACATCTTGTTAATCTCTAAGCCAATTATTGAGTTCTGAAATAGATGAACAGTGGTTTTGCAAATAGCTTTGAGGGTAAACGTTTTAGGCCTAGTGGATGCTTCTGTAACTCTCAGAAAGGAATCACCATCTACTGATTAGGCATGATATATCCCAGGAAGTGTGCTGTCTGCCTGTTAAGATCCATGACATCTTATAGAGAGATTGCAGAGAATTATCCACTGCTACTCCATCTGTGTTGATATACATGATACTGCTAGGTATCCCAATGAGAACATATTAAAAGTGGAGTGGAGGAGTGGCCTAGTGGTTGGGGCAAGGTACTTCGGGCCGAAAGGTCGGGGGTTCAAATCCCACTAGAGGACAGCAACCTTGGGCCGGAAGGACTGGGGTTTCTAGTCCCACAGGTGCTCCTTGTGGTCTTGGGCAAGCCACTTAACCCTCCATAGCCCATGTTCCCTGTAAAATAGTTATCTCCAAGTTATAATGCCCTGTTCAATGTAATTTCAGTTTGTTCAATGTAAACCGCACTGATGCAGAATAGCGCATTATATAAGAGAATGTAAATTAAATAAAAAATAAATTAATTAATTAATTAAAAATGACTTCATGGCTCTAGGAGAGAAGGTAGTGTCGTGGTACTTTGAAGGTCACTGAACCATTTAGGAAATCAAACCGGCTCCGTCTTGCTGCTTTGTGGTAAAATTCTACAGTGAAACCATGTTAATATTACTTAGAAATCAGATTTGCCAGTGCAAGAAGAATAGGGTCTGTATGAAATGATAAAACTACCTACTGTTTAGTATTGACCAACTAAAGTGATTTTTATGAAGACAGATTTATTTGTTTTTATATACCGCACTTTTTCAGATCAGTGCAGTTTACATAGAACAAAGTAAATGGTTTACATAGAACATGTTTGCATCAACCAATTAACAGTGAAGAATAAATAAATAACCTAACCCTGTAGTAAGACTGGGAACGGGCGTTCTCTCCCTATAGCTTTTCCTATGTCGTTCAGTCGTCATGCCTGTATTCTCATTTGGTTTGCACGGAATGAGGGCTCTTCATGGCATGTGGTGCATTCAAATGAGATGCTGCCTCTAGTTGGCTCACACTTTTTCTGTAGTGCCTCTATAGACTACCTCAGGCGTAGGATTATTTATCTAACAAGTTTTATATACTGCCTTATCATAGAATCAAAGCGGTTTACATTATAACTCACACATTTACAGAGAACTTATTATGGACTCAGGGCATGCAGGGGATGGTTATGTGGCAACATATAGAGGATAACCATTATGTTAAATAACTGCCGAAAAAGTTCCTCTGGAATCAAAAGGCAGAATATCTTAAAACCTTGTTCCACTTTGCTGCTGTTATGGTCTTGACAGTAAATTGATTTTATGCCTCCCCCTAATGGTAACTGTCAAAATTACAACTAATTCAATGTATTGTTGGCAGTAGAATTTGTCCCAAACTATTAGTAGAATGCCCTTGAAGCAAATCGGCTGAGTCATAGCAACTAAGCTCATATATCCTATTCTCAAGTCTTCTATCTTATTTATTAAAAACATTTTATGACCTAGCAATCTGATACATCACTTTGGTGAATTCTAGAGTACAGTATTCATTAAAACACACAATTCTAAAATCACAAATAAAGTAGTGCACGTTACAGATCCATATAAATTAAAAACATAAAAATTAGCCTGTCTTGGTGCTTCTAACATAGGGACCTTGTAATTTTTTTTCCTACAGTCATCCCATACCAAAGCAGGGATAGCAAACTTAACACAATCGTACAAAAACTAACCCATCCCACCTCCCTCTCCACCTTGAAGGTTAACCTCTATCCACCTAATCCAATAAAGGCCTCTATTTACTTTGAAACATTTCCTACTTATTGCATTTCAGGGCAGTCAGTTTTTCCATCAAAACCATACTCTGTACTTGTTGCAACCACTCCTCCAGCAAAGCAAGGGACCCCATATTTCTCCAGGAATAAGCAGGAAGTCAGTCCTTGTATATAGTGATATCAGCGCAAACGGAGCCCCCCGCGGAAGCATCTCTCCAGCTTTCAAAGAAAGCCTTTGGGAGATGCCACCACACATGCGTGGTCCCCTTCCTGCCTGAGGGTGCCATCTTTCTCAGTCTCCCTTTTTCCGCGCAGCCCAACAGATGTCCGTCTTTCCCTGATAAAAAACTACCCTTCTTTCTCTGGTTAGCACTGATCCCGTTGCCCCGGCATTGAGTCTCTGAACCGTTTTTTCTTCCAGCGTGGTTGTGTCCTTTTCTAACCGCTGGTGGCATTGGGGGTCTTCGACCTTGGAGGAGTCCTTTTTGCCCCAGTGGCTAGAGGGTTCAAAGTGTGATTGATGCGCAAAGAACATGTCCTTAACAGATACACACGACTGCTGCCTCTGGTGTCTAGGTGCCGACCATGACCCAGAGGTTTGCGCCCTGTGCAAAAAGATGTTCGCAAAGTCCATCCAAAGTTGTCGGCAGAAGCAAGATGATGTCTTCCACAGGTCAGATTCTGCCCTGGTAGCTTCACGCTCTAAGGTCCTGCATGGATCCTCAGTCATGTAAAGCTCCTGCAGCATCTGACCGGGTCCATGGACATTCAGACAAGGGTTCCCTGGAGCATTGGCGCACAAAAGAAATCCTCAAAGACCTCATCCTGGGAATCTGACAAGAATGGCAAGTCCCCAGAGGGTATCTGAGGAGTCAAAGTGGGAGTAGTTAGCGAAGATGCCCAGAACAAACGCAGAGGCCTCCGGTGACAGGTCACGGATCCCCGAGGCCTGTCCCGTCCTGTCAAAGACTCCTTCTCCTCACAGATGCCAGACCCAATCACCCCAGTGTCCGCATCGCAGGCTGCAACTCCTGAGTGGGAAGCCAGGATGACAGCATTGGAACGCAGTGTGTCTGCATTTCTTGCTTTGTAGAAAGCGTCGGTGGCCAGCCCTGCCAGTTCTCATGCCGAGACAGCAGGGACCTCGACATCGAGGACTCCCCGGGCTGCTAAGACTATCCTTGATAGTCTTGAGCTGATCCTCAGTGAGGGTCTCTATGCTGGTTCTTGGGAGCGAGATACTTCCTGGCAAGTGCTTGTGACTCTGGCCAAACTGCTGCCCAGGGTCACCAAAGACCCAAGCCTGGCATTTCATGTACCATCCGGCCTTTAGTCCTCGACAGATTACTCAGACTGGGAGTCTGGAGATGCGTAAACATCGCGATTTTCCCCTCAGACCTGTCTCCTCCAGTGTCATGGCACCAGTTCCAACCCGAGGATACATCGTTTGTTCCTCGAGTTTGTCCGGGACATGTCGAAAGCTTGTCTGTCACCACTGAGTCAGAGGAGGACCCTTGTACGGAGGAACTTTGAAATCCTCCAGTATGAGGCTCCACCTAAGGAGGCCCTGATGGTACCCATCCTCAGGCAGCGACTCTTTCGGATGTGGGAAACACTGGCATCTGTACCAATAGTTAGCTGGCACCTTGACACCATATACCAGGTCCAGCAGAGCCCTGTTTTTCAGAAAGCGCAACTCCCCCACACCTCTGTGATGGTAGAATCAACCGTGCGTCAGCAGAAAAGCCCAAAGACTTGCTCCTTTGTGCCCCCTGGCAGGAAGTCCTGTGCTCTAGACGCCCTCTGATGCAAATGCTAGTAGGGCTCAATGCTGGGTTGCTGATTCCAAGCCTACCAACTGTATATTGGCATGTATCTCTGAAACATAGGAAAAGAACTCGCAGGTTTCTCGATGGGTCTCTGTGGAAATCACCTCTAGTGATTCCAAACCCTCACGAAGTGCATTGTGGAGTGCTCGAAGTAAATGTCTCAAGCTGCCTGCAACAACTTTGAGTCCAATGTGAGGGTGGCCACTGCAGGCATTGGTGCCCAACGCCAGGCTTGACTCCAGGCATCGGACCTTGAGCAGTGGGTTCAGGAGAAACTCCTTGATGTCTCCTGTCTTGGTGAAAGCCTCTTTGGAAAACTGATGAAGGAAAAGGTGGCAGAGATCAAGACAATTTGTCACGAGGACTCAACTCTCTAGGAAGACCTCCACCCTTCCCAAGAAGAAACCATTGGGGAAGAGGCCCCCTTTTCACAGAAAAGGGCCAGCCTTACTGAGGCTGTCCCCAATACCAGACCCCCGCAGACTCTGCAGTAGTGTCACGAGGGCAAAGGAGCATGCAAAAGTCAGTGCAAGCCTAAGGGCTCCAAGCCCCAAACACTGGTTCCTGCCCAGGCTGGTTTGGGGTTTTGACTCCCTGAGCATAGCCTCTCCTTTTGGAGGGGGGAGGGGAACAGTTGCCAATGGGGGGGGGGGCGCGCATCTGATCCACTTTGCCTATCGCTGGCCAGCTATAACCACCAACACTTGGGCCCTCCAGGTGGTCAGCAAGGCTACCTCCTTCACTTGAACTGGATACCTCCCTTTCTTCCCAGGAGAGCCCCTTTGGATTCTCCTGCAGGCCTCATCAGGGATGGAGCTGTGGAACCAGTACTCCTCCACCTCAGGGGCCAGGGGTTCTGGTCCCAAAAAGAATAGGGGGCCTTAGTCCCACTTGTGAAACCTGAACAAGTTCCGGGTGTGGGAGAAGTTCAAAATGCTCTCCCTTAAAATGTTATTGCCATACCTTCAGCAGAGAGATTGGCTATGCTACTTGGACCTAAAGGATGCATTCACCCACATCCTTGCTCATCCCAGTCATAGGCAGTACTTAAGGTTCATGGTCGGGGCGACTACTTACCAGCAGAGGGTACTATCCTTCGGCCTAGCCTCTGCACCAAGAGTCTTCACCAGATTTGTTGCAGTGGTGGCCATCTACCACCGTCTCCAAGGGGCCTTTGTCTTCCCATACCTGGATGACTGGCTCATAAAGGGGGACATGGCCACCTAGGTGCAACAGGCCACGGCCTGCACCATCAAGGTCCTGCAACATTTGAGGTACATGATAAACCATCACAAGTCTCACGTCACCCCAACACATTGGAATTCATAGGAACTCGACTAGACAGGCCAGGGCCTTTCTTCCCTTGGACAGAGCAAACTACCTCAAAGCCCTGGCCACCAAGGTGCAATGCCATCATGCAATGTCAGCACAGTCCATGCTCCACCAATTGGGCCACATGGCATCCACAGTCCATGTAGTTACCAACACCCACCTCCACATGCGGGTGACTCGGTGTCTCCACTCACAGTGGACACAAGCCATGGGCAGACTGAGATATGGCCTTCGTGTCCCATCTAGTAGAGTTGCTCAACTGGTGGCAAGGCACACAGCACCTGCAGGAGGGCATGCTCTTCCAGCACCCAAATCACCAGAGTCCTCATCATGGACGCATCCCTACTGTGCTGCGGTGCCCACTGCAAGGAACTGCTCATGCAGGGCAACTGATCCCTAGTGGAGAGCCAGCAACAGATCAGCTTGCTGGAGCTCAAGACCATTTTTCTGGCAATCGAGGCTTTCCACCACTGCCTGCAGAACCAGTCTGCTTGTCCAAATGGACAAGTAGGTCACAAAGTTCTGCCTGAACAAGCAGAAGTGCACAGGGACTCAGTGCCTCTGCCAGGAGGCAGTAGTCCTCTGCTTGTATGCGATCAGGTAGGGAATGCCCCTTAGGGTGGTCTACCTTCCAGGCCAAGACAATGCCCTAGCGGACAGGCTGAGCAGGGTCTTCCAGCCACACAAATGGCGACTAGATTCCAGTGTGGCACAGCGGCTCTTCTGACTCTGGAGAACTCCAAGTCTGGACCTCGTCGCCAGCCCGACTTATGCTCTGCTGTCCCCAGCCACATCTGTCCCAGGTAGTGACAGACACTTTCCTCATCTTGTGGTCAGAGGGCCTTCTCTATACCTTCCCTCCCATGCCACTAATTGTCCAAATCCTCTTCAAGGTCCTGTGGGACAAGGCCTCCATGATCTGGTGGCCCAGGCAGCCTTGGTTTCCTCTGTTGCTCTGCCTCTCGAAGGAGCTCCCGGTCCCTTTTGGGGAATGTCCTGAGGCTACTGATCCAGGAAGAGGGCTCCCTTCATCCCAACCTGAGGTCTGTTAACAGCATGGCTGCTGAATGGGTAGCCTTAGCACCCTTCAACCTCCCAAGGGAGGTGGAGGAAGTCCTCCTGGCCTTTTGTAAGAACTCCACAAGACAGGCCCATGCCTTCAAGTGGCACGGGTTCTTAGTATGGTGTGTAGAGCAACGGGATGACCCGTTCTCCAGGAACAAGCAGGAAGTCCTCTCATATGGGTGATATCGACGCCAACAGAGCCCGCACAGAGCATTTATTTATTTATTTTTATTTGAACACATTTTTATACCGCTTCTTCCAGTGATCAGCAGCGGTTTACATTTAACAATTAAACTCTTCGCAATTAGCAGTTACATATAACAGTAGGAAGATAACATTGAACATTGGAGGGTAACAATTTCAAATAACTCAGATAACTCAAACTATTTACATAATAGAAGCTTTCAAAGAAAGCCTTTGGGAATGCACCACACATGCGTGCTCCCCTTCCTGCCCAAGGGTGCCATCTTGATCAGTCTTCCTTTTTCCATGGAGCCCTATGGACGCACATCCCTATACCTCAGAAAAGGTTTTTCTCATCGTCTTCTGTTCCGGTTTCCTGGTCCTCTTCCCACCATCCCAGTGCCTCTGCTTTGGCAATGGACCCCGGAACTTTTGTTTCGTTTTTTTTGTTTCCAGCATGTTTTCATGCCCTTTTCAACCGCTGGCCGAACCCAAGGTCTTTGACCTTGCGGGGATCCCTTTTGCCCCCCATGGCCTCCATTTTCAAAAAGTGTGACAGATGCTCAAAAAACATGTCCCTCATGGACACCCATGACTGGGTGGGCTCTGCTCGAGCAACCCAGTTCCGAGTCCCCCCCCTTGGAGTTTTCAGGCTGGGATTCAGACGGAGATAACTTCCCCTGAATCCCGGGCTCCCCTCTGATCCTTCCCCACCAGCTCACAAGTGGCAGTTGCCTCCTGAGGATACCTCCTTTCTGGAGTTTGTGTGGTACATGGTTCGAGCCCTGGCATGCTCTACGCAGTTCGATGAGGAGCCTTGTGCTGAGGAACTCAATATTTTACGATATGAGGCCTCGCCAAGGGAGTCCCTTATGGTTCCAGTCCCACCCATTCTGACCCGGCTGCTTGTGCCTGTGTCTATCCCCATTGTCAGCAAGTGCCTGGACACTCATGTACAGGGTCCAGCGGGGGGCCTGGCTTCCGGAAGGTCCAACTCCCCCATACCTCAATGGTAGTGGAATCTGCCATACGGAAGCAGAAGTGTCTGAAAACCCACTCCTCTGTGCTGCCAGGTAGGGAGTCCTGTGCCCTTGACTTCCTCAGGCGAAAGGCCTACCAAGGATTCATGCTGGCTTGCCACATCCAGGCTTACCAGCTATATATAGGTATGTTCCTTCGTGACCTCACGAAGGAACTCAGGGTTGGGGGGGGGGCGGGGGGCTTCCAGGCGGGCCTCTATTTTGATTACCTCCGCCGCTTCCAATCCCTCCTGAAATCCAGTAGGAGACTGCTTGAAGTACCTCTCTCACTGCATACAACAGCTTTGAGTCCTCTGCTTGGGTAGCAGCTGCAGGTATTGGGGCCAGGCGACAGGCCTGCCTCCACTCCTCTGACCTCAAACAATGGGTCAAAGAGAAGCTGCTTGATGATCCAAGCCTGGGCGAACAGTTCAGCAAACCGATGGAGGACAAGGCAGCGGAGATTGAGATGGAGTACGTCACCTACACATGTCTCTCCTGGAAGATCTCTTTCCTCCTGCGGAAGAAGCAGCAGATTAAAAAGCTTTTCTTTCAGAGGAAGGGTCTCCCCAATCGGGGCTACCTGCCTTATCCTCTGGTGCTGGCTCCACCTCAAGGTGGACAGAGCAAGAGTGGCCACCAGGGTCTGTGTAAACCAAAGGGCTCCAAAAGCCAGACCTTGGCAACTGTCCAGTCAGCTCTGGGCTTTTGATGCCAGATGCATAGCCATTCGCCTTCCGGCGACCCATCTACCAGTGGGAGGGCGCCTGGTCCACTTTGTCCCCGATGGGAGTCAGTCACCTCAGACACCTGGGTTCTCCAGGTCGTCTGGGAGGGTTATCTCCTTCACATGGGCTGGCTTCCTCCACCCTTTTGCCCCATGGAGCCCCCTCGGCTCCCTGTGCACCAGGTCTTCTTGGTGCAGGGCTTGCCAGCCTCCTCAAGGAGCAAGCAGTAGAAGTGGTCCCACCGCACTTCAGAGGTCGCGGCTTCTACTCCCACTATTTCTTCTTGCCAAAGTGGACGGGTGGGTTCCAACCCATCCTCGATTTAAGGAATCTCAACAAGTATCTGGTGCAGGAGAAGTTCAAAATGCTGTCCCTTGGCACCTTGCTGCCCTTCCTCTGGCAGGGCGACTGGCTATGCTCCTTGGACCCTTTGGGATGCGTATACTCACATCTGGTCCACCTGAAGCACAGAAAATACTTGTGCTTCAGAGTACAAGAGAACCACTACCAATATAGGGTGCTCACCTTCGACCTTGCGTCCGCTCTACGAGTATTCAACAAGTGCCTTGCGGTAGTCACAGCCCACCTTTGTTTAAAGGGTACCTTTGTCTACCCTTATCTAAACGACTGGCTCATTACAGGGGACATGGCAACGAAGCACGGCGGGCTGCGGCCCACATTGTACATCTCCTTGAGTAATTCACCATGAAGCCGAGGTGCTTGAAGTTCCACCTCACTCTGGTCTGATTCCTGGAGTTCATTGGCACGTGCCTTGATACTCAGCTGACGACAGCCTTCCTTCCACACAACAGGGCAGACGCCTCATGGCTCAGCACTGCAACGCAGTCTCGGCCTGAGCGATGCTGTGTCTTCTTGGCCACATGGCCTCGACGGTCCACGTCGTCCCTGATGCCCATCTGCATATGCAAGCAGCGCAGTGGTGCCTTTTCACTCAGTGGGCCCAGGCAACGGACTGTCTCCGATGCTCTCGGTCACTCACCAGCAGTCCGAGTCCCTCAACTGGTGGCAGGACATCTGGAACCTGCTTCGAGGCATGCCATTCCAGGCTCCACAGCACGATGTGGTCTTGACCTCAAGGAGTTCCGGTTGCCAATCAACTTCCTTGAGCTCCGAGTGGTGGTCCTCTCAGGGCGTTCAGGCACCACATTCATCAGATGGTGCTTGTCCAGAAGGACAATCGGGTGGCAATGTTCTATATGAACAAGCAGGGGGGCACCAGCTCTTACAGCCTCTGCCTGCAGGCAGGGGTCTTATGGTCCTTTGCAATCCGCCAAGGCATAATCCTACAGGCTACTTATCTCCCAGGTCAGGACAATGTTCTGGCGGACAGACTGAGTCAGATCCTCCAGCTACATGAGTGGCATCTCTGCCCACAGACAGTGCAGTGGTGGTTCTGATGCTGCGAGACTCCGGTCCTGGACCTCTTCACTAGCCCTACAAATTTGCAGCTCCCGTGGTTCTGTGGCCTGGTCCCTCACCCGAGTAGGGAGGCCTCCGATGCCTTCTTGCTGCTGTGGATGCATGGCCTTCTGTATGCATTCCCTCCCACCCTGCTCATAGTGCATGCTCTTCTCAAGATCCAGTGGGATGGGGTATCGGTGATTTTCGTGGCTCCACAGTGGCCTCTGCAACCCTGGTTCACAATGCAGCTTCGCCTCTTGTTGAAGCCCCCAGTTCCCCTTGGCAGCGTGCTGGGCTTCCTCACACAGGAGGAGGGTCTCCTGCTTCACCTGAACCTGAAGTCTTTATCTGTTACGGCTGCGTGAGTCGCACTGGCCCATTTTCATCTCCCGGTGGAGATCGAGGTCATATTGCTGGCCTCACACAAGGACTCAACTAGGAGGACTTATGCCTTTGTGGCATCAGTTCTTGGTGTGGTGCTTGGGTACGGCCCGTCCCGTTCTTTTGCCCTACCCACTTGGTCCTGCAGTACTTACTCCATCTCTCGCAGGCAGGCCTGAAGGAAGTCCAGCTCAGTCAGGGTCCAGCTGAGCGTGATCTCAGCCAACCACCACTTAGTCAAGGGTTGACCCCTCTTGGGCCAGCTGCTAGTTTCCTGTTTCATGCGTGGGCTGCTTCTTTCCAGGCCCCCCATCCGACAGCCTCCTGCAGAGTGGGATCTCAATGTCGTCCTCATGCGGCTAACCCAGCCACCCTGCGAGCTGATGGTGTCCTGCTCGCTTCGGCACCTTTCTTGGAAGGTGGTTTTTCTGGTAGTCTTCATCTTGGCCCGGAGAGCCAGTGAGCTTCAGGCCCTAATGGCCGACACTCCCTACATGAGATTCTACAGGAACCAGGTGGTTCTCTGAATGCACCCTAAGTTTCTCCCGAAGGTTGTCTCTGATTTCCACCTCAATCAGGAGATAGTGCTGCTGACCGTCTTTCTGAAGCCCCACGCTGACCAGGTGTCGGCAATTCTCCACACCCTCGACTGTAGGAGGGCGCTCTCTTCTGCCTGCAGCGCATTCAGGCCCACTGCAGGTCCGAGCGGCTCTTTGTCTCTTACAGCCCTGCCTGATTGGGGCTTGTGGTCATCAAGTGGACCCTCTCCTTCTGAGTGACGGATTGCATTGCCTTCACCCAGAATCAGGCTGGGCTACTGCTGGACGGCCGAGGCACGGTGCCTGTGTGAGGGCAGCATCGGTGGCACATCTGTACTCCATGTCCCTGGTGGACATCTGCCGAACCACAGTGTGGTCCTCTGCTAACACCTTCGCAACACATTACTGCCTGGAGAAGGGTGTCCCATCGGGACAGTGCCGTTGACCAGGCTGTACTTCGTAATCTGTTCAGGGTTTAGGCAACTCTGGCCCTCTGATCCTTCTGTGGCTACCGGGAGTGTGGTCTTCTGGCACCCAGGGTCCTTGGGCTGTCTGAGGTTACTAGTGTCTGCTTACAGCTCACTGTGACACTTTTCTACAGGTCCTCAGTAGCCTTTAGTTGGGTATTCCCAAATGTGAGGACTGACTTCCTGCTTTTTCCTGGAGAAAGCATAGTTACTCACCTATAACAGGTGTTCTCCAGGGACAGCAGGAATAGGTCCTCACAATCCACCCACCCTCCCCTAGGAGTTGCCCACTCCTTTTTATAGATTTTTACCTTTTGCTTGTGCTGTGTCATCTGACTGATTAAGATGGCATCCTTGGGTGGGAAGGGGACCATGTGTGCCTGGTGGCATTCCCGAAGGCTTTCTTTGAAAGCTGGGGAAATGCTCCGCGTGGGCTCTGTCGGCGTCACCCATATGTGAGAACTGATTCCTGCTGTCCTTGGAGAACACCTGTTTATAGGTGAGTAACTATGCTTTTTCTTACCAGGTGCACACTGTGCTGCAGGTCTTGGTCCACCTTTGCAGAACGGACTCGAGTCCAGCTCTGTCAGGATGCACCCAAGCGTGCTCTCGGCGCACCATAATTCCATAGAGGGCAAACCTCTTTCTCCGCAGCCCCTCATAATCTGATTTATGCATGGCCTTCTGCTCTCTGTCTCCCATCTGCCTGCCCCTGGTGGAATGGGACCTCAATGTGGTTCTGATGCAGCTCACCAATCCACCTTTTGAACCTCTGGCGACCTGCCATTTGTGTACTCTACTGGAAGGTCATCTTTCTGGTGGTACTCGCCTCTTCCCGCAGAGTCAGCGAGCTTCAGGCCTTGGTGGCCGAGCCACCTTAGACCAGATTCTATAAGAATAGGGTCGTGCTTTGCACCCACCCTAAATTCCTTCTGAAGGTGGTATCCTCCTTCCACCTCAATCAGAAGGTGCTCTCCACCCTCTTTCCATGGTCCCATGCCCACAAGGCGGCAGATGTTCTCCATACTCTGGATTGTAAGAGGGCTCTCTGTACCCAGGGCCACTGAAAAGCTTTGCAGCTTTTCGTTTCCTATGACTCCAGTCAACTGGGAAAGGCTGTTACAAAGTGGACCCTGGATAGTGGACTGCATTGCCTTCACCCATGATCAGGCTGGGTGCTCGAGCGCTCAGTCACATGTCACAACATCAGGGCTATGGTGACCTCTGTTGCAAGCCTATGCTCTGTCCCCATGGCATACATATGCCGGGCTGCCACCTGGTCCTTGGTTCACACCTTTGAAGCTCACAACTGCTGGAGGAGTCGTCCCAACGGGACAGCACCTTCGGCCAGGCCATACTTCATAATCTGTTCAGGGTTTAGTCAACTACCCTCCGACCCTTCTTGTTAAGGCTACTGGAGTGATAGTTCTCCCTGGACACTGGGGTCCTTAGAGTCTTTCCTCAGATTTGCTTGTGGCTGCTCATGGCTGGGCCGTGTTCTTCTACAGGTTCTCAGTAGCCTGTAGCTAGGGAGTCCCATTTATGTGAGTACTGACTTCATGCTTGTTCCTGGAGAAAGCATAGTTACTCACCTATAACAGGTGTTCCTTATCGTTCCTCCAGTTTAGTCCACACTTCTGGGTTGTGTACCTCCTCCTGCAGCCTGGAGACTGGGCATGTCAAAACTCGTGACATCACTGGATGTAGTCTGCTGGCATCTCCCATCAGCCCCAGTGTGTCCAGTCTCCATGCAGCAGGAGGACGTAGTGAGCCTTAGTGCTGGGCTCACTAGAGGAACACATAAGGAGCTTTTAGGGTAGCATAGGAGCTGTTTTGGTTTGATTTGGGAAGTTCTGTAGTGATTCTGTCATTTTGGTTCTGTAGCTTTTAAAAAAACAAACAAAAAAACCAACAAACAAACGGAAGCTTGCTCTTGCTTGTGCCGGGTCCTCATTTGCCTGCTTGTGTTTCTCTCTCTGTTCCTTTTCAGGTATTACCCGGCTCAGTTCTCTCTCCCTGGAAGGCACGGGGGAGATCCCTGCAGCAAAAGAGCAGCAGTGAGTTCCCGGCGCTCTGGGGCAGCCGCGATCCTCTCCGGGTATAGCCGCAGTTAGCGGAGAGCTCAACCACGGCTGACAGCTCGCTTATCAGTTGAGTGCGGCCATGCGGTTTTGAGCTCCATGGCAGCAAAGATTGCTGTGACGGACTCTGCAGGTACTGTGTGGGAGTACAATTCTACGGAGCTGTCGGGGGCCATAGGCCGCAGAGGCGTGAGTCTCTTTGCGCCGGTTTTGGCACCTTTTTCTTGTTTTACTCAGCGGCGGCCATTTTAGTGGTGTGGGACCGCGTGGTGAGCCGCGCGGCCCGGGATCACACGGGGTGGCAGTTTGGGCCAGATCTGTTATTTTTCTCTTCCCCTGATTCCTGTCCTGTAGGGGTGGGGATCATAGGGGCCCAGGGTCCTTTCTTTGGGGGGAGGAGATTTGTTTTCTTTAGTTTTCTTTTGTTTTCTGTTGCTCTACTGCATCTGCCAAGCTTGGAATTTTTGATGTAACCCTCTGGCTAAGGGGAGGGCTTCCTAATCATTATATACTATATTAAAAAAAAAAAAAAAAAAAAAAAAGTTTAGTGGATTAAACAAAGTTGCTCATTTGGAATTTTTTACTTGAGAGAAGTAATCAGAGGTTGGACAGATGGCTTCTTGGCCGCTGTGTCATCTGCGGGACCCGCAGGGGCACTATAGCATATTCAGATATCTGCTGCGGCGGTTCGTCAGCATCTGCTAGCATAGAGCAGCAGCTAGAGCTTAAGGCAGGGCAGTACCTGCCAGATGGGCCTGCGGAACCAGAAGGAGATGTTCTGCTGGACAACCTGCTGGGGGCTGGGACAGAGTCTCAGGCGGGGCCTTCGGGGCTCTCTCCAGTTTCAGATTCGGGCTCTGTTTGGCGATTTCTGTCCGGACTTCGTCTTAGTGATGCATCAGGCTTTTTGTTTGTCAGCAGGGAAAGCTGCTGGAGCCCTTACCACTGTCTGCGGCACTACAGCAGCCGGCTCGGCCGTTGGCACCTGGTGGGTCTGCCAGGATGACCAAACGGGCTAGAATAAATCTTTCGCCCTCGGTGGATTGGCGAGAAGCAGACGAACACAAAGTGGATCTGGAAGCCGGTTTGGAGGAGTTGGAAGAAGGAGAGATTCCAGAGCCTGAGGATCAAGCAAAGATTATTCGGATCTTCCGAAGGGACGAGCTGACACTGCTTATTACGGAATCCCTTCAAACACTAAAGCTGACCACGGAAGAGCTGGTGGAGGAGATTAATGGGGAGGATTTATTTTTGTTTTATTTACAGTTTTGTATACCACCTTATCCTTCAATCAAAGCGGTCACAACACAATTGGGGGATACATTTAACACGCGAGGATATGAGACACATACACTAATACTTACAGGGAACATGGGCAATGGAGGGTTAAGTGGCTTGCCCAAGACCACAAGGAGCATCTGTGGGACTAGAAACCCCAGTCCTTCCGGCCCAAGGTTGCTGTCCTCTAGTGGGATTTGAACCCACGACCTTCCCGCCTGACTTACCTTGCCCCAACCACTAGGCTACTCCTCCCCGATCATCCAGGCAGTGAGACAAACTCAGGCAGTGTTTCCCGTTCACAAGGTGGTAGACCGGATGATTCAAGACGAATGGGATCAGTCGGAAGCAGGCCTCAGAGGGGCTTTGATTATGAATAGGTTGTATCCCCTGGCAGAAAAGAACAAGGACAGGTTTCGGTCTCCGCGAATTGATGCGGTGGTATCAGCTGTAACCAAAAAGACCACTATTCTGGTTGGAAGGTAGTTCTGCCTTGAAAGATGCGCAGGATAGAAAGATGGATAGTATGTTGAAGCAATCCTTTGAAGCCAGCAGCTTGTCTTTGCAAGCTTCCATCTGTGGGGCTTGGGTGGCCAGAGCGTGTCTCTGCTGGTCGCAAGGGTTGCGTCAGTCGGTGCAGCTGGAGCAAGAGGGACTACGAGAATTAGACCGTGTGGAGTCCGGCTCAGTGTATTTGGCAGATGTGCATTATGATTTGATCAGGGCTTTGGCCAATAGCATGGCGTCATTAGTTGCTGCCCGGAGGTCTTTGTGGTTAAGGAATTGGGCGGCAGACTGTTCTTCTAAGGCCCGGTTCAGTATCCATCTTTCTATCCTGCCAGTTGTGGTGCCTTCGTGGGATCTCAATTTAGTTTTAGGAGCGCTGGTGAAGGCACCTTTCCAGCCGTTGCAGTAAGCGTCCTTAAAGGATTTAACTCTGAAGACGGTGTTTTTGGTGGCTATTTGTTCAGCGAGGCATTTTTCAGAATTACAGGTGCTTTCTTGCAGAGAGCCATTTTTATCATTTTCTCCGGAAAAAGTGGTGCTTCGGCCCGTGCCATCCTTTTTGTCTAAAGTAGTTTCTCCATTTCATTTAAATCAAAACAGTTTCTCTTCCGATGCTAGGTTCTCTGAGTGGGGACACTACTGACCGGGGGGCTTCGCCGTTTAGATGTTAAGCGGGTGCTTAAGCATTATTTAAGTGTCAGAAGCCTTTCGCAAATCGGACCGGCTTTTCATTTTGTTTGGGGGTGCTCGTAAGGGTGAAGCGGCTGCGAAAGCGTCTATTTCTAGGTGGATTAGGGAAGCGATTGCGTCGGTATATCTCTTGTCAGGTCAAGTTCCGTCTGGCTTATGAGCTCATTCCACCAGAGCACAGCCGACTTCTTGGGCGGAGCATAGCTTGGTACCGCCTGTGGAAATTTGTAGGGTGGCTACGTGGTCATCCTTGCATACTTTCAGTAAACGTTACCGCCTAGATGTCTTGTCAGCAAGGGATGCTGTATTTGGTTCAGCGGTGTTGAAAGCCGGCTGGAGAGGTACTTCCCAATAAGTACTGCTCTGTTACATCCCAGAAGTGAGGACTAAACTGGAGGAACGATAAGGAAATGGAAATTACACTTACTTGGTAATTGATGTTCCTGGAGGAACTCCAGTTTAGTCCTCAATTCCCACCCGGGATCGTATGATGATAATGACTGTCCTATCGGACGCAGGTTTCAGTAACCGGTAGGTATCTTTATTCTTTTCATTTTCTGTATATTCTTATGCTTCTATTCTGTCGCTCTGCTGAGGCGGAAGGAAATGGCACAGGGAAGAAGTACTCCTTCCGAGGGGACGTTTTCTTGTATATAGTTATGCTACAGTTGTTTGGTTATAATTGGCTACTTATATGTTGCTCCTTTTAAGTGTGCTTTGTCAATAGTTTACTGGGGCTAATGGGAGATGTCAGCAGGCTACATCCAGTGATATTACGAGTTTTGACATGCCCAGTCTCCAGGCTGCAGGCGGAGGTACACAACCCAGAAGTGTGGACTAAACTGGAGTTCCTCCAGGAACATCAATTACCAGGTAAGTGTAATTTCCATTTCTCCAGGGACAGCAGGAATCAGTCCTCACAACCCTCCCTCCTCCTCTTGGAGTTGCTGTGCAATTTTTGCTATCTTCTTTTGTTGGCTCTAGCTATGTCATCTGACTGAGTAAGATGGCACCCTTGGGTGGGAAGAGGACCATGCATGTGTGGTGGCCTTTTCCAAAGGCTTTCATTGAAAGCTGGGGAGATGCTTCTGCTGGGGCTCCGTCAATGCCGATGTCACCATATGTGAGGACTGATTCCTGTTGTCCCTGGAGAACACTTGTTATAGGTGAGTAACTATGCTTTATTTAAAACATTGTGCACTCTCCATGTCTTGTATCATGTGTGACTGAAGCACTGGTCAAATTTGTTCTGCTAAAGTTGTCAGTGTGACGGAGTAAAAGGAAAGTTGCGTGCCACTGGCTAATCTCAACGACTAATTTTGTTCCTCCAGTGGTGGCAATCACTAGAAAATCTGACAGTGGGGTCTCCTTTCCATCAACCCCTTTTTCAAGCCACCCTAACAGATGCATCACAGGTGGGTTGGGGAGCACACCTGAATCATCTCTCTACCCAGGGCACCTAGATGCCACAGGAGGCTGGTCTACACACAAACAACCTGGAATTAAGAGCACTCTATTTAGCTCTTTGAGTATTCCATGCCCAGCTCAGCTACAAGACAGTCCTAGTCCAGACGGACAATCAAATAGCCATGATCTCTATGAACAAGCAGGAATGTAGTCATCACATATGGGTATCGTTGGTACCGACGGAGCCTGCACGGGAACGCTCCCCAGCATCCAATTAGAAAGCTTTTGGGAGCATCCCACATCGCCTGCGTGCTGCCTTCCTGCCTTTCCCAACTGCCTCTCTCCAGTTCTTCTTTTTTCGCAGAGCCAGCAGGTTGTCGTTCCTGCCACCGCAGGAGAATTCTTCTTTATTTCTTCTTTTTCTTTTTTTTTTGTGGTCGCGTCTGCCTTCCTCGACGCTTTACCGGTGCCGCCGGTTTTTTCTTCTTATTTTCTGTCTTTAAAAAAAAAAATAAAAAAAATACTAGGACTTTTCCTATTTTTCCCAGGTGCATGCGCCTTTTTGGGCCTTAGGCCCAAAAATGTTTCCTACAATGGAGAAACCTGCCTCAGGTTTCAAAAAGTGCACCAAGTGTGGCGGTACCATTTCCATTACAGACACCCATGAATGGTGTCTAAAATGTTTAAGTCCTGACCACTCCATCACGGATTGTATGTCCTGTGCCATGATGTCTAAAAGAGGTCGGCAGATCCAAGCTGCTAAGCTCAGTACCCTGTTTCCTTCTGATGCAGCTTCGGTGGCATCAACGTCTTCCAGGGCTTCGCCTTCCTCCCGTGGATCTCAGGTAACTAAACATAAGTCCAGTCGGTCCTCAAAGGGTAGATCTCCTTCTAAGCATCGAGATGCCTCTGGCGTTGCCCTTGAGGATTCTGCACCGGCAAAATTGCCCTGGCGGGAAGCTTCGGCTTCCAAAGCATTATCGGGGCTCCAGGATGTTCTTGAAGCCTGACCTCGGCAGAACTACTGGTGCCATGCTCTGGGGTACCGGTGGTCTTCTCCGGTACCGACATCCAGGCATTGGCAGCATCGATAGACCAGAGAGTCCTGGCTATTGAGCGCAGTCTGGCTGCTCTCCTTGCAGCATCGACGCCCTCGGAACCGCGACAGACAATCCAGCCGGTACCGGTATCGGTACTGGTACTGATAGCATCAACATTGGCATTGGTGTCTGCTTTGCCGGTACCCAGTCATCCAATGCCCTCGGGTACCGATTACTCCCGGTACCGACTTCTGTCGGTGCGGGTATTGTGCTCTTCAAGAGCATCCGGAGAGATGGTACTTTGAGTCCTCAGAAGAATCTGAGGATTCTGACAGTTCTGTTGATGCAGGAATGCTGCTCCCAGAGGAGCCCTCCTCCCCTAAGCGTAGGATGTCTCCTCCAGAGGATATTTCCTTCCAGGATTTTATCAGGGAGGTGGCTCGGGGTCTGTCCATTACTGTGGCCCCTGAAACAGAGCCAAGAGCTAAGGAGTTTGAAATTTTACAATATCCCAAAACTCCTAAGGAGGCAGCTACCTTGCCCATTCATGAGTTTTTGCATGATCTCATGTTAAGGATGTGGGAGACACCTCTTAACTACCTCTCCTCATTCTCGCAGACTGGATACTCTGTATCGAGTCCCTCCTTGTTCTGGTTTCCAGAAAACTCAGCTTCCTCACCACGCTATTGTAGTGGAATCGGCTATGAGAAGGATCAAGAGTGCAAAGAGGCATGGTTCTAATCCTCCAGGATGTGAGTGCAAAACCGTGGATGCTTTTGGACGTTGTGTCTTCCAAGCTTCCATGCTTTCTACCAGGATCAGTTCCTATAATCTTTACATGGGAATGTTCCTGAAGGAAGTCACAGATGATGTAGAGGCCTTGAGTCCTATTCTTCCTGAGGATAGAAGACAGGATTTTCTCACATTGGTCAAACATGCCCAAGATGTTTCTAAATTTGTCAACCGTGCAGCCTTTGACTGCTTTGAGTGCATAAGCAGAACCTCTGCCATTGCCATAGGCACATGTAGAATTGCTTGGCTCCAGGCATCTGATCTGGAGCTCTGGGTACAAGACAAATTGGTAAATATCCCTTGTACTGGTGAGAACCTGTTTGGTAGAGATTGGCAGGAAAAGGCCAATGAGTTGGATGCTGACAACTCTACCTTGGATAGATTATCCAAGTCCACAGCTGATCCTGCTAGAAAGAAATCATTCAAGAAACCATTCTTTTCTAAAAAGAAAAGATATTATCCTGCTTATGCTCAGCAGGGACGTTCTGTAGGTCAGCTTGTCAGGAAAGGTCAGCAACCACCCAAGCAAAAGAAAGCAAAGACTAAGCCTCAACCGTCTCAGCCTCCACAAGACTTTTGACTTTCAGCTAGAGGACTTAGCCTTTCTGGCTCTCGTGGGACCAGAACCTTCCACCATTCCAGGAAGGTTATGTCACTTTGCCCCCAGATGGGGGCAGATAACGGCAGAGTATTGGACACTTTCCATCATAAAGGAGGGGTACAGGCTTCATTTTTCAAGCATGCCCTCTCCCACAATGATAAGGCAGTTCAATTCTCCGACCTCTCTCATCAACCTGTTAAGTCAGGTCACTATCCTTCTTGCCCAAGGGCCGATAGAAGAAGTACCCATTCCTCATCAGGGTACAGGGTTTTACTCCCCCTATTTCCTTATCCCAAAGAAAACAGGGGTATACAGACCTATCTTGGACCTCAGAGAATTGAACAAATTCCTTGTCAAAGAGAAATTCAAGATGATTTCTCTCGGAACTCTGCTGCCATACCTTCAGAGTCAGGATTGGCTTTGTTCTCTGGATCTCAAGGATGCGTACACCCATGTTCTCATCCATCCAACTCACAGAAAGTTCCTTCGGTTCCTTTTTCAGGGAAAGCACTACCAATACAGGGTGCTTCCTTTTGGCCTGACCTCAGCAACAAGGGTGTTCACGAAATGCATGGCTGTTGTAGCAGCATTTCTCCGCACTCTAGGGATATTAGTCTTCCCCTACTTAGACGACTGGCTCATTCGAGCCCCAACAGAGTCAGAGGCCAGGACTTCTCTATCCTGCACAATGTGTATCCTTCAGTATTTGGGTCTGGTAATAAACATCCCAAAATCCAGTCTAACTCCCACTCAGTCTTTGGAGTTCATAGGAGCTTTGCTGGATACCAGAAAGGCAAGGGCCTATCTCAAGCAGTACTAAAGTCTCATCTCACTGCTCGAGAAATGTTACAACTACTAGGCCACAAGGCATCCACCGTGCATTTGGTGCCCTATGCTCGCCTCCATATGAGGGCAGCCCAGTGGACTTTATCCACTCAATGGACCCAGGCTTCAGGATGCCTGTCAGACAAAATAGCAAACACAAGTCGCCTTATTTTGTCCCTCCAGTGCTGGAAGTCCACTCAAAACCTGTTGCTGGGGTCCCCTTTTCAACAACCCTTACCCCAGGCAACTCTCACAACAGATGCTTCTCCAGTGGGTTGGGGAGCTCATCTGCAAGACCTCTCCACCCAAGGCACCTGGTCTCTACAGGAGACTTATCTACATATCAATCTCTTGGAGCTCAGAGCAATCTTCCTTGGTCTTCGAGTGTTCCACACCCTGTTCAGCTACAAGACAGTCCTCATTCATATGGGCAATCAAGTAGCCATGTTCTATGTGAACAAGCAGGAGGGAACAGGTTCTCTGTCGCTTTGCAACCAAGTTTTGCGACTATGGGCCCTCGCCAGAGAGCATCAGATTCATCTCTTGGCAGTGTATCTTCCAGGCATGCAAAACTCTTGGGCAGACACTCAGTTGCGTCGTTCTTCCACACGAGTGGTCTCTGCATGCAGACCAGGTAACCAAGATTTTTCAAATTTGGGGAACCCCGGACATAGACCTCTTTGCAAGTCCGTTGAATACCAAACTTCCCCGGTTCTGTTCCAGAATTCCGGCTCAGGGGGCTCAAGCCAGGGATGCTTTCCTCCTTTACTGGGGTCAAGACTTCATGTATGCCTTTCCACCCATTCCCCTAATTCCCAAAACCCTGTTCAAGCTTCAGAGAGACAGGGGGCGTATGATTCTCATAGCTCCACATTGGCCACGGCAAGTGTGGTACCCTCTGCTTCTACATCTCTCTCAAGCTCCCTCCCTGGAGTTAGGGTCTGCTTCAGATCTTCTATCTCAGGAGGACAGAATGTTATGGCATCCCAACCCCCAGTCTCTGCATCTCAGGGCTTGGTTGCTGAAGGCTTTGATCTCCATGATCTTAACCTCCCTCAGTAAATAAAGGATATCCTTTATGCTTCCAGGAAGCCTTCCACAAGACGCTCTTATGCTTTCAAGTGGAAAAGGTTTACCATATGGTGTTCGCAGAAGGGTCTTAACCCTATTGCCATACCTCTGGAATCATTACTGGAGTATCTCCTTTATTTATCCAATGCAGGACTTAAGACTAACTCAGTGAGGGTCCATTTCAGTGCTATTGCAGCTTCCTTCAAGCCCCTAAATGGACAACCTATTTTCTCCCATCCTCTTATAGCAAGATTTATGAGAGGCCTTCTGCTAACTAAGCCTCCCATTAAGCCACCTCCTGTGGCATGGGACTTAAATTTGGTTCTTGGTCAGCTCATGAAGCCACCTTTCGAACCCTTAGCTACTACCTCCTTGAAATTCCTTTCTTGGAAGGTTATCTTTCTCATTGCAATCACATCACGTCGCATCAGTGAGTTGCAAGCACTAGTAGCTGATCTACCTTATACAAGGTTCCATCATGACAAAATAGTCCTTAGGACTCATCCACGCTTTATGCCAAAGGTGGTCTCGCCTTTTCATCTGAACCAAGCGGTCTACCTACCTGTGTTCTTTCCAAGGCCTCATGCATCAAATGCAGAAAGGAACCTTCATACTTTGGACGGTAAAAGAGCTTTAGCCTTTTACTTACAAAGAACACAGCAACATAGAAAGTCCTCTCAACTCTTTGTTGCTTTTGATCCTTCTCATTTGGGACTTCCAGTCTCCAAGAGAACACTATCTAATTGGATTGCTCAGTGTATTTCCTTTGCCTATCAGAGTAAGAATCTTCCTCTGGAGGGCCATGTCACAGCTCACAATGTGAGAGCCATGGCAGCTTCAATGGCTCATCTGCACTCTGTCTCTATCGACATCTGTCGAGCAGCCACCTGGGCCTCGGTTCATACCTTCACAGGCCATTACTGCTTGGACAAGTACTCCTGCCGGGATGCCTTGTTTGGTCAGGCTGTTCTCCAACACCTGTTCCATACCTAATCAATTCCTACCCACCATCCCTGGTAGGATGCCAGAGATCCATGGGGGGAAGTGGAGCCCTTCTCAGGGACGCACAACTTCTGGGGTCTCTCCCTGGCATCTAAAGCTAGGGAGTCCCCATATGTGAAGACTACATTCCTGCTTGTTCCTTGAGATAGCATAGTTACTCACCTGTAACAGGTGATCTCCGGGAACAGCATGAATTTAGTCCTCACAACCCACCCACCTCTCCTAGGAGTTGTATCTCTCTATCTCTTTCCCTTTCTCTCTCTTTCTTTGTCTCAGCTTTAAAACTCAACTGGAGAGAGGCAGTTGGGAAAGGCGGGTAGGCAGCACGTAGGCGCTGTGGGATGCTCCCAAAGGCTTTCTAATTGGACGCTGGGGAGCGTTCCCGCGCAGGCTCCATCGGTATTGATGATACCCATATGTGAGGACTAAATTCCTGTTGTTCCCGGAGATCACCTGTTACAGGTGAGTAACTATGCTTTAGTGTATGTTGTGGATTCTTCTCTACCGCCATCCTGTTTTCATTTGGTGTACCTCAGGACTCTGTCTTGGGACCTATACTTTTCTATCTCTACACTCCGTCCCTTGGTGCTCTTACCTTCTCCCACTGTTTTCAGTACAAGCTTTATGCTGATGACATTTTTACATTTACTTCTCTGTGCCTGAAATCTCTTCAGGAATCCAGACCCAGATCTCTGCCTGCTTATCATTGCTGTCTGTATGTCTCATTGCTGTCTGAAATTTGAACATGGCCAAAACGGAACTCTTTATCCCTCCTCCCTCCCCCCTCCCCCCCCCCCCCCCCCCAGAAAAAAGAACTCTTCCTCCCTTTTCCGTGGATAACACCATACTCCTTCCTGTTCCTCAGCTTTCAACCTGAGGGTTATATTTTGACTCTTTGCACACATCAGCTTCTTTATGTGTAACATCAGCAAAGTTCATCCCTTCTTTTTTTTGAACACACTACTAAGACCCTTCTCCACTCTCTGGCCACCTCCCATCTTGACTATTGCAACCTACTTCCTTACTGGTCTCCTTCTGAATTCTCTCTCTCCCCCCTTCAATTTGTTCAGAGCTCAGCTGCATGGCTTATCTTCTGCCAGTTTTGCTATGCTTACATAATCCCTTCCTTAATCACTTCACTGGCTCCCTATCAGTTTCTCAATTCAATTCAAACTTCTACTGGACTTACAGGTGTATTCATTCTGCAGCTCCTCACTACCTCTTATCTCCCCTTTACCCCTCCTTGGGAACTCCGCTCCTCTAGCAGATCACTTTTATCTGGGCAGTTCTCTGCTACTGCCAACTCCCAGACTTCCTTCATTCCACCTTGTTACTGCTTCATATGCTTGTAACAAACTGCCTGAGTCAGTATGTCGGGCTTCTTCTCTAGCCCTAGTCAGATCCAGGCTAAACACCCACCTTTGTTTTTGAGGCTGCTTTTGGATCCTGCTGTCCTTCACTCTTGTTCATCACTTATCTGTATCTCGCCATACTCGAGTTCCCAGTTTTGTGTTGATGTTCGTCTTGATTAGATTGTTAGCTTTGATGAGCAGGGACGGTCTCTTAATTTATACGTACAATGTTGTATATGCTTTATAGTGCTATATAAGTGATTATTAGTAAAAAGTAGGAATAATATCTCTGTCACAGGCTTCTAATTTTTTTTTTTTTAGGATGGCTCCAAAAATCAAAGAAAAATGTTAGTTCCTTGTCCCAGTACATTCTTGACATATGGGTTATGCACTCCTACCAGCAGATGGAGACTGAGAACAAACTGGTTTGATGATGTCGCCACATAAGGATCCTCTGCAGCCCTCCTCTGACCAGTATTTCTCATTCTCCAGCAGATGGAAGGTTATTTATACCCTGTACAGCTTGAATTGAATGGAAGATGAGGATTTTGGGGGCAGGTCGGCTATTTTCTGTATCAGAGCACCAGGGTGCAGAATCTGATGGTGCCAGATCCCTCCCCTTCCCCCCACAGGGCACACCTTTCCTCTGATGCTCAGAGGAGCTGGTTGGTGTTCTCTTCAGAAAGCCCCACCCCCCAACTTCTCAGATGGGGCCAGGAGACAATCTCAGTGGATTTGTTTAACAATGAACAAGGAGAAATAACTTGGAGAGAAGATGTGGTTAACAAGAAAAAAAAAAGTGGGGGGGGAATGGGTTATATCTGGGCAGCGGAATGGGGTGGGGGAAGAAACCTTTGAAAGGGAGGCTAAATGTGGAGGGTAGTTGAGGTTAACTGTTCATGATAGTATGTAGAGGCTATAGTTAGGTATTGTCGTCTGGTCCTTAGGGTTCCTTGAAGAGGTGCATTTTCAGTTTTTTTTTTTTTAGATCTTTAGTTGTTTGTGCAGCTCTGATTGCTTCAGGCATGGAGTTCCAAATTGTGGGGCATACAAAAAGAATGCCCTGTTGCTTGTCTGTTGTGTGGTCTTGGTCTTGAGTGGAGGAATGGTCAGATTTTGGCTGGAAGCTGCTCTTGGTCTCGTTGAGGATGCTTTTGTGATCTGATCAGAGAGACGGAGCTGAGAGGTTGTGAAGGATTTTGAATGTTGTGGGGATGGCTTTGTGTTTTTGGCCTTTAAGAGATTGGATGCCAGTGTAGACCTTTTAGGATTGGTGTTGTGTTGTCGGATTGCACTGCTTGTTAGTATTCTGGCAGCAGTATTTTGAACTAGTTGAAGTGGATATAGTGCATGTTTGGGTAAATCTTGATAGATAATGCTTCCATAGTCCAGGTGTGGTGTGATAATGGCTTGCACTACAGATCTGAAATCATTGTACTGTAACAGGTGTCGTAGGGGCTTGAGTAGCTTCAACTTCCAGAAGGCTGCTCTTGCTGTGTTTTTAATATGTGCACACATGTTGAGGTTGCTGTCAATGGTTATGCCTAGATACTTGATTTCTTTCTTTATAGCTATTTCCGATGCCTGTGTGTTAATCTTTTTTGGCGGCTTGAATTCTTGATCTCTGAATATGAATAAGGCTTCTGTTTTTGTTTTTGTTTACTGTGAGGTTTATATAGAAACATAGGCCAGGTGGTCTTTTTCTGTCATATTTCTATCTAGTCTGTCCTTCCATAACAACTACAACAGTCCCCTTTTTTCCTTTAGAGATCCTCTGTTTGTCCCATGCTTTTTTGAATTCAGATATTGTCGTCATCTCTACCACCTCCACTTGGAGACTATTCCACAGATCCACCACTCTTTCCGTAAAGAAATATTTTCGTATATCACTCCTGAATCTATCCCCCTTCGTCCTCATCCCATGTCCCCCTTGTAGCAGAACTTGCTTTCAATCAAGGAAGTTTGTTACTGCGATGAAGACATCGGATATGATCGTAAAATCCGGGTTGGTGGTATTGAATGGCATGTAAAACATGATAGCATCTGCATAGAGATGAAAGTGCATGTCCCATTTTCTTAGTAGATAGGCTGAATGTATAAATTGAAGAATAATCCAGAGAGGGCTGAACCTTGAGGGATGCTTTGTGTTAGATTAAAGGGTTTTGAATTTGTGATACCGACCTTTACTTGCATTGTTCTGTCCTGGAGGTAACATGCAAACCCATATTAATGTGTCACCTGTTAATCCAATGCTGGTGAGTCTATTTATTTATTTATTTATTTAACATGTTTTGTATCCCGCCTTTTCCTTCAATCAAAGCGGTTAATACAGCACAAAGTTAAACAAAGGTGAGGGAACCATACATTGCATTATCATTACATCACAACAAAACACTAGGAGTACAAACAGGGAACACAGTACATAACTTACATTACATTACCTTACATTAACTACAAACAGCATATCGCTGAACAGAATGAGCATATAGCAGCAGATAGTGGGTCTCGCACGGTCCACCGCCTAAGGGCCACGCCAAAGGGCCCTCTTGCGAGGCCCTCAGGCGCGGGCCCGCAAGGCACGGGCACGCCATTGCTGAAGGGATTTTAAATGATTTGAAAAGTGCTCAGATTGGCTGCAGTTTTCTCTCACACACAGTTCCCAACTAAGTAGGCACAGCTGATTCTCACTCACTGCTCACAGGATCGTTGGAGCCTTTGCTGAAGGGATTCTAAATGATTTGAAAAGTGCTCAGATTGGCTGCAGTTTTCTCTCACACACAGTTCCCAACTAAGTAGGCACAGCTGATTCTCACTCACTGCTCACAGGATCGTTGGAGCCTTTGCTGAAGGGATTCTAAATGATTTGAAAAGTGCTCAGATTGGCTGCAGTTTTCTCTCACACACAGTTCCCAACTAAGTAGGCACAGCTGATTCTCACTCACTGCTCACAGGATCGTTGGAGCCTTTGCTGAAGGGATTCTAAATGATTTGAAAAGTGCTCAGATTGGCTGCAGTTTTCTCTCACACACAGTTCCCAACTAAGTAGGCACAGCTGATTCTCACTCACTGCTCACAGGATCGTTGGAGCCTTTGCTGAAGGGATTCTAAATGATTTGAAAAGTGCTCAGATTGGCTGCAGTTTTCTCTCACACACAGTTCCCAACTAAGTAGGCACAGCTGATTCTCACTCACTGCTCACAGGATCGTTGGAGCCTTTGCTGAAGGGATTCTAAATGATTTGAAAAGTGCTCAGATTGGCTGCAGTTTTCTCTCACACACAGTTCCCAACTAAGTAGGCACAGCTGATTCTCACTCACTGCTCACAGGATCGTTGGAGCCTTTGCTGAAGGGATTCTAAATGATTTGAAAAGTGATGTGCTACCGAATCAAATGCAGCACTAATATCAAGGAAGATGAGCACAAATCCATGTTGAGGTTTGTCTAAGCCAAGGTTGAGTCTGTTGAAGAAGTTGATTAACAGTGTTTCAATGCCATGATGAGGGTGGAAGTTGTGCTGTTGTGGATCTAGTGGGGGTGTGTCTGTCACTATGATCTTGAAGTTGCCGCCATATGACTTTTTCTATTTTGGCCAGAAATGGGATGCTGGCAATCAGTTGATAAGAGCTGGGGCATGTTAAATCTAGTGAAGCCTTTTTTTTTTTTACAATGGGGCGTATTGAGACTTTCTTGAGTGCAGGAGGTAGGTATCCTTGCATGAGGGAGGTGTGTACTATTTTTAGGATGGTCTGAGCAAACTGATTGCACAGGATCTTGAACCAGGTTACTGGGCATGGGTCTGGGGGGTGTGTGATGTAGTGTTTATATTGTTGATAGCAAGTAGTTCTCCAGGACCAAGCAGGAAGTCAGTCCTCACTTACGGGTGACGTCGGCGCCGACGGAGCCCTCGCGGAGCAATTTTCCCCAGCTTTCAAAGAAAGCCTTTGGGAATTGCAGCGTGCATGTGCGGTCCCCTTCCCGCCCAAGGGTGCCATCTTAGCCAGTCTTCTTTTTTCCGTGGAGCCCTACAGACGTCCCCGTCTTGTCCCCGCGAAAAAGTCGATATTTCTTCATAATTTTATTCTTTTTCCTTCGGTTCGACGCCGGTCTTTTTCCCGCCCGGACTCGCGACGCCGGTCACGAGTCCTCTTCTTCTTTTCGGTTTTTCTGACTTAGTCAGTTTTCGTTTTCGGTTTTTCCCCTGGCAGCCCGGTCCTTTGACCTCGCCGGGGCCCTTTTTCCCCCGATGGCTGCCAGTGGTTTCAAGCGGTGTGGTCAGTGTGACCGAAATATGTCACTAACTGACACACACGACTTTTGCCTCCGCTGCCTGGGCCCGGATCATGAAGAAATGATCTGTGGGCCCTGCGGCAAAATTTCCTCCAAAGCGTTGAGAAGTCGGCGGCATCAGCGGGATAGGATCTTCGCTGACCCCAGCCGTACCCGGACCTCGTCGGAGGCCTCCGCGTCCAAAGATTCCAGCTCGGACCGTCGCCGGAGTTCCTCCGACAGGGGTTCTCCCTCCGGGGACCATCGACGGAAGGTGAAACCCGCGAGGGCGGCGTCGGTGGACGCTCCTGGCTCCGCGAGGGCCAGGTCGCATAGCCCCGATAGCCGCCCCGGGTCCTTGGAGAAGGAGCACCTCCCGAAGCGACCTCGTCTGGAGTCGGAGCTGCCTGCTCGGGTAAGTCCTGTGGTCCTCCTGGACTCGCCTCCGCGACAGCCGGCGTCGGGCCCGAGTCGGGGGCTGCTGGGTCACCTGAGCTCGGACTCAGGTTGACGGCCTTGGAGAGCAGACTGTCTGCCTTCATGGACCAGCAGCGGGCACTGCTCGCTGGCTTCGCTGGCGTCGCTGCCCCGACCGCCGGGACGTCGATGTCCAAGTCGACCCCGGAGACCGAGCCGATCCTCGAGTCGATGCGAACTCGAGTCGATCCTCGGTCGAGGTCACCCTCGGCCTCCCGTTCGGGACCGAGGTCGCTGATGCCGACTCCCTCGGCGTCGGGGCGGCAGGCGCCGCGCCCTGCCCGGGCCGACCCCACCGAGTCCTCGTCGGAGTCGGTCTGGGAGTCGGAAGAGGAAGAGTCGCCTGATTCTTTTCGGACTCGGTGTGTCCCCTCGGACTCACCTGAGTCCGAACCTCGGAAGCAGTCCCCCCCGGAGGATGCCCGGTTCTCGGACTTCGTCAGGGATATGGCCAAGGCTTTGGCCTTCCCTGCGGACCCCGAGGAGGAGCCTCGAGCCGAAGAGCTCGACGCCCTCCAGTATGACTCTCCCGCCAGGGAACACTTTACTGTACCGGTTCCTCCCATGCTGGAACGACTACTCTTCCGCATGTGGGAGAGTCCGGCCACCTCGCCGGTCCTGAGCAAGCGGGTCGATTCTATCTATCGAGTCCGCAAGAGCCCTGGCTTCCAAAAAGCACAGCTACCACACCATTCCATGGTAGTGGAATCGGCCATGCATCGTCTTAAGAGCCAGAAGATGCACTCCTCGGTGCCTCCTGGCAGGGAGGCCCGTAACCTGGATGGCCTTGGTAAGAAGTGTTTCCAGGGCTCTATGCTCGCATGTCGTGTCCAAACCTACCAGCTATACATGGGCATGTATCTCCGAGACCTGGCTAAAGAGCTAGCCGGCTTCTCCGCTGGTCTGTCCGAGGAACCCTTGCGGAGGTTCCTGGCCTCGTCCACTGGCATTCGGGAATGCTCAAAATTCATGTCCCGAGCAGCCTATGATGGCTTTGAAGCATCGGCTCGAGTGGCCGCAGCCGGCATCGGTGCCCGCCGACAGGCTTGGCTTCAGTCGTCTGACCTTGAGCCCTGGGTGCAGGACAAGTTGGTCGATGTCCCCTGCCGAGGTGAAAACCTCTTTGGCAAGCCCATGGCGGAAAAGGCTGCACAAATTGAGACTGAGACTCTCACCAGGACCAGGCTTTCTAGGAAGACCTCCGCCCCTTCCCAGAAAAAGAAGGGCTCGGGGAAAAAGTCCTTTTACCCGAGGAAGGCGGCTGCCTACAAACAATACCCCCATTATCAGGCCCCTGCAGCTCCCCAACAGGGCCAGCAGGCCAAGGGACGGGGTAACGGGTCCCGTAGGCAGCAAGCCCCCAAGCCTGCACCACCAGCCCCTGCTCAGCAGGGTGGGGGCTTTTGACTCGCTCAGCATAGCCTCTCCCCCCCCGCTGGTTCCTCCCAGCACCGGAGGCCGGCTGGTTCACTTCGCCTACAGGTGGTCCAGCATCACCGCAGATGCCTGGGTGCTTCAGGTCGTGCGGGAAGGCTTCCTTCTCCACTTCCATCAGGTCCCTCCCTCCTATTTTCCGGGAGAACCTCCGCGCCCCCCTCTGCACAGGGAGTTGCTCCTTCAGGAGTTAGCAGGTCTTCTGCAGGAACAGGCGGTGGAACCGGTGCCACACCACCTGAGAGGTCAAGGCTTTTATTCAAGGTATTTTCTGATACCAAAGAGAACAGGGGGCCTCAGACCCATCCTGGACTTGCGCAACCTCAACAAGTTCCTTGTGCGGGAGAAGTTCAAAATGCTTACCCTTGGAATCCTTCTGCCCTACCTCCAGCAGGGAGATTGGCTATGCTCCTTGGATCTAAAGGATGCCTACACGCACATCCTCATCCACCCAAGCCACCGCCAATACCTAAGGTTTGTGGTGGCAGGAAATCATTACCAATACCGAGTACTGCCCTTTGGCCTGTCCTCCGCACCGCGAGTCTTCACGAAATGTCTCGCGGTCGTGGCGGCCCATCTCCGGCTTCACGGCCTCTGTCTTTCCGTACCTCGACGACTGGCTCATCAGAGCAGCGTCCGCTCAGGAGGTCACCAACGCCACGTGCCGCACGGTGACTCTGCTGCAGCACTTGGGCTTTGTCATAAACTTCGCAAAGTCCACTTTGCTCCCCTCACAGGATCTCGAGTTCATCGGCGCAAGGCTGCACACTCCTCAGGCGCGAGCATTCCTACCGCTCGACAGGGCTCAGCGGCTCATGGACCTAGCCGACCGCTTTCGCAGCAGCCAGCCCCTGGTCTCCGCCAGGCGCTTCCTGAGACTGCTCGGCCATATGGCTTCCACCGTCCATGTGACCCCCAATGCCCGCCTGAATATGCGGTCTGCTCAATGGTGTCTCCGCCAGCAGTGGCGACAAGTCACGGGCGGCCTAGCAGACCTAGTGCGCGTTTCCGAGCCGCTGGTCTCGTCTCTCCGGTGGTGGCTCCGGCAGCCGAACCTGATATTCGGAATGCCTTTCCAGTCACCTCAGCCGACCCGGGTGCTGACCACCGATGCATCCCTCCTGGGCTGGGGAGCACATTGCCAAGAGGCACGTACTCAGGGCCTCTGGTCCCCGTGGGAGTCTGCTCAGCAGATCAACTTCCTGGAGCTCAGGGCGATCCGCCTGGCTCTCAAGGCCTTCTCCCACCTGACTTCCCAACAGTCCGTCCTTGTCCAGACGGACAATCAAGTTGCCATGTTCTACGTGAACAAGCAGGGGGGCACGGGCTCCTTCCTCCTCTGCCGGGAGGCACAGAGGCTCTGCTCTTGGGCCGTCAGTCACGGCATTCTCCTCAAGGCAGTTTATCTCCCGGGCCAAGAAAATTGCCTTGCAGACAAACTCAGCAGGGTCCTCCAGCCGCACGAGTGGCGTCTGGATCCCTTGGTGGTTCAGAAGCTCTTCCTCAAGTGGGGTCTCCCCACGGTGGATCTCTTTGCCAGTCCTCACAACCGGCAGCTTCCTCGCTTCTGCTCTCGTCGGCCACACCCCCTTCGGGTGGCGGCGGACGCCTTTCTGATCTCGTGGTCGGGGAGCCTTCTGTACGCTTTCCCTCCCATCCCGCTGGTCTCTCGGACTCTTTTCAAGGTTCTCCGAGACAAAGCCTTCATGATCCTGGTGGCCCCTCGCTGGCCCAGGCAGCCGTGGTTTCCGCTCCTGCTGCAACTGGCGGTGGAGGATCCAATCCCTCTGGGGGTGCAACCGGATCTCCTCACTCAGGATCAGGGGTCCCTCCTGCACCCCAACCTCAGGTCTCTCAACCTCATGGCCTGGCTGCTGAGAGGGTAGTCCTTGCTCCCCTTCTCCTGCCGGCGGAGGTGGAGGAGGTCGTCTTGGCTTCGCGACGGCCTTCTACCCGCAAATGCTACGCCCTTAAATGGCGTCGCTTTGCAGTCTGGTGTACCCAACAGTCTCAGGATCCCTTCTCCTGCCCGGTGTCGGTGATCTTGCAGTACTTGCTCCACCTCTCTAATCTGGGACTTAAGTCCAACTCCGTCAAAGTTCACCTCAGTGCTCTTTCAGCACATCATGTGCCGGTGGACGGCAGACCTCTCTCCAATGACCCTCTCGTAGCGAGGTTTCTCCGAGGTCTCCTTCTTCTTAAACCACCTCTGCGCCCGCCAGCGCCTGACTGGGACCTGAATGTGGTTTTGCAGCGGATCACCTGTCCGCCTTTTGAACCTATGGCTACCTGTTCTCTCCGTTTTCTGTCTTGGAAAACACTGTTCTTGATAGCCCTCACTTCCGCTAGACGCGTAAGTGAATTGCAGGCCCTCGTGTCTGATCCCCCTTACACTCGGTTCTACAAGAATAGGGTAGTCCTACGGACTCACCCAAAATTTCTGCCTAAAGTGGTCTCCCCTTTTCACATCAATCAGGAGGTGGTACTTCCAACCTTCTTTCCCAGACCACACTCCAGCCGAGCTGAGACTGTCCTGGACTGTAGAAGGGCATTGAACTTCTACCTTGACCGTACGCGGGAGCACCGTAAAGCTGCTCAGCTTTTTGTGTCTTTTGACCCCAATAGATTGGGGCTCCCGGTCTCCAAGCGTACTCTGTCCATCTGGGTTGCGGACTGTATCTCTTGGGCTTATGGGGCGGCCGGACTCTCCTTAGAAAGTAGAGTCACGGCTCATTGCGTTCGGGCAAAGGCCACGTCAGTGGCTTGCCTCCGCTCTGTTCCGCTGGCAGACATCTGCCGGGCCGCTACTTGGTCTTCGAGCCAGACTTTTGCGGTCCATTACTGTCTCGAGAGGGAGTCCCGTAGGGACAGTGCTTTCGGACAGGCAGTCCTCCGTAATCTCTTTGAGGTCTGAGCAACTCCTACCCTCCATCCCGGATGTGGGCTACCGGGGGGTGATAATTCAGCGAAGATTCTATCCTTCTGTGCTGCTGAGCTAGAGGGAGCTCATTTTTGTGCTTAGGGTCTCCGGTAGCCTTGAGCTTGGGAGTCCCATAAGTGAGGACTGACTTCCTGCTTGGTCCTGGAGAAAGCGTAGTTACTCACCTGTAACAGGTGTTCTCCAGGAGCAGCAGGAATCAGTCCTCACTACCCTCCCTCCTCCCCTTGGAGTTGCAATCGTCTGCTTATGTTTTGCAAATATTTTTATGCTGTCTTTTTTAGCTATGTCATCTGACTGGCTAAGATGGCACCCTCGGGCGGGAAGACGACCGCGCATGCGCGCTGCAATTCCCAAAGGCTTTCTTTGAAAGCTGGGGAAAATTGCTCCGCGAGGGCTCCGTCGGCGCCGACGTCACCCATAAGTGAGGACTGATTCCTGCTGCTCCTGGAGAACACCTGTTACAGGTGAGTAACTACGCTTTTCCAGTGTTTCTCGGTCAGTGTGAATCCATTGAATTCAATTGATTCTTCTGCATCATAATCCTGGAATATTTCATCCAAATACATTACAAGTGATTCTTCGCCAGGGCAGCTTTGGCATCTTTGTAGCATACATTCCTCGGAATTCAGGTCACACACTGTCTCTTCCATTAGCAGCTTGTAGTCCTCTTTAATATATGCACCTTGCAGCATGAGCTTTACATTCTGATGTATACTGCAGACGCAAACAGAATGCATGCCTGAAGCACCAACAGTCACACACCACTTTGGCCGATTTCTGCTCCAAATTTATTATGATATGCTACATACAACTCTTTAAGATTACACAACAGCAACCGTTTTTGTTTTTGAACTTTGACATCATCGAGTCGCACTGAAATGCAGTCTTTTTTGCCAGGACACATTCTGCTAAATTCATCATCTTCATAGAAGTCCTTGACTCTTTTAGCGACTTCCTCTGATAATGGTTTGCCAATTTTTGCATCAGGTAAAGCACAAATGCCTTTCTTTCTTGACGTTTCGGGCCATTTTGACCATACATTCAGAAACGCCAAACTTCATTGCTGTTTCCTTTATTGACCAACCTTTTGGGGCCAAAGTCAACAATTGAACTTTTGTTGACCTATTGGATATATCAATCTTTGCTTTCATTTCTTTAATAAGCTCAGTGTAATCGCTACATAGACTGCATTCTGCAGATAGACTAGATTGTTCAACGTTGTCAGCCACTCCAGCAGCAGACATTATTTTTTTTGTTACCACGTTCTGTGTGCGTTCAATCTTTTGTTTCAAGTAGCCAGCTTTGTCTCTACTGCTTATTCTTCGTTTTTTTAATGGAGAAGTGCCTAAAGCAGTCAAGCTTTGATCAAGGGTGTCCAAGGCATCTGGATCAAAATCATCCGAAGATGAAGATGCTGTGGCTTCAACCATAGAAGCATATTTTGCTTTGCACCTGATGCAAATTTTCTGGCCTGGCTTTACATTCATTTTGGTCACTTTTTTTCAAGTTCTCAGACATGGCTAAAGTTACTTTTGATAATCCATTTTTAGTGACGTGATTCTGCTTTTCAAACGGATTGCAACACGACTTTTGGTTCATTTCATATTTGCTGAGATACTGTGCTTGGTGATGCAAGCAGATACTGTCATTGTCTGTAAGGTCAACTTGTGATCGAGTAATAAGCAGTTTCTCGCTTGCTGACAGCAGCTCACAGAATTGAGCCCAGTTTTATTGGAATAAAATGAGCCATGGTGACATTTTGATAATTTTTGTTCAACGGTACATTCAGGCATAGGAGGATTGTTATCAAGTGATTCGTCGATGTCCATTTTGAAGTAAATTAATTAGTAAATGTGTACCAACTAATGCTAATCTGAAAATCTATACGTTAAGCTCACGACATATATGCACTTAACAGTTATTGAGCAACTGCTATGAAAATAAATGAGTTTTAAATATAACATTTGGATAATGTTAGAACTGCAGGTTGAATTAGATGCTTTTGTCAAGCATGGTAATGTCTGCTATGTTTAGCCCTCTTTTCAGGGTATTGTACGCCAGGGTTAGTAAATTAAATCCGCTTTTCTAGAAAGCTTAAAACATGCTCTTTCTAATGAAATTGGTTTCAAAACGATTTTAGAAGATACTTTTGTGTAAAAGGAGGATAAAAATACCCTATTTTTATGTTTTTGCAAAAAATCATCAACTTTACACTTTGTAAACTAATGGAGAATGCTAAGAGCATGAAACTATAAATTCAAGAACTTCAGTACATAGAGGTATTATGTGCAAAATTTAATACTTTTTACTTGATTATTTAGGAAGCTGCATAATGTCTAATTTTAAATTTGTTTAGAATGTCAATTTTTTTGGTTGACTTTGCTGCAATATATCTACTTCCGACATATTCAAAAAATATCATTAGTATCATTAAATAGAGCACAAAAAGTTGTACAGGATAGTCAAGTTTCATTTTTTATAATAAAATAGCAAAGAAAATATAGGGTCTCAAAGTTGCTGAAATCTCACTCGTACTGTACAAAGTCAAAGTATGTGATCAGACAAAGGACTATATCTCAAAGTATTCCACGAGAGAGTCTAAAACTTTACCAAAGTTAGTTTGAGACACATTGGTAGTGTACATACACATTTCAGCAAAATCCAAGATGGTCGAGCAGGGCACTTTTTTTATATTAGACATGGAATGACCCAGTGGGTTTTCTGTAGGTCAGACACATTGTGTGGTAAGCATTGGAGATGGTTAGGTAGTATAGCATTTGTAGTGATTGAAAGTTGGTCAGAGAGAAATTCAGATGTTTTTAGCAAGAATTAGTATTCCTCCACCTCTATTTTGTAATCTGGGGCAGTTAAATAGGATGTATTGTGAGGTAGCCAACTGGTCGAGTAGAACGTTGTCAGTCTGTAATTCAGCTTTCAGTGATGCACATCATGTCGGAGTCTGTAAATTGTATATGGTTTATAATGGTCTGAGGTTTGTTAGAGCGAGCATTGATAAGTGAGCATTTGATTGAGTATGCTTTTTTATGATTTGTTGTGGACTGGAGGGGCACTGCATTGATCTGTATAAGTCTGCAAGATGGCTTAGGAGTAGTATTTTATGATATGGTACGATGTGAAAAAAGGTTTGGTTTGTGAATAATTGTTATTCTGGTTAAGTATTTGGGTTGATGTTATAAGGAGGAGTGAAGCCAGCAGTATCATGTAGAGAATGAGAGTTTGTGGTATCATGTTCAGTGGGTACTTATCAGCTTACTGTTGTGGGTTTTTTTGATGGGATTATATTTCTGCTGGAGTCCTGTAGTTTTCTCTTAGTGGTGTTTGGGGTGAGAAGCCACACAATGTTCAGTTGGAGTCCAGCTGGTTAGGAGGTGATGTATGCTGGGGCTTTGAACAGATAATAAGCTGATTGGGGTGGTTAGACTTGAGAGTAGTTATAGTATCCGCCAAATGATTGGTGTAGTTTTGGTTAGAGGTTGATTGGAGGTTCACCTGAGTAGTAGCAGTGTGAGTATATTTTCCGTTCAGTGGTGCTTCTATTGATGGAGACTTCTTTCTTGTTGCTGTTGCCTAAGGACCCCGCCAAAGAGCCCTCTGGCGAGTCCCCGCCAGGCAGGGGCACGCTTAGGAGGCCTTTAAATTTAAAGTTGTTAACGGGAGGAAGGCGGCCTGGCGATTGGCAGTGCTGGCAGGGAGGAGCTTACCTTCCTGCTCGCTGCTGTTGCTCCGATAGTTGGTGGAGTCTGCTGCGGCGCGCCTAGGAGGCCTTTAAATTTAAAGTTAGTGGGAGGAAGGCAGCCTGGCGATTGGCGGTGCTGGTGGGGAGCGAGGAGGAGCTTACCACTTGGGTGCCAGCTTGGACCTCATAGGGCTAACGTTCCATTACTTGGGAGAGGCCACTACAGTGAGGGCAGGACTTCCTTGGTTCCAACAAAGGGGTTCCTTTTTCCTGTGCTGAGGAAGTTGTGGCAGTCGACAGCCAGCAACAGGCAAGGTAAGTCTGGGCTGCCTATGATTAAACTTTGAGCTGTCTCGGCTGCCCTAGTCTGGTGCACGATAACCAGTAATGGGGAGCAGGATTGGGCAGTGGTCTAGCTCAGGCCGGCTCTGTCTGGTTTTTGCCTCATTAAATCCCAAGTATCCTTGGCAGCTGATGGTCCCTGCGTAGGGGTAGAGGCCAGTGTAGCAAGTGCAGTCATGCTCCCGGCGGGAGTGTGTTTTTTTTTTCTCTGCACAGAGGTGGATACAGCATTTGGTGGATGGCAGCAGGATGCTTGCCCTCCAGGCGCCATGGTAGTGCTGAGGCTTGCAGAGACTAGAAAAACAAACAAAAGGCTTTGATTCTGTTGCAATCATCTTAGGCCAGTGCATGACACTGGCCCTCTTGCAGCTATTCTGGGTTGACTTGTTCTAGAGCCCTACAGTTTCTTCAGAAGGGGTGGCCATGGTGTTGCTGCACTGTGGGACAGCTGCAAAAAAACAAAACAAAAAAAAGGGACTAATGCAATGCAATGTGTGCCTTCGAGTCAGTCCTGACTCCTGGCGACCCACAAGCTCCTGGGTTTTCTTGGAAGTGTCACCGGAAGTAGATTGCCAGGCCTTTCTTCCGAGGCAATGGAAGGTTAAGTGACTTGCCCAAGGCCACAAGGCGTGCTAGTGGGAATCAAACCCTAGTTGCTTGGTTACCAAACCAGTGTTCTAACCACTAGGCTATGCATTTTTCATTCGGTACACAGAGATTGACAGTAGAATCCAGTAATGGAAGCGCTGCAATGGCCTGGGTGTTCTTGCAGGAGGCCTCGGAGGGGTGCTTTTGGCAGGAGTGCCTGCCATTTATTTGTATCTCCAGGAACAAGCAGGAATGAGTCTTCACATATGGGTTACGTCGGTACCGACGGAGCCTGCGTGGGAACGCTCCCCAGCTTCCCAAAAAAGGAAAGCTTTTGGGAGCATCCCACAGCGCCTGCGTGCTGCCTTCCCGCCTTTCCTAACCGCCTCTCCCCAGTTCTTCTTTTCCGTGGAGCCAGCAGGTCGTGTTCCTGTCACCGCTGAAGAAGTTATTTGTTTTATTTTATTTCTTTGGTCGCGCGTCTGCCTTCTCCGACATCGGACCGGTACCGCCGGTCTTTTCTTAAAAAAAAGAAAAAGGAACATATTTTTTCCCTCACTTACTGTGTTTTTCCTTTTGGGCCTTAGGCCTCACGAAAAATTTTCTTCATGGAAAAACCAGCCTCCGGGTTTAAAAAATGCACTAAGTGCAGCGGTACTATTTCTGTTACTGACACCCATGAATGGTGTCTCAAATGTTTGGGTCCTGACCACTCCATTTTGGATTGTTCGTCCTGCTCCCTGATGTCCAAACGAGGTTTACAGAACCGAGCAGCCAAGCTCCACGTTCTGTTTCCCTCTGATGCAGCTTCAGTGGCATCGACGTTTTCCAGGGCTGCTTCTTCCTCCCATGGATCTCAGGTAACCAAACATAAATCCAGCCGGTCCTCGAAGGGTAGATCTCCTTCCAAGCATCGAGATGCCTCCGAGCTTGCCCTCGAGGATCCTGCACCGGCAAAACTACCCCGGCGGGAAGCTCCGGCTTCCAAAGCTGCTCCTATGGGGTTACAGGTTGACATCGATGGCACGGCCTCGACCGATCACCTGTTAGAATGCTCTGGGGTACCGGCGCAACCTTCTGGTACCGAATTCCAGGCATTCATGGCGTCGATGGATCAGAATGTTCTATCCATGCTGCAGGCTATCACGGCCTTCATCCAAGCTGCGACGCCGCTGATACCACCACAAACTCCATTGTCGGTATCGGCCCAGGTACTGGCACCAATGCTGGTACCGGTACCGACTGCATAGACATCGGCCATGGTGTCGTCTGCACCGGTTCCCTGCCTAGGGATGCCCATCGGTACCGAACCGGTACCGATAACGCCCGATGTCGATATGGCTCGGTACGCGTATCGAGCTTTGAAAGAGCACCCTGACAGTTGATACTTTGATTCCTCCGAAGATTCTGATGCATCGGAGGCATCTGCTGAAGTATCCATAGCCCTTCCTGAAGAGCTTCCTTCTCCAAAAAGAAGAATGTCTCCTCCAGAAGACTTGTCCTTTCAAGACTTCATAAGAGATGTGGCTAAAGGGCTCTCTATTTCAGTAACCTCTGAATCTGAGCCTAGAGCTAAAAATTGGATATTTTAGGTTATTCTAAGGCTCCTAAGGAGGCAGTCACCTTGCCAATTCATGAGATTCTTTATGATCACATGATTGACTTATGGGAGACTCCTCTCACTATCTCTCCTCATTCTCGTAGGTTGGACACCATGTACCGTGTCCCTCCTTGTCCTGGCTTTCAAAAAACACAGCTTCCTCACCATTCTATTGTGGTGGAGTCAGCTATGAAAAAGATAGAGTGCAAAAAGACACTCCTCTGCTCCTCCAGGAAGAGAATGCAGGACCTTGGATGCTTTTGGTAGGAAAATCTTCCAAGCCAGTATGCTCATTGCCAGAATCAACTCCTATAGTCTTTATATGGGAATGTTTCTGAAAGAAGTTGCAGATAAGCTGCACACTTTCCTCCCTTTTCTTCCAATAAGAGGGAAGAATTTCTCATTTGACTTAAGCATACTCAAGATATTTCAAAGTTTTCCAACCGTGCAGCTTTTGACTCCTTTGAGGGTGCCAGCAGAGCTTCTGCCATTGCCATAGCTGCACGCAGAATTGCTTGGCTCCAAGCTTCTGGTCTAGAATCTTGGGTCCAGGATGGCTTGGGAAATGTTCCCTGTACGGGAGAAAACCTGTTTGGCAAAGATTGGCAAATAAAAGCCACTCAAATGGATGCAGAAAATTCTGCTTTGGATAGACTTTCAATGTCAACCTCCATTCCTGCCAAGAAAAAACCTTTCAAGAAGTCTTTTTTCAAGAAAGGCAGATTCCATCCTGCTTCTGGCCAACAATCATCTACGGGTCGTTTTGCTGCTAAGCGTCAGCAACCTAAACAGGCCAGGCCTAAGCCTACAGGGGCTGCTGCAACTCAGCAGACCCAGCCTCCTCAGGGCTTTTGACTTGATGCTAGAGAACTTAGCCTTTCTGGCTCTGAAACAGCCAGAGCCTCTCACCATTCCAGGAAGGTTAGCTCATTTTGCTCCCAGATGGGAGCAAATTACAACAGAGCAGTGGACCCTCTCCATTATAAGGGAGGGGTACAAACTTCATTTCTCAAACCTTCCTCCTCACACCATGGTGAGACATTTCAATTCTCCAACATCTCTCCTCAACCTTCTAGCTCCATCTCAGTCAGAGGCCCAGACTTCCCTGGACTGCACAAGGCGTCAGGCCCGTTGCCTACGCCTAGTGCAGTTAGCCTCCCAGATTCAGTCAAAAAGCCATTTAACTGCCTGGGAGATGCTACAACTGCTAGGCCACATGGCATCCACAGTGCATGTGGTCCCCTATGCTCGCCTTCACATGAGAGCAGCTCAATGGACTTTGTCCACCCAGTGGACTCAAGCATCAGGGGCTCTCTCAGACAAAATAGCAACCTCCAGGCGCCTCTTTTGGTCTCTCCAGTGGTGGAGGTCTACCCAAAATCTGTTGCTGGGGTCCCCCTTCCAACAGTTGTTGCCCCAAGCAACCCTCACAACAGATGCCTCCCAAACAGGTTGGGGAGCTCATCTACAAGACCTCTCCACTCAGGGCACTTGGTCTCCACAGGAGACCTCTCTACATATCAACCACTTGGAGCTCCGAGCAGTTTTTCTAGCTCTCAAGGTCTTCCATACCCTGCTCAGCTACAAGACAGTCCTCATTCATACGGACAATCAGGTAGCTATGTTTTACATAAGCAAGGAGGAACTGGCTCTCTGTCGCTTTGTAACGAAGCTTTAAGATTGTGGGCCTTCGCCAGAGAGCATCAAATCCATCTCCTGGCCGTATACCTTCCAGGAATCCAAAACTCTTGGGCAGACAGACTCAGTCGAGTTCTGCTTCCACACGAATGGTCCCTGCACATGGACCAGGTACTCAGAATCTTTCAAGAGTGGGGAACCCCGGACATAGACCTCTTTGCAAGTCCGTGGAATATCAAACTGTTCTGTTCCAGAATTCCATGTCGGGGAGTTCAGGCCAAGGATGCCTTCCTCCTTCACTGGGGTCAAGACTTCCTGTATGCCTTTCCACCCATTCCCAAGACTCTGTTCAAGCTCCAGAGGGATCAAGGATCTATGATCCTCATAGCTCCACACTGGCCACGCCAAGTGTGGTACCCTCTACTTCTGCATCTCTCTCAAGCTCCCTCCCTGGACTTGGGAGCTGCTCCAGACCTTCTGTCCCAGGAGGAGGGGACTTTGTGGCACCCAAACCCCAAGTCCCTTCACCTCAGGGCTTGGTTGCTGAAGGCTTAGACCTTCAAGGTTGGAATCTTTCTCAGCAGGTGAAGGATATCCTCCATGCTTCCAGAAAACCTTCCACTAGACGTTCCTATGCTTTTAAATGGAAAAGGTTTTCCATTTGGTGTACTGAGAAGGGTCTTGACCCTCTAGTACTACCTTTGAATTCTCTATTGGAATATCTCCTGCATCTCTCCAATGCAGGCCTTAAGACAAATTCAGTAAGAGTCCATTTGAGTGCTATTGCAGCATCCCTTAAGCCTCTTAATGGACAGCCTATTTCCTCTCATCCTCTTATTGCAAGATTCATGAGAGGCCTAACTTTAACTAAACCTCCCATTAGGCCTCCTCCGGTGGCATGGGACTTAAATCTGGTTCTTGGTCAGCTTATGAAGCCACCTTTTGAACCCTTAGCCACCACCTCCTTGAAATTTCTTTCCTGGAAGGTTATTTTCCTCATTGCAGTCACCTCAGCTCGCCGCATCAGTGAACTGTAGGCCTTAGTGGCTAATCCACCTTATACAAGGTTCCATCATGTTAAGGTAGTCCTTAGGACCAATCCACACTTCATGCCTAAAGTGGTCTCACCTTTTCATCTTAATCAAGAGGTGTATTTACCTGTCTTTTTTCCAGGTCCTCATGCATCAAGTGCAGAGAGGAATCTTTATACCCTGGATTGTAAGAGAGCTCTTGCCTTTTACTTACAAAGGACACAGCAACATAGAAAGTCTTCTCAACTCTTTGCTTTTGATCCCTCTCATTTTTGACTTCCAGTCTCTAAGAGGACACTGTCCAATTGGATTGCTCAGTGTATTTCTTTCGCCTACCAGAGTAAGAACCTTTCTCTGGAGGTCTATGTCACAGCTCATAATGTGAGGGCCATGGCCACCTCTATGGCTCATCTAAATTCTGTGTCCATCGACCAGATCTGTCGAGCGGCCACCTGGGCCTCGGTTCATACCTTCACAGCCCATTACTGTTTGGACAAGGACTCCCGCCGGGATGCCTTGTTTGGTCAGGCTGTTCTCAAACACCTATTCCATGCTTAATCAACTCCTACCCTCCTTCCCTGGATGGATGCCTGAGATCCATAGGAGGAGGTAGAGCCCTTCTCAGGGTCTCACAACCTTGGGGATCTCCCAGGCATCTCTAGCTAGGGAGTCCCCGTATGTGAAGACTCATTCCTGCTTGTTCCTGGAGATAGCACAGTTACTTACCTGTAACAGGTGATCTCTAGGAACAGCAGGAATAAGTCTTCACAACCCACGCACCTCCCCTAGGAGTTGTATCTCTCTTTCTGTCTTTCCTTTTCTCTCTCTCTTTGTCTCGGTTTTAAATCTCGAACTGGGGAGAGGCGGTTAGGAAAGGCGGGAAGGCAGCGCGCAGGCGCTGTGGGATGCTCCCAAAAGCTTTCCTTTTTTGGGAAGCTGGGGAGCGTTCCCGCGCTATCTCCGTCGGTACCGATGTACCCATATGTGAAGACTTATTCCTGCTGTTCCCAGAGATCACCTGTTACAGGCAAGTAACTGTGCTTTCTCCCCCTTGCTACTTAGTGCATATAGCAGCATTGCTCAGTGTTTCTTTCATAGAGGATTAAGGATCTGTCGAAGGAACTGAGCATATGATAGTTATTTGGAAGTCTTGGCTGTCCCTATGGTCTGACATTCTGACTGGTTATATTCCCCTGAGTCTTAGCAAGCGGGACTGGCCTAGGACCTGTTAGGGTCTGTTGGGCCATCAGTCCCTCAGAGGATGTTTTAGGTTATTTTTGCCTGTTTTTCCTGTAGGTTGGCTTGTGCACTACGGTTAAGAGTGGTGATCAGAGCTGGTTGTGTTTGGGATACATTAGGTAATGAGCAACATCTGTAATAAGATTTAGTGTGCTGACACTAAGTGGTGTCTCCTACAGGACCCCTTTTGTGTTTATTGGACTGGCCAGACGGGCTGTCCTCTGAGCATCTCAGCACTGGATGCATGTGTTGGTTGCATTATCTGAGATGGAAAGCTTTTCAGGCTAGCTGCTGTTCCATGTTGGTCTGGTATCCATTATTCTACATGAAGTCCCTTTTAAATGCTCTTATGGAATCTTTTTTTTTTTTTAATTCTAAAAAAGAGAGAGAATCCTTCTTACCTGCCTTCTGCTGCCTATCATCCTTAGCAGAGGCAGCAGGGTCCTTGCCATCCCAAGAAACCTAAGGCTCCTAAGCCTCAACCAGCTGCGCAGGCACAGCCTGCACCTGGCTTTTGACTCCTTCCTAGAGAGTATTGCCTTTCTGCCCCTGGAGGGCCCTCAGCCCTTCCACATAGCAGGCAGAATAAAGTAGCGTGTCTTATCAATTGGAAACTCTGTAAGCACTACATCACTGTTTCCAGAAAGCACTGGGATCATGCCCCTAAGAGAATTCCAGAGAAATGAGGAGGTTATGATCACCTGGGATACTCCCATTCCAACCGATTAAAAAAAAAATGAAAAAAAACCTGGATGTGAGGAAGCCAGATATAATGGTTAAGGAGAAATAACACCAGAATGGCATTGACAGTAGGTGTGTCGGTTCCAAGTGATTACTCCGTGAACCGCATGAGAGGCACAAGATCCTGAAATACCAGGAAATGCAGTCAGAGACCAAGAAAATGTGGCAGAAAGATACAGAAATATTTCCCATCGTGTTGGGTGCCACAGGCTTGATAAAGAAGAATTTCCAAGTACATCTTCAAAAATTACCCATAAATGTTACATCTTCGAAACTCCAGCAGGAAGCTCTTTGGCATGATGCAAATACTATGCCAAAGCTTAGTAAATTTGAGAAACTGAGATCATACTCCCCATGCCCTGGCTTAGAAGTGAGGTTCATGACTGACATGGTATGCACAAAACTAACTCATTTGGAGAAACTGCCCAGTCACTTTGTCACTATGCCCACATAACATCAGAGCAGTATACGCGTCAGATTTTCCAAAGGGGTTGTCGGCTTCACTTTGAAACCTTATCCCCCATCTGCTTCACAAGGGATTTATTTATTTTATTTAACAATCTTTCTATACTGCCTTTTCGTTCAAGCAAGGCGGTTTTACAGTTCAACTTATACAAAGAACTTGCAAATATCAACTGTAACATAACTTCAAAAACCTGAATAATCTCTTGTAACATTATCTAAACTATATACTGTACAACTTATTGAGAGTAATAGGATGTTTGTATGTTGTGGATGTCATGGCTTGTGTAAATCTGTTTGTGGAGTGGTTAGGGTAGTTGGTGGTCTTCATTGAATTGTTCAATGAATAGGGTGGTTTTGAGCAGCTTCCGGAATTCTTTTATATCTGTTGATTTTGGATTATCTGGGAGGACATTCCAGATAGCAGGGGCATCAAGAGAGAAGGCTCGCATGGATGTGGATTTGTTAGTTCTTGTGAATAGAGTAGGTGTTGGTATATTGTTTTTGGTGCTGTTTCTGTCTGGTCTTTTGCTTGCTTTTGGTTCCGATGAGTTCCTGTAGTATTCCTGCTGAGATATTGTTAATTTTGAAGATGGTGAGTGCTGATTTATATTTTGCCCGTGAGGAGATTGGTAGCCAGTGCAGATCTTGTAGTATTGGAGTTATATGGTCTTGTATTGAAGTGCTAGTAGTAATGCGGGCAGCAGTGTTCTGGACTATTGTAGGGGATGGGTGGTTTGTTTAGGCAGACCTTGGAATAGTATATTACAGTAGTCCAGCAGAGGTGTAATGATGGCCTGGCATATGACTGCAAAAACTCACTGCCATATGACTGCAAAAACTCAGTGAAATTAGCTCCAGTATGTAATGTACTTGAAATGTAAATAGTTTCCCCATGTGTCCTCCATGTTAAATCCCTGTTCTATGTAAACGATGGCCAACTTTAGCTGACCGAGTGTTATATTGTTTCAGTGTAAACCCCACTGATGACAAAGAGCACAGTATATAAGAAATGTTAAATAAATAAATAAAATACTGTACGGAAATGTTCTTTATTGAGGAGAGGTTTTAGTCTCGAGTGTTGCGAGTTTGAAGAAGGCTGTTCTGGATATCTTGTTGATATGCGGTTGGAGGGTGAGTTCCTTGTCTAGAATCACTCCAAGGTATCGGACTTCATCTTTTATTGCAATCGGTGTATTGGTTATGTTAGCAGTAGGGGGAATGAATGTGGAGTCTCTTGTGGTGATTGCTTCATTTTTTGTTGTTGATGTTTAAGTTGTTAGTTAGCCAGGTAGTTATTTCTTGAATGCAGGTTGATATAGTGGTATAGTCTGGGGAGTCCAGTTGAATAGGGGTATATGACATATCGTCAGCATATATGGCGTATTATATCTTGTATTTGTTAAATATTTTGCATATAGGCTGAATATAGATGTTGAAGAGCTGATAGTGATGAGCCTTGGGGGAACTCCTTGAGTAGTCTTGAAGGGTTCTGAGGTGAGGTTCCCAGATTTTATTCTCTGCTGTCTATCTTCAAATTATGATTGAAACCATTTAATAGTGGTATCTTGTAGTCCAATCTCCATTAGGCGCTTGAATAGGATGTGATGGGAAACCATGTCGAATGCTGATATATCGATAAATATTAGTAAGAAGCCCTGCTTTATCTTGTCTATTCCTTTGATTATGTTATCGAATAGATGTATGAGTAGTGCCTCAATGCCATGTTTTGGATGGAATCTGTGCTGGTGGGGATCCAGTGGGGCAAATTCGTCAATATGATCTTGGAGCTGTCTCTGTACAATTTTTTCATTTTTTTAGCCAGGAATGGGAGGTTGGATATTGGGCAGTAGGTTGAAAAAAGCACTCTTAAAATAAGAGGTGGACCACCCTGTTGTCCCAGGGAACCATAGAAAGAGTTTCTCCTCATCAAGGAAAGTTGGGCTTCTACTCTCCATACCTTCTCATTCCAAAGAAAACAGGAGGCTTCAGGCCCATCTTGGATCTCGGGGACCTAAACAAGTTCATGGTCTGAAAAAGATTCAAAATGATTTCAATTGGCTATGTTCTCTAGACCTTAAGGAGGCGTACATGCATATACTGATCCATCCCTTGCAGAGACAGTATCTGTGCTTCATGTTTCAAGAAAGCCATTACCAATACAGGGTTCTTCCTTTTGGCCTGGCCTCTGCCCCAAGAGCTTTCACAAAATGCATGGTGGTCGTCACTGCCTACCTATGCACCTTGGAGGTATTTTGTTTTTCCCTTACTTAGATGATTGACTGATCATGGGAAGACTCCCCCAAGAGGTAAAACTCTCTCTTTTCCGGGATCAAGCAGGAAGTCAGGCCCTCATATATAGGTGACATCTGCACTGACGGAGCCCATATGGATTCACTCCCCAGCTTTCAAAGAAAGCCTTTGGGAGTTAAACCATGCATGCGTGGTCACCTTTCCTGCCCAAGGGTGCCATCTTACTCTATCGTCTTTTTTTGTGGAGCCCTGCAGTCTGTGTCCCCAGTAAAAGTCCTATTTTTCTTCTGCCTTTATCCTGTTTTTTCATGCTCTTTTTTTTTTTTTTTTGCCAGATTGGTTCCACAATCACCACCTCACCGCTCAAATCTGCCTGCACCTCAGCGACTTGTTTTTTTCAGGTATATTTTTCTTTGTATGGGTGCTGGAATTCCCTCATGCCCTCCCTGACCGTGAAGTGTGAGTTTGACCTCACAGACGCCGTTTTCCCCACTGTCTATGGTCAGTGGATTCAAGCAGTATGGCAAATGCCCCCACACCATTTATTTATTTATTTACCTGTATTTATATCCCGCTTTTCACCGGGTCAAAGCGGCGTAACAAAGGGGGGGGGGGGGGTAATCGGTCATAGGGATAGGGCCATCACCAGGAGGGCAACATTGATGATTTTGACAGAGGATAGACATAGACATGGACAAGGTAACATAGTTTTTGATCATGGGTTCCTGAGGGTGGCCTAGAGGGGTTGGTGTAGTTGTTTGGGAGGGTGTTTCTGTTTTGAGAGATTCTTGGAATAGGATGGTTTTTAGCTGTTTTTTGAATGACAGGAGATCATTGTTGTTCCTGAGGTGGCTCGGTAGAGAATTCCAGAGGGATGGGGCATAAAGTTCAAAGGCTCTGTTGCAGGTCTGTTGTGTGCATTTGGTTCTTTTGTGAGGGATGGTGAGAGAGTTGCTGCAGGTCTGTCTGGTCGTTTTGCTGTGGGCTGGACGGGTCAGTAGGGTGTGGAGCTGGGTGCTCTGTGTTTGCTGGATGGTTTTGAGGGTGAGTAGAATAGCTTTGTATTTAATTCTTGCTTCGAGGGGAAGTATGTGTAGGTCCCTTAGAATTGGGGTGATGTGGTCTCGTTTCCTCGCATTCTGAATAATTCTCGCTGTGGTGTTCAAGGCCGTTCGGAGGGGGTTGGTTTGTGTGGCGGGTAGATTGGTAGATTATATTGCAGTAGTCCAGATGTGGGAGTGTCATAGCTTGCATTACTGTCCTGAAGTCTTGAGGTTCGAGGAGAGGTCGGAGACGTTGTACTGTTTTAGCCTTGTGGAATATAGTTCCGGTGGTCTTATTGATTTGTTGCTTGAGGGTTAGAGCCTGGTCAATGATAATGCCCAGATATCTTATTTGTGGCTGTATTTGAATTTGTGTAGTTCCCATGTTGAGGTGTGTAGGTGGTTTGAAGTCTGGGTCTTTGGTCACTATAAGAGCTTCAGTTTTCTTAATGGAGAGGTTGTTCTCTTGCAGCCATTTAGATACATCAGCGAAGTAGGCTGATAGTTGCTCATTCGTTGGGTTTGTGGTTGTAATTGGGGCGTAGAGCATTATGTCGTCCGCATATATGTGGAAGTTGATGTGGGTACGTATGACTGAGCAGAGTGGTCGGAGGTAAATGTTGAAGAGCATGGCTGATAATGTGGATCCTTGAGGTACTCCTTGATGTTGCTGGAAGGGGGGTGAGGTTGAGGTGCTGGTACGGATCAATTGCTGTCGGTTGGTTAGGTAGGACTGGAACCATCGAAGTACAGTATCTTTGATTCCTATTGATTGGAGTCTGTGTATGAGGATGTTGTGGGAGATGGTGTCGAAGGCTGCTGATATATCTAGGAAGATCATGGTGTATCCGGAGTGTTTTTCTTGAGTTCCCATGATGAGGGTGTTCATCAGTGTGGTCATGAGGGTCTCGACTCCATGTAGTGGGCGGAAACCGTGTTGCTGTGGGTCCAGTATGTTGTTGACATCTAAATGTTCTTGAAGCTGGCGTTGGACTATCTTCTCGATGATTTTGGCAGTGAACGGGAGGCTTGCTATCGGCCTGTAGGAGGTGGAGTCTAGGGGATCTAGGTTAGGCTTTTTTAGGGTTGGTCGAATGATTGTGGTTTTGAGGATGTCCGGCATGCGTCCTTGAGTGAAGGATTAGTTGACGATGTGGGATAATGGTGCGCTCAGGTCTTCCTTGGATTTCTTTATCCAGTCAGTGGGACAGGGGTCTAGTGGGGAGGTGGTGGTGGTAAGGCAGGAGATGGATGATATTTCTGTTTCTGTGGTTGCATCAAACATATTCCAGTCGCTGATTATGATGGTGCAGTGGTCTGTTTTTGTTGTCTCGGCGCTCTGGTTTGGATTTTTTGGTTGTTGAAGCTGTTTGTATTGTCGGGCCAATAGATCTGATGGGATGTTTGGCAGCTGGTCAGAGTTACTAGGTGCTCTTGTCAGTTTTTTGACAATCTGAAAGAGTTCCCGAGGTTTGTTTATGGCTGTTTAGGATTTTTGAGTGGTAGGCTTTTTTGCTTTGTCAGTTTCTGAGTGGTATGCGTCGAGTTCGTAGAGGTAGTTTATTTTGTCCTTTTCATTTTTGGTTTTTCTCCATTTTCTTTCTGTTTGAGTTTGGTTTTTAGTTTCCGGAGGTTGGGGGTGAACCATCGGGCTTTTGAGGAGGCGGGTCTGGTGGTAGTTTTGTCTAATTTTGTGTTGGATGCTGATGCGATTGTGGTGTTCCAGTTGTAAATTAGGTCTTCAGTGGTGTTGGTGTTTGTTAGGAGTTTAGGCAGAGTTTGTGCCAGGAGGTCGTCTTTGATAAATGCTTTAAATCTTCTTGTGTGATACTTTTCTTTGTCATTCTTGCATTGGTAGGTGTGGGATATGTTGATGAGGTAGTGGTCTGACCATGGTACTGGTGAGATCTCTGGATTTCTGTGTCAGGAGGCAGTTTGGGAGTTTAGAAATATGAGGTCCAGTGTGTTCCCTTTTTCGTGTGTTGATTCTTGTATGATCTGTATCAGGTTCATTGCTGTCATGGCGTTGATGAAGGTTTCTGCTTGTTTGTCTTGGAGTGATGGGAGGTTGAAGTCTCCTAGGATTTATTTGTTGTTTTGAGGAGCTGGTGCTTTTGAAAATGAGGTGTAGTATCCTTGGTAGGTTGGTGTTTGTGGTGGGTGCACGGTAGATCAGACATATTGAGAGGTGTTTGTTGGTGAGGGTAAGTATGTCTGCTTCATTGGAGGTTTCTGAAGTATGGATTCTGAGGTGGAGGTTGTCCTTTGCAATGATGGCTACGCCTCCTCCTTTGGCGTGCGTTCGGGAGCAGTGTTGGAGGGTGTATCCTGTAGGTGTGTGTTGGTTCATTATTACTGTGTCGCTATCTGTTAGCCAGGTTTCCGTCATGCATAGGATGTCGATCTTCTTGGTTGTGATCAGGTCTTGGAGCATGTGGTATTTGTTTCTGGCTGAGCATACGTTTATTAGTGAGATGGAGAGGTGGTGGTGGTTTGAGGGGTTGGTGTTGTGGGCAGGTGTAGGTTGCGTGTGTGAGTGGTTCGGTGCAGGGTTGTGGATGCATGTGGGTTGGGTTGTTGTGTCTGGGTAGAGGGGGCTATTGAGTGTGTCTGGGGAAGGGGTAGAGGGTCAGGAGGGGAGTTAGGAGGAAGATGGGGGCTTGGAAGGGTGGCATGGTGTGTGAGGAGTACCTTGCCGTTTAGGGGCTGTGTTGAGATTCCGTTCTGGGTTCTTGGAGTGGTAGGGTCTCTTTCTGTGAAGTTGTGGTTGTCTCGTATTTCCTCTGTAGTACCGGTTGGTGTGTTCTGGGGCTTGCTGTGGCGGTTGTTGGTGTTTGTCCTTTCTGAGTTCCACAGGTTTCCGCTTGTTTCCACTGATTTTTCTTTTGGCTTGTGTTGATGTCTGCGCGCCTCTGTGCCACACCAAAGGGCCCTCTGGCGAGGCCCTCAGGTGCAGGCCCGCCAAGCGTGGGCGCACCCTGCAGGGACGCCGCTTTTAAGCGGTTCGGGCAGGCTCCCACTGCCCCGATTGGGCAGGAGCGCCGGGGGGGTGGAGGGACCTGGCAGTGGCTCCCTCTCTGCAGGAACGCCGCTTTTAAGCGGTTCGGGCAGCCGTTACGGACCGCCACAGTTGCTGCATGTGGTGCTTAGGGACTGATTGCGACGATTCTTCTGCCTGCTCTGCCTGCAGATGTTGGCAAAGAGCCGGAAGAATTGGAAGCAGCAGTGTAAGGAGCTGTTTGGCTCAAAGGACTCTGCTGTGGGGCTGGCCTCGAGCAGGGAGTTGCTGCTATTGGGGATCATATCCAATGACTGCGTCACGTGGGCATGCTTGATCCAAGCCCCAAGGTTGCGGAGCCTCAGACTTGGGATCATCCTCAGAGGCGCTCTCCCATATTTATTTTATTTACATTCTCATATATACCGTGCTATTCTGCATCAGTGCGGTTTACATTGAACAAACTGAAATTACATTGAACAGGGCATTATAACTTGGAGATAATATTTTACAGGGAACATGGGCTATGGAGGGTTAAGTGGCTTGCCCAAGACCACAAGGAGCACGTGTGGGACTAGAAACCCCAGTCCTGGACCAAGGTTGCTGTCCTCTAGTGGGATTTGAACCCCCGACCTTCCGGCCTGAAGTACCTTGCCCAAACCACTAGGCCACTCCTCCACTCCAAGGGTTCAAAGCAATGTCCCAGTCCAGATGGAAGATGAAGTCTGATTCTGGTGGCAAAGTTAAGTCCTCGGGTGCCCAAGCTCTGAGCCCTCGACCTAACGTGGAGGGCGATGGCTAGGAGTGGCCTTGGATGCTATGTCAGGGGATCAGGCCTGGTCCCCTGGCACGATCACCATTGGTGACGCCCCTCTGAGGGACCTGGTTCCGGGCATGATGCCATCTGGACCCAAGCCCGGATGCGGTGGAGCCTACTGGTCTCGAGGCCAGGATGGCAACCCTACAATGCAGCCTGGCTGCCTTCGAGGTGCAGCGAGGCCCAACATCTGACACCTCCGGGTCATCTGCACCGATCACAGCACCCTCCACTGTCAGGACTTCTCTGGAGGAAGTTCAGCCTGCGTTGGAGTGGTTCTCAGGATCAGAGCCAAGGTGATTGGTCTCCCACTCAAGGTGCAACTCGCCCCAAGTACATAGGAGTTGGCACGTTGGGCATAGTTTCCTCTGGGGTTTTGAATCTGTTTATTGGCTTGGTGACTGCCTGGAACTGGAGGTCTCCTCCGGCTTGGGATGGGAGACTGATGACGAGTTGCCAGATATCGTGCTCCATAGAGATGTGCCCTCTGAGCCTTCTCCACCACAGGAGCACAGGTAGTCACTGCCCAAGGACCTTTCATTCTTCAATTTCATCCATGTCCTTCGTTATGGAGCCATAGGATAAGCCTTGTGCCAAGGACCTGGAGATCCTCCAGTGTGAGGCCCCTCTAAAGGAGGCACCGATGGTGCCGATTCCCCCCCTCCTGTCCTAGAACACTTGCTGTTCAGGATGTGGGAGAGCCCAGTGACAGTGCCCATAGTGAGCTGCCAACTTGATTTGCAGTATAGAGTTGGTAAGAGGCCAGGATTTCAAAAACCACAGCTGCCTCACAGTTCTATGGTGATGGAGTCGGCCATGTTTTGGATCAAGAGTCGGAAGAGACATTCTTCGGTGTCACCTGGCAGGGAAGCCTGCACCATGGATGGTTTTGGCAGGCAGTGCTACCAGGGCTCGATACTTGCTCGGATTCAGACATACCAGCTGTACATGGGCATGTACCTGAGGGACCTGGCGAAGGAACTTGCCAGGTTCTCGACTGGACTGGCAGGGGAATTCCTTGTCTCCGTCGAGGAATGCTCCAAGTTTTAAACTCGGGCAGCCTTCAATGGCTTAGGGTCCGTGGTCCATGTGGCTGCGGTGGGCAGTAGTGCCCAACGCCTGGCATGGCTACAGTTGTCTGATTTGGAGCAGTGGGTACAGGACCAACCGGCCAATGTCCCATGCCGATGAGAGAATCTCTTCGGCAAACCCATGACTGACAAGGCGGCTGATCTGGAGACAGAGTTCCTGACCAGGACTAGGCTGTCCAGGAAGATGGATGACCTTTCCCATCGGAAGACTTCGGAGGAAAAAAACGTAAGGAAATACCCCGTTTCTAGCCTACCAGGCTTCCCAACAGGGTCAGCAGGCCAAGGGCCAGGGTCACGGCCCCCATAAGCCAAAAGCCCCCAAGCTGCAAGCAGTGCCGCCAACTGCAGCCTGGGGGGAGGGGCTTTTGACTCCTTGGGCATAGCCTGTCTTCCTCTAGAAGGCCAGGACGCAAAGCATACAGGACGACATCTGGTCCATTTCGCCCACCTGTGGCTGGGCATCACCTCCAATACCTGGGTGTTGCAGGTGGTTCAAGAGGGCTACCTTCTGCATTGCCAGACGCTGTCTCCCTTCTTTCCAGGGGAGCTTCCCATGACCTCCCTATACAGAGAGCTCCTGCAGAAGGAACTAGAGTTCCTACTAAGGGACCGGGCTGTGGAGCCAGTACTTCAGCCCCTCTGGGGTAAGAGGTTTTACTCCTGTACTCCTGGCACTTGTCACAAAAAAAGACAGGCGGCTATTGGTCCATCCCTGGATCTGCGGGACCTCATCCGCTTTCTGGTGAAGGAGAGGTCCAAAATGCTCTCCCTTCGAACATTGTTGCCCTATCACCTCTGGAAAGACTGGCTATGCTCCTTGGATATCAAAGATGCCTATACCCACATCCTGATCCATCTCTGGCATAGTTGGTACCTCCACGTCGTCATCGGAGATTGCCACTACCAGTACAAGGTGCTTCTCTTCAGCCTTTCCTCGGCTCCAAGGGTATTCACAAAGTGCCTGATGGTCGTCACTGCTTGCCTCACTTGCTTGGGAGTCTGCTTTCCCCTATCTGGATGACTGGCTCATAAAGGCCAGCTCTCCAGAGGAAGTATGCAGTGCGGTGTGCTGCAACATCAGGGTGCTGCAGAGACTGGGGTTTGTAGTAAACTTCCCAAAGTCGCATCTTCTCCCGACTCAGCATTTAGAGTTCATCGGAGCCTCCTGGACTCGATGCAGACCAGAGCTTTCCTCCCTCTGGACCCGGTGCAGTGCCTCGCATTGCTAGCAGGGGAAGTGCAGACCTGCTGAACGGCGTCTGTCCAACTTCTGCTGTGCCTCTTGGGGCACGTAACCCCACAGGCACATCTCTAGATGCGACAGGCCCAGTGGACTCAGGCCATGGGTCACCTGGAGGATCGGGTTCAGATCACCTGGCCTCTAGCAGTCTCTCTTGCCTGGTGGCAGAGCCAACAGAACCTCAGGGCTGGCCTTCCCTTCCAGGCTCCCCCGGCACACCACGTCCTCATGACTGATGCCTCCAAGCTCAGTTGGGGAGACCACTGCGATGGTCTGCAGTCGCAGGGCACCTGGACTCAAGAGGAGAGTGTTACTCCAAATCAACCTCCTGGAATTCCAGGCTGTGACAGACACTTTCGGGGTGTTCCATACCCACCTGATGGATCAGATGGTGCTCATCCAGACGGACAACCAAGTAGCTATGTTCTACATCAACAAATGGGGGAACAGGCTCCTACTCTGGAGGCAGTTCGCCTATGGAATTTCACCACTGAGAATGGCATGATCCTCCGGGTGGTCTACCTGCTCTGGGACAGGGCAACATGCTTGCACATAGGCTCAGCAGAGTGCTTCAACCTCACAAGCGGCAACTCAACCCGGAGGTAGCAAATTCCATCTTCCAATGTGGGGGGATCTCTACGTTGAAACTGTCAGCTCTGAGAACACGCAGCTGTTGCGTTTCTGTTCATGGAGGCTGTCCCCAGTCTGAGTGGCAGCTGACACCTTTCTCCTGCAGTGGTCTGGGAGTGTCCTGTATGTGTACCCGCCTACTCCCCTGGTCCTCAAAACCTTGCTCAGAAGTCAGTCAGATGGGGCCTCAGTAATCCTCATAGCCCCTCATTGGCCCAGATAGCAGTGGTTCCCCCTGCTCCTGCAGCTATCCCAAGTGACCCTGATACCTCTGGGCCAGGACCCAGACCGGCTGTCACAGGAGAATGGGACCCTTCTCCATCCCAATCTCCGGTCCCTTACTCTGACAGCATGGATGCTGAAAGGCTAGCCATAATGCACCTCTGCCTCTCCAGGGAGGTGGACGTTCTGCTGGCATTGTGCAAGGCCTCTACACATCGGGCATATGCCTTCAAGTGGCATTGATTCTCTGTCCGGTGCTTGGATAAGCATGTCCAACCTTTCTCCTGCTTGGTGCAGGACATCCTGCAATATCTTCTGCACCTCTCCCGGACTGAGCTGAAGTCCAATTCTGTCAGGGTGCACCTCGGCGTCCTAGCAGCAGATCATCACCTTGTTGATGTCCAGTCCGTCTCTGTGCACCCACTGGTGGGCTGCTTCATGAGTGGCCTTGGCGTGGGACCTGAACGTCATTCTTGGGAAGCTGATGGCTCCTCCTTTTGAGCCTCTGACTACGAGCCATCTAAAGTACTTGTCATGGAAAGTAGTGTTCCTGGTAACACTCACTTCGATCAGGTGAGTCGGTGAGCTGCAAGCATTGGTGGCTCATGCTCCCTACACCAGGTTCCACAGAAACAAGGTTCTCTGGACATACCCTAAATTCCTCCTTAAGGTGATATCTGCTTTTCACATGAACCAGGAAGTGGTCCTTCCCACCTCTTTTTTTTTTTTTTCTCAGACCTCACACCTCCCATGTGGAAGCCTCGTTAACGCACCCAGGATTGCAAGAGGACACAGCCCCATCGCTGCTCATCGCAACTGTTTGTCTCTTATGATGTCAGCAGGCTTTGGGTTGTGGTTTCCAAGCATACCCTGTCCACCTGGGTGGCAGACTGCATCTCCTTCACCTACAAGCAGACTGGACTCTCCCTGGAGCATCCAGTTACTGTGCACAATATGCATGCCATGGTGACCTCGATGGCCAACCTGCGCTCAGTCCTGCTGGACATTTGCCAGGCTGCCACCTGGTCTTTGGTCCATACCTTTTCAGTGTCTTACTGCTTGGATAAAAGCTCATGGTGCGATGGTGCCATCAGCCAGGCAGTATTTCGTCACCTCTTTGGGGAATAGCGCAACTTCTTCCCTTCAGCCCATTGTTTTCAGGCTACCAGTGAGGTGATTGCATGCTTGGTGCTGCAGCTGCATCTCTGGACTTCAAGCCATTCAGTTTTCCTTGCTGCCCTGGCCGATTCACATCTTGCATATTCAGGGGCTCTTACAGGTCTTTTCAGTTGCCTGTAGCTTGTGAGTACCATATGTGAGGACTGACTTCCTGCATGTTTCCGGAGAAAGCGTAGTTACCTGTAACAGATGTTCTCCGGGGACAGCAGGAATCAGTTCTCAACCCTCCCTCCTCCTCGTGGAGTTGTATTTTCTTTATGCTTGATTAAGTTGTGTTGTCATACTGAGTAGGATGGCACCATTGGGCGGGAAGGTAACCGTGCACGCGTGGTCTAACTCCTAAAGGCTTTCTTTGAAAGCTGGGGAGTGAATCCGCATGGGCTCCATCAGAGCAAACACCCATATATGAGGATTGATTCCTGCTGTCCCCGGAGAACACCTGTTACAGGTGAGTAACTATGCTTTCATTGCACCATTACCATGCTCCAACACCTGGAGTTTGCACAAACTTCGGAAAGTCACGCCTCATTCCAACCTAATGTCAGGGGTTCATTGGCGCGCTCTCACACTCGACAGGTCTAAGCTTTCCTCACAGGAGTGCTGTGCCCACCTTATTTTGATGTCAACAGGAGTACAACAGCAAAGAGTAACAGTTCGAGAGCTGCTATGACTATTTGGACACATGGCTGTCGCGGTCCATGTCCCCTATGCTCGATTACACATGCAACAAGTGCAGTGGACTCTGTTTTCCCAATGGACGCAAGCGAAGGGTTGATCTAGAGAGAAGATCCACTGCTCAACTGATCAAATCCCTTCAGTGGTTCTCTCCCACAAAACCTACTCATCCGATCACCTTTTCAGATGCCTCCACCTCGATGCACCCTGACGACCTGTGCTTCCAACCTGGGTTGGTGGGTGCAGCTGAACAACCTGACCATACAGGGACTATGGACACCACAGGAATCGGCCCTGCAGATCATCCTGCTCAAACTATGGGCACTGACAAAGGCTATTCGGGTTTTTCAACCCCACCTATCGGGGCAACCTTTTCTAGTTAGAACAGGCAACCAAGTTGCCATGTTTTACGTAAACACACTTTTTGTCCACACGAATGGACCTTGCATTGGGAGACGGCTGCTCTTCTGCTCCAGGATTCCATCACTGCACCAACAGGCCCCCGGATGCCTTCCTTCTCCATTGGTGACGGGACTACTCTATGCATTCCCTCCCATCCCCTTGATACCCAAGATGCTGCTCAAGCTTCAGGCCGACAGGAGCTTGATGAGTCTCATAGCCCCCTTTTGGTCCTGTCAGTTGTGGTTTCCTCTGCTTATTCGCCTTGTGCAGATTCAGCCACTTAATTTGGGATGTGCTCCTGACCTCTTCTCTCAGGACCACGGACACTCCTCCATCCCAATCTTCACTCCCTCCGCCATGCTGAAGGGTTAGTGCTTACCAACTTCAACTTAGCACAGGTGGTTAAGGATGTCCTTGCATCGCGTAAGGATTCCACCAGGTGATCTTATGCTTTTAAATGGCGTAGGTTTGCTTTTTGGTGCTCTCCAAAGGACCTTGATCCTTTTTCCTTGCCCGGTGGAGTCGCTTCTACAATATCTCCTCCACTTATTATTGACAGGTCTTAATACTAACTCAGTGAGAGTTCACCTTAGTGCCATTGTGGCCTTTCACAGACCAGTGGATAGACAGTCTTATCTCCTCGCACTCCATTGTAGCATGCTTCATGCTGGGTTCTGCTGTCCATACCACTCATTAAACTGCCTCTGGTGGCCTGGGATCTGGTGCCTCTGCAACCTCTAAAGCCACCTTTCAAACTTTTAGCCACCACTTCATTGAAGTTTCTATCTTGGAAGGTCATCTTCCTTATTGCCTTTGCTTCAACTCGCCACATCAGCGAGCTGCAGGGTCTAGTGGCAGATCCCCCCCCCCCCCCCATACTCTGTTCCACAATGACAAGGTGGTTCTACGTACACATCTGCATTTCCTCACGAAGGTGGTTTCCTCCTTCCACCTAAACCAGTCAGTAATCTTTCCGATTTTCTTCCCTAGACCACATACATCTGACTGAAGCAGCACTACACACATTTGATTGCAAGCGAGTGCTGGCCTACTACTTGGATAGAACTAAAGCTCATATAAAATCCTCTCATCTATTAATTTCCTTTGATCTTAGACACCTGGCCTACCCATGATGAAACATACTCTATCTTGATGGATAGCAGATTGCATTTCTTTTGCTTATGCACAAGCAGGACTCTCATTAGAGGGTTGTCACCACTCATAATATGTGTGGGCTGTAGCAACATCCATAGCTAATCTCTGTTCAGTAGCCGGGTCCTCCTCTTCTGCCCCCACTCCCCTCACATGTGGGGTTCCCCAAGGTTCTGTTCTTGCTCCCCTTCTCTTTAATGTCTTTCTAGCCCCTCTTGCCCTCTTAATCCAGCAGTTTGGCATCTCCGCATATTACGCCGATGACATTTTTCTCTTGCATCATACACACTCTTTCTCCTGACATTGCCCCTCTTAATCACTGCCTCACCGCTATTGCTTCATGGTTTTCTTCCAATTTCCTTCATGTGAACCCTGCTAAATCTTTTGCTATCTGGTTCACGCTTGAGAGTCCCCGCCCCCACCTGTGCCCCTTCCTTTTCCTCTCAGTCCATTCCCCTTGTCTCCTCACTCTGGTATTTGGGTGTTATTCTCGATTCTTCTCTTTCTTTCACGGCCCATATTTCTTCTATTGTTCAGCGCTCTTTTCTCTCCCTTAGGTAGCTCCGAGCTGTCCGCCCCTTTCTCTCTTCCTCTGCTCTGGCTACTCTCCTTCTTTCCCTGGTGGTGTCTCGTCTGGACTATTGTAACGTTTCCCTAGCTGGACTCCCCCAATCCCAGTTGTCTCGTCTTCAGCGTGTCCAAAATACTGCTATCCGTCTTTTGACTTACGCCTCTTGTTTCGATCATGTCACCCCTCCATCACCACTGGTTACCTGTCTCTTTTCGTGTTCAATATAAAATTCTTATTCTTGCGCACAAGGCTGTTCGCACTGGCACCCCTTCCTACCTTGCTGACCAGATATGCTTTCGTACCCCTCATCGTCTGCTTCGTTCTATTCACACAAATCGGATGTCTCTTCCCTCCCCCTCCCAGGCCCGTCTTGTCTCTACCCGTTCCTCTGCCTTCTATTTTCTGGCTCCCAGCCTTTGGAACTCGCTCCCCCCCTCGCTTCGTGCAGAAGAATCCTACCAGTCTTTCAAATCCCAACTCAAAACCCACCTCTTCAACCTAGCATTTGACCTCCCATCCTCGTTTTCCCTTTCCCTCCCTGTCCCATGATGTTATATTGTAACTGCTAACTGGTTTGCTCTCTTTCTCTCCTTTCCTTTCCTTTCCTTTTTCTATTGTTTTAATTGGCGTTCCTTTTCCTTTCCTTTCCTTTCCTGCAGCCTTAATTTTAAATTGGATAATGTTTTTATTGTAAACCGCTCAGGTACCTATGGTGTTGGGCGGTATAATAAGTTTTATTAAACATAAACATAAACATTGCAGACATTTGCCAGGCAGCTGCCTGGTCCTCCATTCACACTTTGCTGCAGACTACTGTCTGGACAGACTTTTGTCAGGATGGTGTTTTTGGCCAAACTGTACTCTAGCACCTCTTTGGGACTTACTCAACTCTTAACTTCCCCAGTGATAGTCTGGTATCTTGTAGAAGTCCAGGATGGAGAGTAGCTCCTCCTAGAATAGATTCCAGTGGCCTACAACTCTTCCAGACTCTTCCGCTACAGATTTTTTGCCTCAGGGATCGCATTACTCTTCTCCCCCTCCCCCCAATACCAGTCTGGTTCCTGGGTGCTAGTGAGTTCCATATGTGAAGACTGCATTCTTGCTTGTTCATGGAGATAGTGTAGTTACTCACCTGTAACAGATGATCTTCAGGAACAGCAGGAATCAGTCTTCACAACCCGCCCTCCTCCCCTAGGAGTTGTAGAGTTGTGTTTTTTTTTCTTTTCAGCTACAAACTCAACTGAAGTTGGGAAGGCAGGCACACAAGTACAGTGGAGTTGCTCCCAAAGACTTTCCTATTGGAAACTGGGTAGCTTTGCGGGCTCAGTTGGTGATGTTCACCCATATGTGAAGACTGATTCTTGTTGTTCCTGGAGAGCACCTATTACAGGTGAGTAATTACGCTTTCTCTCCATACATATATTTCTGCATATGCAAATGTGTAAAGTTACTCTTTGGAACTTAGAAGAGCAGTTATGGGTGGAAGGAGATCAGGCTCTGCCATTCAAATGAAGAGCCTGGTAGACAATGATTTAAAGGGCCAAGGGTGGCAGAGAGATCAGGCCCTATTATCTGAACTACACGAGAGCCATGGGTGGTGGGGAAGACTGGCCCCTTCACCTGAACCATGAGAGAGCTGTTGAGAGAAGCTTTTAAAGAATGGTAGGGAGATCTGGCTCCTCACCCAAAGGAGGAAAGGTCTGGTGGAAGGTACATTTGAATAGCAGTTTATGGAAACAGCTGGAGAGTATAGTTGAGCTGAGATCACGACTTGAATGCTGAAGCATGTAATCTGCCAGCTGGGTCCTGATGCACCAACAGAAGGAAAAGTTTAAATTCATAAACATAAATAGATGCTGTGGGGAGGGCAATGGGCTGGCAGGAAACAGAGGGGGGCCCATACAAGAGGGTGAGGGGCATATGGCAGGGAAGAGAGCAAGTAGGTAGGTGGAAAGGGAGATATGCAAGAGAGAAAAGCAGACATCTACCTCCAACATAGACATGCATGTGCATGCCCCCACCTCTGACGCATAGCTCTTCCGGGTCCTTGTGACCTGGATGGGGAACTGCCAGGAATTTGGATGTTGGCTCAATGGACCTTGGTCTGACTCGGCATGGTTTTTCTTATGTTATGATACGATATACACACATCCTACACATTAACATTACACCTATACAACTCCACACATTGTGCATTTTATTTCTATTTAAAGATGTTACTGACACATGTACCTCACATCCACTGTTCATTACTACTCACACTGTATCTATTTATCCCCACCAAAGCACAAATCCCTTGTTACCCTACTGAGAGATACTTCTATTGCTGTTCAATCCATCCTTCAAACAGTAATGCCATTGGAGAAAAGGAGAAATGTGCTGCTGTTCTACACTGTAAGTGTGCACTTCCCAATTTGTTGTTTTTGCATGTGGAAAAGAGACTAGAAAATAAAAGAATGGTCTCCTTCGTGATTACACCAGATGAGGTGTGGCTTGTTGCTAAGCCTGTAAAGTGTACACGCAAGATTAGTGTTTTCTTGATGTAGGCAGGAGAGATTTGTGTATTTTATTTCTTCCCCTGGGGATTTTTCTTGGTCAGATTGCATATTGTTTGCCATTTTGGCTCTCCACACCCTTGGGAGCATTTGGCAGTTGTATTTGTTTTAAAATATACATTTAACTTTACAATTACCAGGGACAGAGTAGTACTTGCTGCCGCACTGGGTTAGTATAGTAGCCTTTCATCTAGAGGACAGGAGCCACTTTTATCAAAGGTTGCAAGTGAAATTGAGCTGGAGACTAATAGGTACTACACTTGAGAGATTCGCAATTGGAACAGCAGGTGCTGTAGATCAGGATTGAGGTGATTTGCTTGGACTCTAAGGGGGCATGCAATAGCAGGGAGTGTGTGGTCAAGCACGCAAATGATGCAAGCCCCAGCCCTGTGGTAGCTAGGAACATGCAGCAAATAGGCAGCCATTCTAAAAACACAGTGCTACAGATATACCATGCAAACAGGTGGGGTTAGGGCAGAGTGGATGGGAAAAGGCAAGAGCTGCTGGCTTGGCTGCACTAGCATTGCTTTTGCCAAGGGAAAAGCACCATTAGCATGGGTGCAGATAACTGCCTCTGACCAGGCATTAGTTGCACCTGCTGTGCCAGTAAGGTCCAAATACAGGGTGTGATGCCCATACAAGAAACAGCCCAGAACCATCCCACACAAAAGATCCAAGATACCTATGGGTCATACTGGTCCCAAAGCAAATCAGGGGGTTGCTTAGGACAGTGGCAATTGGAGTACAGCAATATGCAGCTGACAGGATAGCAGAACAAATGACCCATCAATCAGAGGACTGTACCCACTGGGAGAGTGGGCACACATATATACCTACAAAATAACAGTAGCATGAAAAGTATGATGTGCAGTCTGCAAATGCACTGGCAAGATGAGTGGGCAGCTGCTATGATGAGCTGGAGAGGAATTGGGAGATAGGTATGTGCTCCATGAATCTACCAAAGTGGGCCACATGGTTGGGGGCAGGGCATGCAAATGAGATGGTCCGGCATAGAAATATGCAGTTCATCACCTCCCTTGCATGGGGGATGGTGGTATGTAGCAGTGCACACAATACCATACCAGTGCTATAGGCTCTGTATTCAGGGGCATATGGCCATTCTGACCATAGGAAGGCTTGTCTGTGGCCCAATAGCAGTGATTCTCAACCTTTTTTGTACTGTGACCCCTTTTACCATTGGTCAACTTGTGGTGACCCCCAATGATAAAAATCAAATGCGTCTCTCTTCCTTTACCGTTAACGCATTGTCACTGTAATCATTTGTTGAATTAATATATTATAGGCCTTTGCAATATGTTTTTATTTATAAAATGTACTTATTTAAACCACAATTAATCACAATAACAAGTAACAATATTTGATTTCAAAATTATGATTATTTTGTAATCAAATCACTAATATGAAATTTTTTCTACCTTTGACCAATTTATTCTCTGATCATGCTGGTCCCGATCTGAAGCTTCTGCTTTCCTGTCTTCTCTTAGCTCTCTTTCTGTGGTCTATGGTCCATCTGCCATTTCTTATCTCTTCTTTGGTTTTCTTCACTTCATTCCATCAGCCTATTTCCAGGCCCAGTAACCATCCCCAGTATCAGCCCCTTTCCAGTCCTCACTCTCAGTACCTTCCAATGTCAACTTGCATTCCCATGACTGCCACTGGTGTCCATTCCCTTCCAGTCCCCCTCCTTCCCCACTGAGCAGTCCCTTCTAGTACAAATACCATGGCAGCCCCTCTCAGATCCACTCTCTTCCAGTTCCATTCTCCCATCCCCTCGTATTAGCCCATTTGTAGCCTTACCAGTCCTAGCCTCCCCATATCAGCTCATTTCCAGTGCTAATCCTTCCTCAACCCCATTACCAGTGCTAGGCTCCCCTAATCAGCCCATTACCGGTCCTACCCCCATCAGATCATTTCCAGTCCTAACCTCCCCCCAGTCAGCTCACCTCCAGTGCTAGCCCCCCATCAGTCCTTTACCAGTCCCAACCCCCCTTGATCAGTCCATTCCCAGTCCTAGCCTTCCCTAATCAACCCATTACCAGTCCTACCCCCCCCCCCCATCTGCCCATTATCCTAACCTGCACTCTCTCTCCCCTCTGTCCAGCATTTATTGCCTGTCTGTACGGTATGTCCCCCTGTCTCTTCCCTTTGTCCATTTCAGCCCCCTCCCTCCATCCATGTCAGCCACCCCTCCCTCTCTCCATGTCAGCCCTCCTTCCCTCCATTCATGTCAGCCCCCTCTCTCCATGTCGGCCCTCCTTCCCTCCATCCATGTCAGCCCCCCTCTCTGTCGGCCCTCCTTCCCTCCATCCATGTCAGCCCCCCTCTCTCTGTCGGCCCTCCTTCCCTCCATCCATCCATGTCAGCCCCCCTCCCTCCCTCCATACGTCCATCCATCAGTCAGCCCTCCCCTCCCTCCTTCCCTCCATCCATCAGCCCTCCCTTCCCATCTCCATGTCAGCCCTCCCCTGTCCATATCAGCCCCCCTCCCTCCATCCATCAATGTCAGGCCCCCTCTCTCTCCATGTCAGCCCCCCTTTGTTCATGTCAGCCCCCTCCCTTCCTCCCTCCATGTCAGCCCCGTTGCAGGTTCCCTGCCCACCTCTCCCTGTCTGCCTGCTGCTGCCCTGCTGTTCTTCTACAGCCGTGGCTCCCTGTCTCTTAGGGAACCGCGGCTATACCTGTAAAACCGTTGCGGAGCCTTCCCGTCTCTCGACGGGCTCCGTGCAGCACTGTCCCGCCTCCAAAGGAAGTGGTAAACAACTTCCTTTAGAGGCAGGACAATACTGCACGGAGCCCGTCAAGAGACAGGAAGGCTCCGCAATTGTTTTACTGGCGCAGCCACGGTTCCCTAAGAGGCAGGGAGCCGCGGCTGCATTAGAAGGGACTGGGAGGTGGTGAGTTTGTTGCTGCCGAGAAGCGGACTTGGCAGTGACAGCAACTTGGGTGCTTTTTTTTTTTTTTTTTAACAGCAGAGTGAGGTGAGGCGAGGCGAGGCGACCCCCGCTAAATCCTGTGGCAACCCCCATGGAGGTTGTGACCCACAGGTTGAGAACCGCTGCCCTATAGGCTTAGGTTTAAGCCATTGAAGGGGAGCTAGCCTGGGTGGAGCTCCTGTGTCTGCCCCCCCCCTCGCCTTCATCCTGGCATGTTGCTGAGGGGATGAGGTGTTCATACCACCTGAGGAGCTTATGCAGGCTCCCTGGGATTGGGGGCCCTTTGTTACCTAAAGGCAGGAATGCTCTGAGTTGGGGACTGATTGGAGAGTGCCCTCTCCATGGTGAGTCAGGTGTGCTGTGGTGGTCCCAGAGGTCGTCTCTCCCTTTTAGGAGCATGGGTAGTTTCTGTGGCTAGGCTACCATCCTCTTGGAACACCACTTGTTTTTGGGGGGAGGGGGAGAGGAGATGAGTATCCTATAGGTCTGACCAGGACCCAGTTAGCAGGAGAGATGGATGATGTAGAACTCCTGCCAAATGCACTCCATATCTGAGTAGGATCAGATCCGCATGCCTAAATCATTGTGGCCCCCTCACCTGTATGTATGTTGGGGGGGGGAGGATTCATAGCTAGGTGTATGAGGGGCATGATAGGGAAGAGTTCCAACTTTCCACCCCCACCAGAGACTTGGCCACCTGCCTTTTGCACCCCAAGTTGTTAGGCACCCTGGGTCACTGAGTGAGAAGGCCCACCTACTGGGTACTGCTGACACTCTGCTTTCACCACAGACATGGGTGTGGTGTGGTTTCTCTACATGGTTTTTGTTTGAGTGATTTGCATGCCTTGCCCCCTTGAACTTTGGCCCACAGCTCTGAGCTGAGCAACAAGGATGCACATATTCCCTAGTTAGCCTTCTCTATCTTTCGCTGGCCACTTGCACTATGCTCTATTGATGGGGATGGGGGCCATGTATTGTTTGTCCTCTCTGCTGGGTTGTGGTAGGCCGTATCCACCATTGCATTGCTCTTGTTCCTTTCCCAGGCATTGTATGGCATGGATTCTATTTGCATTGATATACCCTATCCATACAAAGATTTGACTTATCCAAGCCATGATATTTTCAATAACGTCATGGATACTAAAGTTGGACAGTGGAAAAAAATAGAATACTGTGTATATCATGGACTGCTCGAAGAACAAACCAGTCAGCACTAAAGGAGATCAAACTTAAGCCTCCTTTAGAAGCTCAGATGATGAGGCTTTGACTTTCATACTTTGAAGATCATATGAAGAGAGAGATAAGAACATAAGAGATGCCATACTGGGTCAGACCAAGTTCCATCAAGCCCAGTATCCTGTTTCCAACAGTGGCCAATCTAGGTCATACATACCTAGCAGTTTCCCCAAAAGACACAGGTTCCACAATGCTTGTATTGGGTCAAGCATGGATATCCTGGGTCCCTTCTTAATAATGGTTTATGGACCTTTCCTCCAGGAACTTGTCCAAACCTTTTTTAAACCCAGCTACACTAACAGCCTTTACTACATCCTCTGGTAACAAATTCCAGAGGTTGATTACACGTTGAGTGAAAAAATATTTTCTTTTATTAGTCTTAAATTGTTTACCCTGTCGCTTCATTGCATGTCCCCTAGTCTTTCTATATTCTGATAACATAAACAATCGATCTACGTTTACCCGTTCCACTCTGTTCATTAATTTATAGACTTCTATCAGCCGTCTCTTTTCCAGGTTAAAGAGCCCTAATCTTTTTAGCCTTTCTTCATAAGGGTATTCTTTCTATCCCCTTTAGCATTTTGGTGGCTCCTCTCTGAACCTTTTCCAATAATGCTATATCCTTTTTAAGATACGGCGACCAGAATTGGACACACTATTGAAGCTGCGGTCTCACCATGGAACAATATAGAGGCATTATAATATCCTTTGTTTTATTTTCCATTCCTTTCCTTACGATACCTAGCATTCTATTTGCTCTCTTGGCCGCCGCTGCACACTGGGACGAGGGTTTTTAACATGTTATCCACAATAATGCCTAAATCTTTTTCTTGGGTGGTGGTTCCTAATGTGGAACCTTGCATCGTGTAACCATAGTTTGGGTGGTTCTTCCCTAGGTGCATAACTTTGCACTTGTCCACGTTAAATTTCATCTGCCATTTTGATGCCCAGTCTTCCAGTTTATCAAGATCCTCTTGCAATTTTCCACAATCCTCATGGGTTTTAACAACTTTAAATAGTTTTGTGTCATCTGCAAATTTGATAACCTCACTTGTTCCCTTTTCCAGGTCATTACATGGCCTACCAAAGAATACGACCAACCCCTTACAACTTGCTATGAATTCTGCTGCAAGAATCCTTCATGGAGCCTCCAGAAGATCCCACATCACTCCAATACTAAAACAGTTGCACTGGCTGCCCATACAGGCCAGGATCTCCTACAAGGTTCTAACAATGACCCATAAAGCCATCAAGAAATTCCTGGCTACTGCTATCACCGACCTAGTATCCATCACACCTCCTAACCGGCTAAGGAGATCGAATGCTGCAAACACTCTCATTCTACCTAAGGCAAGTACTAAGTGCTCTCAAGCTACCAGATCTAGAGCCTTTGCCTTTTTTGCACCATCTTGCTGGAACGCACTCCCGGCGCCTATCAGAACCATCAGCGATCTCTCCCAATTCAAGAAGGAACTGAAGCATCACCTTTTTCTCCTTTACTACGATGCCGCAGCCCCCCCTCCACAGTCACCTACTTCCACACCTCATGGTAGCTCCTCAAGCCCATGCATCATACACTCCTAGTCTGAATACCTGCAACCACACCTTAACCGCCTCCATACTTAACTTACTCTGAGAAGCTCGTGCTGTGCACGTAACCATGTATATAGTTACATTAACTGGCCTGTATATAGTTATTATTCTCCCTGTTAAGAAACTTGTTCATTGTACACCCGAGTTATTTTTACCTGTTTATTGTAAGCACAAATCACTAAACTGAGATGTGTAAATTCAATGTTTATTGTAAACCGCACTGATCTTAAATAGCGCGGTATAAAAGAAAATGTAATAAATAAATAAAAATAAATTTATGAATGTCAGAAAGCAGTGGACCCAGCACAGATCCCTGGGGTACACCACTATTCACCTTTCTCCATTGGGAAAATTGGCCATTTAGCCCTACCCTCTGCTTTCTATCTTTTAACCAGTTCCTGATCCACAATAGTACACTGCCTCCTATCCCATGACTCTTTAGTTTTGCCAAACGTCTCTGATGAGGGACCTTGTCAAAGGCTTTCTGATAGTCCAAATGCACTATATCAACCGACTCACCTTTATCGACCTGTTTGTTCACACCTTCAAAAAAACATAACAGATTAGTAAGACAAGATCTTCCTTGCCTAGTTTATTTTGAAGAGCGGTCAATCACGTTTTAATAAACATAAACATAAACATAAAGCCATGTTGGCCGTCTCCCATTAAGTCATGACTATCTACATATTCAGTAATTTTGTTCTTTATTATGATGGTTTCTTCCATTTTTCCCGGTACTGACGTCAGGCTCACCGGTCTCTAGTTTCCTTGGATCACCCCTGGAACCCTTTTTAAAAATTGACGTTACGTTTGACATCCTCCAATCTTCAGGTATTACAGATATTTTAACGATAGTTCACAGATTACTAATAGCAGGTCTGCAGTCTCATATTTCAGTTCTTTCAACACCCTTGGATGTATGTCATCCGGCCCAGATGACTTGCTACTCTTCAGTTTATCTAATAGTTGTAATACATCTTCCCGACGTATCGATATTTCCTTCAGTTTTTCCGCACCTTTAAATACCACTTCAGTTATGGGTAACATCCTCAGTAACATAATTCATTCAGTTTCTCCACTATCGCCTTGTCGCCTCTTAGTGCCCCTTTAACCCCTCTATCATTTAATAAACCAACTGACACTCTCACAGGTTTTTTGCTATGAATGTCCTTGAAAAAGTCTTTATTACGTGTTTTTGCTTCCGCAGCAAGCTTCTTCTCAAATTCTTCCTCCCTTTGTCTGCCTTATCAATGCCTTGCATTTAACTTGCCAGTGCTTGTGCTGTTTCCAGGTTTCGTCGTTTGGCTCTTTTTTTCCATTGCCTGAAAGATGCTTTTTTGGCAACAGCCTCTCTGACCTCACCTTTAAACCATGCTGGCAGTTTTTTGGACTTCCTTCCACTTTTCATAAAGCGTGGAATACAGCTGGTCTGGACTTCCAAGATAGTATTTTTCAATACCCTCCCCCCCCCCCCCAAAGCTTGATGTAAGTCTTTAACCTTTGCAAGTGCTCCTTTTAGTTTTTTCTTAACTATTTTCCTCATTTTATCATAGTCTTCCTTTTGAAAGTTAAAAGGTAGTACTGTGGATTTCCTTACTATCCCTCCTCCACTAATTAAATCAAACGCGATCATGCTATGATCACTATTGCCAAGTGGCCCCAACACCCTTATCTCTTGCACCAGAGCTGGTGTTCCACTAAGGACTAGGTCCAATATGGCTTCCCCTCTGGTCAGTTCATGAACTAGCTGCTCCAAGAAGCAGTCGTTTATTTCATCTAAAAACTATCTCCAGGAACAAGCAGGAATAAGTCCTCACATATGGGTACGTCGGAACCGACGGAGCCTGCGCGGGAAAGCTCCCCAGCTTCCCAGAAAGGAAGCTTTTGGGGCCTCCCACTGCACATGCGCGCTGCCTTCCCGCCTTCCTGACCAGCTCTCCTCAGTTTCTCTTTTTTCCGCGGAGCCAGCAGGTCGTGTTCCTGTCACCGCTGAAGAAATTATTGTTTTAGTTTGTTTCTTTAGACCGCGTACCTGCCTTCCCCATACCGAAACCGGTACCGCCGGTCTCTCTTTTCTTTTCTTTAAAAAACAAAACAAAAAAAAAAACTTTATTCTGCACACTTGGTGACTTTGGTTAGGCCTCAGGCCTACACAAATTCTCCTCATGGAGAAACCAGCCCCTGGTTTTAAGAAGTGTACCAAGTGTAGTGCTGTTATTTCTGTTACAGACACCCATGACTGGGTGTCTTAAGTGTTTGGGACCTGACCACTCACTCCATTCCGGACTGCCCATCCTGCTCCCAGATGTCTCTAAACGGGGTTGCAGAACCGGGCCAACAAATTCCATGTGCTGTTTGCTTCAGATAATCCAGCATCACAGTCATCCAGGTCTTCCTGTCCGGATGGATCTCAGGTAACCAAACCCTCTGTGGGCAGGTCCTCAAAGAGCAAATCTCCTTCAAAGCATCGAGAGGCTCTCACTTTTGAGTGTGAGGATCCTGCCCCAGCCAAAAAACCCCGGCGGGAAGCTCTGGCTTCCAAAGCACCATCTATGGGGTTACAGGTTGACATCGATGGCACGGCCTCAACTGATCACCTGTTAGACTGCTCTGGGGTACCGGCCCATACCGGTACCGACATCCAGGCAGCAGTGGCGTCTATGAGCAATACTGTTCAGACCATGCAGCAGGCCATGCTGGCTTTTATTAATGCTGCGACGCCCTCGGTACCGCGTTCAGCGGTACCGGGTCTGGTTCCGGTGTCGTCTCCCATACCGGAACCGAGACCATCGACTTCCAAACGCAGATCGGTTCCGCATGTTGGATCCGGGTTTCCACCCGATACCGATCCCATACCCGGTACGCCCGATGTCGATACCGATCGGTATGCGTATCGTGCGTTGGAAGCAAATAGAGAATACTCTGATTCTTCTGAGGATTTTAACTCCTCTGAGGACTCTGATGAGCTGTCTCTAGTTCTTCATGAAGACCCCTCTTCCCCAAAGAGGAGAATGTCTCCACCAGAGGATTTGTCCTTTCAAGACTTCATTATTGAACTAGCTAAAGGACTTTCTATTACCACATCCTCTGAAAAAGAACCTAGGTCAAAGAAATTGGATATTTTAGGATACCCTAAGGTTCCTAAAGAGGCAGTCACCCTGCCTATCCATGAAATCCTTCAAGAACACTTGATGGACTTATGGGAGGCTCCTCTAACGTTGTCTCCTTATTCTCGTAGGTTGGACACCATGTACCGGGTCCCTCCTTCTCCTGGTTTTCAAAAGACTCAGTTGCCTCACCATTCCATTGTGGTGAAGTCTGCACTGAAAAAGATTAAGAGTACCAAAAGGCACTCTTCTACCCCTCCAGGACGAGAATGTAAGACCCTAGACTCTTTTTGGCAAGAAAATTTTCCAGGCTACTATGCTTATAGCCAGGATTAATTCTTACAGTCTGTATATGGGCATGTTTCTCAGGGAACTTGCCCTAAAGATACGACATTTTGCCTCCTTTATCCCTGAGGATAGAAAAGAGGAGTTCATTTCTCTGGTGAAACAGCTTCTAGATGTTTCTAAGTTCTCCAACAGAGCAGCTTTTGATTCCTTTGAGGGTGCCGGTAGAGCTTCGGGCATTGCTATTGCAGCCCGACGACTTGCTTGGCTCCAGGCCTCTGACCTAGAACCCTGGGTCCTGGATGGCTTACGGAATCTGCCCTGTACAGGTGAGAACTTATTTGGTAAGGACTGGCAAATTAAAGCCACTCAAATGGACGCAGAAAATGCTACCTTGGATAGACTTTCTAAGTCTACCTCTACTCCTGCCAAGAAAAAGTCTTTCAAGAGGCCTTACTACAAGAAGGCCAGATTTTCCACAAATACTGGCCAACAATCTTCTCAGCCTCGCTTTGCTGCTAAACGTCAGCAACCTAAACAGGCAAAGTCAAAGCCTGCAGCGTCTACCACTCCTCAGCAGGCTCAACCCACTCAGGGGTTTTGACTTGCCCCTAGAGAACTTAACATTCCTGGCTCTAGAACAACCAGAGCCCCTCACCATTCCCAGAAGGTTAGCTCACTTTGCTCCCAGATGGGAGCAAATCACATCAGAGCAATGGACCCTCTCTATCATCAGAGAGGGCTACAAACTTCATTTTTCCAACCTTCCTCCATATACCATGGTGAGGCACTTCAATTCTCCCCCATTTCTCCTGGACCTGTTGGATCAGGAAGTCTCTTCTCTCCTTGCCCAAGGGGCAATAGAAGAGGTTCCTCTTCTTCAACAAGGGACAGGATTCTACTCCCCTTATTTTCTCATAAACAAGAAGACAGGGGGATTCAGACCTATCCTAGATCTGAGAGAATTGAACAAATTTCTGTTCAAGGAGAAATTCAAAATGCTTTCTCTAGGCATTCTCCTTCCATACCTTCAGAGTCAGGATTGGCTTTGTTCTCTAGATCTCAAGGATGCGTACACACATATACTCATCCACCCATCCCACAGAAAATATCTAAGATTTCTGTTTCAGGGAAAACATTTCCAGTACAGAGTACTTCCCTTCGGTCTAGCCTCTGCTCCAAGAGTGTTCACCAAATGCATGGCAGTTGTTGCCGCATTTCTAAGAGGTCTGGGAATTTTCGTATTCCCATATCTGGACGACTGGCTCATCCGAGCTCCATCTCAGTCAGAGGCCCAGATTTCCCTGGACCGCACAAGGCACCTTCTGCAGTATCTGGGACTGGTGGTAAACCTTCCCAAGTCTCAGCTTACCCCTACTCAGTCTCTAGAATCATAGGGGCCCAGTTGGACACCACCACTGCAAGGGCCTACCTACCTCAAGTCCGGGGCCAACGTCTGCTGTGCTTGGCCTCCCAAGCTCAGTCCAGCAGTCACTTGACAGCCAGAGAAATGCTGCGACTTCTGGGCCACATGGCCTCCACGGTACACGTGGTGCCCTACGCTCGTCTTCATATGAGAGCAGCTCAATGGACCTTGGCCACCCAGTGGACTCAAGCGTCAGGAGCACTCTCCGACCAAATACTCACCTCAAAGCGTCTGTTTTGGTCCCTCCAATGGTGGATGTCCACCAAGAATCTGTTGTTGGGGGCCCCCTTCCAACCTTTGTTGCCCCAAGCAACCCTCACAACAGATGCCTCCCAAACAGGGTGGGGAGCCCATCTACAATCCCTCTCCACCCAGGGTACTTGGTCTCCGCAGGAGACCACCCTTCACATCAACCTCCTGGAACTGCGAGTAATCTTCTTTGCCCTCAGTCTTCCATACCCTCCTTGTCAACCTGACCGTCCTAGTTCAGACAGACAATCAGGTGGCCATGTTCTACGTAAACAAACAAGGAGGGACAGGCTCTCTGTCGCTTTGCAACGAAGCTCTCAGATTATGGGCCTTCGCCAGAGAGCATCAAATTCATCTTCTGGCAGTATATCTTCCAGGGGTTCAAAACTCTCGGGCAGACAGACTCAGTCGAGTTCTGCTTCCACACGAATGGTCCCTACATATGGACCAGATAGGCAGAATCTTTCAGGAATGGGGAACCCCGGACATAGACCTCTTCGCAAGTCCGTGGAATGCCAAACTTCCCCGGTTCTGTTCCAGGATTCCGTGTCAGGGAGCTCAGGCCAACGACGCCTTTCTCCTGCATTGGGGTCAGGAATTCCTATATGCCTTTCCACCCATGCCTTTGATTCCCAAGACTCTGTTCAAACTCCAGAGGGATCACGGATCGATGATCCTCATAGCTCCACGCTGGCCACGCCAAGTGTGTTTCCCTCTACTTCTGCATCTCTCTCAGGGACCCTCCCTGGACCTAGGAGCTGCGCCAGACCTTCTCTCTCAGGAGGAAGGGACTTTGTGGCACCCAAACCCCAAGTCCCTACACCTCAGAGCTTGGTTACTGAAGGCCTAAGCCTTCATGACTTCAATCTTTCTCAAACCAGTGAAAGATAATCCTTCATGCCTCTAGGAAACCCTCCACGAGGGAGTTCCTATGCTCTTCAAATGGAAACGCTTTTCCATTTGGTGTGCTCAACAGGGTCTTGACCCTCTAGCACTTCCTTTGAATTATCTACTAGACTATCTCCTGCAGTCTTTCTAATGCAGGCCTTAAGACGAATTCAGTAAGAGTCCATTTGGCGTGCTATTGCAGCATACTTACAACCTATCCATGGCCAACCTGTCTCCTCTCAGCCGCTGGGAGCAAGGGTCATGAGAGGCCTGACTCTAACTATGCCTCCACTCCGCACGCCTCCGGTAGCATGGGACTTGAACCTAGGTCTGGGTCAGCTTATGAAGCCACCTTTTGAAACCGTTGGTTTCTACCTCCTTGAAATTTTCTTTCCTGGAAGGTCCTTTTCCTTATTGCAGTCACTTCGCTCGCACGCATCAGTGAACTGCAGGCCTTAGTGGCTCATCCACCTTATACCAGATTTCATCATGATAAGGTGGTCCTTAGGACGAATCCCCACTTTATGCCCAAAGTGGTCTCGCCTTTTCATCTTAATCAGGAGGTATATCTACCTGTCTTTTTTCCGGCTCCTCATGCATCCAGTGCAGAGAGGAACCTTCATACTTTAGATTGTAAAAGAGCTCTTGCCTTTTACCTCAACAGGACTCAGCCACATCGGAAGTCTTCCCAGCTTTTCGTGGCTTTTGATCCTTCTCTTTGGGACTTCCAGTCTCCAAACGTACACTTTCCAATGTGGATTGCTCAGTGTATTTCCTTTGCTTACCAGAGTAAAAATATATCCTCTGGAAGGCCATGTCACAGCTCCCATGTGAGAGCCATGGCCACTTCTATGGCTCATCTTCACTCTGTCTCCATAGATCAGATCTGTCGAGCCGCCACATGGGCCTCGGTTCATACCTTCACCGTCACAGCCCATTACTGTTTGGACAAGGACTCCCGACTGGGATGCCTTGTTTGGTTTCAGGCTGTGCCTCAAAACACCTGTTGCCATGACTTGAACAACCGCTCCTGCCCACCTTCCCTGGATGGAAGATGCCTGAGATTCCATACGAAGATGGCGAACCCTTGGAACGGGATCTCCCAGGCATCTTAGCTAGGGGAGTCCCCAATATGTGAGGACTTATTCCCTGCTTGTTCCTGGAAGATAGCACAGGGACTTACCTGTAACAGATGTGATCTCTGGGAACAGCAGGAATTAGTTCCCCTCAACAACCCACCCAACTCCCCTAGGAGTTGTATCTTCTATCTATCTTCCTTTCCTCTCTCTATTGTCTCAGGCTATAAACTCGAACTGAGTTTGAGAGCTGGTCAGGAAGGCGGGAAGGCAGCGCGCATGTGCAGTGGGAGGGCCCCCAAAAGCTTTCCTTTCTGGGAAGCTGGGGAGCTTTTCCCGCGCAGGACTTCCGATTGGTTCCGACGTACCCATATGTGAGTACTAAATTCCTGCTGTTCCCAGAGATCACCTGTTACAGGTAAGTAACTGTTGCTTTATCTTCCTAGCATGTCCTGCTGCCGTGAGGACTGATCCAGTCGATACTGGGGTAATTGAAATTCACCCCCATTATTATTACTACTGCGCATGTACTTTTTGTTAGCTCCCTTGGTTTCGTTGAGCATTTCATCATCCAATTTGGTTTCATTCTGGCCAAGCGTATTCGATAGTACAAAATCACCCCCCACTGGCCATCGCCTTCCCCTCTTTTTACATGGAATTTTGCAATCCATAGAGATTCCTACAGCAAATTTTGTTTCTTGCAAACTTGAATCCTTTCTGACTCAATGCCCTCGTCCCTAACCCTAGGAGCGCAACCCCTCCATCACCAATTTGATTCAGCTCTATCACATTGCGATTATAGTTTGTACCACAGGTATCACAGTGTCCCACTAGTTGTCCTTACTTCCACCATTTCTATGATATTACCAATCATATCTCAATCTCCATACCGGCAACAAGCAGGAATGAGTCTTCACATATGGGTCACGTCTGGTACCGTAGACGGAGCCTGCGTGGGGGGAAGCGCTCCCCAGCGTCCAAATCAGGAAAAGGCCTTTTGGGAGCATCCCTCAGCGCCTGCGTTCTGCAGTCCCGCCCTTTCCACACTGTCTCTCCTCAATTTTTCGTTTTTTCCCGGACGCCGGCAGGGACGTCCTTCTGTCACCGCAAAGAGGAACTTTTTTTCTTTAATTTCTTTTAATTTTTGTTGCTTCTTTGTAGTCGCGGCTGTTTTCCCCCCGCCGCCGAAACCCCGTTAACGCCTCAGTGGGGTTTTTCTTTTCTTTTTCTTCAAAAAACTGAGGAGAGTTTTCCCTCAGTTTTCTGTATTACACTTTCTTTTTGGGCCTATAACTGGGCCTCCCATCATGGAGCCGCCTTCTCACTAAAGAAGTGGCCTTCACTTGGGGAAAATACGGTTTTCTTTTCTAGACTCCAAATGAATTGGTGTCTAAACCTGTTTGGGTCCCTGACTCCATGACCCTTTTTCACTCCTGAATCTAATTCTGTTGAGAAGGAAGGATTCTCTCTTTCGAGTTTCCCTCGATACCGTTTTCCCTCCCTATGGCAGGGCAACCGGCCATTTCTCTCTCTACAGGATCAGGTTAACCCACAAACAGGTCCTGTTAAGACATAGCCAATCCTTGAGTGGTAAGTCTCATGCCTAAGCATTCTGACGGCCACGGCCTTGGCCACTCAAGACCCCTTTGGCCAGTACACCCAACACCCCGCGCGGGAAGTCTTCGGGATCCATTAGCATTTCAGGGGTTTCCAGGTTGTTCCTGGGGATCACCCCTCACAGAACATACCCTGAGCCATGCTTGGTGCGGTGGCCATCGCTCGTTGAGCGGGTACCCGATACCCCCCACGGCATCGCTGTGCACCGTGCTGTTTGAGTCCCGATCCACTCTTCACCAGGGATCGTCATCTGGCGTTTCTCGGTACCGTTCGGGACAGGAGATCGAACGTCCACAGATTGACTTCCCAGTATCAGCAGTACCGCCGATTACCACCAGCCGACGTCGGTACCCTCTAGGCAATGCATCGATAGACTTTCGTTCTTTTTCCTTTCGATGTGCCGAGTCTAGAATCGATTTCTAGTCCTAGGAGGACAATGGGTACCGGACGACGTCTCAGAAGCGATGGTTACCGATTCCGCATTTGCACGGTACCCGAGGTAATCCACTAGGGGTTTTTTAGTTACCATCGGTCCCGCTTGAGCAGCCTCCGATGACTGTTTCGGTGTCGGGAGTTTCCGCCTTCGATTCCGGCACAACTACCGGTATCGATACCGGTACCTGCAGTCTCATCGGAACCAGCTCCTTCCATGCCTTTTTTCACCTGGATCGCTCCTCTCTATATACCGAGTTTGGTGAGTCGATCCATGGCATGGCATGAAAATGCACTACTTACTGTCTCCAACTCATAACGGCCAGTTCCAGTATCCATCCATTACAAATCCTGTTCTGCACCGGTCAGGTACATCTTCTGGTGCCCAGGCTACCTTTTCAAATTTAGCCTGTCCAGGAATGGTTTCCCATCGGAGATCCTTCTTTTCAGAGATTTCTCATTGACATGGCAGCCATCTTCCGTTAATAATCTCCAGGTAACAAGCAGGAATAAGTCCTCACTATGGGTTTTTTGAAAAAAAACGTCGGTACCGAGCGGAGCCCGTGCGTGAAAGCTCCCCATCTTCTTAGAATAGAATCTTTTGGGACCTCCCACTTCACATGCTCACTGCCTTCCCGCCTTGCTGAACAGCTCTCCCTCAGTTTCTTCTCTTTTTCCGGCGGGAGCCCCAACAGGTCTTTTTTTCCTTTCACCGCTGCAGAAATTGGTTATTTTATTTGTTTCTTTAGACCGCGTACTTCCTTCCCCATAGCCGATAACCGTTATCGCCGGTCTTTGCTTTCTTTCTTAAAATTATAATAATTCTTTTTTCTTATATTGTTTTAGCTTTTTGGTCACTTCAGAGAGGCCTCTCCTGGCCTACTCAATTTCTCCTCATGGAGAAGCCAGAACCACCCGGGATTTACGAAGTGTACCAAATGTTATGGTGTTATTTCAAGTCACAGACTACCCATGACTGGTGTCTGAAATGTTTGTGGGCCTGACCATTGTCTCTACGGGACTGCCCATCTTGCTCCCACATGTCTAAACTTGGGCTGCAGAACCGGGCCAACAAATTCCATTTGCTGTTTGCTTCAGAGAATACAGCATCCCAGTCAAGCCAGGGTCTGCTTCATCCGGATGGATCTCAGGTAACCAAACCTTCTGTGGGCAAGTCCCCTCAAAGAGCAAATCTCCTTCAAGTACATCCGAGAGGCTCGTTAGCTTAGAACTTAAGGACCCTGCCCCAGCCCAACAACCCCGGCGGGAAGTCCAACTTCCAAAAAACCCAATTCAGGGGTCTCCAGGTTGATATCGATGCTACGGCCTCGACAGATCACCGGTTAGCCTGCTCTGGGGTAACCGGGGTCACTCCGGTACCGGGACCTCCATGCAGCTATTGCCGTCCATGTTTCATACTGTACAGATCCATTGGGCAAGCAGGCCGTCATGGCTTTCATGTCAAAGACTGGTCAACGCCATCGGTGTGTCCAGCTTTCAGAGCTGGTTCCGTGCCTCGAGACCGTTATCAGTCCGCCATGGCCGGTATCGAGGCCGTCCAACCTCTAAAAACGCAAGTCGGGTAAACCTGTGGTGGAGTATGGGCTTTTTCGCCCCATACCGGTTCCATACCCGATACCGCCGACTATCGGAGATAAAACCCAGATCGGAGTACCGCGTTCGGTATTCCGATGCTTATAACAAAGAGGATAAGCAACCCGATTCCTCTGAGGATTTTCATACTCCCTCTGCTGATTGCGCTGAGTTTTTCCACTCAACCTACCTGAGGAGCCACCTTGCTTATCCTACAAGGATGAATGTCCCCATCCAGAGGCATTTGTCCTTCCGGAACTTTGTATTTAGAATATGGCACTTAAACAGCCCTTTCTATTACCATCAATCCTCTGAAAGGGGATGCAACCCCAGATGGCTCAAAAAGCTGGATGTTATATTGGGATACTCAAAGGCCCCTATACGGAGGCAGTTACCCTTCATATCCATGACATCGCTTCAGAGGAACAACTAGAAGGATGATTTCTGTGGAAAAAAATCCTGTGACTCTGTCCTCCTGATTATCCCGGCGTAGTATGGACCCCATGTAATAGGGTCCCTCCTTCTCCATAAAGAGGTGTTCCAAAGAGACTCCAATTAGCCCCACCACTAGCGAGTTGTGGTGTAAGTCTGCAATGAAGAACATTATGAGTAACACAAAAGGCACTCTGTCCACCCCTCCAGGACTGGAATG